>OZ014519.1:738968283-739568283 GCA_963966055.1 Lathyrus aphaca | reverse complement strand
TGTACCATGTTCAAAACTTAAAAAGAATGAAAGGATCAAAATCAGCTTGAAACGGCGGGCGCCGGCATCATTTTTGAAGTTTCCCACCAAAAGGGGGGAAATTCAAATTTTGCATGCGTTAACCGGTTAACGCATATGGTTAACCGGTTAACAGCTGCGAAATTTGAATTTCCAGCAGCATTTTCAGCATGTGTGTTTTGGCCCCATTTTCCAATTTTCTGATTTTTATTCATTTGAATTAAAATTGAATTTGAGAAGGATCTAGAGCATGTATCCAAACCTCTTTCCAACCCTAAAACCTAATCACATTACCAAGCCATATTTTTTGGATCCCAAACCAAGATTTTGGGCCCCAACCCTAAACCATATATATTCCATTTCTCTCCAAACCAAATGATCACTCACTCATTTTTCACTCTCATTTCTGAATTTTCATTGCTCTCACTCACAATTCTCTCATTTTTCTCTCCCAATTTTCCAAATCACTCAAAGTTCCTCTTTGAGGATCACACAACCTTGCCTTGAGGTGTGTAGATCTTGGAACTAGACCTCCATCCATAGTTTCATTACATCTTTTTGCTGGTTTTATTGGAGATTCAGATCTGGTTTGGGATCTAAAAGTGCTTTTGGATCCAAAATTCTGCATCAAGAGCTTGATCTTGCATTTATTTTGCATGGAGTGTGGAGCTTAGCATCGGATCTTCAAGGTTTTACGCGAGATCTATCATTTTCAGCATAATCAACAATTACCAAAGCATACCTCCGCTTTGTAGGTTGGTTAATTCCAGATCCAACTCTGTTTTTAGCTTATTTGCATTGCTTGAGCTTTGAACCTACCATGTGTTTGTGTAATTGATTGTGTTGCATGATTTGATTGGTTGATTTGTATCCGGATCCGATTGTTATTGTTCATGAGCATAATGTTATGGATTGATGTGCATTGATCTATTTTTTCCATGTGTAATTGAGTGCTGGTCTGGTGCAGCTTATTTGAATAAGCTGTTTTTGAAATGCTGTTTTCTGCAGGAATTTGCTGCTGTTTTTACAGTGTTAACCGGTTAACGCATATGGTTAACCGGTTAACGCCCTGTTTCTGTGTGTGTTTTGTGCAGGTTTTGACTGGTTAACCGGTTAACGCATATGGTTAACCGGTTAACACTGATGCAGAATGGTTTTTTGGGGCTGTTTTGAGTTTGTTTGGTCCCTTTGCTTGTTCTAATTGCCATGAATCATTGTGTGATCATTAAGCATGATATTTTAGGGTATTTGCTTGCTGGTTGATGTTTGCTTTCATGTTCTCGACGCGTAAGTCGTGTATTTGCAATGTTGGCATGATTGTTTGATTTTTTTTGTTCAAGTACCTTTGAGCATGATTGATCCCATGATTGTTTCTTGGTCAATTTGCTGGATTTTTGCTAACTTTTCAGGGGCTCATGGTAAGAGAAGTGTGGATGTTTATCCACATTTCAACTTTTTTTCATCTTTCCTCTTTTGTTATTTGAACTAACCCTTTGTTGTTGGGCTTAGGCCTTTCTCATCCCTTCTTCTATCTTCTTCTTCTCTTCTTCATTAGGATAGAAACCTCACAAACTTAGGATCATCCATGCATGTTAACACTTAGGATTATTTTAGTCCCCCTTTAGCATTTTTACCTTTATGATCCTTTTGGTTCTTTTCTCTTCTCATCTCATAACTCTAAAAAACACCTTTAATAAATGTGAAGTGATGCATTGATCCATAGCCTTATTCCATGAGGTATGCTTGTAGTCTTCCCATCTTGGGATAGTACAAGTTTGCCTTGTGATGCACAAGTCTGATCAAGGTATCTTCTTCATAAAAGAAAAGCCTAAAAAACACTTCTTCATGTAAATAACCAAAAACACTTAATAATTAAGCAAGTTAGTGAGCCTAAGCCCTAATCTTTGGGTTCAAGTTTTGGGGATCTTCTCCTTACTTGAGTGTGCTTGTTCTATTATTCCATCTTGGAATGTAGTGACAAGTGCACATTCCATTGGTGAGAGTTTGAGTTCACTTCCTTGTGACACACTCATAAAGGCTTCTAAAAAACACAAACAAACAATAAGCGTCTTTCCTTCGGGAATTCTTTTCTCATCTCCTTCGCTCCGTCCGCGAACTTGCTCCTACTTGTCATCTTGCAAGACGGTTACGCACTCGTCGTCCGAGTCTGCAACACCTGAGCAATGGCATAGGCAGTTCAAGCCTTAATTCACAAGCAATTTCCTTTTAGTACCCCTAGTTAGGGGAACTACGGCGTCTCTGATCCTCATTATCCCGATGAGGTACGTAGGCAGCGGGGTAGGGCCCGTTCGAGCACAATCTTTATTTTCCCTACATTTTTCCTTTTCTTTTCTTATTTCAGTTCTTTTCCAGTTCCAGTTTCTTTTCATTTTCTTTTCTTTTGCTGCAGTTTTCATACCCTCACCCTTTGAAACAGTTTCTCTTGCAAGCGTGGATCCCGTCGGGTACGGCGGATGATCTGGGGTGCTAATACCTTCCCAGGTCATAACCGACTCCCGATCCCAGTCTCTTTGGTTCGCAGGACCTGTGTCCTTCCTCTTTCTTTCTTCTGGTTTGTGCAGCATTACCATTCCCTCTCTTCGGGATAAAAATGCATGGCTGGCGACTCTATTCTTTTTCCGCGCCACTTTCGCGTTTGTACCAGGATGGAAATCCTCGGGAGCGACAGCTTGGCGACTCTGCTGGGGAATATGCACACCAGATAGTCTCTGGTTCCCCTGAGAGTCTCTCCTAGCGCTTGTGTGTCTCTGTTTCATTGGGTGATGTTTGTCTGATGTGGCTTATTGTATTTTATTGTTGTTTGTTTACAGCTTTATTTACAGCTTTGTTTACAGTTTTCAGTATTTATTTTCCGCATCATATATATTATACTGGACTGTCTGGACTGGTTTTCTTTGGTGGGATGGGAGTTACTGGTTCTTGAGAGATGTGAGCCAAGTACCCGGCTCGAGTGCACCATAGGACTTAGCGTGGTTCCACTTTGGCCTCATGAGATCTTGTCATGGGGGTAGTAGTGAGTTCCACACCCAGGTTGCGATTGTCTTGGAAATGTCTTGATTTGGGGATCTTCCTCTCTCATTACATAACCCTGACAGTTATGTGCAGCTGGGGACCGATCATTGAGAACCTTTGTGGAAACAACCCTCTCCAGTGGTGACAGTGGCAGACCACATTTTGTGGCAAACCCATTCGCACCCGAGGGTCCACTGGGAACTCGCATAGGATGGCCTGGTTCTCTTATAAGAACTCAGTTAAAGCATATGGTCGTATGACATTAGTACTGTATCCTACGGGCTGAATGTACTATTGTTTCTCGATTTCAGCACTTGAAGCTGGGGACTTATAAGGGATGCTTGTTTTTCCCGGACTCAGCTGAGGCCTCCCTGCGTAGTACATAATGCCTAACCGATTCCCTGATTTGGTCATGAGCCATTTCTCGGAGATGGTGAAAGTATTATTGCTATTCGGCTTTGAGAGTCCGTGATGTCTGACCCGGAGCCTTTTACCTGTGAGATTGGGGGGTGTTTACAGGTGTGCAGGAACCCATGACCTCAACATACACTCATTTGTTCAGTTATGATCTTTGGTCCGGTGAATAAGATTTGTGGTTCCGAAGTTATGGTCCTGGAATTCTGGATTTCTTGATATTGAGATCTTCTAATCAGAGGGTTGTGATTATCAGAGGGTGTGATTCAGTGAACTGTTGAGATTGCTAGTTATTCAGAGGGCTTTGTCAGTGTGCCAGTTCAGATGGTCCCAGTTGGTCATATGTTTGCATTGCATTGCATCTGCATCATTCTTTGCATTAACTGTTTATGTTTCCCATTTTTCAGGGCATTGCTCGCATTTGTTCCCAGTTCTGGTATTCTTATCTCCATGGCAGAAATCAAAAGAGATCCAAGAAAAAAGAATGTGCATTATACCTTTCTTCAGCCGGAAGTTAAAAGTGTTCAGAGGTTAGCAGGTTTGATGAACGATCAAGTCTTAGGAAACTTCAAGAAAAGATATGGCCAGATACTGAAGTTTGTGGACAAGCCTACTACAGACCAAAAGGACAGCTTGCATACCTTGTTGCAATTTTATGATCCCTTGCTGCGTTGCTTTGTTCTTTCAGGTTACATCTTAGCTCCGACATTGGAAGAGATCTCCAGCATGCTGAGTATTCTGATCAGAGAGACATTGCCGTTCTACGGGTCAGAGGTTGTGCTCAAAGATGAAGACATAGCCAAGGTTTGTAGGTTGCCAGTTGTTTCGGTCAGAAAGGCTTTGCAAGAGAGTAAAGGCAGAGGTCTACCCTGGAGCGTGCTTATCCCAGAGGCTGAGAAATATGCTACAGAAGCTAAGTGGAACGACTTTGGAGCTTTGCTTGCATTGATGGTATATGGGTCTAGCTTGTTTCCCGGAGAGAAAGAGTTTGTCAGCTTAGAAGTGATCTCAATCTTCGCAAAAGGCAATCCGGCGCCTACTTTATTGGGTGACTTTTATTTTAGTGTCCATTACAGAAACGAGAAAGGTAGAGGTGGCCCCGTGGTCTGCTGTGCTCCTTTGTTTGCTGAATGGTTTGCCAGACAGTTGCCTAAGTCAGGTGCCTTCAAGGATATACGAGGTGAATGGAGATGGTCCAGAAGGCTGATGGGATTGACTGAAGAAGACATTGCTTGGGGTTATGACAGGGATTTGCTAGGAAAGGAGTTGATGGTTAGTTGCGGAAGGTTTGCTGGAGTACCTTTGCTAGGAAGGAAAGGTGTCATCAGTTACTACCCGACATTAGCCAGAAGGCAGTTTGGCTACCCTTTGAAGGATCCTCCTCAGATGGAAATGTTTGCTGAATCTTTGTATTTTCCTGTTGATGGAAACGGAGAGCTAGTCCAACAAACCGTTCAATCCTGGGATCACAGGAAAAGGAAAGGGAAGAAAGACTTCGGCCGAGTTGATCCCAAGGCATATCCACCATATGCTGAATGGTTGCAAAGGCATATCGAGGCAGTTCTCATGCCTTTTTCAGTCGAAACTCCACTTTATCCTCGAGAGGTACCAGGTCCAAGCAGTACGGTTTCCTTGGAGGAGTACAAGAAGCTGGAAGCTCAGCTGCATGCGGTCAGAGTAGAGAATGTTGAGATGGTAAGCTTATACCACCAGGCCAATGGAGCCAAGAAGGAAGCTGAAGATAAACTGCAAAAGCTCCAGTCCTCCTTGGAAAACAAAGAGAAGGATTTTGCCGGAAAAGAAGCCCATTTCCATCGATTGGGTATGATGGAAGCGCAAAGAGAAGCCAAGCACAAGGAGACTTTAAAGACTCTCAAGAGCGCTCGACAGTCCATTGTTTGGCTGAAAGGCCAAAGGGATGAAGACCAAAAGAAATTCAAAGAGAAGGAAGATTTCTTTGAGATTCAGATGACTTTTAAGAAGGAGGAAGTGGAACAAGCCCACGCCATCCGGAGGGAGAAGACCCAGCAGCTAGTTCAAAGTCAATTAGCTCTGGAGGAAGCCAGGAAAGAGATTGAAGAGCTCAAGCTGAGAGCAGGCGTCAAGAAGAGCAGGGCAGAGGTGGCAGAGCCGGGGTCTTTAGTTTAGTTTATTTTTCGGACTACCTACAGGCTTGTTGTAGGAGTCTTGCTTTTATTTCTTTTGTCTTTATGTACTGATTTGTAACCCTTCGGGGAATATTCTTGGATGTACTCTGACTTTTAGCCTATAGTGGTTTGTCCATATTCAGTATTAATGTGCAAGTTATCGTTTTGAATGTGCAAGACTCGTTTGTCTAGATACTGCTAATATCTGAACACTTATCAAAGAGAAAGTTTGAAAGATAAAAAGTGATTGCCGAGATAGATGCCAGAACTGGGGCATGCCAAATGTTTAAAGTTGGGAACATGAACAGTTGCATTGCATTGCATATAACCTGTTTGTCTGTTTTGCAGGTGTCGCATCAATTACTAACGGGTTTTGTGTTTCAGGCGCAATAGCTCCTCGTAAGGTTCGAGAACGACCAGCAGTGCACAGATACCCAACCAAGGTTAACAGAGAGAGAGCCATGGATCAAATGCAGGCAGATTTGGCAGATCTGAGGCAGAGAATGGACAACTTCATGACGTTAATGGCCGGAATGGGGCAGAATCAAGAACGTTTGCGAGAGATGGTGGAGAATCAGAATCGGAACGCTGCTGCTGCTGCTAATGCTGATAATCATGCCGGTGCGGGCGCACGACAGGCTGGACCTCAGGTTATACAACCAGGGGCGACCGTAGTCAATGACGGGATGCATAACGTTCATGTGGATCACCAGGATGACCAGTTCACTTTACTTGATGAGACCGAGGGTCAAGGGGTCGAAATGAACAAGAGGTTTGAAGAGATGGCTGAGCAAATCAAGGCTATTCAGTCCCAGAGTTCTTTGGGATTCGATATAACAGACTTGGGCTTGGTTCCGGGAGTCAGAATTCCGTATAAGTTCAAAGTTCCTACTTTCGAGAAGTACAACGGCACTGCTTGCCCAAGGACCCATCTGCAATCGTATGTTGGGAGAATCGCCGCTCATACAGACGATGAAAAACTATGGATGTATTACTTTCAGGATAGCTTGGTGGGAGCTTCCCTTGAGTGGTACATGAAGCTCAGCAGGGTCAATGTCAAGAGCTGGAAAGATCTCGCTGAGGCCTTCGTGAAGCAGTACCAGTATAACATGGACATGGCTCCGAATCGCACCCAGTTGCAACATATGGCTCAGACAGCAAAAGAAGGCTTCAAGGAATACGCTCAGAGGTGGCGTCAGCTAGCTGCTAGGGTGCAGCCACCCTTGTTAGAGAATGAAATGGCCGATATGTTTATGGGTACCCTCCAGGGAGTATTTCTTGAAAGACTGGCGTCAAGTTCTGCTACAAAGTTCAACGATATTGTCATCGCGGGAGAAAGGGTTGAAACGCTGTTGAAAATGGGGAAGATACAAGACCCCAGTGCTAGTAGTTCAAGTGGAGCGAGGAAAGCTTTCAGCGGACCTCCGAGAAGGCGAGAAGGTGAGACCAATGCTGTATTCGGTCGAAGCCAGGGCCGTGGTTACAGAAGACCTTATGGGCATGTGGCTGCTGTTACCATTCCCGCAGCTCCCGTACAACAAATGTTACCTCCACCACAACAACAGCAACAACAACAACAACCCAGAGCCAACTACCAGCAAAGGCCTTATCAGCCAAGGCAGGCTCGTCCTGCTAGCAGGGTGATTGAAGCTATTCCGATGACATATGCTGCCTTGTTGCCGAGACTACTGGATTTGAACCTTATTCAATTGAGGACTTTGGCACCACCACCTCCTGGAGAGCTTCCAGCTGGTTATGATGTCAACACGCGATGCGCTTTTCATTCAGGGGCACCCGGGCACTCAACTGAGAAGTGCAGGGCGCTACATCACAAAGTTCAAGATCTCGTGGATTCAAAGGCAATCAACTTTGCGCCACCACCGAATATCAACTCGAACCCTATACCTAATCATGGAGGGGCAAGAGTTAATGCTGTTGAGCGTGATGATAAGTTGAGTTTGGTGCTGAGAATTGATGAAGTCAAGACGCCGTTGAAAGTGGTGAAAGAGAGACTGTTGAAGGGTCAAGTGTTTCCTGGTTGTTCTCTCGATTGTGAAGACTGTGCAAGTGCTGTGAATGGCTGCGAGAAATTGAAGACGGGTTTGCAAGAGTTGATTGATGATGGATCTCTGCAATTTAGCAAGATTAGTAATGAAAAGGCTGATGATGTGTCAACCATTACTATCTTCTACGATGAAGCTGATATGCCCGTCAGACAAGGACCGGTTACCGTTTACGCTCCTCAGATTAGTCCTGTGACTATAACTATACCTGGGCCAATGCCGTATAACGATGATAGAGCCATTCCGTGGCATTATGGTTCTGATGTCTATGTGGCGGGACAGAAGATGGAGAGTAGACCTGTTGCTGATTTGACCATTGAAAATGTGGGAGGTGTTGGAGGTTTTACTCGAAGTGGCCGTTTATTTGCTCCTCCTGCACTGAGAAAGGATCTTGAGGCCGAAGCTTCGTCCAAAGACAAAGGAAAGCAGACTGCGAATGATGGGTTAGATACTCCTGTGGCTGGGCAGGGGACATTTGAAAAGGAGGTAGAGGAGTTCATGAAGATCATCAAAAGGAGTGACTACAAGGTGGTTGACCAACTGAATCAAACGCCTTCAAAGATTTCTATTTTGTCGCTGTTGATGTGCTCACCTGCACACCGAGAAGCCTTGCTGAAAGTACTTCAAATGGCTTACGTTCCTCAAGAGATTACGGTCAATCAACTTGAAGCTGTTGTCGGAAGTGTCAATGCTAGCCATGGCTTGGGCTTCACTGACAGAGATCTTACTTTGGAGGGAAGAAATCACAATAAAGCACTGCATATTACGATGGAATGCAGGGGCGCTGTGTTATCCCATGTTCTGGTAGACACAGGCTCTTCTTTGAACGTGCTCCCGAAAAAGGCATTGATGAAGCTTGACATTGATGGGGTTATCCTGACGCCGAGCGATTTAGTGGTTAAAGCTTTCGAGGGTTCAAGAAGATCAGTTTTCGGAGAGGTTGAGTTGCCTGTCAAGATAGGCTCTCAAGTATTCAAGAGTGTCTTCTATGTTATGGACATCCAGCCTGCGTATAGTTGCTTGTTGGGCAGACCGTGGATACACGCAGCTGGAGCTGTCACCTCAACTTTACACCAGAAGCTTAAGTATGTGGTGGACGGCCAGGTCATCACAGTTTGCGGGGAAGAAGATATTTTCGTCAGCCACCTGTCGACATTTAAATATGTGGAAATGGACGGAGAAATTCACGAGACTTTGTGCCAAGCTTTTGAGGCAGATGTCAGTATCTTGACTCCGGTGAAGAAAAACAACGAAGGCACGTCAATTCATTCTTACCGGGAAGCAAAAGAGGCTGTCCAATCAGGCAATGCCCAAGGCTGGGGCAAGCTACTGGAGGTGGAAAAGAAGGGTGATAAATTCGGCTTAGGGTATCAGCCTGGGGGGTCTGCTCAGAGTGGTAAGGCTATCTCATTCACAAGTGCTGGTCTGCTCGACCGCGATCAAATCTGTACGACAAGCAAAGACGGGGATAGTGACAGAGACTGGGACAACAATTGGATCCGCCCGTGTGCACCCGGCGAGGAGCTAGGAAATTGGTCTGCTGAGGACATTGTTCAAGTCACCTGGCTCTCAAAGTAATTGTTTTGTTTCCTTTTATTAGCATACTGCATTGTCAAATCCAGCATTCTGCCCAAGATGTTTGGATCCATTGTACTGGGCCACCATGTTTTGTATTGCATCGTTATTTTTGCCATGAAATAAAAGGACATTTTCAGACAATTTGTGCTCTCTTTCTTTGTTTTTAAACTTTTTCACAAAAAACAATATAAAAATGGCAATGTGTTTTTTCATTTTTTGCTTTGTGTTAGCGTCTCTTTTCAAAATAAGCAGATTCTGAATAAGCACATCATTTGTGCAGTATTGATCATCCGGATTCCACGGATAACGTTCCTGCTATGACTATGCATGACTTTGATAATCCAGTCTACCAAGCTGATGAAGGGGTTGAGGAAGACTGTGACCTCCCTGAAGAATTGGTCAGATTGTTGAAACAAGAGGAACGAGTTATTCAGCCTCATCAAGAAGAGATTGAGACCATCAACATTGGCAGTGAAGATGCAAAGAAAGAGATCAAGATAGGGGCCAATCTGCGGGCCGATGTCAAACAAGAGCTGATCAGTATGTTGAGAGAGTATGTGGATATCTTTGCTTGGTCATATCAAGATATGCCAGGGTTGGATACCGACATTGTGATGCATAGGCTACCCTTGAGAGAAGACTGTCCTCCTGTAAAGCAAAAGTTGAGAAGAACTCGCCCGGATATGGCGATGAAGATCAAAGAGGAGGTGCAAAAGCAGTGGGATGCCGGATTCCTTGCCGTGTCTAGTTACCCGCCTTGGGTAGCTAATATCGTACCAGTACCTAAGAAGGACGGCAAGGTCCGAATGTGCGTTGACTATAGAGATTTGAACAGAGCAAGCCCAAAGGATGATTTTCCGTTGCCACACATTGACGTGTTGGTCGACAATACTGCTCAATTCTCAGTGTTCTCCTTCATGGATGGATTCTCCGGTTATAATCAGATAAAAATGGCGCCGGAAGACATGGAGAAGACAACGTTCATTACCCCGTGGGGAACATTCTGCTATAAGGTCATGCCCTTCGGTCTGAAGAACGCAGGGGCAACTTATCAACGGGCGATGGTCACATTGTTCCATGACATGATCCACAAGGAGATAGAATGTTATGTGGATGATATGATTGCAAAGTCCAAAGACGAAGAGGAGCATTTGGTTAATTTGAAGAAGCTGTTTGACAGATTGATCAAGTACAAACTGAGGTTGAATCCGAACAAGTGCACCTTCGGAGTGCGTTCTGGAAAGTTGCTGGGTTTCATTGTAAGTCAAAGAGGAATTGAGGTAGATCCTGCTAAAGTGAAAGCTATTCAAGATATGCCTGCACCAAAGACAGAAAAAGAAGTGCGCGGGTTCTTAGGTAGATTGAACTACATTTCTCGGTTCATATCTCACCTAACTGCCACGTGCGAACCGATATTCAAACTGCTAAGAAAAGAGCAGACGGTCAGGTGGAATGATGATTGCCAAAGGGCTTTCGACAAAATAAAGGAATATTTGCAGGAGCCTCCAATTCTGATGCCTCCAGTGGAGGGGAGACCATTAATCATGTACTTGACCGTGCTAGAAGGGTCGATGGGGTGTGTGCTCGGCCAACATGACGAGTCTGGTCGAAAAGAGTATGCCATTTATTACCTTAGCAAAAAGTTTACCGACTGTGAATCCCGATACTCACTGCTCGAGAAAACTTGCTGCGCTTTGGTATGGGCTGCTCGCCGACTGAGGCAGTATATGTTGACCCATACCACACTTCTCATTTCCAAGATGGATCCTGTCAAGTACATCTTTGAGAAACCAGCATTGACCGGAAGGGTTGCTAGATGGCAGATGATTTTAACGGAATACGACATCCAGTATACTTCTCAGAAAGCCATCAAAGGAAGTGTATTGTCGGAATACCTTGCTCAGCAACCTCTTGAGGATGACTATCAGCCGATGAGATTTGATTTCCCTGATGAGGACATCATGTACCTCAAAACAAACGATTATGAGGAACCACTTCCGGAGGAGGGGACTGACCCTGAATCCAAATGGAAGTTGATGTTTGATGGGGCTGTCAATATCAATGGTCGTGGAGTTGGTGCTGTACTCATTACTCCTGAAGGTGTTCATTTACCCTTCGCTGCCAAAATTACTTTTGGCTGCACCAACAATGAAGCGGAATACGAGGCGTGTGTAATGGGAATAGAGGAGGCAATTGATCTTCGGATTAAGAACCTCGACATATTCGGAGATTCAGCCCTCGTCATTAACCAAATTACCGGCAAGTGGTACACACATCAAGAGCATCTAGTTCCGTAC
Source organism: Lathyrus aphaca (assembly GCA_963966055.1). Classification (NCBI taxonomy): domain Eukaryota; kingdom Viridiplantae; phylum Streptophyta; class Magnoliopsida; order Fabales; family Fabaceae; genus Lathyrus; species Lathyrus aphaca. The sequence continues at coordinate 739,556,733 of OZ014519.1, read as the reverse complement.
AGGGATTATGCTAGAAAACTGTTGACATTCTTCACGACAGTTGAGCTCAAATACATACCACGGGACGAAAATCAATTTGCCGATGCTTTGGCCACTCTCTCTTCGTCAATTAAAGTCCTATGTTGGAATTTTGTGCCCAGAATTGACATCTCCAGGCTTGACTCTCCGGCTTATGCTTTCTCTGTAGACGCCGTGTCTAACGAGAAACCTTGGTATTTTGATATCAAGTTGTTCCTGGAGAAGCAAGAATACCCAACAGGGGCATCTTCCAAAGACAAGAAGACCTTGAGACGACTTGCTGCTAGTTTCTTCTTGAACGCAGACGGGGTTTTGTACAAGAGGAACTTCGACATGGTTTTGCTCAGATGCGTGGATAGACACGAAGCAAGCCTGTTGATGCAGGAAGTTCATGAAGGATCTTTTGGTACCCATGCAGGAGGGCATGTTATGGCAAAGAAACTGCTAAGATCAGGGTATTACTGGATGACAATGGATGCAGACTGTTGTTCATTCTCTCGAAAGTGCCACAAGTGCCAAATATATGCAGATAAAGTGCATGTTCCTCCAAATCCGCTCAATGTCATGTCATCTCCTTGGCCCTTCTCTATGTGGGGCATTGACATGATCGGGAAGATTGAACCGACTGCTTCGAACGGTCATCGCTTCATCCTGGTCGCGATTGATTACTTTACCAAGTGGGTAGAAGCAGCGTCTTATGCCAATGTCACTCGTCAGGTGGTGGCAAGATTTCTGAAAAGAGATATCATATGCAGATATGGAGTGCCCGAAAGGATCATTACTGATAATGGTTCTAATCTCAACAATAAGATGATGGCAGACTTATGTCGGGACTTCAAAATACAGCATCACAATTCTTCTCCTTACCGACCAAAGATGAATGGTGCGGTAGAGGCAGCTAACAAGAATATCAAGAAGATTGTGCAGAAAATGGTTGTCACCTACAAGGATTGGCATGAGATGTTACCTTTTGCTTTGCATGGGTACCGAACGTCGGTCAGGACGTCAACAGGGGCAACTCCCTTCTCTCTAGTGTACGGCATGGAAGCAGTCCTGCCTGTTGAAGTAGAGATTCCTTCACTTCGCGTGATGATAGATGTCAAACTGGATGAGGCTGAATGGGTGCGTGCTCGTTACGATCAGCTATGTCTAATTGAGGAAAAGAGATTAGCGGCTATCTGTCATGGTCAGCTTTATCAGAGGAGAATGAAGCGGGCATTCGATCAACGAGTACGTACTCGAGAGTATCGAGTGGGAGAGCTTGTGTTGAAGAGGATCTTTCCTCCAGGTTCAGATAACAGGGGCAAGTGGACCCCGAACTACGAAGGACCATTCATAGTGAAGAAAGTATTCTCAGGAGGGGCACTGATGCTCACCACTATGGATGGAGAAGACTTCCCATCCCCTTTTAACTCGGACGCAGTTAAAAAATACTTCGCATAAGGAGACCCGCTGGACGCAAAAACAGAATGTAAGTCCAGGCAAGAAAAGGGCATCCCGGCGAGCTAAAAACAGAATAAAAAGCTCGGGCAAAAATTAGGGAAATGAATAAAAAAAAAATGTACACCCGCTGAGTTGAAAAGCCGCATTGGACAGCTCAGGCAAAAAAGGGTATCCCGGTGGATTGAAAACCCGAGAGGGCGATCCACGCAAAATAAGGGAATAAGCGAACAACTGTGATCCGAATTATCTGAACCACGTCATCGTTTTGTACAGTTTGACAATATCGGAAAGATAGGAAACAGTCCCCTTGTCTTCTCAGAAAGCCAAAGCAGAATGGAGAATCTTGAAGACATGCAGGTCATAGCAGAAATGGAACTCCTTGGAATGCCGTGTACATTGCCGTTAGGATAGTTTCTTTTCTCAATTTTTATAGTGGCTACCTCTTTCCAGGTGGTTGCTTCCTGATGTAAATCTTTGCCTATTCAGAGGCCATTCAATAAAAATAATATTCAGTCAAAAAGCTGTGTGTGTTTATTTTTGTTTACAAAATGTCCTGAATTTTTGGCAAAAATAGCATTGCATCTAAACATGGTGATAATTTTGAAAAGAAAACTGACATGCAGGGAAACTGTAACCCTCTTTGAGCGTCGGGTGACGATGGATGAACCGATCATTCCATGCAAATCCCCGGGACACGCGTGTGTTTTCTGTTGTTGCAGTTTGCAGGTTGGCGTCGCATTCTCTCAAGCGATTTAATATTCCCCGGCGGAGTACCTCCCCAGCCGAGTACTTCCCCAGTAGGGTATCCCCCAAGCAGAGATTTCCTTTCCCAGCAGGTATCTGAAGACTGGCATCTCCAGCAGAGATTTTTTCTCCAAGCAAGCCTTGACAGCCGCCCAGGCAAGCTTTTCTTCCCCAGTGAAGTAGCATTTCATTCTTCCTCAGCGGAATATATCCAGCAGGTGCCCGAAAGCCTGACATCATCAAAGATGGAATTAGTAGTCCATTATCCCCATCAGAGTATGCCTATCAGGTACCTGAAAGCCTGATATCCCCTCAGAGTCTTGAACCATCAAATGCTCTCCCCAGCCAGAGTATTTGCCCAGGAAGCTTCCCCAGCCAAGTCTGAAGATGTTCCTGTCCCCACAGCGTTCATATTTGATTATCACTGCCGGTAGTGAAATATTCCCCAATAAAGTCGCCGTACTTTGGGTATTTGATGATACAGCCAGGTATTCACCACCTCAGTCAGAATGTGTATCCAGACATCTTGACTTGTATTACCCTGCAGAGTCGTATCTCTTATTGCCGATCAGGCATCCGTTTGTTGCTCGTCTGCAATCTTCGACACTCGTCTGTGTTATCTCTAAGCGGAGTTATCCCCAGCAATAATGTATCATGTTTTATTGCTGCTCGTTTGCATCTCTCAACACTCGTATGTGTTAGCTCGGTGGTATTGCTCGTTTGCTTTCCCCAATAGAGTCTATATCTTAGCACTCGTCTGTGCTCGCATCTTTATTTGATGCCCATCCTCTTTCAGCACTCGTCCGTGCCCTTTCCTCAGCAGATTCCTCTGTATTTGAGGTATTCCCCGGCAGTCGCCCGTGCCTTTGCCCCGGCAGTTTCCTCTTTATTTGAGGTACTCTCCAGCAATCTTCTGTGCTAGCATCTTTGTTTGATGACCATTCGCAGCTCTCGGCACCCGTCCGTGCTTGTTAGTCTTTGAAGTTTTCTCTCCCCAGCAAAGTTGCCTGTACTCGTTGGGGCGCGTATCTTCATCTGGTGCTCGTCCGCATCCCTGCAGCACTCGCCCGTGCATGTCATTCCTCTTTATTTGAGGCGTATTCCCTAAGAAGTGCCCAGTGCTCGTCCGTGCTCGCATCTTTATTTGATGCTCGACCGCATCTTTTAGCACTCATATGTGCTTGTTATTCCTTTGAAGGTTGCTCGGCGCCCGTCCGTGCCTGTTGCTCATCTGTTGCTCGTCCGCAACTCCTCAACACTCGTTTGTGTTTGATTGTATCCGTTGTTGTTTGCTCGTCTGCAAATCCCAGCACTCGTCTGTGCTTGGAGATGTCCCCAGCATCGTCCGCAACCCCTTTACACTCGTCTGTGTTCTGATATGATATTTGTTGTTGCTCGTCTGCAACCTCCCAGCACTCGTCTGTGTTCGGTATGGGATCCTTCGCTGCACTCGTCTGTGCCTTGATATGTATTCTCCGCTATTGCTCGTCTGCAACGACCCGGCACTCGTCTGTGTTTGGTTAAAGCTCGTCTGCTTTTATTCCCCAGAAGTCGTTTGTGTCTTGAAGCTCGTCTGCTTTGCCTGGATACTCGTCTGTATCGTCCTCAGCACTCGTCTGTGCTAGCTTGCACCTGAATGTGAAGATATCTCTGTGACTACTTCAAATGCTCGTCTGTGTTTGAACTTCCGGTATTCGTCTATACCAGTGGCTGATACTCGTCTGTATCATCGCCTGAAACACTCGTCTGTGTTTCTCAGATCATCGTCTGATACTCGTCTGTATCATTGACTTAGGGCACTCGTCTGTGTTATCTGGATGATCACCCAATACTCGTCTGTATTGAAGAGGTTTCGAATCCTGACAGTGGGAATTAAATGTCGAAATGATTACCGGCCCTGGCGTAACGGGTAAATCCGAAGGAGGCTCGTCTGCCTCAAGCACCAATTATGGTTGCTGCACCTGGCGTAACAGGTTTGCTCAGAAGACTCGTCTGTCTTATACCATATATCCGCGGATAATATATGAAGAAGGTTCGTCTACCTTGATTGCATGTCTATCCCCACAGACTTATATGCATTTCCGGAGCCTGCGTAAGAGTTATCCGAAGAAGACCCGTCCGTCTTATTCCACTTATCTGCGTAAGGATTAGTGAAGGAGATTCGTCTATCTCAGGATACTTTGAAGTTCTTTCAGGGCTCGTCCGCTCTCTGCACCTGGCGTCACAGGTCATTCGAAGACTCGTCTGTCTCAGATTATTGTCTTGAAGTGTTGAAGGACTCGTCTGTCCAGCTCCTGGCGTCACAGGATTGTTTGAAGACTCGTCTGTCAACATGTCTTTATTTCAGCTATCAACCTTAGCTTGGAAGAGGCTCGTCCGCTTCTTTCTCCCCTGCAGTCCCCAGAGCGTCATCTGGTTGGGTTTATTTCCCGGTGTTGCATTCTTCGTCAGAGTGCAAATTTCTGGTCTTCTTGGTATTCAATCACAGTTTATCTTGAATGGTCGATAGCTCGCTGCTATCGTCCTTTTCAGATTAACTGATGATTGAATAGGGGCAGCTGTAACACCCCAAATTTGCCCTCTTCATTTTAAGCATCATATCATATCATAATCATCATGAGCATACCATATTCTTAGCATTTTTGCATAGAAAAATGAGGCATAACACTCACATGTTCTAGCATAAGGCATATGACCAACCATCTGGAAAGTTCGAAGCACCACAGATAAAAAATCGAGAGCATGGTGACCAGGCAAAAATTTCACAGGATCACTCTGCACAAGCTCTGTACCATGTTCAAAACTTAAAAAGAATGAAAGGATCAAAATCAGCTTGAAACGGCGGGCGCCGGCATCATTTTTGAAGTTTCCCACCAAAAGGGGGGAAATTCAAATTTTGCATGCGTTAACCGGTTAACGCATATGGTTAACCGGTTAACAGCTGCGAAATTTGAATTTCCAGCAGCATTTTCAGCATGTGTGTTTTGGCCCCATTTTCCAATTTTCTGATTTTTATTCATTTGAATTAAAATTGAATTTGAGAAGGATCTAGAGCATGTATCCAAACCTCTTTCCAACCCTAAAACCTAATCACATTACCAAGCCATATTTTTTGGATCCCAAACCAAGATTTTGGGCCCCAACCCTAAACCATATATATTCCATTTCTCTCCAAACCAAATGATCACTCACTCATTTTTCACTCTCATTTCTGAATTTTCATTGCTCTCACTCACAATTCTCTCATTTTTCTCTCCCAATTTTCCAAATCACTCAAAGTTCCTCTTTGAGGATCACACAACCTTGCCTTGAGGTGTGTAGATCTTGGAACTAGACCTCCATCCATAGTTTCATTACATCTTTTTGCTGGTTTTATTGGAGATTCAGATCTGGTTTGGGATCTAAAAGTGCTTTTGGATCCAAAATTCTGCATCAAGAGCTTGATCTTGCATTTATTTTGCATGGAGTGTGGAGCTTAGCATCGGATCTTCAAGGTTTTGCGTGAGATCTATCATTTTCAGCATAATCAACAATTACCAAAGCATACCTCCGCTTTGTAGGTTGGTTAATTCCAGATCCAACTCTGTTTTTAGCTTATTTGCATTGCTTGAGCTTTGAACCTACCATGTGTTTGTGTAATTGATTGTGTTGCATGATTTGATTGGTTGATTTGTATCCGGATCCGATTGTTATTGTTCATGAGCATAATGTTATGGATTGATGTGCATTGATCTATTTTTTCCATGTGTAATTGAGTGCTGGTCTGGTGCAGCTTATTTGAATAAGCTGTTTTTGAAATGCTGTTTTCTGCAGGAATTTGCTGCTGTTTTTACAGTGTTAACCGGTTAACGCATATGGTTAACCGGTTAACGCCCTGTTTCTGTGTGTGTTTTGTGCAGGTTTTGACTGGTTAACCGGTTAACGCATATGGTTAACCGGTTAACACTGATGCAGAATGGTTTTTTGGGGCTGTTTTGAGTTTGTTTGGTCCCTTTGCTTGTTCTAATTGCCATGAATCATTGTGTGATCATTAAGCATGATATTTTAGGGTATTTGCTTGCTGGTTGATGTTTGCTTTCATGTTCTCGACGCGTAAGTCGTGTATTTGCAATGTTGGCATGATTGTTTGATTTTTTTTGTTCAAGTACCTTTGAGCATGATTGATCCCATGATTGTTTCTTGGTCAATTTGCTGGATTTTTGCTAACTTTTCAGGGGCTCATGGTAAGAGAAGTGTGGATGTTTATCCACATTTCAACTTTTTTTCATCTTTCCTCTTTTGTTATTTGAACTAACCCTTTGTTGTTGGGCTTAGGCCTTTCTCATCCCTTCTTCTATCTTCTTCTTCTCTTCTTCATTAGGATAGAAACCTCACAAACTTAGGATCATCCATGCATGTTAACACTTAGGATTATTTTAGTCCCCCTTTAGCATTTTTACCTTTATGATCCTTTTGGTTCTTTTCTCTTCTCATCTCATAACTCTAAAAAACACCTTTAATAAATGTGAAGTGATGCATTGATCCATAGCCTTATTCCATGAGGTATGCTTGTAGTCTTCCCATCTTGGGATAGTACAAGTTTGCCTTGTGATGCACAAGTCTGATCAAGGTATCTTCTTCATAAAAGAAAAGCCTAAAAAACACTTCTTCATGTAAATAACCAAAAACACTTAATAATTAAGCAAGTTAGTGAGCCTAAGCCCTAATCTTTGGGTTCAAGTTTTGGGGATCTTCTCCTTACTTGAGTGTGCTTGTTCTATTATTCCATCTTGGAATGTAGTGACAAGTGCACATTCCATTGGTGAGAGTTTGAGTTCACTTCCTTGTGACACACTCATAAAGGCTTCTAAAAAACACAAACAAACAATAAGCGTCTTTCCTTCGGGAATTCTTTTCTCATCTCCTTCGCTCCGTCCGCGAACTTGCTCCTACTTGTCATCTTGCAAGACGGTTACGCACTCGTCGTCCGAGTCTGCAACACCTGAGCAATGGCATAGGCAGTTCAAGCCTTAATTCACAAGCAATTTCCTTTTAGTACCCCTAGTTAGGGGAACTACGGCGTCTCTGATCCTCATTATCCCGATGAGGTACGTAGGCAGCGGGGTAGGGCCCGTTCGAGCACAATCTTTATTTTCCCTACATTTTTCCTTTTCTTTTCTTATTTCAGTTCTTTTCCAGTTCCAGTTTCTTTTCATTTTCTTTTCTTTTGCTGCAGTTTTCATACCCTCACCCTTTGAAACAGTTTCTCTTGCAAGCGTGGATCCCGTCGGGTACGGCGGATGATCTGGGGTGCTAATACCTTCCCAGGTCATAACCGACTCCCGATCCCAGTCTCTTTGGTTCGCAGGACCTGTGTCCTTCCTCTTTCTTTCTTCTGGTTTGTGCAGCATTACCATTCCCTCTCTTCGGGATAAAAATGCATGGCTGGCGACTCTATTCTTTTTCCGCGCCACTTTCGCGTTTGTACCAGGATGGAAATCCTCGGGAGCGACAGGGGGATCCATGATATATTATTTATGAGTCAAAGTTTCGGTAACATCGATTTGAAAACGCATTACAAAAGAATCCAGAAAAAAGATTACAAGCCATAACAGGAAATCCTCTAGCTAATAAACACAGAAAAATCCTGATAATACACAAACAAATTCTCATATAACCAAAGGCCAGCCTTTTATTGGCTCGAAGTCATGATTCAGCCCCTCAATCCGCTCCGTCGTCAAGAGCTTCATCCACCAAATGCATCCTTTTACGTCGTCCTTAACAGGAACCCTGCACATAAGAAAGTGGGCAAAAAAAATCTCAATAATCACAGAGTGAAGAAGAAGGAAAATCGGCAAAAACTCAGAAAGTTTCACATAATGCATATCAGAATTGCAAATCCAGCTAACAAAGAGTTTAAAAAGAGATGAAAGAAGAAATCTGGAAAGGGTGGTTATAACTGTAACAGAATCATAACAGACTGATAACTAATTTCTACCTGGGAATTCCTAAGGAGACTTTTGATCCTCCTTCTATAAAAGCTGAATTCAGCTTCCATCATTGGGTCATTTTCTTCTTTTCGATTTTCTTCTTCCTTATTCTTTTTCCTCTCTTCTCCTCTCCATTAAATCTTCTTCTTCCTTCTCCCTCACCCCACTCCCTCTGATCTTCAACTCTTCATCACTCTCATATCTTCAAACAAGCATCACCAAACATCCAAAATACAGTTGCCGCGCAAAACCAGCCACAACAGAAAAGAGGTCAACGAAATCGCTCTTGTCGGCTCCAACATCCCATGACCTTCTTTTTCACTTCTCGAGTGCCATCCGCTTCAACAATCCTCCATCATCACCTTTTCCACCTTCATCATTGATTCGCAAAACCTACAACAACAACCTGCAATTCAAAGAAATCATGGAAACAGAAAAATTATGCAGATGGTGATGTAACAGAAACTCCACCAAAACTCTTTGAAGGAAACCGATTGAGCAATTTTTCTTCAAGAATCGTGATAACTACGGCTCATAATACAAGAAAAGGAGGAACACGATTGTGGTTCGATACCTGCCAATACGAATACGCAATTGGAGTCACAATAAATCGTACAGCCTTGAGCAAGAATGAGAGAACGCGAGCGACACCTCTGACTCATCCTTCAGGTATGCGGCTCAGAACTCCTTTCGTAACATTCGTTTTCTTTCTCTTTTGACGAACCCGGTCCTATAGTTTGGCCAAGAGTTGAGAGAAATCTTAGTATAGATTCTGGATTAGAAGCAGGTTGAGGGAAGATTCGTGTTAGGTGTTTTGGAATCGGGAAGGTCGTCGGTAGAGGTGAACCGCGCCGCTACGGCATTAGGGTTTCGTGGTGGTGAGTATGTGACGGCGGAGATTCTAGTAACAACGAGGAAGTGAGAAAGATGGTGGTGACCGCTATGGAGATGAGAGGCTATGGTCTAAAGAGGGGAAGGTTAGGTAGTTGGTAGTGGCGAGAGGAATAAGGCAATGGCGGAGTCACCAAAGGGAGAACAAGAATGAGGTTGACGGCGACGACATTAAGAGTAAGGAGGTGATAACGGCGGCGGCTAGGGTTTTCTTTTGGGATTTCCATTGAAGAAGAACCCAGAGGGATGGGGGGCGTGTATTGGGAGAGAGGGCAAAGAATTATTGTTCTGATTCTTTTGTTTTAATTATAAATATTGAATCTTTAAATTTTCTGTTAATTAGAAATTATTATGTTTTAAATTGGAAAGTTGAAAGGGTCAAAAACCCCCTTAATGCGTAATTACAATTAGTAAAAGGCCATTAAGATTCATAAGAATCCATTTAAGCTCCACCGCCCATTTTTAGTAGATGAGATTTTTTGCTCTGGTCCAATCCGGCGGTGACAAGTGTCACCGTCCGGTTGGACCACCAAATGCCAATCACACGCGCCACCTATCCACCATAAGTTTCATGCATCCTCAGGCTTTATGCAAACTGGGCCAGGGAATTGCTATTAACACCCCAAACGCAGGCCCATATATTCATCTTAACTAACATTCATTTCTATTCTTCCCCCCTTTCTATTCTTCTTTTCTTTTTAATTTCTATTTTATATACCTTTTATTTAATTCCATAAAAAATACGAAAATTAATAATAAAATTCCACAAAAATTATATTAGCTTTTTAATTCAATTTAGAAACTTTCACCATTTTTACTTTCTAAATTTTGTCATTTTTCTATTTAATTTCGATTTTTTCATCTAATTGATTTTAGATTGAATTCCTTTACAAACACATAAATTTGTATATTTTATTTCTCCCTCGTCCTGTAACATTTTTGGCCCATTCTTTTTGCTATGATTAGAGGACAAGTTAAAGTATCTAGAATATGTTTGGTGTATTTTTTAGGACATTTTTTCTACTGTTTTGTTAATGGAATTTGTATAAATGTAGGATTGAACCTTAGGTGAGTTTAGGTGACCATTTACCATAATTAGACTTAGAATTTTTAAGAGATTTTTTAACATAGTGTTATAATCAGGTTAGAAACCCTAGGGAATTAATTTAACATTTTTTCCATGACTTTTGATATTTTTGTCATTTTAATTCATTTCCATCATATTGTGCATATTCATGGTTCATATCATTCACTAACTATTTGTTTTTTGTGCAAGGTATTTTTCAAGGTTTGGCTTATGGACTTGGATATTATTTTATGCCTCGATTATACTCTTGTGATTTGTACTTTGTGATGTAATAGCTTAATACTTGTATGCTTGTATAGTTTCTATAATTAGGATAGAAAAGATAAAACAAATCGTTAGAAAACAAAATCTCAAAAAATGAAATAAAATAAGATACTCGATCCAACGTCGAGTAAATTTTTAAATAAATAAATAAATTTGCATGTGACTTTAGGGTTCCTCGATTACCATCGTTCCACTCCATTCAATCAAAAGCAAGCCTTGTATGTTTTACACCATAAGTCGTGCGTCTCAGCACCACGCAATCGACCCACCCGATCCATCGTTTCATCCCATTTACTTTTCATACACGTTTTTACCCACCATGACTTAGGAGGACCATATTGTTCACCATTAACTTCTTTTACTTGTATCTTTAGTTTAATATCTCTTAGGTAGATTTAATCTCAAACCTCACTAACCATAGGTCATCATTAAACTCCATTGATTTAGGGCAAGTCTAGTTTCCCTTAGAAGTTTTCCTTTTACAACTTGAGTCTCTCTTCTCATCTTTAAGAAAAATCAAAACACTTAATAAAGGAAAAGGTGTACAATGCGTCACGAGCCTTAAGCTATACGGGAAATGATTAGTGGAGGTCTCCTTCACTCTTCTAGGATGCTTTACATACGTTCCATTGGGGGCGATCTTGGAAAGTATTCGCTCCTGTGTCATAGTCTTTAGTGTTGTACATATGAAAAACACAACCTCAAAACACTTCTTATAAAAGACAACAAACTAAGAAGTCACGTCTTCTCTTCTCATCTCATACTCTTTGCGGACGAACATGACTTGTCTCGACAGTTCAAACAGCGATACGGTAAGCACCCTCGTGTCAGAGCCGGTAACACCTGAGCTAGAGCTATGGCAATGTCATCCTAAAAATCACAAACGAGTGTAAGCCTTAGTTAGACGAACTACGGCGTCTCTGGTCCTCATTTATCCCGATGAGGTACGTAGGCAGTGGGGTAGGGCCCATTTGAGCACAATCTTTATTTTCCCTATATTTTTCCCCTTTATTCCCATTTCTCAATTCCATTTCTTTTCTCATTTCCATTTCATTCCAGATAGTCATTCTTTTCTTTGAACAGCATATTATTTATCACCCTTTGAAAACAGATTTATAAGCGTGGATCCCGTCGAGTACGGCGGACGGATTGGGGTGCTAATACCTTCTCAATTCGTAACCGACTCCCGTACCCAGATCTTTGGTTCGCAAGGCCTCGTCCTTTTCCTTCTTCCTCAGGTTTGTGCAACATTACCTTTCCCATTCCTTTGGGATAAAAATGTTTGGCTGGCGACTCTAACTTTTCCGCGCCACTTTCGCGTTTGTACTAGGATGAAAATCCCGGGAGCGACAACATGTTATGGTGCATAGAAGTTGATTATAGGTCATTAGAATGCTTGGCAAGTGAAATTGCAAAATTCCCTCTTTGACATGAACATGAAAATTATGTGATTTTTGCCAACTTTGAAAGGCCATATCTTGAGTTCTAGGATGAATCAAGATATGTTCTTATACTTTTTGAAAAGGGAAAGACCTAATCTACAACTTTCATGCCCATGAATTTTTCATTTGAAGCATTTTTTGTCATGAAAGAGGAGGTTGAAAATCTTTCCCAAAATGGAAAGTTTGCATTTCAAGTCATTTCCAAAAATGGCAAGTTTGCAATTGGCTCAAAATTCTTCAATCTTGTGAACTTCCAACCACTTCTAAGACCAAATAAATATCATAGAACTTCAATTTGATGAAAATGATCCTTTGGTTCCATTGTTGGGGGCTTCAGATGCCCTGATTTTGACTTAACTTGCTCAAGAAGTTATCCAATGATCAGATGACTTCTACAATGAATTTCTTCATCAAACTTGGTACACATGGTCCTTATAACTTATTAAGAACATTAGAAACAAGAATGACCCAAAAATTTGGAGTTAAGGCCTCTGAAACCAAAACCCTAATTTTGGTCATCTGTGTAGTGAAAACCCTAGCTCTGCTTCCATGCCTTTTGCCAATTCTTGTGATCCCTTGAATTTCATGAACTTTTGTTGAGTATTATGATCATAGAACACACATGGACCCTCTTGGAAAGCTTTAAGACCTTTGGGATGGCTCAGATTGATTCTTGGATTGCTCAGATCACAAACCCTATATGCAGATGAAATAGAACTATGCAGATGAATCAAATATGCAATATGAGATGGTATGCTTATGCTAATAGTGTGAGAGAAAAAGTGAGGGCAAATTTGGGGTTTTTACAGCAGTCACCAAGCTATCTTTCAGAGATGAAACTTCCTCACGTAGCTCGCAATTCTCTTGTTGTAAGGCTTCCAACATATTTCTCTGATTAGCTCGAGTACCGATATGGTGAGTCAGCTTGACAGGAGAACTATATGAAGACCAAGAAAAAACATAAAACCCATGTAAAACTCTCAAGAATCAAGACCAATGCAAGCATGATGCATAGTAAGCAAATGCAAAGATTTCAAAAGACTATAAGGTAAATTGAAATATTTATAAAATTGATAGTACATTTTGAAATATTGAAAAATATCTTTTAATATTCAAAGCCAAAGACATCTGAAATATTTGCAAAAAGTATCTATGAGTCCCTTCAAAACTTGAGAACAATGCTCGTGAATGCATGAGTACATGTATGCAACAACTACAAACAAGATCACACAAAGCACACGGGTCTAGGTTCTGAGTCACAAGCATGAAGTCAAGGATAATAACACCAACCCACACAGGTATGTACTAAGGTTTTGTCTTCATTGTACCTGTAGAAAACCAAATGGGTGCTAACAGAGGTGCCCGAAGTTTGCAGCCATCTTTAGAATATTATCGGTATGTTGAACTACTCCCTAACCAATAACATTCTTATGAAAGAACTCGTCCGAGTGTAGTATCGTGTGACAACCACCTCAGGTCTACACCTGGATAATTTCCGCACTACATTCCTAAATTGGCTTAGATGGGTTAAGGGTTCTACGGTCTTCAGTATGATCATACTAGTCTCTCATACTTTGTATAAGGGAAAATAGGAAGATAAAACCCTAATTCAAAAGTGAGACAGGTTATTCGTTATTTTTGTATACTTGTAATCTTGTTTTAAGAGAAAGGAAAGAATAGCAGTTTATAACCAATCCTTTTATCTGTGGTTACCCTAAATCCTAACCCTTGTGGGTTTCTTGACTGATCAAGGAACCAATTATACTTTGTTTCTAAGGTATTCGATTCACAACAAAATGGTGCGGTGAGCATGGAGAAGATGCCTTCAACAAAGTATGGGATTGAAAAGTTCACCGGAGTGAATGATTTCGGTCTGTGGCGCTTGAAGAGGGAAGCCTTACTTGTTCAACAGGTTGCTTGGAAGCGTTGAAGGGAGAGACGGCCATGAATGTTGCATTAACAGAAGATGAAAAGAAGGTCATGATTGAGAAAGCAAACAATGCAATATTGTTGAGCCTTGGTTATAAGGTTCTTCGACAGGTATCAAAGGAGACAACGGTGTCAGGGTTATAGTTGAAACTTGAAGGTTTGTACATTACCAGATCGTTGGTGAATCGACTCTACCTAAAGAAAGCCTTGTATTCAATCAAGATGAGTGAAGATAAAGTGTTGGTTGATTTGTTGGATATGTTCAACAAGCTGATTCTTGATCTTGAAAATATTGATGTGAAGATTGATGATGAAGATCAAGCGTTGTTATTGTTATGCGCTTTGCCCATAATATATTCTCACTTCAAAGAAACTCTCTTGTATGGAAGAGAGTCCCTGACCTTTGAAGATGTTCAATTTGCCTTGTACTTTAAGGACTTGAACAAACGAAAGGAGCATAAACCTTCGACGGTTGGTGAAGGTTTGGCCGTTAAGGAGAAATTCTTACGAAATAATGGTAAGTTCGACAAGAAGAAGGGTAAAAGTCATCATAAGTCTTATGGTGGTGAAGCATTTGGTGTTCGATACTATTATTGTAAGAAGGAGGGTCACATTCGAAAGGTGTGCCATGAACGCCTGAAAGATCATGGAGGTAAGGATAATGGCAACACGATCATTGTTCAAGATGATTTCAAATCATCTGATGTTCTTATGGTTTCAAGTGGTGACTCAAGAAAATAGTGGATTATGGATTCAGGCTGTACTTGGTACATGACTCCAAACAAATATTTTTTCGAGGAATTATGTAATCAATATGGTGGATCAATGTTGCTGCGAAACAACAAAGCTTACAAAATTGCAAGTATTGGATTTGCGAGATTCAAGTTCCATGATAAGTTAATAAGGCTATTGATTAAAGTTAGGTATGTACCTGACTTGAAGAGAAATTTGATTTCTCTTGGTTAATTCTACAAGAAGGGATGTGTTTTTCAAGGAGAGAAAAGTATCCTAAGAGTCATGAAGGGGTCGAATGAAGTCTTGAGAGGCGTGAAGAAACAAGGCTTGTATACCCTTGAGGCTGAAGTTGTAAGTGGTTCGACAAATGTTGCATCCACAAAACTTGTGTCAAAGACAAAATTATGGCACATGAGATAGGGCCATGTCAGCGAAAGAGGCCTGGTTGAACTAGGGAAACAGAACCTACTAGGTGGTGACAAAGTCGAGAAGTTGGAGTTTTGTAAACCTTGTTGTAGCGGTAAATTATGAGTGTAAGCTATTAGTTAGCTTAACTCAAAGTAAACAGAGTCGCCGTCGCGCTTTTATCTTATTCCAAGTGGAAAAGGAAAAATAACGAATAAATCCTAATGAATCTAAAAGAAAAAAGCTAAAGAAACAAACAAAGATTCGGGTAAGGGGATAGGTTACAAAATGGGAAGGTTTTACGCACCCAAAATGTTTGAGGTACTCCACGGGAACCCTTTGAAAAATTTATTGATTTTGGTTTGAAAAGGTTTGTAAAAAGAAAGTGGGGAGATGAGAAAAGAATTATTTTTAATGATTTTATGTTTGGAGAGGTTTACCACCTCATGCCTACGTACCCACAATGTGCAATTCAAGATCAAAACCCTGTAGTTCGTAGTACAAATAATGAAAAGGGTTGGTTGTGATTGATTTTATTAAGTGGAGAGAATTTGTCATTTTCAAGTGGATAGCCTAACAAATCTTCCATGAGAATAAGGGCATGGTCTCATACATAATTATGGGGAGGGTGCCAACTGGGATAAAATCGACGAGTATGCCACTAAACCCCCACGAATGACAAGAGCTCAATTACATCAAACTATAACCATGGAGATTGAGAGAATTGCACCCTACTAAAGAATAATGACTCATAATCGACACTTGTAAAGAAAACAAACAAAGGTGCACAAAGGCACAAAACAACTTGAGTGAGTTTGGTTCTTTTTATTTTGGAATTAAAGTCAAGATGATTAAATTCATTGATTTTTTTTAAAAGAAAAGAAGTAGTAAAATCCTCTTGACGAAAGTAAAGGTTTTATTTATTAAAAAGGTGATGGTTTTTTAAAACAAGAATCCTTTGAAAAAGAAGGAAGTTTTAAAAATTTAAGAAGGGGAGGAGATGAAGAGGATATCCTAAAAAAGAAAATAAAAGAGATAAAGGAGGAAAAATCTAACCAAACTTGATGATGCTTCTAATTATGGACATAAAAGTTTCATCCTTATAAGCTAGAAAATGGTCAAATAAAGGAAAAAATACCAACTCCATGAAGATCAAAGCAAAGGGAAGGTGTCCTAGAATCTAAGTCCAAAACTCCAATCTCAATGCAAAGAATAGTAACCAATAGTCCAAGATGGGAACAATTAACATTTTTATGGTTTAAGCCTTTATTAATATTTTGTGTCCAAGTGGACAAAAGAAAAATCAATGCAATAATATAATAGCAAGAATATAAACATGATAATGGATGATAAAGCAATATTAAGCATAATAAAAATAAAGGAGATAAAGGTGCGAGAAGGAAATTAAAATGTTAGTATAGTAATAATATTAAATAAGAATCTACATAATAGGGGTATAGTAAACTTAATCATCCACAACCAAAAGAGTAACCAAGGTAATTAATACCAAAAATCGAAAAGGTAACCGATTTCGCTTAGTATCTTACACTATAGTGATTAATCAAGGAGATTGGAACCAAATTCAATGAAGTTTGAAAGAAGATTGGGAGACCCAAAGCAACTACGCATCAAACTTCACAAGTCTTGGATCTTAACGCAAAAAGTTCAATCACTTTGGGATTACACGACCAACCCGAGATCCGGTCCATGAAAGTGAAAGTATCCATTTACTTTTTATTCTGAATTCGGGACACATTTAGGTCTATATTAAGAAATTTATGAGTAATTTACAGAGTAATTACCCTACAAATGAGGCCGGCCAAAACCAATTAAGGTTAACGATGTTAGTGCTAATACATGCGAGATAAATGATATGTAAATCGCCATCTGAACGTAATGTCGCACAAAAATAAAGATAAATACCAAATTGAGTTTCATTTATGATATTTTTTTCATCTTTAAGTTCAATTACTCATCTTGGTGGCTTCAAGTATGAAAATATCTCACTAATTTAAAGTACCTAAAGTGAATTAAATAACTCACTTACAGGTAGATTTGGACTAATGAATGTTAACCACTATAATCTACACCTAAAGTCCATTGAATTTAAAGAGAAATCAATCCCAAAAATGTCTCCCGAGGTAAAAATAAGAAGAGAGGGGTAGAGGGGAGAAGAGAAGGCAAAAGAGCCCCAAAACAAGGCAACAAAGCAGTTCCAGGCCTGTGCAAATCAATTACACCAGTGTGCAAATCGACTGCACAGGCAAAAATCAGTCAAAAATGTTTTAAAAAGGTAGTGCAAATCGATTTACACAAGATGCAAATCGATTGCATGCTATTTAGTTTTCAAAAATCAGCAATTAAATGGCAAAATCCATGCTCAGCCATTCCTTCAAACACCCTATGACCATGGATTCAATTGAGCACGAATTTTCCACTAAACCAATAGCAAATACCACCAATAAGAACACAATTGCAAGATCCAAAGATCAAGCAACAAGAATCAATCAAGATCTACATTCTTGATGATGAAGATGAATGGGTAATGATGGAGGAAGATGAATTACCAAGAACAAACTTCAAATTACTCCACTAGCAAGCTTGATCTACTAGAATTAAAGAAGAAAAATGAAAAGGATGAAGGTTTAGCTCAAAGTTAATCAAGAATTTCAAGAGTTGGAAGGTTTTGGTCGAAACTCAAACTGGCAGAAAGTTCAAGAGGTTGAGAACAAATAATGGCCATGAATTTTGCAACGAAGCTTTCGATAATTACTGTGTCGAGTCTGGGATTGCAAGGAATAAAATTGTAGCAGGTACTCCTCAGAAAAATGGTTTAGCTGAGAGATTCAATCGAACAATCCTCGAAAGGCTTAGATGCATGTTGGTTAGTGTTGGATTGAAGAAGGTGTTTTGGGCTGAGGTTGTTTCAACAGCAACATATCTGATAAACAAATTCCCTTCGACTGCATTAGATATGAAGACACTTGAAGAAGTTTGGTTAGGACATCCACCAGATCTCGATAAATTGAGAGTATTTGGTTGTGTAGCCTATGCTCACATTAGGCAAGACAAGGTTGAACCTAGAGCTTTGAAATGCATGTTCATGGGATACCCTGAAGGAGTCAAAGATTATAGGCTATGGTGCCTAGAGCCAGGTCACTGGAGTTGTATCACCAGTCGAGATGTAGTTTTCAATGAAGCTGAGATGACTTTCAAGAAAATTGATGATGTTGCTGAAGATTTGGAACAGGGAGAAATTCTTGTTGAGGTGGAGCATAGTGATGCTGAATTGCATGACCCATATGAAGTAGAAGACGAAGCAGAAACTGCTATCGAAGATGAGGAAATTGATAATTACTACTTGTTGGCAAGAGACAGGTCGAGAAGGGTCATCAAGCAACCTCAAAGACTTGGTTATGCATATCTAATAGCTTATGCCTTAATCTGAAAGTGAGGTTCTAGAAAAAGAACCTAAAGACTATAAGGAAGTTATGAGGAGACGAAATAAGACTGAATGGCTGAAGGCCATGAATGATGAGATGAAATCTTTTCATGATAACAATACTTGGGAACTGATCAAAAAACGTGCTGGAGCCAGGTTAGTTAGTTGTAAATGGATTTTCAAAGTTGAGGAAGGAATTGAAGGAGTAGCTTCGAAGAGATACAAGGCAAGGTTGGTTGCAAGGGGTTTCACTCAAAAAGAAGGTGTCGACTTTAATGATGTGTTCTCTTCTGTTGTGAAGCACATGTCCATTCGAACGTTGCTTGCCATGGTGGCATAGTTCGACCTTGAACTAGAACAGATGGATGTGAAGATTGTGTTCTTGTATGGTGATCTTGATGAAACAATCCCGGTGAGGCAACTTGAAGGGTATGTCTAAGATGGGAAAGAAGAGTGTGTGTGAAAACAGAAGAGATCTTTATATGGACTGAAACAATCTCCTCGACAGTGGAATAGGAGATTCGACAAGTTCATGGCACACATTCATTCATCAGAAGTCAGTTCGACCACTATGTTTACTTCAGATTTCGACCTCGTAATTCATTTGTTATTTTGTTGCTTTATGTGGATGATATTCTAATAGCAAGCAAAAAGTTTGAAGATGTAATGAGGGTGAAGGTTGAACTTAATAAGGAGTTCGATATGAAGGATCTGGGAGTTGCGTCCAAGATTCTTGGGATTGACATCCGAAGAGATAGAAAATAGTCGAGATTATGCTTATCTCAAGAGGCATACCTGTTTACCCCCAAAATTGGTAAACAAGCGCTGGTCCTTCAAAGATACCTAGAATACCCTTGGTTACTCGCAGGATCGACCAGATTGATCCTAGGACATGTGTTAAGATTTGGTTATTTGTGTAATCGCAATGTTTTTGGAAAACTGTCTATGAATCCTTAAACAAGACTCAAAGATTGTTTTGAACAAGAAAAATAAAGCAAAAGGCAAAAGCTTTAAAAATAAAGGAATGTAAAAGACAAGACTTAAAATATAAATGAAAGTAAAGACAAGACTTGAAATTTAAATGAAAATAAAGTCACGGAAAGGAATGTAAATGAATTTTAAATACAAGGCAAGGAATGTAAAGGAATTTTAAAGAAAAGGAAAGGAAAATAAAGATGCTTGAATTGTAAAGAAATGCAGTAAAATTTATGAAAAGTAAATTGCTTGGAAATGTAAATGACTTTGAAATGTAAAAGGCTTTAATGTAAAAGTTTGCAGAAAGTAAATGACTTAAAAGATAAATGACTTGAAAGTAAATTACTTGAAAGTAAATTTGACATTAAAGATAAAATTGATATGAAGATAAATTTGGTGGTGCTTCAATCACGTACATTCTCACTGCGCTTGTTTCTTTACACGCGGATACTTTGAGTCTACGGAGTCACTAGTACATATAATTTCCACACCATTATTCACATACTAAAAGTAGCTATTTATATACATTACAAAGTAATTTTTTTCGACGGTTTCTTCCTAAAACTATCCTAAGATGGTGACACTTGTCCCACTAATTGATGTAGAAGCTTCACCTTGCGCCACTTGTCTCTGTATTTGAATTGAAGATCACCCACTTACCCTCCAAGTTTGAATGTGTGGAAACAATTGGTAACTTCCATCTTTGTCGAACGTCCTTGGTCGAATCCTCTCAACACTTAGAAAATAATACAAACTTAGAGTTTTATTAAGTATGAAAATAGTAGGTGGGTCCCTTCGACTCTCATCCTTTCTTAAGTAAGGTCAAAGACCTCTTTTTAGCTCATAATATAATAACTCATTTATTAAGTCAAAATAACCTCATTAATTGCTAGCGTCAAAATTTAGTGATAACAAATTGCCCCCCAAAAATGTTATTTTCGACCATATTGATGAAAAGATCATTTTTTGATGTTCATCATTTCGATGCCAACTTGGGTCAGATGAAAGTATGGTTGTAAACCACCTACCCCCACGTTCTAAAATTGTTGTGATTCTTCGCCCACGCACATGACATCATATCATAATGGTAAAAATCCCAAAAGTCACATCATCCGAATCTGCTGGATTTTAATCATGGGCTTTTACTTGAAACAATGCGTGAAATGTCTTTCACATTAACTGCCTCCTCAATGCGTCAGATCCCAAGTGCCATGTGTCCCACCACTTTATGTCTCCATTAAGTGACAAGACTCCATAACTTCACATTTTCTTTATCTATAAATATTGTCTTCAACAAACAAAGAAACATTTCCCAAACTCTTACGAATCCAGTTTCTTTCTTGCAAAAGTCTTCTTCTTTCTCCAAGAACCCTAAAAAACTTCCATTTTCACTTTCAACAATGGCGTCTTCCAAGGCTACCGCTTCCCAGAAGAAAGATCAGAAGGATAAATCCTTCCATTTTGAGCAAACTCTCGAACCTTTCACCAACATTGTTGAACCCAGAACCGTCCATAATCCTCAATTTGCACCTGAACCTCTAGTTAACGAAACTAGGAGCGTCTACCGTTCTCAGGTAATGATCTTTTTTCTTATGAATGATTGTCCCCTTGCTGTATCTGGTCCTTTGGATGTTGTACCCTATACAGATGAGAAGTTGAAAGAGTTATTCCCTTGTTATCGTAGAACTCAACCTTTAGGACACAAATACCTCCCTAAAGCTGATGACGCTTCAACTGACCCACCAACTCTCACTCAGCTGAACCTGAAATATCTTTATGATGGTACTAGACTGGTTAGAGTTGTCAACTAGTTTGATGCGTGGTTGACTAGGTTGAAGAGAACTAAGGTTGGCCATTGGAAGGAGATTGGGATATATGATCTTTTGATGCTGACAAAGACTCACATCCCTTACTATTTAAACCTCTAGCTGCCTTTTTGTATTTCTGGGATTGCACCCATTATACTTTTCACCTGCCATGTGGGATGGTTACTCCCACCCTCTTCTACATAGCCGTTATAGCAGGGCTTCGTCCTGATGGCCCCACATATCATCCTACTATTGATGTTGAAGACACTATTGGCTTCCACGCATCCAACCCGACATACACTCACTTCCTCAAACATCATTCAAAACCAGATGCTGAGGTAGTTTCTAATGAAGAGCATGTTACTTTTCTTACTCTCTGGCTATCCAGATATGTCTTCTGCACCAAGTCCTATCAGGTGGAGAAGAAGTTTCTACCGTTAGCCCAACAACTTCATAACAAGAAGAAAGTTTGTTTAAGAGAACTTATTCTGGAAAGCTTCTACGAGTCTCTCTGTGAAGGGGTTACTCGATTGAGGAACTCAAAAGATGACTTTGGTTCCCTGAGTCTTACTGGCCCTCTCTGGCTCCTGCAATTTTGGTTGAATGTCACCTTTGAGCCCTCGCTTCCCAGGAAATGGAAGGTTAATGAAGAATCAGAAGAAATAAGGCTCAGGGGCACAGAAGGTGTTCGACTTGCGAAGCTTATGCCTAGTGACGAAGGCGTAACTTTGAAAGAGGCTTTCTCCATCTTCTTGATGATATTTGCCCTTCAGTATGACTTTACACCATCTATGGCTCCTTTTATGGAGAGGATGTGTGGGCCTAGATGGTTCACTGGGGCTTTCCCCAACTCCCCCACAAGGAAGCTGCATTTGGACTCTATTTCAATCTGGGAAGCCTTTTTAATTCCTAGGTTCTTCGTTTACAGGTTGAATGGTGGAAAACCTGATACAACCCTCATTGATTATCAACCTAATTTGGTGTCCCGACAATTTGGGTTAGGTCAGAGTTTCCCTATATGCCTTTACAATAAAAAAGACCAAGTCCTCTTTTCCAACAACCTGTTTGACGAAGTCGGAGTTGACCATATTCTTACCAAATGGGCATCCCAAAAGGAAGTGTTGTCTCTGGTCTTCTTTTGATTGTTGATACAGCGCACCCATCCTTTCAATAATTAGTGGTTCCAATATTATAGTGAGAACTTTCTCACTGCCAGTAAATTTTCTGCCCTCCTTGACCTGGCTTTTGTGAATATGCAGGAGAAGGTCAAGAAAAGTAAGTCTGCTCACATCCGAGAGATACAAGCATTTTAGAAATACATTGAAACTGTCTATCGACCAGATGATCTTAGTCGAACCGTTCGTGAGGCTGCTGTCACTTTGAAATTGATTTTTTTGCAAAACATGGATAAATTGAAAATCCCTTCCAACATTCCTCATGAGAGGCGATATGAGGTGGCTTTTCAACTCTTTCCTCCAAAATTCTCTAGATTTCCTTCAGCTGATTTTTGTATGGCACTTGCCCCTTCATTTCTTGACTGGCTTATCTGTGGGAATTCAATAAAGATCCTTCGACAACAGTCTCAGCCGGAAGCCCAAAGGGGGGTTGCGACTAAGCATACGCTGGACAGTTTTAAAGGACACCTTCACATAGGGATCAAAGATGTCCATGTCGAAACTGATATATGTGAAGGTTTGAGGATTATACTGACTTCTTGATAGTTGATCCATCAATGACTCTTATTATTTGTTTTTGTCATTTTCAACAATTTCCAAGAAGTCCACTGCCCCCAAGGGAGTGGTAATAAAGGAGAACAAAAAAGGAAATAAGGTATGCAAATTCCCTGAGTTATGTGAATTATTCATATTCGCCTTTTTATTTTTGGTTATCTTTTCAGACAACTACCAAGCCTTCGACGTCCTTGAAGAATGGTAAAAAAGCTTCCACCCCACCCCTGGCAACGAAGATGAGTCTTCTGAGGAACAAGTCCTTAGGAAGAAAAGGAAGGCCACACAACCTTCTAATGTTGTTGGCCAATCTTCTTCCAAGATGGCCAAAATTATAAAAGAGACGCCTGTTGAGGGTGTTGTGAAACTATTCCTACTACCCCTGCAGCGAAGCCTGCTGGCGCTCCTGAGAGTGTTAATTCTAGCCCTGGTGGCGAAGAGAATCAGGTCATTTTCTTGGTATTTTATTTCCTTTCTTAAACTCTTCTTACCATATTGACTAGACTTATTTTCCCTTTTTCAGCAGACTGGGGTTGGCGTTGGCCAGCAACCTTCAATTGATACCCTCATGCCTGCTACTCTTTTGAACAGCCAAGGTGAGCCAACTTATCACCCAAACTCTGATTTTGGGTCTGGTTATGGTTCCTTGAGTGAGGTTAACCAACATATGTTTATGGAAGCTATCCATCCTCAAACAGTCGAAGCCGCTCCACACTCTCCGGTCAAAACTAACACTCAGCAATCTCATACTGATGATTTAGAGTGTGAGTGTGAGATTGCCTCTGGCAAAGATCTTTATGCCCAGATAAGTAGGCTAAATAAGAAGATAGACGCGGCCTTTACTGCTGAAGGAGATGAAAGTGGCAAACACTTTGAAGGTTCTGCCCTCTCTAGCCCCAAAAATAAAGAACCAGAGGTTGACGGTAATCTCCTAGATACTGCCCAAGGCCTATACATAATTGACCTTGAGGAGGAGGATGAAGAGGAGGAGGATGTTAATGTAGAAGGCAGAGGGGAAACTGATAAAGAAATAAAGCCTGAAATAACTCCACAACCCTTGCCTGAAAGGAACCTCCAACTTTCGACTCCTGTAGTTGGGGATCGACTAGCAAGTCTGAAGTGGTCGAATCCTCGGGAGTATGCCAGGATAAAACTTGGCAAGAGTTCTTACTTCTCTGCAAGTGATTCTCCATTAGCTCCTGGGGCTTCTACTCCAAATGACTTTGTTGGTCCTGTCCTCAAGAAAATCAAAGACAAATTCTTCAAGAGGGTCATTCGTACTACCTTGGGAAATGACCACATTGCACGCCTCTGGCTGAAGGACACTATGCAAACGCTAGATCTCTCAGCTATTGATCCTAAAATTTTTGCGTCCCTTATGGAGCTAAATGATCTGGTGAATCAGATATTTGATGATCTTAAGTTAGCCCCAAAGGTTGATGATGTCATTCAGAAGGTTGGACCCCAGAGCATGAACGCATGGGAGCTAGCAAGGGAAGCAGAAGCTAGAGTCGAAAAGCTTGATTTCCATAAGTCCAAGAGGGAAAAGAAAATTGCCGATAATAATATAACCATTAGAGTCTAGGAACAAGAGCTTGAGGAGCTACAGAAAAATATTGTTGATGCTAAGCAGGCAAATCTTGAGCTGAGTCAACACTGAGATAGAGGCTGAGTTAAAGAACACACTTGACCTCATTGATGCAGCTTAGGATCTCGACAAGAAACTTGTTGAAGCCAAGCTTGACAAGGCCTTTTGTGAAAATCGTTTGTTAATCACCCGACATAATTTCCTCCAACTGCAATCCAAGCTTCCTTTTTAGCCTTTCGACAGTCTTCCAACTTTATTTGTTTTATCATCATTTTCGTTGGCTCTGTTGTGGCCATTATGTAATTACAATTAGGGCATGGTTGCCCCTTTAAATTTTTATGCTCTTTATTACTTTTCGACTTGCATTATAATTCTGCTTTTCGCATAATTAATAAGTTAACGTGGCCGTCACAACAGCCTTTAAGTCATATAGGTTCTAACTTAAACTCAAATTAAAATGTTTTAATGTCTTAACTTTATTATTGGTGGCGGTGTTCCAGCTTTTTATGCCTCATTATTACATGACACATTTTCCAATTCAAGGCAGCAGCCAAAACGTCTTTTTGAAATGACATTTTCAAGGAAGGATTCACGCGCCCTTTTATTGCCTCTTATTTTTCCAATAAGCACGCAACTTCTATCCTTATAAATAGCACTTCTATTTACTCTATTATCTTTATCACAACATCATGGAGAGTTCTTCAAAGAAACTTAATAGCACTCCTTCGCACAAGCAAGGTAAGAGTACCAAAAGGAAGAGAAGTCCTTCTCCAGGTACGGGAGTAGTTACCCACTCCAAGGCTAAAGGGACAAAAACCACTCCTCCCAACAAGGATCCTCCCAAGAATCAACTTCCAGATATTGATGAGGAGGCTGGCGCAGATTGGATGGCTTATCTCGACTGCATCACTTTGCTTCCTGATATTGATGAAGAAGCTGACGCAAATTGGATGGATTATCGCAACTGCATCACTTTGGAGGATTTAGAAGACTGGATGTTTATCGTTTGGTCCTTAAACCATTTATCTAGGCTTATGTACTTGTAGGCCTCTTGTGGCCCTTTTATTAAATTAATCAAAATTTTATTTTCCTATATGAATCTCTTGCAGTATTGGTCTATATTTTTTCAAATATTTTCCATTTACTTTAAAGACTCTTAAGTCAGCTTCAATCTCATGAATTTCATAAGC
This sequence comes from Lathyrus aphaca, assembly GCA_963966055.1. Classification (NCBI taxonomy): domain Eukaryota; kingdom Viridiplantae; phylum Streptophyta; class Magnoliopsida; order Fabales; family Fabaceae; genus Lathyrus; species Lathyrus aphaca. The sequence continues at coordinate 739,531,076 of OZ014519.1, read as the reverse complement.
ATTGTTACTAAATACTTTGGTGATTTGGAAAGGGCCTTCCCATTTAGGTGACCATTTCCCTGAAGATTTGTTCTTTCGATCAATAGGTAATATGACTTTCCACATAAATTCACCAACTGAAAAGGTTTTTAATTTAAAATTTTTATTATAGGATTTCTCTACTTCCTCTTTTTCCTTTCTAATAATTGTAAGGCATGAAGTCTCTCTTCATCCAAATCAAGCAGTTCGTTTAGCATCATGACCCAATAAGTATCAGCTGGGATTTCGTGATGCCTTTGAATTCTTGTAGATTGAAGATAAATTTCAAGAGGCAATATAGCATCATGGCCATAAGTTAGTCGAAATAGTGTAGTATTAGTTGGTTCTCTGGGTGAAGTTCGACACGCCCAAAGAATTTGGTATAATGTCTTGTGCCAATTTCTTGGCTTTTTACCCACATGTTTTTTAATCAAACTAATAACTACCTTGTTTGTTGCTTCGACCTGACCATTGGCCTGGGTGTAATAAGGTGTGGATGTTAAGAGTTTAAAGCCCACTTTTGTGGCAAACTCTTGTATCTTTCGACCAGTAAACACAGATCCTTGATCTATAGTGATTGTTTTTGGTATACCATATCTATATATTATATGGTTCTAAATAAATTCAATTATATCTTCTTGGTCAACATTTGGCAATGGGATAGCTTCGACCCATTTGGAAAAATATTCGATTCCTACCAAGATGTATTTGTGATTTTTTGAAGATACTGCTCGAATTTCTCCAATTAAATCCAAAGCCCATCCTTTAAAAGGCCAAGGTTTCATTATAGAGTGTAATTCGCTTGCAGGAAAATGTTGGATACCAGCGTGTACTTGACATTCTTGGCATCCTCTGGCAAATTCTTTGCAATCTTTCAGCATAGTAGGCCAATACACACCTTGTCGAAACAAGAGCCACTTCATTTTGTGACCTACTTGGTGTGCTTCATATACCCCACTGTGGACATTCGAAAGAGCTAAATATGCTTCAGCCTCACTGAGGCATTTTAGCAATAGTCCTTCAGCAGTCTTTTTATATAGTTCATTCCCTAATAAGGCGTAGCTTAAAGCTTAGTATTTGATTTTTCTGTCCGTCGAAGCTGTTGGATTCTCTAGGTAGTCCATAAAGGGCTTCCTCCAATCTTTAGCACTTATGTTGTCGACCATCAGTATTGCGAAGTTTTCTTCATCAACATACACAAGCTTAGTTTCTTCTAAGTCTGATGGGGCTAAACCTACTGACACAACTTTTTCTCTAACCTCAATTGCATTTTGTAACTTTTCTTTTGAAATTTTGTATCCTGATGCAATTTGAGCCAAGTCATTGGAGACTTGATTTTGTAGTCTAGGAATGTGTCGAAATGTAACTGTTTGAAATTTTTTCAACAGTCTATTTACTTTTACAAAGTACATAATTAAGTTTTCTTTTATGATCTTGTATTCTTTGGTAACTTGTTTTATTACTAACTTTAAGTCTCCCATTATTTCGACATGAGTTGCCCCCAATTCCAACAATACCTCAAGTCCAGCTATCAAAGCTTCATATTCAGCCTCATTGTTCGAACAGTGGCCGTCAATTTTGTACTTGAGTGTTGTTGGAATTTTATAAGGAGAAATAACAAGTATTCCAATTCCAGTCCCATTTTTGTGACTAGACCCGTCGAAGTATAACTTCCATGGTTCAATGTCCAGATAATTCAATGGGCTTTCATTTATAGAGTGGTCAACTATAAAGTTTGCGACCATTTTCCCTTTAACTGCCTTTAAAGGTTTATAAGTTAAAGAGTATTCATTTAATGCTAGTGCCCATTTCCCAATTCGACTATGTAAAATATGTTTAGACAACATATGTTTAATAACGTCAAAGCGCGAAGAAACATAAATATCAACTGGCTTTATATATTGCTTTAATTTAGTACAAGAGTAACACAAACATAGGCATAATTTTTCTATCATACTATACCTAGTTTCTGCATCATTTAAAACTCTACTAAGGTAATAAATGGCTCTTTCGACGCCATCATCATCCTCTTGGGCTAACATTCTCCCTAAAGTTCTATCTGAAGCAGTTATGTATAATCTCATACTTTTCTTTCTACAAGGCGGAGAAAGAATTGGAGGGTGACTCAAGTACTCCTTGATCTTGTCGAAGGTTTTTTGTTGTTCTTGCCCCCAATGGAATCCTTCCTTGCTCATGCGCAACAAGGGTGAGAAAGCTTGAGTCATTCAACTTAGGTTTGATATGAAACTTCTTAAGATGTTGATCTTACCTAAGAGTGATTGTAGCTCTTTCTTTTTCGAAGGCGCCCTAGCCTCCATAATAGCTTTGGTCTTATTTTGATTGATTTCGATCCCTTTCTTGTGGACCACAAATCCCAAAAAGTCCCCTTCCTGCACACAAAAAGCACATTTAAGAGGATTCATTTTAAGACCATGTTTTCTCATTCTTTCAAAAGAATCCCTAAGATGACTAACGTGGTTTAATCCAGAGATGGATTTTACGACTATGTCATCTATGTAAATTTGCATAAACGTATCTATGAAATCATGAAAAATTGAATTCATTGCTCTTTGGTAAGTTTCCCCTGCATTTTTCAAACCAAAAGGCATGACCACCCATTCATAAGTGCCCAAAGCCCCTGGGCATCGAAAAGATATTTTAGGAACATCTTCCCTAGCAATGAATATTTGATTGTATCCTGAGTAGCTATCTAGCATACTTAGATACTCATATCCCGCAGCGGAGTCAATTAGCATTTCTGCCACAGACATTGAATATTCATCTTTAGGTGTGGCAGATTTCAGATCTCTAAAGTCTATGCACACCCTCAAAGAACCATTCGACGTACCTAGTTGTGCGAATGAACTTGCACCGAAGCAGCCTCGCAATTTCCTCTTTAATTTTGGTGAGGATTGCTGGGGAGAAGCGTCTTGGATTTTGTTTGACAGGCTTCTTCCCAGGTTTGATTGACAACTTGTGTTCGACAAGTTCTCTCTTTAGGTCAGGCATTTTATCATAATCCCAAGCAAAACAATCTTTAAATTCCTTTAGCAAGCTGACTACTTCGACCTTGAGTTCTAGGTCAAGATTGGCACTGATGTAAGTAGGCCTTTTTTATTCTCAATCTCCTAGGTCAATTTCCTCTAAGGGATCTTGAGCCAGCATTTTGGTACTTTCTGACAGAGGATCCTTTTCGGATCCCAGAGGCTCATTGTTATAAATTGCATCAAGCCTCTGATCTGAATCTTCTTAAGCCTTATTTAGAGGCTCTTGTTCAGAATCCTTCATAGGATCTTCTTCCACAAATTCTGTAATGGCCTTAACATCTATCTCGCTTCCTGCTGCCTCTAACGCCGCTTGTATTCTTGTTTCGACCACAAAGGCCGGAATCCTTCTTAAGGCTTCGAAGTCAGTCATTATTACTACCTTCGGTTTCCCAGCCTGTGGGCCGGTTTTCAACATCAGGGAAATATAGTGGGAGGTTTCCTGCTTCCCCCATAACCTCTTTATCCCAACAGAATCCTTCAATGGAATGGAGGTTTAAACTGCAGTACACGTGATCATCTTGTGTGAACTCGAATGTTGTTGGTGCACATGGGCCAATGTGTGCTAAGTTCTTGTCGAACTCTACACCTTCCACATGATTAACTGGTATCTTAAAGTATCCTTGATCAGCTTCAATGTTTTCGACGATGCCATCTGGCCTCCAGATGGTAACCCTCTGATGCATTGAAGATGGCACTGCACCAATGCCATGTATCCACTCTCTCCCCAGCACGAGGTTATAGTTGGCCTTGATTTCGACCACCATAAGGAGAGTGGGTCAGGTGACTGTCCTCACAGTTAAGTCCACCTGCAGGACCCCCATAGTAGGTCCAGTTTTGCCTTCATAGTTGACAGGACCAAGTTATGCGGCTTAAGGTCAGTGTCAGTCTTACCAATCTTTGGCAACAAGAAATGTGGCATAATGTTTACTGTGGCACCATAATCTACCAGAATTTTGTTAATTGCCACGTCTTCCACCTTACCAGTGATGTACAAGGGCTTTAGATTCCCCCTCATGGCTTCAGAAGGGCGTTCGAAGAAGGCATTTTTCTCTTCAACGCACCCATTATTCATGACATAGTAGTACATTGGTTTGGGTGCTGTCATTTCTGCCTCAGTTCTGGCATCCAGGTCATCAACCTCAGTAATACGGTCGTACTCCCTGAGCATAACCGAGACTATGTTCACCAGGACATCGAAGGATGCTTCAGATCCAAACTCAAAGTTATATGTCATTTCTTCGTCTTCGATGGCTTTCAGTTCAGATTTGATTTGTGCTCTGATTTTAGCTCCCATGTTCTTTGATGAACGTGATTTGTGCCCCCCAGACACTTTATTAGTTGGTTTTATCTTGAGGTTGTTACCCTCTTCCCCAACCACATTGGTGCTTAATTCAGCAATATTTCTTTTGGAGGCTTCTCTCTTAGCCTTCCTTTGTCGTTGTTCTCTGTGCCATTGTGACTTGGTCATAGGGTTCCTTCCCTTGAAATTCTCATATACATACGCAGATTTGTTCGGCGTTCTGACCTCCTTTTTATATCCCAACGAAGGTCATCTTTCAATGTCAATCTTTCTTCATCTTTGGGCTCCCTTTGTGTTAGACACATTTGGTATATACCACTTATCAACGGGGACTTCCCCAATTGGCTTAAACGAGGGGCGTTTCAACTTGAGGAGTTGGCCTCCTTCTCCCTGATCGGTTCGTCTTGGGTCAAAACGCCTTTGTTTGAGATCAGCATTTGGCTTCTGCTTTCCTCCATCCTTATCAATTTTTTTAAAGCTTTTAGCAGCCTCTTTGTCGAAGATAGAGTTGCATATGGGACACAACATAACCTCAGACTTCTTGTTTTGACATCTTTACAATAAATCAACAATGCTTTCACCCTCTTTAGGGTAAGCCCTTTTATAGTCATTCTTCTGAGGCCCGACAGCATCAACATGGATCTCCTGGTCCTAGGTTATTTTGACCATGTTGACATTGGCTTCATCCTTTAGTTGCATTTTGGAGAAGTCTAGGTCAAGGCTTTCAGTGGCCTCAACTTCTTTGTTGGAATTTTCAGTAGTTTCTTTTGTTATCAGTGGGAGAATTTCCTCTTCATACTCTTCACCTGGACCAGCAGTGACTCACACATCAAACCTTTCGACCTCAGGTGATGTCTTGAAGAATCCTTCAGTATCCATGCATATCAGGTGCTCCAATTGTCCTTCAGTCAATTCTCTTTCAGCCATGATTACTATAGCATCATGGGCAGGATCTTCAGCAATCATAATCATCACAGACTCCCTCACGACTGCGACTGTCCCAATGGTATCGTCATCATTGACAACTTGAACAACAACATCAATTAGATTGACTGTTGTAGGTTCAGTATAATTAGCCTCATCCAGTTGAAGAGGACCAGTATCAATCTTCATTTGTGCTTTTGGCTTATCTCTGAATTTGAGCCTACCCTCCTGGAAAGCATTTTGCACCAAATCCCTGAAAAGAAAACATTAAGAAGTTTTATAACCCAAGTAATTGTGGTATTTACAAAAACCTCTTTTCTTTCGTTGATCTAAAGGTGGCACTTTAGCGCCTGGTGGCACAAGTATTTGGCCATCCTTAACTAATAAATCAAAAATTTCGTCACATTTAGTAACGTTGAAAGTATATGTTTTCTTAGGATATATGTCATTCTTTTCAGTTTCAACAGGGATTTTTCCATTAGAGGGAACTAAGAGCTTGCAGGCATAAGGAGGACCCTGCTTAAATTCAGCTAGGTCTATCTCATTATCCTCTAAACGTACTAATTCGTCATAGACTTCTTCGACCTCGTCTTGATGTCCATATAGGCTATCTTCTTATGTTTATTCGTCCTAGCTTTTTCGTCCTTAAGACGTTCAAGTTGTCAAACTCTATCTACTAGTTGGGCCATATCCCTCAGGTACTGAGTATCCAACTTCTTCCTGATGGAATAATCAAGGCCACCAACATCCATTTCGACCAATTCGCGCTCAAGTACTTGTATAAAGCATATGGATTTGAGTATCCAAAATCAGTTCGACTAATCATCAATAGATTCATTGAACTTTCTTTTGACACTAGCCAATTCTTTCAGGATAATCTTGGTCTTTCCCATGTAAAACTGCTCATGAAACAAACGTTCTAATTGAGTCCAATTACAAATTGAACCAGGTGGCAATGTAGTAAACCAAGTGAAAGCATTCTTGGTGAGAGAACTAGTGAAATATTTAACCCTAAGACTTTCGTCATTTGCTAGTTCTCCTGCTTCTATCACATAACGCGCCACATGTTCGACTGTAGACTCAGTTGTATCTCCTGAGAACTTGGTAAACTTAGGAACCTTTGTCGTAGGAGGTAGTTATAATTGGAGTAAATATTCTTCTATTGGCGAAGTGAAATTTGGCCTAGCAAAGCATGTGTTTATCCCACTTCTAGCCATTATTCGTTCGGCCATGGCTGCTAAATTATTTTCTGCTGCCAAATTGTTCTGTCGAACCTGGTGAACCACTTGATCTGCATCTTGATGCCTATTTATTACTCTTACTCTTGGTTCATCCTCTTCTGGGATTTGTCTTTGATTCCTAATAGGTCCAGCCTCAAATGGTTCGACCACTGGAGGATCCACATGATCTTGTGGATGTGTGGCATCTTCCATATTCACTCCTTGATTTGGACGTCGAGGCAGTGTTGGAGCTCCCATGAATTCTGCTATGCGCGCCATTTGGGTTACCATTTGTCGATTTGTCTAATTTGTATTCCGAATCAAAGGTTGAAAAACATCTCACATAGTTTGAGATAAATTATGAACCATTTGCATGTTGCTTTCATCCATCTGCTGCCTCAAATAGGCCGCAGACTCATTTGTTAAGGTGTGACTTTGCGTCGAATGCCTCAACTGACCAACTTGATTGTTCCTTCTCATGTTTATTACTAAACCAAACTCCTGTAATGGTGAGGGGACAACATGATCAGAAAAAACAGGAGGTGCATTCCTTACTCCTGCCATTGTGGTAGTTGATGGCCCAAAGAATCTAGGGTATTGTTGAGCAAGAGTAGGTCCAAAAGGCCTAAATGCAGTCGAACTGGGTGGTGGAGTCTGAGTACTTGGCCCAATGTACTCCAACACAGGTTGAGAATAAGGCATGTTGACTGTTTCTCCTGGACCTGTCGAAGAGATTGGTTCTGACACCACTATTGGCGTTGTCGAAGCCCCTGTCGAAGGGTTGGAGACTGGCACGGCCTCATTTCTTGATCCATCTTATACATTTGTACTGCGAGCATTCGAACTGCTCACTTGAGGATTTGACCCACTTGTTGCGGGGATTGAATCACTTGTACTTCCCTGGCTAGATGTCATCCTTCTTATGTTCCTCCTTCTTCTTGGTATATAGTCGTATGTGTTGGCTACTTTCCCGCTTCTCAAATGCAAGCATGAAAATAACTATTCTTTCAACCGATATGCCCACATAGAGGAAGTTACAACATAAGGAAGTTACAAAAAGGAAATTTCTTAAACAAAACTGCTATAAAAACGTTTCTTAGCACTGTCCCATTGGGCGTGCCAATTTGTTTACCCCCAAAATTGGTAAACAAACGTTGGTCCTCCAAAGATACCTAGAATACCCTTGGTTACTCGCAAGATCGACCAGATTAATCCTAGGACATGTGCTAAGATTTGGTTATTTGCGTAATCGCAATGTTTTTGGGAAAATGTCTATGAATCCTTAAACAAGACTCAAAGATTGTTTCGAACAAGGAAAATAAAGTAAAAGGAAAAAGCTTTAAAATAAAGGAATGTAAAAGACAAGACTTGAAATATAAATGAAAGTAAAGACAATACTTGAAATTTAAATGAAAATAAAGGCACGACAAAGAATGTAAATGAATTTTAAAGACAAGGCAAGGAATATAAATGAATTTTAAAGACAAGGCAAGGAATGTAAATGAATTTTAAAGACAAGGCAAGGAAAATAAATATGCTTGAATTGTAAGGAAATGTAGTAAAATGCATGAAAAGTAAATTGCTTGGAAATGTAAAAGACTTTGAAATGTAAAAGGCTTTAATATAAAAGTTTGCAGAAAGTAAATGACTTAAAAGATAAAAGACTTGAAAGTAAAATACTTGAAATTAAATTTGACATTAAAAATAAAATTGATATGAAGATAAATTTGGTGGTGCTTCAATCACGTACATTCTCACTGCACTCGTTTCTCTACATATGGATACTTTGAGTCTACAGAGTTACTAGTACATATGATTTCCACGCCATTATTCACATACTAAACGTAGCTATTTATATACATTACAAAGTAACCGTTTTCGACAGTTTCTTCCTAAAACTATCCTAAGATGGTGACACTTATCCCACTAATTGTTGTAGAAGCTTCACCTTGCGCCACTTGTCTCTGTATTTGAATTGAAGATCACCCAGTTTCCCTCCAAGTTTGAACGTGTGAAGACTCTTGGTAACTATCATCTTTGTCGAACGCCCTTGGTCGAATCCTCTCAACACTTAGAAAATAATTCAAACTTAGAGTTTTACTAAGTATGAAAATAGTAGGTGGGTCCCTTCGACTCTCATTCTTTATTAAGTAAGGTCAAAGACCTCTTTTTAGCTCATAATATAATAACTCATTTATTAAGCCAAAATAACCTCATTAATTGCTAGCGTCGAAATTTAGGGATAACAATACCTGAAGAAGATTCTCAATAAGTTTGGTATGTTGAATTCAAAGCTTGTTGGGACTCCGACAAACCCTCAATTCAAGTTGGGTATAGATCAGTGTCCTAGTACTGATGTCGAAAGAAAATATATGGATAGCATTCCATATGCTAATATAATAGGATTTTTGATGTATGTTATAGGTTGTACTAGACCCGAAATAGCATATGCAGTAAGTCTTGTAAGCAGGTACATGTCGAATCCCGGAAAGGCTCACTGTCAAGCATTGAATTTGATTCTAAGGTACATAAATGGGTCTCTGAACAGAGTCCTAATTCATGGTGGATTCTAAGGTATATATTTGTCTTTTTTTAATTATATATAAAATATCACTTGTAAATCATTGTGATGCAATGACCGTGTAAAATATTTTTACACTTAGAGTGATGACAATTATTCTCTTGTGGTTAATCATAACCATAAATGATAGCACGATTTTGTATCGATTTATTAGCATGGTTTCCGTTTAATTAAGTTGTGATTTTCTTTATTTCGAACAATATTATGTTAGTTTGTGTTTATTTCTGCAAGTATTTAGTTATACTTGACTTATAGAAGAAAAGAATAAAAATGAGACAGAAACAAGACTTTTAAAGAAATGAAGATTCTGCATTTTTTCTGTATGACGACCGTCACGGAATCCTGAAAACCATCTCACCTTCCAGACGTACGTCACACATTCAAGACGACCATCCCAAGGCTTATATCAGAAACCTAAAACGTGCCTCAGTTCAGTCAAAAGACAGATAGTCGTTAACGCGTTTTTCTCATTCAGCAGAGATTTTTTCTCAACCCTACATAGTCTCGGTCCAACCCTACTAGTCAAGGCCCAGCATATATGATTCCGACTTATTCTCAACAAACTCAATTTACAGAAGCTATAAATAGCAACTACCACAAATTCCAAAGGGAGCTTCGTTTACTATATTGAATTGCTGCCAAATTTCCGTTCGAAGCCGTATTTTTATGTTCAGAGCTTTTTGTAGTATTCTTTTCAGTATTTACTTTAGTTTCTATTTTTTAAACCAAAGTGATAGCCTCCTTCCTTGGGAAGCTATCAACATTTATTTTCTTTCTAGCCACTGCATTTTGTTTTTAGTCTAAGTTTCTACAAGATTGATTGATCAAGAGTACTTCAACCAGGTTTCCTAATTTAATGCTTTACCATTTAATTATTATTTATTTTTATGCACTTCTTCTTCTACCTTTCTCCGCATTTATTTAATATGTCTGGCTAAACCATTTAATCGGTATGTGATTGTATAACCGGAACGAATTCAATAGACCTGGGCTAAAACTTTAACTCGAGTTACATTTTGGTTTCGATTTCTTATTTATAGAACAAATTTTGTTATGAGAGTAAGAAAGTATAAAAGGTTAGAATTAAGACCACGGGAGTGTGAGATTGTAACCAGATAGCTGAAATCAAGCATTGCTTTTAAATACAGCGGAAGCGCTTTAAAACCAATTAGAACCTTTAGGTTTCCAAAAAGTATTTCTAACTTGAATTGACACAACGAGAGCGCTCAATTGAACTTAGGAGTATAGTAATAGGCAAGACCACGATAGTATGAGTCAACGACTTTTAAACCGACAGTTTCTACGGAAAGATAACTTGACAAATCTTAATTTCCGACCTTTTATCAAATTCGCGAAGGAGTAACAATTACATATTGATATCCTAATTATAATTTTTTAATCCATAATTCTTACTTTCTCGCCCTTTAAACCTAAAATACCACACGCTTTAGCTAAACCTAGTAACACCCGATAGCGCTAGGTTGATTATCGAGTCTCTGTGGGATCGATATCTTTCATTACTACGCGATTAGGTTGTATACTTGCAGTTAGAATCTTTAGACTCAAAAAGTCGCGGTCATGTTTTTGGCGTTGTTGCCGGGGAACTTAGATTTAGTCAATAGTGTAATTTGTTGTTGTGTCGTCTAGACTAAGGCAGCAAAATTACCCTTTGTCAATTGTATGCCCAGTACTCGCTCCCGAGGGAAAGACTTAGAACCCCAAATCGACGAAGTTGAGCGTTTATTAAGGTCAAGACGCCGAACCGAAACCAACAAAACCCTTTTACCAGAAGAAATTATACTAGAACACGTTCAAGAACCAATCATGGCTGACAAAAATGGAGCACCACCGCGACGTTCACTCAAGTCCTATTCGACTCCAACTCAACAAGAACCGCACAACAGTATTGTTGCACCAGCCATTACCCGAAACGATTTTGAACTAAAACATTTACTGCTGCAAGTTGTACAACATAACCAGTTTTCTGGAAATCCTACGGAAGATCCTAATGAACATCTGACGAAGTTTGTGCAATACGCAGATACCGTAAAAGCAAATGGTGTAACTCAAGATACAATAAGATTGACACTTTTCCCGTTCTCTTTAAGAGATAGAGCTTGGGCATGGTTACAATCTCTACCAGCCAACTCTGTTACAACATGGGAAAACTGAAGAATGTCTTTCTATCACGATATTTCCCGCCAAGCAAAACAGCTATGTTGAGTGCTCAGATTAACAGATTTTGACAAAAAGATGCTGAATTACTTTATGAAGCATGGGAAAGATACAAGGATCTATTGAGACTATTTCCACACCATGGGTTTGAAAATTGGGTAACCATCATTACCTTCTATAATGGACTTCTATACAGCACAAGGATGACAGTAGACGCTGCCACGGGCGGCGCTCTTATGGATAAACCATACGATGAAGCCTACAACCTCATTGAGAACATGGCTCAGAACCATTGCTAATGGAAGGTGAAAGAACACCTGTAGAAAAGAGCCAAACTAAGGGAGGAATGTATGAAGTGAACAGCTTAGATCACGTAAATGCTAAGATGGATGCAATCGCCCAGAAGATCAATAACTTGACCATAACACCACCAGCCACAGTGGCTGTCGTAACTCCAAATTGTGAAATTTGTGGGATCCCAGGACACACACCATCAGAATGTCAACTTCTTGCTATATTAACCATAGATCAGGTGAATTATGCTCAAGGAAATCCATATTCCAATACCTATAACCCAGGATAGAAGAATCATCCAAATATCTCTTATAAGAACAATAATGCCTTGTACGCGCCTAACCAAGCACCAGTTGTACCACCAGGATACCAAAAAGATGTCGCACCCAATCCAAATACTCCTAGGAAATACGATCTTGAAATGATGATGGAAAACTTTATAGTCACACAGACTCAAACAAATAAAGAATTCCTGAACCAAAACATCCATACTAGTGAGCAAATTAAACAATTGTCGATCAAAGTAGATGCTTTAGCTACTCATACCAAGATGCTAGAAACTCAAATTTCTCAAGTAGCCCAACAACAAGCATCCACTGTTTCCCCATATGGAACGTTTCCTGGACATCCACAACTAAATCCCAAAGGTCATGCAAATGCAGTTAAACTAAGAAGCGAAAAAGAATTGGACGGACCAGCATATCCTAGAACTGAAAACCCAACCATGTACCAACAACCTGAAATTCAACTGAGAAGAATGATAAACCACAGGAAAAGGAAGCCAATGAACAAGAGGCCGAGGAAAAGGAAAAGCCTTATGTACCTCCGCCACCGTATAAACCACCAATTCCATACCCCCAACAGTTAACTAATTCTAAAACTATGGGACAATTCTAGAAATTTGTAGAGCTTCTGAAATAGTTAAACATTACGATACCCTTTACAGAAGTTATTACTCAGATTCCCTCATATGTTAAATTTCAAAAAGAGATCTTATCCAACAAAAAGAAAATCGAGGAGAATGAAACAACTACGCTTACTTCTGAGTGTAGCGCTATTATCTAGAATAATGTGCCTCCTAAACTGAAGGAAATAGGAAGTTTCTCTATTCCCTGTGTAATAGGAAAGTTCATCATAGACAAAGCTCTATGTGATTTAGGATCCAGTACAAGTGTTATGTCGTTATCAATTTGCAAAAAGCTCAATATGGGACAACTAAGACCGACCAAGATGTCAGTTCAACTAGCCGATCGCTCAGTAAAATTCTCGGTTGGTATTCTAGAAAATGTTCTTGTACGAATAGGTCAGTTCTACATCCCAATTGATTTCATAATCATGGATATCAAGGAAGATTCTACGACTCATATCATACTGGGAAGACCATTCTTAGCCACAACCAGAGCAATCATAGATGTGAAGAAAGGTAGATTGACATTCGAAGTAATAGAAGAGAAATTCGAATTCATTTTAACCCAATTCCTCAAAGCTCCAGTCATAGACGATACTTGTTACATTATAGACGTCATTGACGAGTGTAGAAGGGAAATGGAAAAAGAAGAGACTACCTATTCTGATATAATGAAAATACCATCCCCTCTGATCCTTGAAGATGATAATTGGCAAGAACCTTATAAGGACGACAGTCTACATGAATGCCTAGATCTTACACCAGACCATATGCCATGCCCAAAAGAACCCGCTCTAGAACTCATGGTATTACCTAACAATCTTAGATACAAATTCCTAGATTCAGAACTCAAAATACCAGTTATAGTAAATACGGACTTAGGAAAACTCGAAACCGAAAAACTATTAGATGTCTTAAGAAAATATCCAATTGCGTTAGGCTACAACATATATGATCTGAAAGGAATAAGTCCTTCAATATGTATGCACCTCATTATACTAGAGGAAGACTGTAAGACCTCTAGAGAACCTCAGAGAAGGATTAATCTAATTCTAAGTACCGTAGTCAAAGATGAAGTAAAGAAGTTACTAGACGCCAGAATTATATATCCAATATGCGACAGTCAATGGTTAGCCCAGTGCATGTCGTACCAAAGAAGGGAGGCATTACAGTCACTAAGAACTCAAAAGGTGAATCCAATACACAAAGAGTAGTGTCCGGGAACAGAATGTGTATCGATTACCAAAAACTAAACAAAGCTACCCGAAAAGACCATTTTCCTTTACCCTTCATCAATCAAATGTTGGAAAGATTAGCCAAACATTCATATTTTTGCTACATAGATGGTTAATCAGGATTTTTCTAAATTCCTATTCATCCTGAAAACCAAGAGAAAACCACATTCACATGCCTCTACGGAACTTTTGCTTACCGTTGTATGTCGTTCGGTTTGTGTAACGCTCCTGCGACATTCCAACGATGTATGATGGCAATTTTTGTTGATTTCATATACGGCATCATGGAAGTTTTTATGGATGACTTCTCTGTATGCGGACAAAGCTTTGAAGGATGTCTATCGAACTTAAAGATGGTACTCGAGAGATGCGAAAAAGTGAATCTTGTACTTAATTGGGAAAAGTGCCACTTTATGGTCAGACAAGGAATCGTTTTAGGACATGTGATATCCAACAGCGGCATCGAGGTAGATAAAGCAAAAAATAGAAGTAATAAAAAGACCTTCAACCACCGAAAACTGTGAAAGAAATAAGAAGTTTCTTAGGACACGCTGGTTTTTACCGACGATTCATCAAGGACTTTTCCAAGATCACTAAGTCGTTGACTGGTTTGCTAATGAAGGACGCTGATTTTATCTTTGACAAAGACTGTTTAAAAGCATTTGAAACACTCAAAACAGCTCTTATCACTGCACCCATCATGCAACCACCTGATTGGACACTATCATTCGAGATTATGTGTGATCCGAGTGATTACACTGTAGGCGCAATCTTAGGACAAATAAAGGATAAGAAACTTCACGTAATATACTATGCGAGTAGGACTTTAGACCCTGCTCAGATGAATTACGCCACAACAGAGAAAAAACTCTTAGTCGTCGTGTTTGCACTCGATTAATTATGTTCCTACCTTGTAGGAGCTAAAATCGTCATTTATACCAATCACGCCGCCATTAGGTACCTTCTAAGTAAAAAGGACGCGAAGTCTAGATTGCTAAGATGGATCCTTCTGCTACAAGAGTTCGATTTGGAAATTAAGGATAAGAAAGGAACTGACAACGTAGTAGCAGACCACTTATCACATATGGAAGGAATTAAACCATACCAAATACCAATTAATGATGGCTTTCCCGATGAACGTATTATAGCCCAATTAGAAAGTGAAATATCTTCCTTGACTCTAGATGAACAAATCCAAGAAGAAACAGTGGAAGAAATTTGTGCGCAAACCACTCTGCCATGGTATGCTGACATAGTCAACTATTTAGGTGTTAGGGTACTTCCACCAGATCTCACATACCAACAAAAGAATAAGTTCTTCCATGATTTAAAATAGTATTCACCAAATGCTTCTGCTTCAGAAGCACAACCAGATGACAGAATTGATGAGATGCAGCAGGCTATGGACGATGAAGAAGATGCAAATATGTTGGCTACTGATTTCTCCAGCACCTCTACCAGACGCCGACGTAGGAATTAACAACCCGCGTCTATGGATGACATCCTTGAGGAGATTGTTCAAAGTGATGATTAGAACCAGAGGCAGTACACTGCAATGATGGAGCATATGGGACAGATTCAGCTCGAACAAATAGCACAAGTCAGAAGAATCAATGGTGCTATAGAAGGATTAGGTGTTGTGCAAAGGCAACTGAAGGAACTGCATGAATATATTCATCATGTGGGTATACCTGATCATGTAGCAATGTACGGGCAAAGGAACCTATGAGGCAGAGCTAGAGGCAGAGGACCATAGTCACCGCAGCAGTAGTTTAGTTTTTCTTTTATCGTTTTTTCTATTTTTGTTTTGTAATTTACCTATATCTCACAACATTGAGGACAATGTTCGGGATAGTGTGGGAGAAGGGTAATTAGAATTTCATTTCCTTGTATGAAACCTTAAAATTAATCGAAATATTTCATTATTTAAATTCTCTCCAGTATTTTTAGCTATAACAAAAAATTTATTCCTTTTAGAATGCTTTCACTCAACATACCCTACGAGTATATATGTTGATAGGCTTTGTTAGAAAACTGAGAAAAAACCTAACAAGATTGATACAGTCTTGACACCTTAGACCCTTAGATATGTGATATCGGTTTAGATACCTTTTATACCGAAATCTGAAGCTTTAGTTCTAAATTAGCCCCGAGTAGTTTATATTAGCAGGCAGCACTACCAGAGGCACAAGCTACGTGGAGAGCCGATGCAAATAAGTGATTGATCTTAAAAATGTCAAAAAGAAGAAAAAGAAGAATCTTGAGACTATGCAAGCCATTGTAAAACAATCAAGCTGCACATATTCTAAAGAATGTAAGAAAATAAGAGAAAAAGGAAAAGCAAAGTCTGATATTAGTTGGTTCAGAGGAATTTGGTTCTGAACTTGGTAGGGTGAATTACGATTCGATCCCCCGCAACTTGCACTCAGTATGTTAAAGAGTTACCGCGCTTATGTACTAGACGCCGTATTAGAAAAAGAT
Organism: Lathyrus aphaca; assembly: GCA_963966055.1. Classification (NCBI taxonomy): domain Eukaryota; kingdom Viridiplantae; phylum Streptophyta; class Magnoliopsida; order Fabales; family Fabaceae; genus Lathyrus; species Lathyrus aphaca. The sequence goes on along the minus strand of OZ014519.1, from coordinate 739,514,894 downwards.
CAAATTCACCAACAGGTTACTCCACTATGCACGTGTAAAGGTAAAGGGCTTAATGTGATTGCGTCAGAATGAAACCGGATAAAACAGAAACAAGAGCATTAAGTTGAGCTATAATAGAATGATTCAGACTAGTTTGTATGAGGGGTTTATGAATATTATATGTTTTAGTGTCATTAGTGTATCCTTAGTGTTCGAGTCACTATTAGTTCATTTAGAGAAATGTCGCACAACCACGTATGGATAGGTAATGTGTTTTGTGTCTGTGTTTGAAGGATATTTTTCAAAGCCTAATTGATTGTTTGCTTGAGGACAAGCAAAGATTCAAGTTTGGGGGAGTTTGATAGAACGATTTTGTATCGATTTATTAACATGGTTTCCGTTTATTTAAGTTATGATTTTATTTATTTCGAATAATATTATGCGAGTTTTTATTTCTGCAGGTATTTAGTTATACTTGACTTGTGGAAGAAAAGAATGAAAATGAGACAGAAACAAGACTTTTAGCCCAAGAAATGAAGCAGACAGAAACAGAAATGAAGATTCTGCATTTTTTTGTATGACGACCGTCATAAAATCTGGCGATCGTCTCAACTCCCAGACGTACGTCACACATCCAAGACGACCGTCCCAAGGCTTATATCAGAAACCTAAAACACGCCTCAGTTCAGTCAAAAGACAGATAGTCGTTAACGCGTTCTTCTCATTCAGCAGGGATTTTTTCTCAACCCTACTAGTCAAGGCCCAGCATACATGATTCCGACTTATTCTCAACAAACTCAATTTACAGAAGCTATAAATAGCAACTACCACAAATTCCAAAGGGAGCTTCGTTTAGTATATTGAATTGCTGCCAAATTTTCGTTCGAAGCCGTATTTTTATGTTCAGAGCTTTCTGTAGTATTCTTTTCGGTATTTACTTTAGTTTCTATTTTTCGAACCAAAGTGATAGTCTCCTTCCTTGGGAAGCTATCACCATTTATTTTCTTTCTAGCCACTGCATTTTGTTTTTAGTCTAAGTTTCTACAAAATTGATTGATCAAGAGTACTTCAACCAGGTTTCCTAATTTAATGCTTTATCATTTAATTATTATGTCATTTATTTTTATGCACTTCTTCTTCTACCTTTCTTCGCATTTATTTAATATATCTGGCTAAACTATTTAATCGGTATGTGATTGTATAACCGGAACAAATTCAATAGACCTAGGCTAAAACCTTAACTCGAGTTAATTTTTGGTTTCGATTTCTTATTTATAAAACAACTTTTGTTACGAGAGTAAGAAAGTATAAAAAGGTTAGAATTAAGACCACGGGAATGTAAGATTGTAATCGGATAGCTGAAATCGAGCATTGCTTTTAAATACAGCGGAAGCGCTTTAAAACCAATTAGAACCTTTAGGTTTCCAAAAAAGTATTTCTAACTTGAATTGACACAGCGAGAGCACTCAATTGAACTTAGGAGTACAGTAACAGGCAAGACCACGAGAGTGAGTCAACGACTTTTAAACCGACAGTTTCTACGGAAAGATAACTTGACAAATCTTAATAAGCCGACATTTTATCGAATTCGCGAAGGCGTACCAATTACATACCGATATCCTTATTATAATTTAATTTAATCCATAATTCTTATTTTCTCGCCCTTTAAACCTAAAATACCACTTGCCTTAGCTAAACATAGTAACACCCGATAGCGTTAGATTGATTATCGAGTTTCTGTGGAATCGATATCTTTTATTACTACGCGATTAGGTTGTATACTTACAGTTAGAATCTTTAGACTCGAAAAGTGGCGATCAATAAACTCATTAAGAAATTAGGAATTACTTTATAATTAAATGATGTCCCTAAAGAATTAGGATAACATTAAGGGTGGCAAGCAGACATTCTCACCCTGTTTAGACCCACTCTACAAAAGACCGCAAAAAAATGAGATGGAATGGATATAATTGAGGATGCAGACCTAAAACATTGTCTCGCCTCGGAACGAATGGATCCACAGACATTGCATATTTTAAGTTTAAAAGTACAAAATTTATGTTAATATTCGTTTCCGCAAAAACTCCTAAAAAAATGGGGTAAGACAGAACAACAAGTTAGAGAACTAAACGGACATGTCCAACAAATCAGACATGTTTTACCACTGTGACACTCTTACTCTTAATTATATGAATAAGACAAGACATTACATTCTAATCTCTTTCGGATATCACTAAAAATATTTGGAGGAAATTGTAATCAATAAATGCTATTCAAATATTGCATATATTTGAAATCAAGTTGTTTAGAATACTATGTGCTAGTAACATTTTTTCTTCTATGTACGAACTTTTTTTCTTTTTTGGTCTGAAATGTATGAACATTGAACACAAAAATGAACAGCCAGCAACATGTGTGGTTTCCTTTTATCTACGAGCCATCAGAAAATATTCGGTCTGTTCTAAGTTTACTCTTCACAGCTTCTATCTCCTTCATTTGTTTCTGTGAGGAAAACAAATTAAGTTAAATCGTCTAAACAAGTCAAAAATAAGTTTGTCCGACAAGATTGAAGAGGATTCATTGGCCAAAAAAAATACTCCACCTCACATAAGGCCTTCCAACATGCCTCGGACTTATCATATAGATGTGCCCATTCAATCGCCATTGCGTATTCAATTGTATTGGGTTGTGAACAATGTGATGTTGATACAGCATTTCTCTATAAAAAGCAAAGAGCACATTGTAAATCATATTTTCTAGTGTGTAAAACGAATCAATCAGCAAGTTGAGTTATACTACCATCTCTCGGCTTTGCTTGTGAAGCGCGGCTCTACTAATAGTCAGATGGCCAGTGAACGTGCTTTGCTTGACTGGATCTCTTACACTTCCCTTCCTCGCAGTCACAACCCTGAAGGAAACTTACAAACATTATATACGTAGAACAACGTATATGGTTTGCATTATTCAATACTTACCCTACAATCAACTATAGCATGCTATTGATCTTGGTTGTACGATCTCAAATTAATGGGGAAGATTATTTGAAGACGATTTAGTGAAGGTGTAATATGAGTTGGTCGACCAATCTCAAATCATTTATCAGATCAATTAATACGTATAACAGAAGAGAAATTCAACATGAAAAACAAAGCAATAAATGATATACCTCCCATCTTCAAGAACAAGGCATTTCCTGGTCAACTCGGATATTGCATTTGCAGCTGCATCTTTTGTTTTGAAAATAACCAATGCTCTACCTGTTGGAGAATGAGAAAACAAAATCGATAGATGATTTAACAAAAATATCATATAGCAGTGAATTTGATGTTTTTTATCATAACAATGAAAAACCAAGAATAAAAATAAAGCATGAAATCTGTAACTACCATAGTATGTATTGGAAGCCGGGCTCGACTCTATCATCCTTGCCTCAACCTTTTCTTTGAGTGCATGCCAAACAAGATCCTTAACAATCAGTGAAGAAAAAGTAGATAAGAAACAAGACAATTAGACGCAACACAATCCCACACAACATTTTTCATATTCTAGTGCATCAAAGGTACTTCCTAAACAACATTAGCACAGGGACTATATCGGCCTTCAACTAATTGTTGAGACAAGAGAAAAAGTTGAGTCCTATACACCTCAATTTCATAGGACGTGTAGGATGGATCCAGATTACTCAGTAAAACAAGGGTATCCAACTCTTGAGCTTTCTCTAGTCTTCCTTCCCAAGGCTACAAACAAAATTATCATAAATAAAACAAGTATAACAATTACTTGGAGGTTCCATAAAAACTACTTGGAGGGTGTCCAAATAGCCACAAAAATAATTTACAAATAAATTCATGCAATGAATCAAAACCTGAACCAAGAGTCCACAATCAAAATAAAGAAATAAAAACTCACCATTTTCTTAAACCACTTTCTTTTCTCCTGCAACAATAAAAATGTGAGTTAGTAAAGGATTAGAGTGGTGGCTAGAGTCGTATCTATATTATATTTGAAACCACATTTACAAGTTAAATTTGTGAATGTTTCTTTGCTACCACCAACATTCCCAATCTTTTTATATCCAGTGAAGAAAGAAAAATTTGAAATCATGAATATATAATGATGATAAAACTACATTAGTTGAAAAATATTTGCTCTGATGAATTTCTAAATGCACCAAAACAGGAAGATAAACTATAATGTATCCATTTCATTCATCTTATCAAGGAAACTAGGATTATTGTGTGATGAAAGCAATAAATTCAGTACAAAAACAATGAAACCAAGCAAAATTACAATTACTATAATGATTTTGAGACTTACTGCATTTGGCCTTTCAGTCACCTCAGTAACTTTCCTGTTTTTGTTGACACTTCCACCCTGTCTAAATTCTTGCTTCCCAGCAAATACCTCTTTCTTTTGGGAGTTGTTAATTTGACCAATGATTGACTTCTCTTCTGTGAACTTCCTCTTTTTAGATGGATAAGAATCTAAGAATCTTTTTGACGATAGATTCTCGGAAATTATCATTTCATCTTTATCTTTAACTTTCAAATGCAACATGTTAGAAGGAGCAATCTTGATCCTAACCCCATCTTTATCTTTAAAAAATTTAGAAGGTCCAATCTTTATCTTTGGCGAGACATTTTCAGAAATTTTCAGTTGATCTTTATCTTTAGCTTTCCAATGCAAGTTATCAGAAGGACCAATCTTAATCTTAGCTCCATCTTTATCTCTAAAGTTCTCAGAAGTTATCTTTATCTGGCACGAGACATTCTCAGAGGTTCTCAATTCATCTGAAGTTATCTTTATCTTGGACAAGACATTCTCAGAAGTTCTCAATTCATCTTTAACTTCAACTTTCAAACACAACATATCAGAAGGACTAGCCTTATAATTGGCTTCATTTTTATCTCTAAAACTCTCAGAAGTCCTCAATTCATCTTTATCTTCAATTTTCAAACACAACATATCAGGAGCAGTCTTAATATTGGCTTCATTTTTATCTCTAAAATTCTCAGAAGTCCTCATCATTATCTTTGGCGACACATTCTTAGAAGCTCCCAATTCATCTTTAGCTTCAACTTTCCGATGCAAGATATCAGAAGGAGCAATCTTAATATTCGCTTCATTTTCATCTCTAAAATTCTCAGATGTCCTCATCAGTATCTTTGACGAGACATTCTTAGAAGCTCCCAGTTCATCTTTATCTTCAACTTTCCGATACAAGATATCAGAAGGAGCAGTCTTAGCTCTAGCCTCATTTACAACTTCATCTTTATCTTCAACTTTCCGATGCAAAATATCAGAAGGAGTAGTCTCAATTCTAGCCTCATTTACAACTTCATCTTTATCTTCAACTTTCCGATGCAAGATATCAGAAGGAGCAGTCTTAGTTCTAGCCTCATTTACAACTTCATCTTTATCTTTAACATTCATAGGAATTCTCTTCTTTATCTTTATCTTTTTTATCACTCTAGGAATTTTATTTGCCTCAAGATGCAGATTATCACTGGTCTTTTTATCCCCTTTCCCATTAAAGAACCAATCCACTGCAGAACACCAACACGGAATGGTAGTTAAGGGAAACAACAAATTGCCATAATTAAGAAAATCAAGTGCACCATATGAACAGGTCAAATAGTTACTATATGTGGTGTGTCAAATTTAATCAATGAAGTTGGCAGTCAAAAAAATGCAAGACATTGATAACTGACCTTCAATTCCATTAATCGTATCAGGAAATTTATCTTCGATAGCACACCTATCAACATTGAAAGTACATTTGAAAAAGAAATCTGCTTTCTTTCGCTCTGTTACAGATGGTTTGGGATTTCTCTTATCCTCTGAAGTGCAAACAACATTGCATTTTGCAATAATTGATTCCTGAAACAGAATTTTGAATGGACGAAATAGCACGATCAGATTAACTTAGTGAAATGACAAACTCAGTTTTCAACTATACAAAATTTGACATACTAGTTCTACAAAATTGCCATTAAGGAGAAGAGGCATTAGCTATTCCCATAATGATAAAGTCTGATTTCCCATAAGAGTGCATTCAAAAATTGTTAGCTAAAATTCAATTTACATCAACTTGCATAAACACCCTAATCCAACCATCTAAATGCATGTCAGGAAGCACTTATGGATATCTTCAATAAGATAACATAGTTCATGATATTTCCTATCAGCATCCCATAATCCTTACTCATTCGGCTCTCAGAAATACAAATTGTTTAACAAATGTGTAATCTCCCATGTCATAAAAATAGCTTTTTATGATGAATACAAGTCATTAAGCAGAATAGCAATTTCATCTAGTGCCAAAAAGTTGAATAAGAACTTCAACCTGCCAAGTTAAACCGATAAGGAGGAGGTCAAAGGTTTGATCTCCACCCTCAGCATAAAGAAAAAAAACTAACAAAGCTAACACGCATTCAAAGACATACTATACTCCCTCCGAAATGTAAGAAAAACATTGATGTATCTACTTAAAATAAAAAAATAAAAAAAATCCGATTATTTTTGGTTCTAGAGGGAATATCACTCATTATTACATGCATTCAATCTAGCTATTTTCATGAGAGACATTGAGACCCCACATAAAATTAAAAATTCCAGACAAACTCAATCTTGAACTAGAGTATAAAAACCACATGAAGACAAGAATAATGAAAATCCGAAAAAAGCAAAAGCATGAAGAAAAACATTACCAACAAATTGCAATTGGAAACACCTTTTCCATTCCCAGAAGCCAAAAACAACTCATTCCAAAGAGGCTGATGAGTCCCAAAGAAATTCCTAATTTCCAAAGGACGAAAAAACCAAACAACTTGAATCATCTTTCTCCCAGCAGTCTCAAACATCTTCACAAGCTTACCAATAGAAGTGTCAACATGATCAGTATGGTAAAAATAACAAGAATCATACAGAAAATACTCAACACCGTAGTAAACAAAGGATTCATAGAACACTGTATCTTTGTTTCCATCATCAATTTGTTTCCTATTCCCCCATTTGAAATCTCCAACATCATCTTCCTCACAACAAGGGTTTGATGAAGGTGGCATTTCAAAAAAAACAAAAATAAAAACCTATAAAGTATAAATAAGAACGTGTAAAATCAGGATTATGATATGATAGAAAGCTAGGTTGAAAAGAGAGAAGGTGAAAACGACAAGTAGATAGTCGTTTTGGTACGGAGTAGCATGCAGAAGAGAGTGGAGTAGAAATAGCATGGCTTAGTGAAGTTTTGAAATGGGTGGATTCAAGTCATGCTGAAATGAAAAAGAAATGAAGTTGAAATGAAAGTGAATCGTACACATCACACACTAACGCATTTCTTCAAATTTTCTGGTTTTGGTTACAATGCTGCTCGCATTTCATTATTTGTCAGTTCTAGCTTTATTCCTAGAACTGGTTTCATGCATTTTCGTTTATTTATTCTTTTCTTATCACACGTTCTTTTTTAGTGCTCAATACTACTATTACCTATTGTATGGGCCGGGCCAGGATTTCAAAAGTTTTTTACTACAGAGCTTTTAAAAGAAATTATACTTCCGATACCGATATCCTTACATAATTTATAAATTCTAATTTTTTCCTTTCAATATTTAATTAATAATTTAAAATTTTTACCACGAAGTTAGAGTAAAAAAATATTTTTTAACATTGGACGAGACGAACCGGAAATACAATTGATAAGTTATCCGGTTGAGAAATTTACAAACCGGAAATAGCAATGATGAATTATCCGGTTTAGAAAATTACAAACCGAAAATAGCATTGTTATGTTTTCCGATTCAAAAAATTTCCAAACCGGAAGTAGCATTGTTATGTTTTCCGATTCAGAAATTTTCCAAACCGGAAATAACACGCATGTGTTATCCGGTTGTAGAATTTCTTAACCGGATATAGTAAGGTTGAGTTATTTTGTTCGTATTTTTTTTACTTATATATTTATATTAAATTAAATTAAAGTGATACGGTAAATTTATTTTATATTACTTTAAAAATATATCAATTAAAATTTAATTAATTGTTTTCAAATATAAAAGGAATTAGTTACAATTTTAAAAATAAATAACTAAAATATAGTGAATTGTTTTCAAGTATAAAAGGAATTAGTTATAATTTTAATAAAAATTAAAATAAAAATAAAAGAAAATATAATTATAAAATGAAAGAATTAAAGTTAGAATATGAAAATTTTTATAAACAATGAATCTAATAAAAATGTAAAGAATTATTGAAATTAATTCATAGTAATGTGAGAATTAAATTTTATAAATAAACAAAATGAATCGGATAACTCAGCCTTGCTATTTCCGGTTTGTAAATTTCTTAACCGGATAACTTGCTTATTGTATTTCCGATTCGTCTCGTACAATGTTAAAAAATATTATTTTTTTACTCTGACTTCGCGGTAAAAAATTTAAATTATTAATTAAATATTGAAAGGGCAAAATTAAAATTTAGAAATTATGTAGGGGTATTAGGATGATTGTAGGGTACAAGATATAATTTTCCTTTTAAAAATATCTTAATTGATGGATTTGATGGATTATATCCCTTAGTAAATGGATTGGATTAGATTTTTTAAAAAAAATTTAATGGATTGTTAATGAATTAATAGATTTTTTTTACCATTTAATCCAAATTTATTCGATTCATCCATTTTGACACCCCCTAATACTTAAGCTGTAACTCCTCTATTTTATTGTTAACTGTATCTTCATTTTCGTATGATTTTTATTTTATTAATATTTTCTTTTGCTCATTTCATATTCTAGTATATTATCATGCTCTTACCCATTTATGTTTGTTATGCTATCCAAGTTATATGCAAGGTATTTTTGTTATGTTTGTTTTGTTACGGTTTGTTTTTCTACAATTCATTCATGAAATTCCTATAAGAGATAAATATGTTCAGTTTATATTTTTATGTTGAGAATTATTTATCAACTCTTTCTATTTATTTTTTTAAATTATGATTAATTTGATCCAAAACTTTCTTTTTTATTCATTTGAATTTAAAAAAAAAAATATTACAATTTTATTTACGAGTTATGTCATGCTTCTATTCTATCTATTTTCAATTTTACAATTTTATTTACGAGTTATGTCATGCTTCTATTCTATTTATTTTCAAATTTTGTGTTCATATATATATCTTTTAGAATTCATGTATGTTGGATTAATTATTTAATTAATTAAATATGGATTGATATAATTAATTATTAATTAATAATATTATGATATTAAATATTAAATACATAAACTATTTGATTGGATTTTGTGTCTGAATTGATCGGAATTGAACTATTCAGTTAAGTTTGATGAGAGATCATTGTCCTCTGTCATTTATTTATTTAAATGTCTCTTCATTAGACAATTAATATACTCTAAAATTATAGACGACAATAAAGATAATAATCATCTCATAATCACTCTTTTGATGATAATTTCTCCAATCCTATAAAATACACCTTTCTTATAATATTTAATTATTCGTTGATATAATAATATCTTATAATTTATATCTATAGGTTAGTTTAAATTCACCTTATAGCTCATAAGAAAGAGTTGTATGATCATATGAAAAGAAATAATTTTACAAATTGTCTATATATTAAAGTTGGGAAAAATTAGAATCACAAGCATTATTGCGTTCATAATGTGTAAAAGAAATTTATGACATGTACAATCATCATTTTTCTTTTTGGGACAGCAACTCACAAATATTAGTCATGTCAATGATGAATATGAACAGTGTAAGATGAAGATAAATAATTAGATACCATGGAGATTAGTGTTTATATTAAGTGTGAATAAACATAATGGGTGGAAGGTGAAATTATAAACATTAAATACATCCATTTTTCAAATGTATATACATGTTAATAAGGGTATATTCAGGGTCGGGCCATAGCATGTGCAATAAGAGAGAAATCTTCATTCAGGGTCGAGCCATAGCATATGCAATAAGAGAGAAATCTTCATTCAGGGTCGGGCCATAGCATGTGCAATAAGAGAGAAATCTTCTTGCAACCTTTCTTTCTTACCTGACACCTCCCGTCTTTCAATTTTTTAAAATAGCATAAATGACTCTAAGTATTTTAACATTAAATATTCGGACAAAATTTCCGGTAAAGTAAAAAAAAATTCAGTACCGAACAAAATTTTCGATAGTTAATTTGAAATTACCGGAATATGGATAATTTCAAATTACCGGTAACATGTAAAATTCCGTTTTTTTAGAAAACTGCATGTCTATACCGGCAATTCTGTTTCCAATGAAATTAATGGTAGTTATATTTTTAGGTATTTTTAACGGTCACGATTTTACCGACAGTTTTGTATGGTTGTGATTGCACTGATAGTTTGTGTGGCACAGAATTGATGCACGTTTATATAAATAGGTGTTAGGTCTTGTGGTTAAACACATCTGAAAAAATACTTCTTCCTGTATATTTGATTAGGATAGAAGTTTACTTCAACAGAGCTTCTCGTCTTGTAGAGTTCAAGCTATCCGATAGAACCACCTCTTTAGTCGGCCTGACGGCGAAGTTGAACGAATTCTTGCCTGAAGGCGACAATAGAAAGGTGAGAAAGATCGAGTTTTTTGAAGATTGGGAGGATATAGACTGTAGTGTGAAATATAAACTTATCAAGTTGAAGAACGACGATGACGTCAAGAAAATGTGGAGATCCTTTCGACGTAGGCTAACAAAGGATCTGATCGAGCTTGATGTGGAGTTTTCGAGATCTGTTGACGAAATAATGCAGATGCTGAAATGCCCTGAAGCGTCTGGTAATGTTTAGGTTTTTCTTATTTATTAATCATGTTGTAATGTTAAGTGTTATATGTTTAAGTTATTTAATGAAGATCATTGCAATGTAAGAAAGATATCAAACTTAATGTTCTGCATAAATGTATGGGTAATAATATACATATAATACAAAATATACATATAATACATAAAAAAATACAACAAATATCTAAAAAGGCCTCCCACAATCTAAGTCTGCAAACCGAAATAATATAGCATAAATGGAACCATCTAGGTCCACCAAACTCATCGCCTTATCAGCCATCACGACAATCATCTGAATGTGATGTGTGTCCTCGTGGTGATGTGTTGGAGGAGGAGGTGTGTCATCAACATGCTTCTGATCACCAGACGGTACACCCTCAGGCGGCGGTGGAGTGATGTGTGGATGTGATATAGTGAGATATCACTCCAAGTAGACATCATCACCAAGCGACCAATACAATTGGTTCAGAGCTGCACAGCCCCAAGCCCAATTATGCACCTTGAGATCGCTGAAAAGGCACAAATACCGAGCATCGACATATGTATCAGACTTGTCCGGAAAGAAAGTACATGCTATTACATACAACATATACTCCCTAGCGGAAACCTGATAACTACCAGTTGCAACGAGCTCGTCATACCTATCACGAAGCCACCACATGCGTAGGTGAGCACCTCGGGTATCAGAGAACTCCTGTGCCACCACAGACTCAAGCAAACAGAGATCACGAACAACCGTCACTTGTGTCATGGCCACACTAAGGACAAGAGTCGTCCAGAATCTGCCGTCGATGGGGAGTTGAAACAAGGAGGACACATTATCTAAAGTCACATTCATATCTTTGGATGGGAGATGAAATGATGGTGTCTCCTTGTGCCACCTCTCGATGAAGGCACTGAGCAGGGGAGCATCCAACATGGTCAGGAAGCAGTGGCCAAAATACAGCAAACCAAAGTCTTGCACGATCGTTTTCACAACATCACGGAAGGGAATACGAGGGAATACCTTCATCTTCGCACCGTGGGACTGGACCCTCAGTACCGATCTCTCTTGTGACACCAACCATCAAACAACATTGTTAATAAATTTATGTATAAATAAAAAAAAGTTAAAATTAAACGTAAAAACCATATACCTGGATCTGCCATAGACGTAAAGCTACATGCTCATTGTACTTTGTAAGCACAGACATGTCTATCGGCCCTCCAGAAAGTCCTGGGTCAATGTGTATTGATGGCTCGGTCGAAGGAACCGTGACATCGGTCCCAACAATATCCTCATCCCCTCAAGTACCCTCGGCCTCCAGTACCCTCTCCTCAATCCTACAAATCTCCTCAACCCATCCAAGAACAAGAACATTTTTACCAGCAGCCTCCTTAGGAGCATCTCCAACAGTTGGCCAGATAGACCAACCAGGCTCTGATACCACTATTGTAACACCCTTTTACCCCAATTAAAATATAACATGATTAATCAATAAAATCAGAGTATCATCAAAAGGGTATCACATTTCTTCTTTTAACAAACATAAAAAACATCATCATTTTTTCTTGTCTCGTAACACGGGTTACAACATGTATTCACATCAACATACCAACATTATTATGAAGTGGATAATAAGTCATCAACTTCATCAATAATATAAAGAAAATTAAAAGTTTAATTCAAAACATCATTAACTACAATAATATTTAACGACTAGTATCAACTCAAAAGTAAAGCAAAGTGAACACAACGGTTCTAAAGCGTTCTCATCCCGATGTTACATGACACAGAGCAGGACATTACTCCTAACTAAATAAACGACAAATGAAATAACACTCCAAGCTACATCCATGCACCAAGCATATTCTTGAGTATCTGTAGGATGGCATAATAGACCATCACCAAAGGCAGACATGGTGAGTAATCATAAATCAATATAATTTACATAAAATAAAGATAATAATGCAACATTCATCATATAGCAATACATCATAATTCTCACCCATTACATCATAAAACTCATCAAACATCTACTCAACACATATGCATCATGCTATGCCATCAATATAATTGACATAAAATAAAGATAATAATGCAACATTCATCATATAGCAATAAATCATAATTCTCACCCATTACATCATAAAACTCATCAAACATCTACTCAACACATATGCATCATGTTATGCTACCAATAATGAAATACAACTTCATAAATGCATGTGGTACGAATTTCAACATGTGATGGACATCGGGCCATCTACCCTCCACAATGGGCACAACATAATTAACATAACCTCTATCCACACTATGGGATCAAAGCTTCCAACAACATAGGTATGCCATGAATGCAACGATACAACAATTCAACATTTGCATCGGCATTCATGTTAATAATCTACATATAATCAACTTAAAGCTTAACTTCATTTCTAGCATTAAAATGATCACTAAAACATCAACATAAATCATGGCAACAAGTATAATACATCACGACATCAATATACCATATTTATACATCATTAGACAATTTTCTGCAGTTAAATCATTAATTTTTCACTTCCAGGACTCGTTAAACAACCCTCCTTGCTTGCTAAGCGGCCTCCTCTTGGGTTGGAGAAAATTCACAATTTCACTGCTCGCTAAGCGGGCAAGGCAGATTTCAGCATCCCAATTTTGCGATGACAGCAAACTCCTGCTATGATTTTTCACTCAAAAACCAGTTTTTCATCAATTTTAATCACAAATTTTCAGTACAAAACCTATTAATGACACACATACTTCGTTTACAACACACATCAATTCATCAATAATACCTCAATTCTACTCATCAAATCCTAGGTTTTCCCCTAAAATCCCAACTATCCCCATTACCTAAACTTTACATCAAGAACATTGAAAAATGATACTCCTCATACCTTAGAATGAAGCTTTTCTACGGTCTTTTCTCAAAAACTCCAGAAAATTCTTCAAACCATTGCCTCTCTTCTTGTTCCTCAGAGCTTTCTCTCTTCTCTTCCAAATGCGATCGTGAAAACTGATCGTATGCCAAACCCTTAACTTCCTTTTGTCAATCTTACCTATAGGACCCCAATTATGTTTTCCCCATTATACCCTTACTAATTCTCCATAAAAGACCATTATACCCTTCACACTTCTAATTCTCCTTTTATTTAATTAAATAATAATATTAAACTAAATAACTTATAATATCCATTTAATCTTATAAATCAATAATTTCATCATAACAACACCAAAACATATCGCAACATGCCGTATATTCATAAATAATTACCAATAATTAAAATTATGAATTTTAGGGCGTTACATTGTCAGTTGAATATGACATTGTCTCTGAAATGTATAAAACAGAGGAAGACTTTGTGGCAAATGAAATTCCTGAAGATAAACCCATATGTTATTATGTCATGAACGAATGGGTAGTCGAAGAAAAGATAGCAGTGTTTGAGAAACCTAACGCTGACATGATGTATCATCTGAAGCCTCTTTTTATAAATGCAAAAATCGACAGAATGACAGTTAACAAAGTATTTGTCGATGGTGGAGCAGTTGTGAATTTAATGACCTACATTCTTTTCAAGAGAATTGGAAATACCGATGAAGACCTTCGACAACACAACATGGTTTTGTCCAATTATGAAGGCAAGACCAACAATGTTCTGGGAGTGATCCAAGTCGACCTAGTTGTAGGGACGACCAGAAGGTCGACATTATTCATGGTGATCAACTATAAAGCCAATTTAAACCTATTATTAGGTAGAGAATGGATTCATGGTATAGGGGCAGTACCCTCGACCCTACACCAAAGACTTAGTATCTGGAGAAAATATGGTATCGTCGAGAACATCAAAGCCGACCAAAGTTATTATAAGCTCGACGACACTAAAGGGTTGAAAAGGTCATTCGACTAGTACTTAGAAAATGTGGCCCCTTGTGATGATGGATTCGGTTCTTACACCTCCGTCGAAACTGGTTGCATGTTGAACTTGGATCCAGATCATGATTTTGTCTAGGATGATGCTGACATACCAAAGGAGCCAAGTGAAATGCCACCTGTTGGGTGGTCTGAGGTCAATGAAAATGACCTCTGAGTCAGAAAGCATAACTCGAATTTCGGTCTACCTAGCTAAAAACAAAAAAGAAATGGCTATGGAAAATAGGAAGCGTCAAATCTTAATTGAAAAAGTCAGAACCCGTGGCAAATGGGGAAAACGACAGTGTCATCATTTGTTATAAAAAGTCGACTTACTGAAAAGGCTCAGATCCAACTCAAGTGACAAGGAAAAAGCATGTTTATTGACGTTAATGTTCAAGAAAAACAATGAAGTACTGCTGAAAATAAGAGGCATTCGACAACCTCAGAGAATACCTGACAAAGCCTTTTTTCTTTATCATTTAGGATGAATAAGATGTGATGATGTGGTGTTGTGTCGAACATGACCATAGAAGTACATTAGCACAAAAAGGACAATGATGGTGTCGAAACACCTATTCATTACCTTTGAAAAACGTTGATAGGTGTGAAAATTTATGTATACTATGATTTTATGGTTATGCTTATGGTTGTATTACTATGCATTGAGAATTAAGGCAATATACAAGTTTGTTGACGTTTGAAATTTTTTGTCACATTTTATTTCACCAGTTATATTTAACATATTTCGACTCAGTTTTCTGATAACAAAACTTGTAAGCATATCAAGAATATAATAAGGAAAATAAGTCGAAAGCATAAAAGACAGAATTCCATTAAAGAAAATGACCGAAGGCCAATACCCATACATCAGAAATTAAAATGGCTAAAGACCAATATCCCATACATTAAAAATGGTATCAAGGAAAATGATGCTAAAGTTAAGCCCTAAGAGCAAAAGAACCTAAGTGGGGAACCTAGTCTTAAAATTTTCAAAGAACACATTTTCAAGAAGGAGTTTGCTAGAAATGTTGGATCTTATCGAGCGCATGAGTTGGATCCTCTCTTTGAGAGTCATAGCCTTTTCGACGTGAGAAATTCCTTGAGCTACCTCTTTGTTAATATCCTCTTTAGAAGACAAGGGCTTAGTAGAGTCCAAAAAAGCTTTTTGTTTCTCGACCCTCAACAATCTTACGATGCAATTCGACTATTTGAGCCCAATAGTTCGAGATCAGTTGGTCAAAGCTCTGTAGTTTATTGGAACGTTCTTCTTTCTAACGTTCAAACTCTTTAAGTTTAGCTTCACACAGAGAACTAAAGCCCCACTCAAGGTCCATCTCATTAATAGTTGTCTTGATTTGGATATCAACATTATGGCAGCTCGACAAGTCCTTGACCAACTTAGTAAAGAACGCTTTGAATTCGACAAAATACTATGCCATGCCAGTAGGCAATTGATACAGAGATAATTCGTCAATCATCTTGAAGACATCCCTGGAAAACTCATAATTGGTGGCAAGGGCATCCATAAAATCCTTCTTGAAACAAGTACTCTTTGAGGTCGTGCAACTTAACATCAAAAGAGGCATCAGCCTTAGGATCATGCAAAGGTACCAGACCATATTGAGAATAATCCCTGGTAGGAGGGCAAAATTGTCGCAGCATTTTCAACACCTCAGCAGGATTTATCTTCTTTTGGACAAGGATATCATTTGGGGTGGATGCTTCGGTGGCCTGAGGAGTGGCCATATCAACATTCGACTCATCCAAAGTTTGAACAGTTAGTGGTGTTTGGATTATTTGAGCAGGAGGAGTGTTTGGAAGGACCATTGTTTCATTAATCTTGACGGCAAGCTGATTCTCTGCAGCGCCAGTTGTTTGAGGTATTGTTGTGGTTATGGGATTTTGTGGAGAAGAGGCTTCGACGGCCACTGCTGTTTTATTCTCAACCGTTGCAGTCACAAGGAGAAGTTGTGGTTGTTGATATTTGACAATTTCGATATGAGGTGGTGTTGTTGGTATTGTTGTTAGAACCTGTGGAGAATTGGGTTGGAACTCATCGACCTTTTGAGGACTAGGTGAAGCCTTCGACCTAGATGAATGGTCAACTAAAACTTATGGAGTCGGAGTTTCGACAACAACGGTCGAATCGACCACTTTAACCTGTCAAAATCAGAAGAAAGTACCAATTAATGGAGCAAGGGAATGAAAAGAAGTCGAAGTAAGAGGATTAGTCACCTCATAAACGGGTCTAACTTTAAAAACCTCAGTTAAGTCGTCATGGACTACAGGAGAGGGTTTCACGATTTTCCTTTTTACCTTCTTGGCTCCCGTCTTTTTCTTTTTCTTGGGATTTGGGGAAGAGATATCCAGATCAGTGGGAAAAACATGAGAGTGATTACTCCCGTCAGAGGCACTTCTTTCTAGAGGTGGGACAGTTTCGACAATCTGAAAACAGAAAGACATATAAGGGGATGCAAACATAAGCTGTGAAAAGTAGTAATTAAGACTGATTCACCTCTAAGTCTTAGGTTTTTGTCTTCTTTGTAGCTGGGGAAGGAGGAACAACGGTCGACCCTCGTTTCGAACCCTGATAAATGAAAACATAAATACCACATGCAACAAGATATATATCCGGAAAGAAGGGACGTCGAAAGTTACCATTCGAGGAGGTACGTAAGTGTCAACATCCTGGGTGTTCGTCTTTGTAGCTTTAGTTAAGGTAGCAAAATCATCTATCATATTTTCCAGGAAAATATCCCTTTGGAAATGCTCAGTTTGGTAGTTCACCCACCAGATGTCGAACTCTTGGGTTGTATGGAACGAGGTGTCGAAACAAAAAGTTGGTAGCACCAGAATCTGGTTTCTTGCAAATCATTTGCATGCTCTACCGACTGCAGCATTAAGTCTTATTCCCGATCAGAGGACGTCGGAAGGGTGTTTCACAAGAGACTTGGGCAACATTTGGCTCAAACAAAATTTTCAAGCCACCAAGTTAGGTTGGTAGTTGGTGTAGCCATAGGCCTCAAGCTCAATTTGATAAGAGAGCATAGTGGGGGTCAAAAAAGCCCTTCAAACAACATTCGACTTTTTTGTTGTCTGAGTTGTGCCAGGAAAGGGATTTATAAACCAAGTAGGCCCGAACCTCCTTTCGACAAAAGGTGTCATACCTTCGACGAAAGTAGTTGACTCAACAAACATGTTAAGGTACTTCATAAATAGGCTTTTTGAGGATGCCTTCTAAAGGCTCATTAGAGCCATTCGAACCCTTTCGATGGGATGTTTCTCCATCAATTGATCCATTGCGACCGAAGGAGTGTATCCCATTTATGTTCATAAGCATCATTCAACTAATGTTGCAGCAACCATACAGGTCCTGAAATATTCAGAGACCTATTATCCTTAGCCAATAACTTTATCTTGTGGGTCGATGACCCCAGGGTTTGGTAAAGGGAAGCTAACAACAACTTCCCCAAGGAAATCTTGTGGCATTCATGTATTTGGATTTCTAGGGGGTGTATTGTTTGGCTACCTATAGTGAGCTCGAACAAAAAATAATAATAAGATAACCAGAGAGTTAGAAAGGCTATGTGTTCTTGGTCGGACACTACGTCAGATTTAGCGTGATGATCTTTGATGTAGATGTAGAAAGTGTGCTTCACCGACAGAGTTTGATCATAAATTTCTCCTAGATGTGAAAGACTTGTAATGGCTGCCACGTCGAGCAAGGTTGGTGTCAACATGCCACAAGGAAGATGGAAGGTGTTGGTCGAACCTTCCCAAAAGTATAGAGACACCAAAATCATACTAGGGTTTACCCGACGAGCATTTCTGGACAGCTGAATGGCTTCTTAGATTCCAGCCCTTTTTCCATTGGTCACCACGTTGGCCTTGTACTCTGTTGATCCAAACCAAATACTGGGGATTTTTTGGGTAGGCATAGAACAAAAAACTTTGGTCTTTGGAGTCATAAACCTAACATTCCATTGTCCCCCTTTTGGAATGTTGGGGGACTAGTGCGTTCAAAGCAAGGAAAAAAGGTACTAACCTCCTCATGTTGATTTAGCATTTCAGGTAGAGGCTCATGGAATGCGTAAAGTTTGTTCCCAATGGAATATGGGATCAACATTTGGCGTTTCTAAGAGGAAACCTGTTCAGCATCTCTAGTATGAGGTTAAGGAAGAAACTGTGGGAGTTCCTCTTTTGCGAGAGAGAAAGCCAAGGGAAAGTTGCAAATGGTGAAAATTCCAGTAATATTTTGTTCAGCTTTGACAGACATGGTGCTGTTGGAGGTAAGGGTGCTAAGGAGGAAGATGAACAGTTAAGGAAGATGAGCGGTTTTCGCAAATCACATAAATGCTTTTAAGTGCGGCAATATGTTTGGCAAGAAGAGATAAAAGTTCGTTTCAGCGAAGAAAGGGCTATTTATAGCCAAAACGCATGCAAAGGATAAAAAATATACACGAGAACTCTCATTACCATTCTACATTACAAGAGTTCGTAACATAACTAATCGGACAGAACATACCAGGGACTCGTTTGGCCAATCCCGCAAGTAAACCTCGCGCATAGGAGGCCAGCGAATTGTTCGCGCGAAATCCACGTGCGAACAGTGTGTCATGCTAATTTAGAGGAAATAAACTACGGAAATCAAAATTATGGACAAAAAACTTTAAAAGAAAATCATTATTCGGAAGAAAAAAATTATAGGATAAAACCGAATTTTGAACTATTTATAAAATATTTAATCTATAGAAAATGATATATTTTTTATTTTGAAAAATAATTGACTTAAATTCTTTAAAATGTAATGAATATGTATTATTAAAGTATTTTAAATAATTATCTCATACTATATTCTAATTCCAAGTCAGAGTAAAATCAATTTATGTTGACACATAATTTTTTCCCTATTTTTAAGATAACTTTTTTATGAATTGATTAAATATTACCCTTATAAATTTTGCTACTGTGACCAAAACTTTTAGTGATTTCACATTTTAAAATCTAAAATAAATATTTTTATTAAATTATAATCAAAAGATTTGTTGTTCTATAATAGATCAAATTTATAAGTGGTCTATCATATATATTGTGGTATTTAAAATTTTAATTTATGGATGGATAAGGTGGCACGAGTAATATCGATTTAGAGAAATATTGACCGGTTTTCTTTTATTTATCAAATCAGTATCTATTAAATTGTTATCTAAGTCATAGAAATAAAAGTGACCATTAACGAGCACTTCCAAGAAACAAGTTTCAACCGTTTTTAAAGTATTGGCCCACATTAGAGTATGTATTATGCTAGAATTTGTCTAGAAGGAATAATATTAAGCGAAGAAGTCACGCAAGATGTGTCTAAGATGAAAAAAACAGATTTCTGAAGCAGATGAGGGAAAGAAAAAAAATACAAAACGCTGCCTGTCAAAACCAGTAAAATAATAGTACACCTATGCACTAGAAAAAACTTCCAACACCCAACCACCGAACAATGACCCTAGTGTCGACAAACACAAGGCACAGAATCTGCAGACATATTGTTGCCAAAAAAGAAAGCAAGACAATCAACACCGAAGCATCACAGTCAAGGAATCCCTTGTCCAAAGCAAGACAGCGGTAAGGAAAACGAAATCCAGTTTAGCCACCACTAGCTTAAATACTAGTCATTCTCTCTATTTTGACAAATGTATAAGCACTAACATTTTTAAAAGTGTCGCTTAGTATTTGGATGTGTATGCAATGAAAAGATTAAAAAAACTTTCAAGTCGAAATTACCCTTACTTTTAGTCAACAGCACTAGTGCATGTGAAAAAGACTTTCTTTTTCTTTTTAAGTTTATTATTAAACAACATGCATTGTCTATTTCTTAATATAGAAACGACAAGAATATTGTCAATTGTCAATTTTGAGGTGAAAAAATGCACGTTACTATTATTTTCTCAGCTGAAATCATCATCATTATTATTATTATTAAGATAAGATCCGATACATATATTATTTGGATTGAAATTTTGAAAGGAAAAATAAAACTAAGACATCTAATTTGACCATAAGTTGTTATTTTGTTTCTTTACTTTGAAAAAAAAAATGTAGACTTGAAATATTTATCCTTCCTTTCAAGATTCAATTCCCACCTAATCATTTCAAAAATTGATATAAATTCATTACCAGTATTTATTATTACCAAATCTCAACAAGGAGCATTAGCTGGAAACAACCCTCCCAAATTATATTCATTATCAATCTCATGATAAATTTACAACTTATGACATCTACTTCCCATTTTCTTTTAGTGGGAAGCGACAAGCAGAGCTCAACTATTGACATCTAAAAGAGATAAAAGGTTTAAAAAAACTGGTACATAAAAAATACCCAAGAAAAGAGGCGATGTGATGCCTTTGCTCTTTCTCTTGAAGTAAAATTGCATACAAAGCAAAGAAAGGAAAGAGGAAATCCAGAGAATGACCAGAGAAATGAAAAGCATCCTACAATGGATTGATCTATGTATGAACTGGGAAAAAGTTGACCTACTGACTATCCGAGTTATATACAGAGCATAGTTTACCGATGAAGGGTAATACTGCTGCAAGCAATGCTTTAGGACATTCTTCGTGGGGTAGATGTCCACATCCTGAGATTGCAACCAGTCTCTGCATTTTGAATGGATAAGTATTAGAAAACTATAAAAGTAACCATATAGCATTAAAAATGATAGAGAAATTTCAGAGAAATGAAGGAGTGGGATTCCAAAGTGTGATTTGTTTTCTACCTTGCAATTTCCACTATTACCAAGCGCACACACACACTAATTTCACAGCCCCGCATTGTGGAAAATGGATAAAATAAATTTGGACATTGATACTTACAGAATTCACAAATTTTGATGCCATCGTTTGACTAGATTTCAGAGAAACTAGTGAATCTTCTGCACCGGCTATGACCAACAATGAAATATCCTGTACGTCGTGTAGCAATGATTCTGCATTTTTTGGAGAAAGGATGTTTTCAGATGACAATTTGCCAATTTCATGAACTGCTTCATCCCATCCTTCTACGTATAGTGGAGCCTACAAAACCCACAAGAAAAGTCATGGGTAACACAAATCAATAACATTTACTTCTAAGTGATGCTCAACAAAAGCATAAGGGAGCAAACATCCAGAAGAAACTCAAAAGAGATAGAAATATCTCAATTTAAAATTACTCCAATACACGTACTACACAGTAAATATGTCAAAACAAATAAAAATCATATTCAGTATGTCAAACTATCTGAACGAAGTATAAAACAAAAAAATTCTAAAGCAATTTAAGTTTGTGAGAGTTCATTATATTGCATTTAACAATGGGTTAAGTGATAATTTTCCATTCCATGCAATTTATTATCTCTTCAATCATATACATACCTTATAAAGACTCAAAACTTCCGTTGTCAGTTTGGTAGCATCATACCATGAACGCCGATTGATCACTTGAGTGATTTCTGTTCTTAGCAATGGCCGAACCAAATGCTTCTTTCCAAGTGAGGTGTGCAGAAGGATTCTGGCAAACGAAGGAACTACTTCCCTAGACAAGCTAACATTTACCAATACAACTCCTTTCACTGTGACCTGAATGACAAAAAAGACACAATATCTTAATAAAATGGACGTTGACCACAAATATTCATATATGCACTAATATCTAATACCAAGTTACTTAAATGTTAAGTATTTATCCATTGCCACGTGAATCCTGTTTTTTGTTGTCATAACTCATGATTATTATGTTGCATAGTTAGCAATTAACAAGTTATGCAATACATAAACATGCATGTTAATCTCAATATTACAATAGCCTTTTATCAACATTAAGTAGCTTCTATCAAGCCACTGTAATCACACCTAATACAATGACAACAATAAATTGTTAAATCTAACAAACATATTGTTGCACTATTGCATAACTTTTCAACTCGTACGGTTATCTGGATGGAAATGTAAAGCACCTTTGCTATCACAATAGACATCAACTAACTTCTTCAATCCATTAGGCCCGCTTCACAAATAAAACTCAGGTTGTCGCATGCCGCTAATCAAATTGATTAAGTTATTATCTACTTAACATGAGAAAGCAGGAAAAAAAAAATACTCACATTGAAAGAATTCATTGACCTTTGAACTCTTTGTGCAGCCATCAAAGCAAGCAGCCCTCCATCATCATGACCAACTAGCACAACTGAAGAAAATCCAATCTCCGAACAGAATGACAAGAGCAGGTCTACCTGAAAAATATAGATCCATCAGAAGTGGATTTTTTTATAGCAAAATGTTCTTTAAAATAATTAATTCTAAAGATAAATAGTAATCACCTGATTTTCAAGTTTATAAGGATTAGGCAGTTCTGATTTCTCCCAGTCCTCCCGTCTCAGCCTTGAAGTCAATCCCCAACCAGGCCTATCAAATGCAGCAACCGAGCAATTACTCTGCCGAGCGAGAGAATTCATTACGTGCCGCCAAGAGAAGACTCCTCCACCAAACCCATGTATTAAAACAATACCCATTTGACTAATTCCCTCTGCTTTTTTATCCAAAGACATGATATCTAATTTAACGGTTTCATCAACTTCATGAATTTCATCTAGATGAAAAACAGGGACATCTTCTGAAAGAAGAGGAGTCGTTACTGGACCATCTAAAAGAGGAGCATATAAAGAAGACGGGTCGTGTAATTGATTGCTATATGTCCTGTAGAGTGGTCGCTGGATTTTGGAAGACACGTACGGCAATTGTCTATTAAATTTTGATAGTCCCGCAGACATCGGTGAAGTGAAACAAACAGAGCTGGATTCAGCAAAGGATGATGAGGACAAGCTAAGTGAAGGAGGTGACCTAGGCAGGCTTAGCTTGTAGTGGAGAGTAAGACCTTGGCAGGTGATGAATAAGCTGTCAGAGTCTGCAAGTAATCTAACTGATACTTCTTCATCACGAGCTGCTCCAAAGGGTCTCCGCTTCATTTCACTGTCACTTTTTGGGGTTCTCCCCCCAGAAGGAATAGGTGAGCGTGGGGCTTTTTGATAGCCAGAGAAAACATTCTTGCACAAAAGGACCTGCTTAATTAGCAAGAAATAAATAACTAAATAAACCACTTTTACATATGAGACATCAAAGTAAATACTATAGATTGATTTAAGCTTTGTGAATTCAGAAAATTTCTCTCAACCTAGAGCATAAAACTACGACCACAGAAATCCAAAGAAGTAAAAAGAACAAAATTTAAAATCCCAAACTTACAGCTTCGGGATCAACTCGATGAAACATGAGCTTTCTCCTTGCTTTGCAGCTTGTTCTATAAGCAACCACGCTATGGCCGAGGGCAAACACAACTGACGACAGAAATAAGACAGGCATTCCCCATGACTTTTTCAAACGGAGTATCTTCCTTGCAAGGGATACCGAAGCTTCCTCTTCAGTCTGAGAATTAACAGTGAAAACACAAGCTTTGACTGAAAGGACAACGATTGAAACAATCGAAGACAGAGTCACTGTTCCAAGATAAGGACCATGCGAGAGAGCAGGACCATCACAAATTGAATAAACACCTGCATACATTTCAAAATAAAATCCCATTAAGAGAACCAATCTTCTAGGCATGAAAACTACACCTATTACAAACAAACATAGACTATTCACCTACTACTCCTTATAAAAATGTGATATACAGAATACAAATTGAGATAAGAAATAATTACTTATAATAACAAAAAATATATCCAGTGTGAGAAAGGAGACACACACAAAATAAGTGTTAGATAAACATCTCTTTAATTCCTGATGAACTTCAACTTCATAATTCCATGTACAGCAACAGAACATCAATTTCATATTCCATGAAACACAATAGATGAATCATTACAACTTTTTTTTTTTTTTAACACAATGCAGTATAACAAAACAAACAAACAACAAACGACTCCTTGGAAAAGTTAGAAGTTAGGCAATGCGTGTATCTAGAACCTCAAGCAAATTACTTGTTCTAGCTGATATAGTAAGATTCCTTCGGAGCACAATTGACAATTCCTTCGAAAACCAACAATGGAAGGCTCATAAATTCACAATAGTCATCACATCAAATGTAAGTAAAATGAAGCAAAAAAAAAGTGATTATAAAGAGAAAGAGAAAAAAAAAGATCATACAGATAATAATGAAGGATCTTATAATGGAAACGAGCGGAATATCCGTCAAGGAACTCTTAAAAGAGTATCGAATCAAATGCTCTCTGAAACTGTAGCATCCAACGCACGTAAACCTCGAAATCAAAACGCAAGGAACAACCACATCAAGAACCGCCACAAGTACCGGCAACGACGTAACCAGTAGCGACACCACCAATGCCGCCACGAAAAAAACCGTCCGAACACACCTCCGAAGCTTCTCGAAACAGTGCCCTCCCCTCGCCATCACAAAATAACGATACGGTAAACGGTAACGGTTTCCACGTTCGGCGGCAGTTACGATGCTTAATTTTTCAAAAAAAATAAAATCAATTAATTAGTTGAGAGATCTCTGAATTCGGTAACGAACTGAAACCCTAGCTTAGCGAAATTGATAGAACAGAGTGTTCTCTGACGGAGTCTCATCTATCCCGACCGGCGGCGGAGGATTAGTATTGCCGGAATGATTACCGGAACTAGGTAAACGACGATGACGCCGGTAGGGTTTCGGTGTGAAGGAAAAAAGAGAAAGAAAGAGAGAGGGTTGAACGTTGAAAAGCCCTCTCTCTGTGAAAATTGTGAGAGTTTGAAGTTTTGAAATGCTCTTTGCCTTTCTCTTTCTCTAACCTCTTTCTTTCTGTTTCTTTCGTCTTCGAACCTTTTTGTTTTCATACACTACTACTTCATTTTATTTTATTCTTTTTATTCCCTTATTTTAAGTAACTAATCTTCTGATTAATTATTAACCTTGTTCTAATTATAAGAACAAAAAATAATCTAATAATAAAAACATTTTTTTATCAGGCTTAGGGTGAATTTTTAAAATGTATAAATATATACACACTGGTAAATAAAATAGAAATAGTCGTAAATAGAAATAAAATAACAAAGGAAGAATATTGTATCTTTAAGAAAAATTTATAATATGGTATAAAGAATTTAAAATATTACTTAAGTAGTCATATTTGTCAAATAAAAAAATATATATATAAATGATTTCAGTCAACAAAAACGAAATATAAAAATCATAAAAATTATTAAAAAATAAATATTATTTGAATTTAATTGAAATACAAAACAGTTTTACACTGTGAGTGAATGGTAACTATCAGATTCAAAATTATAATTGACATTTATTTTAATTATATTTAAAGTAATGATTATAAATGGTTGTGATGAATTGATGATATAAATTTTTTTACACTGACAGTGCATAACAATTAACACATATTATTTTGATAAAAATGTATTTATATTTTATATATACAGTTTTCTATTAATTGTTTGTTTATGAGTTTAAAAATAATACACATAAAATAATATTATATACATCCAATTAAATCTTTAAAATTTTCTAATTATATTAATATTTTAAAAATAAAAATGAGATATATCGAAATACATGTCATTCATTAATTTGCATTGTGTTGGTGTATATTTGTTTTTATTTTCATACAGTACTCCTACATTTTATTTTATTGTTTTTATTCGAGTATATTAAGCAATTAGTAATCTTGTAATTAATTAATTTAGTAATAATAAGGACCAAAAATAATCTTACAATAATAAAAATTTAGTTTGTTATAGGCAGGGCCGGTCCTAGGGTAGCCTACCAAGGCTACCACCTAGGCCTCAATTTTTTTTATATATTTTATTTATATAATTTTAATTAATTTATTTTTAAAAAAATTATTATTATTTTATATTAATTAAATAATTAGATCTATTTAAAATTTATAATAATAACTTCCATTTAATATGATAAATATAATTATTAACTTAAAAATCACATTTATATAACAAACTTCTAAAATTATTTTCTTGAAAACTTGATATTTAAATTTTTATAGAAATTTTGATAATATATTTTCTATTATAATTTTTTAATGATGTGATAATTGTTTAGATGAATATTTTATTATCAATTAAAAAGAAAATATTAACTGAAATTGATTTTAGTAATATAATGATTTTACATTCTAAAAAAAAAAATTTAAAATTATTATATAAAAAATATTTAATATTAAATTTCGCCTTAGGCTTCGAAATGTGTTAGACCGGTCATGGTTATAAGGTATATATACACACCGGTGAATAAAATAGAAATGGTTTTACACAAAAAAAAAATTGAATAGAAAATAAAGAAAGAATATATTATCTAAGAAAAATTAAAATTATAGTATACAAATATTTATAATACTACTTAAATACTCTCTCTCTCTCTCTCAATGATTTTAGTCAATAAAAAAATGATATAAATCCTAAAAAATCTATTTAAAAAAAGAGATTAATTAGTACTATTATTTTACATTGTTGATATATCCATCATTCATAGATGATATTTAAAATAAAAGTTAAATAAAAATATTTATATTTTGATAGGATGCATTTATATTTTATACACATGAAATTTCCTATTTGTTGATTGTTTTTATTTAAATTATTTTAGCATCAGTTAAATAAAATAATCATAGCAACAATATGAATTAATCTAAAGGACAAAAAGAAAAATAGAGCTTTAAAACAAATGGTGGGAAGAAGTTACATTGTCTGGTAGAGTGTAGTTTAGCAAAAGAGAACAATTTTGTAGTACCAAAAAAATAGTCATTGACTCCTCGTTGTCATTTTATGGGATCTGAATAGTATATTTAACTTTCTGAGTTGTATTTATTATAGTATACATAGATTACGAGGATTCCAAGAGCTGTGTTTTTAGCCGAAAATTGAATTGCTTTGGTAGGTATGTCTGTCGATATTATATTGAGGAACTATATTTTATAATCATGTATTTCATTGCGGTGTGGAAGAGTAAATACTTAATTCAGATTCTCTTTACATATTTTAATAGTTTCTTTAAATGATTCGATGAATGACACATTATTTCCTTAACTTTGTTATTGTTTGTATTTTAAAGCTTTTTAGTTACTTGTATTTTTTGAGAAGTCAAATTCTGTTTCAACTTAGACTTGTGGTGGAGTTTTAAAGTGAAGTCGTCAATTTGATAGATGGATGATGTTGTATCAAGTGTGGAACATATTGCACAAATTGGTTAGTTAGGGTTGTGTATAAATACTATTGTAATACACTCTTATGAATAATCATTAAAACGTTTTCATTTATTTTCTTCTTTCTTAATGTTTCAATAAACTAGCAATGAAAAATGGTAAACACAACTTCAACGCAATTTTTTACAAATCTATTAGTATTCAAAGGTGAAAATTATGATAGGTGAATTGCATAAATGAAAGTTATATTTAAATTTTAAGATGTTGGAAAAATGTGCAAGAAGGAGTTTCACCGTTGGAGGCGAACGTGAGTGATGCCCAAAAGATTGCGCACAATGAGCATATGAAGGGAGGTGGAAAAGTTCTCTACTTGATTCACCAATGTGTGGATCCAAATAACTTTGAGAAAATTATAAAGGAAAGTTGATGAAAGAAGCTTGGGATAAATTGAAGAAATTGTATGGTGGTGATGAGAAACTCAAGAGAATGAAGTTGTAGACCTTTAGGAAACAATTTGAGATGACTCAAAAGAAAGATGACAAATCAGTTTTAGATTTTTTTTTTTGCGCATGGTGTTGCTAACAAACGAGATCAAGGCGTGTGGTGAATCAATCAATAACCAGTAAAAGATTGAGAAAGTATTATAATCTCTGACTCCAAGTTTTAATTACATTGTTGTGTCTATTGAAGAGTCCAAAATCCTAATTTGGATATTACATAATCTAATATTTAATATTTAATAAAAAATAATATTACATGAACTAATAATGATGATCGAGTTGGTCATACCGGCCACCGGTTCCACATCCCCTAACCACCCTTACTTGTTGCCTTCGTTGTTAATTCACTCTAAGTGTTTGAGGATTTGAGGTCTCAAGAACATCCTCAGTAGGATCCTTAAGAAGTTCTTGCTTTTATAAGAAGTCTTGTGTGTTGAAATCGAGTTCGCGGTCCATGCCAGAGTAGTTTGGTTGTGATGAAAGGGTTCATTAGTGTGCGACTTGGAAGATTGAAGGGGGGCATTGGTGTGAAGGATTCATTGGTGAAAAGTTGAAATGGTAGTGGTGTTTGAAAGCCATATGGTTGTTATGATGTTTGTGTGCATTGGTTATGGTGTGATGTTTGAGCATTTTCACTATAGTACTATGTTTTGCCATTTTGGCTATGGTACCGTGTTTGGATGTTTTGGCTATATCATGATGTTGTGTTAGAGGTATATGCATTTTGGGTTTCTTAATAATAGTCATTTTATTGGCGATGGTATGTGGACGATTGGTATTGTGGTTGGGTGTCTTGCATGTTTGGATTGTGGGTTTTTTTTATCGGTAATTTCCTCGTGGGTTAGACGTTGGAGCTTCTTAGTGGAAACACAACTAATTTCCTCGTGGGTTAGACGTTAGAGCTTCTTATGCACATTATGTATTTACCCTTATTAAGACACCTACAATGGTGGAAACCCAACTATATTCGCCTGTTTTATCTAGGTGTCTTAATAAGAGTAAATACATCACGTGCATACTAGAACCAGTACCTTCGGGAAATGAAAATGAACAAAGTAAAAGCATAAGATAACACATAGTTTTTATTACTTTCATTTCTTCGGTAGAATTTCCATCTAATATTTAATTGTTGTAATATGTCTTGAGACACGAAAGTAAGATACCTTGGCCTCTTGGGTTATGATCCAACAAGTCGGCACCTAAAAGTTCCTCACAAATTGAATTAGAGAAGTTTGTTCTTCCATTGACCGCCTTGCCATCAATAGGCAACCTGAGTAACATGTACATATCCTCTAACGTCATAGTACATTCACCGGTTGGAAAAAAGAAAGTGTGTGTCTCGGGATGCCATCTCTCTTGTAAAGCTAGTATAAACTTTGCATCAACCGAGTAAGACATTATTTTGCTTACATGTCTAAAACCAGCGAGCTCAATATAAGGTTCAATTAAAACTTCAGGGAAACATATTCATGGACACGTGTACAAATCCTAGAGACATCCTACAAAAAAAACATATTAATAAGAAGAAATATAAACACATACCAAAATATAAACTGTGAGCAACCCTTTACTTTGGATTAGTTTTGTATGATAGCAAATTATATGTCTTTGTGTTTATTGTGCATTTGTTTACTTGTTAAGATTGTACAAATTTGTGTTTTTGACCTATACTATGTTTTCATGTCAATACAAAAAGATTTGGATTGGTACATACATTAAAAGAAATCATAAAAACAATTTTGTTTATGTATGTATCGATACACTCGTGTTTTGCATCGACACATTATTTGTTTTAATCACAAAATTGTTTTTTGCTTCAATATGTATCGATGCATACGAATTTTGCATCGATACATGCTCCTTTTATGTTTCTGTAAACATGTTATGTATTGATCCATACGTGTATTGCATCGATACATGCTTTATTTCTGTTTCTGGAAATAAGCTTTGTATCGATACATTTGTGTTATGCATCGATTCATGCTTGGATTAATTTTCTGAAATTAATCAAAGCTTCAGTATGCATCGATGCATACATCTATGTATCGACTCATACAAGTTATAAAACTAACATGTATCAATACATAAGTGGTTTGCATCGATACATAATTCTGTTTTTCTTCTAACAGCTTCTGTTTTGACATATAAAAGGCTATGGCAGTTCTGTTTTCTATAAAAAGCGAATTCTTAGGTGAAAATTGAAGAACACAGTCAAAGGAAGTGTGGTGTGCATCAATTTGTGAGCAGTTTTAGAGACCTAAAAGATAATTCATCTTCATTATCTTCTCAATCACTTTGATTCAAGAACATCAACACATAATCATTCTTGTTCTTTGGATTAGAGGATCAACGAGATAACGTTCAGCGGAACAATCAAGGATCTAGCTGAGTTGAAGGTTTGAAGGGGGTTTCGAGGAAAAACCATATGGTTTGTCTTTCAAGAACGGGCATGTTCTTGAGGGTTTGTTAGTCACGTTTGCAGAACAGATTCAGCCGCAACGTAACGTTTGGAAATTTGGTTATTTCGCAAACAGGTCGTGGAACCAGTGAATTGTTCGCATTACTTGCAGGGAATTCTTGATTGCGCTCAGATCAAGTGAAGGTTCATACAAGAGGAAGATCTTGGTGTTTAGATTTCTGGTTTTGTATTGTAACCTTGTAAACAACAAATTTAGTATTATTGATATAACAGTCTCAATATCGGTTTGAAATTGAGAGGGAGACGTACCCACACGCGAGGACAAAAGTGGGGAACTTCCTTACCAAATCTCTGCGTATTGTATTCTTTCTCTATCTCTTTACGTTTTTAACAAGTTTGTAATCAATTGGCGTATCTTGTCTTTACGTTTCATGATACAATAGTGGTAAGAAAGCTTTTATCAAATCACCATTATTGTTAATCATTGAACACATACACGCTAAGTGTTTGACAAAACTGTTTGCTGAGTTTTGTTCATTGGAAATAGAATTTAGTGATAAGTGCATTTGATACATATTAATCTTGTGTTAATAAGTCTTTGTCATCCTAATATAAATCCAGCATTTATTCGTGTGTCCGGTTTTCTAGTAGCTGGTCCTGAATAGACGGAAGTCGATTCGGGATCGTAATTTTCCGCTAATTTTCAAAAACTCTGAAAAATATTTTTAAATCCTTGTTATCAAGGAGGTGATCTATTCACCCCCCTCTCGATCACTAGCAACGCCGTCTAACATAAACTACTTAGTGGTGAAAAGAAATATAAACACTTATAAAAAACACTTACTAATGAGAAGAAATATAAACACGTACATAATTCTCAATGTTGGCGACAATGCCTCTGTGCATTTCATCCATTGTCAATAGAGATATTGTTTTTGTTGATGAGAAATAATTGATTCTATATAAGAGTAATATTTGTTTCGGATGCCAAATAAGAACGAATTATATTTGGATATATAGAGGAAGAATGATAGCTTTTCATTATGTCATGCAACAAAGGTGGCGTCGTTTTAATTGGCTACCGCGTTGAATTCTTACACACACTCGCCAATCCAATTGGCGACATGTAGGTTGCATGCATGAGACAGATAAGGATTCAGGTGGCAGACTGCATGCACGGGACAAGATTCCCTATAGGTGCAGGCTAGCTACGTAGACTTCAAGGGTAACGACACTTTGATTCGCGGCAATGTAGGACTTTTTGCACAATATCGCCAATTGAGTTGGCAAGTGCATTTAATGGTGCATGCATATTTAACATGTGTCATACAATGTCATTTGCATCATTTCCTTTCTCATATGAAAATATAAAAACAATGTCATATGTATCGAGATACATTATTAATGTCCACTACAACGGAGAGACATATGTGTCTGATGTATCTAGGTTTGGTTTTCAAAACACTGATGTTGTTAGAATCAAAAGTAGGGTTTGATCCTATATCAAAAATTATATATCAAAATTCTTTTCATTCTTAACTTGCACCCACCCACACAGAGCATCGTGTCTCTCAATACTTCTAATTTTCCGCCTTTAGGTACCGTCTAACCAACGAATCAACTCCCTCTGTAGTTGTTTGAAACTTTGGATATTCCAGAAAAGCATGTCCATCAGAGGCTTGTATCTCGAATAAATCACTTTCTCGTAGTGGCGACGATACATGTTATCACTAATATAAGAATATGATCATAAATGTGAAAACAATTAATCACACCACATAACACAACACATGGTTTGTCTCCAAACCAATTGGTGACACCTTGATGTATATTTACACAATGTTGTCAATTGGATTGATAATACCCTATAATATCTTCAATCCAATTAACGCCACTTCTTAAGATTAGAGAACGGTCGTTAAATGGATTGGTGTTAGCACTGAATCTCACCCTAAAATGGGATATTTTGAAAAATAATCTGAAAATTGAATTTTTTTGAGTTTTTTTTTCAAATATAAATTATTTGGATAAAAAATTTCCATTTAGATACTCTTACAAAAATAGGTCCCAGAGTTACAACCTCGCATTTGCACCCACTAAAAATTATTGAATTGTTTACTTGTAGAGAATTAAAGGCACTATAGTTTGAGAGATAAATTATTGAATATTTATTTAATCACATACATTTTTTGAATTGTGTTAAGAATGAAAGATATAAACAGTTTTAAAAATATAAATACATAATAGAGCAAATTTAATTTATAGATGTTGAGGTATCTTATTTCTTTAGTGTTTAACGAATAAATTTATAATCTCATTTTTTTTTAATATTACTACTAATGATGCTATTATTTATTGCTTCTATATTATTAGAAAATGTACTTTTATAAAAAAAATTACAATATGTAGCATTGTTCCCACTTATTAAAGTTTATGGATCTCTCATGAGTCATGACTATTAGACTAAGTCTGAATAAAAATACTACTAGTAGTAGTTTATTTTTTTATTAAAAGGTGATGAATCATGAGCCCCAACAAACTTTAGCCATGGTACGATGTAAGATATCAATAATTTAGAATCCACATAGAAGTTAAATAGTATAAAATAAATACAAAAAGTCAAAAAGAGTTTATTATTTTACAGAGTACCACGCTTTAAGAAGGAGGTTCTCTTCCCACCCCATGCCTCAAAACACACAACTCACAAGCATGCACATTCACTCTATTTTATTCCCTTTTTTAACATGTAAATGTATAAGCCGATCTCAAATTCGCGTCATTACAACTACGAATAATTATCCATATTAAACATTAAAAATAAAAATCCTCGTAATTTAGTTCGTTAAAAAAAAACACTTGGTTCAATTGTCGTGTACGAGAATTGTGAGACTATTTTGATCGGTTCAAATTAAAACTATTTTAACAGGTCAAAATGCAATGTAGCAAGTTCCGAAGGAACCTACTACATCCTTATAACTAGAGTACAAAAACTTTCCTTTTGCCATCATCATAATAATATTTAGGTTGATACATGAAAATGGAAAAAAGGTAACAAACGATTCTTTTTTCTTCTCCATGTGCTTTTCTTGTTTAAAATAAGTTGACCCCTTTCCCTCTCAAACAAACAGTGTAAGACAAAACATAGGCTGTAATGTAATGTGTAACTGATTCAAATAAAAGAAACATGAGGCAACTTCAAAAGATTGGTTGATATTTGAGGCACCTTTTACTCAATCCAACCATGCTTCTGCTGTTTCTGATCAATCATCATACCTATAATCATATCTAATCATACAAAGTTTTTTCTGTTGGAATAACTCAATATACTATAATTGTAGCAACATGTGAATCTCTCTTTTATTTTTCTCAGCCTAACTGTAAACTATGTCTTTATTCACCATAATAGTACTACTAACATAATTTATATTATGATAAAATCAAATAATTTATTTAAAAAATTAAATTATGATACTTCTAAAGTTGATTATTATAAAATATTATGGAACCAAGGAAATTTGTAGTAACTATATTATTATATGAGATAAAATGGAGAAGTCAAAGGAAAAATATAAAATAGTTTTTTTCTTTTTTATGCCTAAAGATAAAATAAATTAACTTTCTTTGAACTCTGTGAGGCTGTTTTTCAATACTGACATGTTTATTTTCTACCATAAAACTATAAAATATGAAACCAGAAAATGTCTATTGAATGAATGATACTTCTGCAGCAACAGTACTATACAAGCTAGTGAACATTTTCTTCTTTTGATAAAGACAAACCATAAGTTTTAAGATCTATTGCACTTTCCGGAATTAAAAAAAAAATGTTAATGTTAGTTAACATAATTATGATTGATTGATTTTTCAAAAGCATGATTATATTCTTCTTCTTTTTTTGTTTGTACAATTATGTTTTTTTAGTACAATCATGAATCATATTCTTCAAATCACAATTTCTCTTCAATTATTTTTCTATGTTAACTAATTTTAAGATAACATTAATTAAATTAATGATGTTTTTTTAAAATTAGAACACTAATTACATGTGGTAAAGTTAATTTTTTTTTTCTTTTTCTTTACTAATATTCAATCAAGTGAACCCACTAATCCAATTCAAAGATTAGTTATGATATATGTAATTTCAATCTCTTCTAATCATAGAAGATCGAATTGTAATCTCCCCTATTAAATTCAGTACAATTTGTATCTAACGTTTGAGATTTTATTTTTATTTCTGTTATATTTGAGTATATATGAGAGATTTGTTAGACTAAAAACAAGTTTAGTGAGTTTTACACAAATTATGAGACCGAGGGTATTTGAAAGAGAAGAATTGTTGCAATTGAATGTCAATGAGTGTAGTATTTTAAAATACATGAAGAGAGTGATTATATCATATAACTTGTTATCCTACCTTTAATATCAGCAAGTAAACTTGGAGCTATTTCAAAAGTTAGTTAAAACACAACTAACTTATAACCACCAAACAATTAGCTCACAACCCAATTAACAAATAAGCAAAAGTTGTTAGTTAGGCTTCTCAAGAAAGATTTGGTTAGTACTATACTCCTCCTTAATTCAAAACTAATAAAAATTTACAATTCCAATTTCTCTCCTATGTTTTTAGAAATGGATCCATTTAAAAAATTGTCAATTGATCTTCATCACGATAATACTCCAAAATAATTTTTTCTTTATTGACTAATTATTCTCATAGAAAATGGAATATGGTCTTTTATATGTTGTCTTTATTTCATTGGAAAAACTCAATTGATTGTGGGAATGGGTTGAACATGTACTTGAACCCCTCAAAATGCGTCTTTTTTGTAACATTTTGGGCCCCTCGCAAGGCAATCCCGACACTGCCACCTCACGATCTTCTCTACCCCTCTCTAGTAGAGTTTTTACCTTCCGTGGGAATCGAAGTTTGTACCTTGGGATTCAAGTACATGTTCAATCCATTCACACTACCAATTGAGCTACCATCTCAATTGGTAGTCGGAATGGATTGAACATGTACTTGAATCCCAGGGTACAAGTTTCGATTCCCACGGAAGACAAAAACTCTACTAGAGAGGGGGTAAAGAAGATCATGAGTTGACAGTGTCGGGATCACCTTGCAAGGGGCATGGGCAGCTCAATTGGTAGTGAGAATGTATTGAACATGTACTTGAATCACAGGGTACAAGCTTCGAATCCCACGAAAGACAAAAACTCTACTAGAAAGGAGGTAAAGAAGATCGTGAGTTGACAGTGTCAGGATCGCCTTGCAAGGGGCCTGGGCAGCTTAATTGGTAGTGAGAATGAATTGAACATGTACTTGAATCCCAGGGTACAAACTTCGATTCCCACGGAAGGCAAAAACTCTACTAGATAGGGGCTAGAGAAGATCGTGAGGTGGCAATGTCGGGATCGTCTTGCGAGGGGCCCGAACTATTACAAAAAGATTTTTTTTTGCAAGACTGATGACTGATTTGTTATCTATCTTCATTTTGACTATATTGTGAATCAGATACCTTTGAAACAAAGTATAATAGGTTTTTTATGATCAAGAAATCCACAAAGATTAGGGTTTAGGGTAACAAAGGATAACAAGTATTGGTTATAAATTACTATTATTTCCTTTCTCTTGAAACAATATTACATGAATAACAAATAACCTCTGTCACTTTTAAATTAGGATTTTATCTTCCTATTTTTCCTTATTCCAAAAGATGGGATACTAGTATGTTATTTATAAGAAAACTAACATACTAACCTAATGAGCTTCTTAAGAATTACCCATTACAAGCTAACTTATGGTATAAGTTAACTTAAACAATTGGATCCATAACACAATGCTAAATTAGACATACATACTATAACTGACTTCGACTATAGTATATATAACTTCTGCACTAGTATGTGAACCAGCTTCGACTTCATGCTAAACCTTTCTCGTATCAGAATTCGATCCAATATTCCACAAATCTCCACCTTGTACCAAACTTTATACCAACAAGAAAACAAAATTATCTTTCTTCATGCAACATTATCAAGTGCATACTGGAAAAATTTGCAACTGAGCAACGTTTTGGTGATCATATTAACAGCATTATGATTTGTCGAAACCTTCAACACTTGGACTTATCCATGCTCGATTACCCTTTCGACATTGTTGCTTGCTATTAGAATATCATCCACATAAATTAATAAAATAACAAATGAATTACCTGGTCGAAATCGGAAGTAAAGACAGTGGTCAAACTGACTTCTGATGAAACTTATGCGTGCCATGAACTTGTCGAATTTCCTATTCCACTATCGAGGAGATTGCTTCAGCCCATATAAAGATCTTTTCAGTCTGCACATATACTTTTCTTTCCCCTCTTCGACATACCCTTCAGGTTGCCTCATCAGGATTGTTTCATCAAGATCACCATACAAGAACACAATTTTCACATCCATCTATTTAAGTTCAAGATTGAACTGTGCCACCATGGAAAAAAACATTTGAATGGACATGTGCTTCACAAGAGGAGAGAAAACATCATTGAAGTTGACACCTTATTTCTGAGTGAAACCCCTTGCAACCAACCTTGCCTTGTATCTCTTCGGCGTCACTCCTTCGATTCCGTCCTTAACTTTGAAAATCCATTTACAGCTGACTGGCCTGGCTCTAACAGTTTTTTTGATCAGTTCCCATGTGTTGTTATCATGAAGAGATTTCATCTCATCATTCATGGCCTTCAGTCATTCAGTCTTATTTTGACTCCTCATAACTTCCTTATAGTCTCTAGGTTCTTCGTATAGAACCTCACTTGCAGAGATTAAGGAATAAGCTATAAGATTTGCATAATAAAGTCTATGAGGTTGCTTGATGAATCTTCTTGATTTGTCTCTTATCATCAGGTAGTCATTAATAGTATTCTCATATTCGACAATAATTTATGCTTCTTCTTCGACTTTATTTGGGTCATGCAATTCAGCATCACTATGCTCCACCTCAACAAAAATTTCTTTTTATTATAGCTCTTCGTTAACATCATCAATTTTCTTGAAAGTCGTCTCAGCTTCATTGAAAAACTACATCTCGACTGGTGATACACCTTTTATGACCTGACTTTAGGCACCATATCCTATAAGCTTTGACTCCTTCAGGGTATCCCATGAACATGCATTTCAGAGCTCTAGGTTCAACCTTGTCTTGCCTAATGTGAGCATAGGCTACACAGCCAAATACTCTCAGTTTGTCGAGATCTAGTGGATGTCCTGACCAAACTTCTTCAGGTGTCTTCATATCTAACGAGTCGAAGGACATCTATTTATCAGATATGTTACTATCGAAACAGCCTCAACCCAAACACCTTCTTCAATCCAACACTATCCAACATGCATCTAACCTTTTCGAGAATTATTCGATTGAATCTTTCA
Organism: Lathyrus aphaca; assembly: GCA_963966055.1. Lineage (NCBI taxonomy): Eukaryota > Viridiplantae > Streptophyta > Magnoliopsida > Fabales > Fabaceae > Lathyrus > Lathyrus aphaca. The sequence goes on along the minus strand of OZ014519.1, from coordinate 739,476,648 downwards.
GCTAGACCATTTTACTGAGGAGTACTTGTTATAGTCTTATGCCTTGCAATCCCATACTCGACCTAAATACTCTCAGTTTGTCGAGATCTGGTGGATGTCCTGACCAAACTTCTTCAGGTGTCTTCATATCTAATGCAGTCGAAGGATATCTATCTATCAGATATGTTACTATCGAAACAGTCTCAACCCAAACACTTTCTTTAATCCAACACTACCCAACATGCATCTAACCCTTTTGAGGATTGTTCGATAGAATCTTTCAGCTAGACCATTTTGCTGAGGAGTACCTGCTACAGTCTTATGCCTTGCAATCCCAAACTTGACATAGTAACTGCCAAAAGCTTCATTGAAGAATTCAAGGCCATTATCAGTTCTTAACCTTTTGACCTTTATGTTAGTTTGAGTTTCGACCAGAACCTTTCAACTCTTAAAATTCTCAAAATTTTCATCCTTAGTCTTCTTAATGAATACCCATAACTTTATGGAATAATCATCAACTATGGATAGAAATTACCTTGCACCTGAATGTGAAGGATTCCTTGCAGGCTCCTAAAAACCAGCATGGATGTAATCAAGGGATCCATGTGTTCTTTGTATACCTTTGTTAAACTTCACCCTACAGGATTTAACAAATACACAAGGTTCACAAAACTCCAACTTCTCGACTTTGTCACCACCTAGCAGGTTCTGTTTCCCCAGTTTGACCAGGCATCTCTCGCTGACATGGCTCAATCTCATGTTCCATAATTTTGTCTTTGACAACAGTTTCGTGGATGCAACATTTGTCGAACCACTTAAAACTTCAACCTCAAGGGTATACAAGCCTTGTTTCTTCACGCCTCTTAAGACTTCCTTCGACCCCTTCATGACTCTTAGGATACTTTTCGCTCCTTGAAAAACATATCTCTTCTTGTCGAATTCACCAAGTGAAATCAGATTTCTCTTCAAGTCAGGCACATACCTAACTTCGGTCAATAGCCTTATTGACTTATTATGGAGCTTGAATCTCACAGATCCAATACCTGCAATTTTGCAAGCTTTATTGTTTCCCAGCAGCACCGGTCCACCATATTGATCACATAATTCCTCGAACAAATCTTTTTTTGGAGTCATGTGCCAAGTGCAACCTGAATCCATAATCCACTCTTATCTTGAGTCTCCGCTGGAAACCACAAGAACATCATATGAGTCGAAATCATCTTGAACAATGGCATCATTACCATCATCCTTACCTCCATGATCTGTCAGGTGTTCAGGGTACACCTTTCGAATGTGACCGTCATTCTTACAATGATAGCATTGAACACCATATGCTTCACCACTATAAGACTTTTGTTGACTTTTACCCTTCTTCTTATCGAACTTACCATCCTTTCACAAGAATTTCGCCTCAACGGCCAAACCTTTACCAACCGTCAAAGGTTTATGCTTTTTTTGTTTGCTTAAGTCCTTAGATTACAAGACAAATTGAATATCTTCAAATGTCAGGGACTCTCCTTCATACAAGAGGGTTTCTTTGAAGTGAGCATGTGTTATGGGAAAAACGTATAACATCAACACCGCTTGATCTTCATCATCGATCTTCACATCAATATTTTCAAGATCAAGAATCATCTTATTGAACATATCCAACTGCTCAGCCAACACTTTGTCTTTGCTCATATTGAATGAATACAAATCTTGATTCATGTAAAGTCGATTCACCAGTGATTTGGTCATGTACAAACCTTCAAGTTTCAACCATAACCCTGACGTCGTCGTCTCCTTTGATACTTATTGAAGAACCTTATCACCAAGGCTCACCAATATTATGATGTGTGCTTTCTCAATCATGGTCGTCTTTTCAGCTTCCGTTAACACAATATTCATGGATGTCTCTCCCTTCAACGCTTCCAAGAAACCATGCTGAACAATTAGGGCTTTCATCTTCAACCGCTACAGACCGAAATCATTCACTCCGGTGAACTTTTCAATCTCATACTTTGTTGAAGACATCTTCTCCACGCTCACTGCACCAATTTGTTGTGAATCAGATACCTTAGGAACAAAGTATAATATGTTTCTTTATGATCAAGAAACCCACAGGGGTTAGGGTTTAGGGTAACCAAGGATAACAACAAGGATTGGTTATAAATTGTTATTCTTTCCTTTATCTTGAAACAAGATTACAAGTACACAAGAATAACAAATAACCTCTCTCACTTTTAAATAGGGTTTTATCTTCTTATTTTTCCATATTCCAAAAGATGAGAGACTAGTATGCTATTTATAAGAAAACTAACACACTAACCTAATGGTTTTTTAACAATTACCCATTACAAGCTAACTTAGGGTATAAGTTAACTTAAATAATTAGATCCATAACACAATGCACTATTAGACATACATACTAGATTTGACTTTGACTACAATATGTATAACTTCTACACTAGCATGTGAACCAACTTCGACTTCATGCTAAACCTTTCTCGTATTAGATTTCGATCCAATATTCCACAAAATAAAATGTTGATATTGATATTCAACTCATTCATGAGATTAAAATCAATTTTTTTGAAGATTAGATCAAGATACTACAACATACTCAACTTCACATCCAAATAAGATTATCACACATTATTTCTTAAATCATCAAGATATTGGTAATCCTTAAAACTTGAACACATAACCATCAATGCTCTTTCTATCAACTTTGTCACCATACAAATTAGCATCATAGAATTCTATTAGTTCTAGCTTGCTTGATACGACCTTAGGAAATAAGATATCATAATGGATAACTCTGTTTATGTACCTTAACATTATCTTGAAGTATAGAAGTCGATATCTTAAATGATCACTATAAAGTTGTAGTCAAACATCTTAAACTTTATTAAAATTTATGTACTCTCGCCTAGGGAACTTAGAATCTTGTCAGACAGGTTCATCTAAAGGCCTTGTCAGAGGGGCTTAGAGTCTCATCAGACAGACTCATCCAAATGTATCACTTGAGGGACTCATTTAAACGCCTCTTCTGAGGGACTTGGAGTCTTATCATACATGTTTATCCAAATGTCTCATCAGAGGGACTCTGCTTAAAGTCTCATCAGACAGAATCATCTAAACGTCTTTCCTGAGAGACTAAAAGTCTCATCAGGTAAACTTATCCTAGCACATCACCCACAAGTTTATGCTCTATTGATGGATAATCAATTAAACACTTTGCCCTTTACCATTCTCTTGTGTTTGAGGGATTGTGAAGATATATATTTGCGAAGGTACACAAGAGTCACAAAATCATATCTCCCACAAGAGTATAACATCTCCTGCGACATTCCCCAATTGTTTTAGATAGGAAAACATGGGAAATGGTGTGCCTTAGTCAGAGATAATGCAGAAAATGAGTTAAGGGAATAGCCCACATCTCCATAGGAAATAAGGATTCATCGACCCACTATTACTTCAATTTTTTAACACGAGCATTGACTATAAAGATCAAATAATTTTTCTTGTTTGATGATGAATTTATTGACAAGATTGAATTGGTCAACTATAGCCATGGATATCTTGACAGATTCGACTTGTTGATAAAAAAGGTCCTAACTTTGGTATAATGTTCAGTCAGTAAGACCAGGGATGTTATTGGTTTTGGGACTTAGTGAAATTCAAAGTACTTAGATTACTTTTCTACGCAGTCAGATGAGGTGTAAATGGATAAGATCAGACGGTTATTGGAGGACACATGAGAGTTTTTCGAATATGTAGGATGCATAGAGACGAAAACGTGGCATATTTTGCTTAGTTGATCGTTGTAGACAATTAACTTAGGATTAGTATATATGTAATCATTCACTTATGTTTTAATGGTCCGCAATTGTACACAAATCCTGTAAAACTCAAAGTATCTGTGTGTTTATGAGAAAAGAGTAAAAAATGTAGATATGTGTTCCATTTTACAAATTAAAGTCTTTACTTTCAATTCATTTATCGCATTGAATTTAGTTTTCAGTCATTTGTATGTTTCTTCCAATTTCGATTTCAATGTAAAAAATTTTAACTTATGATTCAGTCATTATTTTCAGTCTCTTTTCATTTTGATTATGATGTCAATATTTTCAGTCTCTTTTCATTTTGATTGTGATGTCAAACTTATTCAAACCTTATGGTTTTCTCACAAATATGTCTTGGGATTTTTTCGAGTTTAATCCCTTAAGTGAAATGAAACTTGTTTTTGTCTACCAAATTTTACAGTATAAACAAATTGGCACACTCGGTGAGACCCTTTTTGTGTAAAACTTTATACTTTTTTCTTTTAAAAAATTGTCTGCAAAGTTCTTCGTTTAAGAAATTTCTCAAAGTTTGAGTGTGCATGAGATTGATGAGTGGTACGATAGCCAAAAAAATACATTAGAAAATAAACAATGAGATACGTTAGGAGAATGATTACTCCCATAAACAATAATAATGTAGAACAACCATATAATAGCACAAGGGTAGACACAACCACTGCAAGTTCGATTGAACCAGTCACCTCTATTGCTAGTACGACGGCCACACCGTCGATGACAATTATGCCAACAATTGCACAAAAAAGGATAATATTTTCCCCTAAAACGACACAGAGACACCCTGTGACTCCCATACCAAATATGGCAAGTGAATTTATGCATTTTTCATGAATTTCACATTGCATATGTCTGGTCGTGAACAACCTTATGGCATGCCAACCTCAATGATGGAAAATTTACATACAAATCCTTCTAAATTTGTTTACAATGCGAACACATATTCATCTATATTGGCACCTGGATCGACCATAGGTAATTGTGGTCAAACCATACAACCCCAATTAGGGATGAGATTTGGTTCCCAAGCAATACTAACGTTCATTACAAATTATGTGATGGCGATAAGACAACAAAATTGACGAAAGTAACCATGATATAGTTAACAAATTTACTCAACAAATGTATACTATATTTAACCCGTTGATTCAAAATATGAATAAGAGTAACCAAAAATTGGCAACTCAAATTAATCGAACCGCTGACTTCTTTGGCGCCCATCCAACACAAGTTTGACCTGTTACACAACCTCAATTCGCCATGCCAATTCGAAATGAGGGAATAGTCCTTGAGGAATATACAGTAAATCAGCGAAACAATTTGTGCCCCATGTAGTCAAACAAGAAAGGCCTGGAGAAGCAGTAGCCCACCAGTGTTAGTGGTTAACCGAAATTAGGATGCAGACCAAGTGGTCCATAAAGTCCGACAAGAAAATCTGGTGGGAGAAAACAATCTTGCAGCCATAGTCGAAAGAATAATGGCGTAAAATGGTGTGAATATGGGTCTACAGAGGCCAAATTATATGTCTCCCTTGTCGGACGGGGGAGAGATAAATTGATTTGTGAAAGCAAGCAAAATAGCAAGATGAAATAATTGCTAAATGAAACGATTGTCGAAAGAAAGTGCAATGAAGAAGGAAAATCAACTCCTTAAGGCTAAGTATTTGTCATAACATATAAATATCATTAAAAATCATAATAGAAGATGGTTATTTATAAAGTACTAACGAAAATTCAATGATAAATTATAATTGTAATATATCGGTGAATATTCTCACACATTAACTCTTACAAAATAATTGATTTTCTTAAATAAGACCTCAAAAGTCATAATTCAAATATATTAGTAATTAGTTGACAACTTATTCATATGTGCACCCTATATGCAACTACTTAATTCCTCATGACATTTGCTATTCAAATATATTGTGAGTTTTGATAGTAACAAAAATTACTTAAAAGTTATAAGTAGATTATAACATAGATATTATGCAAAAATAAACAAGAACCTTTTAAGCTTTTTAATGTATATATAACTAGTAACTATAAGAAGAAGAAAAAAAAGATTTATTTTATTTTCTAAATAATATTTGGGAAGATATTAAATTTAGTAGTCCGTTTTCATAAGTTATACTATAAAACAATTATTGAGAAGTAAATAGATTAAAATTCATATTAAATACTATTTATAAATAAAATATATTTTCCTAATATGCATCTCAATCAAGGAATACAACATTCAAATTATTTAATTAATCTCAGAAAAAGTAGTACATAATAAAAGGCCAAGGCGAATAAGGGAAATAAGGGTATGAGATGGAATGCTATTGGTTTCAGCATTAATAAAGATGATTGATAAATATAGAATTCTACCAAAACTACAACAACATGAAGTCGTTGTAGTATAGTGGTGAGTATTCCCGCCTGTCACGCGGGTGACCCGGGTTCGATCCCCGGCAACGGCGCTTTTTATTTATTTTTTTCATCATTTCGTTTTTACACTCACACTGGACCGGGTTTTGAATCATTTTGGGCCCAATTAACTGTTTCATTTCATTTCTGGCTGTACCCACACACTAAACTAACTATACTCTTGCAACTTCTTTATTTAATAAATGTCTATTTAGAAAAAGTTAATCTTCCAAGGTTTTTTTATTTATTTACTTGTTAAATATCATTATTTAAATACATAAAATTATGGGATTCCAATTTCCAAACGTTTTGCATTCATGCATTACATTATTTTTTAACTCAATTAATAATTTTTTTTCTTCCAAATTTCAATAAATAAATATATATTATTAAAATTACAATCTCTACTATATACTCTTTCTTTGAATTATATATATATATATATATATATATATATATATATATATATATATATATATATATATATATATATATATATATATATTGATCGTACCTGAAGATCAGGATCCGATATGGCCGCATCGAGCGTGGATGAGCGTAGTTGATGATGGAGAAAAAATGGGGGTGTACCTGCAAAGGCACTCCGATGCTAAAGTCAGAAAGCGAGCAACGAGTGAGCAAGTATAATATTTTTGGGTCAAGATTTGAATACCCGACCCTCTCAAACGAGAGGGTTTATATACTGGTCCAAGTGGGTGTTTATTGGCCCAAATTGTTGGGCGCGGATCACGGATCCCGCAATAATCGACGGTGATTAGGAACTAGCCGGTGAGGCGAGAAAGTGTCCGCTCGACAGGTCCCGTGCTCGACATTGAAGTCGTCCGAACTGTGGCAAGTCGACCAGGTGATTTTGGGTCTCCGAGCATAGTTGCATATTTTGGGCCGTTGGGCCGTGAGATATGTTTGGCTCAATCCCGAGGGTTGGGCCAGTCTGGAACAGGAGCCCCCAAGTCGTTGCTTTCGGTCAAGGAAGTGATGACTTAAAGGTAGCTCGGTGCTCGGGAATATAGGCGAACGTCGGGGGATTGACTTTCCGAGCATCCTGTCTATAGGTCGGCACAGAGGAAGTGGAAACGAAAAGGTGGCGTGTTTCGAGATTTGTGCCAATTTAATGCTCTGACGGCTAGCATAGGGCCTAGCGCATAGGCTATTATTGCCTAGGGATAGGGGTCACGCTTCAGTGCACGTGCCCTTTTCCCTATAAATAGTAACGTTGTCCCACAGAGGGAACTTATCGCTTTGTCTTCTACCTCTCTATACTGCTCGTGCAATTGTCTGTCGCTCACCGCTGTCGATCACCGCAAGCCGTCGTCGACCACCGTACTTCTCAAGTCATTTTTCCTTGATGGCGTCTCAAGGCCAAGGTTAGACTTCTATTCTGACTTTTTTAGGCTTAGTCTTTAAGAAGTAGTAATGCATGCGACTTAGGACTTGATTTTATCGGTTGATTAGAGTAATGTGTAGGTTTTAGGTTTTGGTAAACTGTATCGTTGCCTGCTATGAACATGGTTCACGGTGGGCGGTGGGCGAGCTCATCGTTCGACTAAGGTTAGGGTTTTGCGACGAGCTCACGGACATAGTGAACCACATGTGTTAATGATCCCCGCTGAACGTGATCGTCTGTCCCGAACGTTGGTCGTTAAAGGGATTAATGATTTGGACCCTGTTTTTGGGTCGTTGCGCGCCCTTTCACTCGATAGGTAGTGGAAGGGTGGATTTGCTATTCTGATTGAATTCACTGACGCCTTTCCTCTGCTTTTCAGGTGAAAACGTGCTCGTCGATCCCTTCGACATATCTTCGGAAGAGAGTTCGTCGAAAGATTCGGGCTCCTCGGCGACCGTCCCGTATGGTTCTGAGAGTTCTTCAGGAGATTCATAAGCGACCGAAGCGAATGACGCTGGGATATCTTCTGGTGACAAGGTTGGTGTTCCCGAAGTTACGCAAGAGGAAGAGATGGTGTTGGCGCCCGAGGAATGGGTCGTTGAGGATCTGTTGGACAAGGTTTCGTCCTACACCCGACCACGCGTGGATCCTCTGCCAGTAGTGGGGGATCCCGATCACTGGAGAGTGACCTGCCCGGGGGACGATGATCAGATCTTCTCGGAGTTCGACAGGAGAAAGTTCTCAATGTATGAATATGCTATCACGACCCTGGGGATCAGGGTTCCCCATTAGTGACCCGGTTTGCTCGATGCTCGGTGCTCGGTTATCTGGGGGTAGCGCCCTCACAACTACACCCTAACTCGTATGCTTTCATGAGGGCTTTCGAGATGACATGCGCGCACCTGGGGGCGGGGACTACTCTCCCTTTATTCTTCCGGTTGTTTTCTCTGCAACGCTAGGTGGGGCGTGGAACTGCTCGAAAAGGGTTCGTATCCTTCAAGCAACGGGCCAAAATTTTCAAGGCGCATTCGGAGTGTATCCGGTCGTTTAAAGGTGATTATATTCTGATCTAGCCAATGACTAAAGCGGTGACCAGGTCGATCAGTTTTATGGGAAAAAATACTTATGAGAATGACGTGCCCCGGTTGGACGCCGAAGGTCGACCGATTCGTAGGAGGATCTGGAGGTTTCCCTTCTCTTGGGAGCACAGTCACTACGGGCGACCGGTGTGTGACTTTGTCCAAGTTGGGGATAACCTTGCGGGGACGATGCGACCAGTTTCGAAGAATTCCGCAAGTTGGTATCATCCTTCACTCTGATCCTATGGTCGACGGGGAGGGGAAGGTGATGTTGGCCTCCGATGGAGGGGAAGCTGTGGAACGTCCGCTGATTGACGTCACAACCCTCTTGGCCTACAAAAGCGGGTAAGAAGTGTCTGACTTATTTGGTATTTTTTGCTTTATCTAGATTGTTTGTTTATTGTGATTCCATGTTCGTGGTCGATCTGACCCTTGTTTACTTTGTTTTGCAGGCTCAATAAAATCTCTGGACAAGATCCAGGAACGATTGATGCAGGGCAACAAACGAAAAGCTAAGACCATCCAAACCCGACTGGTCGGAAACGATACGAGCGGCTCTGGCTCGGGTCTTATAGCTCGAGGATCTTCGGGCGTGTCCTTTGGTTCAACCCTCAAGAAGCACAAAGTCGGAGCGGTCGTAACGGATTTGACGACCAACGCCCCCGCGAAACCGAAGCTTCCTTTGCCTCCGTGTTTCGTGCAACAGAACTATTTTGAGCGCACATCTCTGGAGGTTAATCGGGCGGATTCGCTGTACCTCGAACAAATGGACCGCCCGAGTCGAAGGTTGTCCTTGGCGCAGGATGCTAGCGCAGTGACGGGGGTGTTGTCGATGGCGTCCATGTTTGCTGAGGTGAGTTCTTGGCAGGAGCTAGAAATAACCCGCTTGAAGGCTCTCCTGGCTGCTTCGGAGGAAAACACAAAGAAGGCCGTCAAGGATGCTGAGGTTGCGGCCATAGAGTTGGTGGTGCGAGCGGATGTGATTGCTAAAAAGAAGGTCGTCGATTAGAACAGGAAGCTAAGAGACACCTTATTCTCCAAGGATGATGAAGATGAGGATACCAAGGGGTTGATGAGTCGGGCGCATTTCCTTACGCGATTGGATTAGGATCTCGAGGATCTGAGGGACTCGACTAAGTTGAGTTTCCAGAATGTTGTGGAACAGATAAAGACCCTCCATCCTGAGCTGAATCTCGATGCCGATCAGATCAGCTACTTGTACAAAGTTGAAGATGGTCGGGTCGTGGTCCCTGACTACATGGTCGTGGACGATTCTCAACCTATGGAGTCCGAGCAGCCGATCCAGCCAGCCTCCTAGCAACTTCCGAACAAACATCAGCCTGGGATGCAAGATGGAGAGGGTAATTAGGTCGGCCTGCGAGCCTAAATTACTTGTAATTTTAAATCTTTGTTTTGGGGACGTGGTCCCCTTTTTATGTAATCTTGAACAAGTCAGCCTTTAAGGGTCGCATCTTTTTTAATTAACATTTCCGACCTTGGTGGTCATTTTACGATTTATGCAGTGTTTTTAGTTGTGTATGATTGCTCGTCCATCGGAGGACTTTCGTTTTAAACATTATTTTTTGTTAAGTGTTTTGCGCTCGTTTGATGCGAGTGGTGTGACGTTATGGTCGATGGACGGGGACAAATGTTCGTAGGGGGTGTGATCCGTCGGTTTGGGGGACCGATCAGATGTATGGAGGTTAATCCAGGATCGGTATTCGGGCCAAGTTTGTGGCTCGGATATCCGTGGCTTGAACGTCCCATCGTGAGCTGGGGTTCTGCCTGGTCGTGGTACTTAGGCAACGTCGGGCTCGTTTGAGTATCTGTTCGTGCGACAATTACTTTCCTCGTTATGACGAGGAGGTTCTGTTGGTCAAACGTTTTGGACTGCGATGCTTGTACCTAGGCATGCAGGTTCGGTCGGGCCTTTAGCCCTTCGTAGGGGGTAAGGTGACCTTCATACTAGCTGTAGTACTGTTTAAGTTTCTCGGCATTCCATGGATGTGCGAGCTCTTCCCCTTGGATTTTCTAAGTAGTAGTCTCTGTTTTTGGTCTTTGCTCGGACGCGATACGGGTCTTCCCAGTTTGGTGCTAGCTTCCCTTCTCGGGAGTCTTTGTGGTTTTTTCTCAATACAAGGCTCCCGACTTCAAATGCTCGTTTATTAACTTTCGTGTTATGTTGAGCTGCGATTTTTTGTTTGAGTGTGACTTCTTGAAGAGCTGCTCCTAATCAGATTTCTTCAACCAAGTCGAGCTCCTCTTTTAGTGTTTATGAGTTAGTATCTTGGTCCATGGGCGATTCTGTGCGCATGGACGGTATGTGCATCTCTATGGTGATGACAACTTCGGTTCCATATGCCAGTCGTAACGGGGATTCTCCGGTCGTCGAATGAGGCATGGTCCTGTATTCCCAAAGGACGCTATGTAGCTCTTCGACCCAGCATTTTTTGTGTTCGTCTAATCTTCGCTTGAGGCCCCTCAAGATTACTCTGTTAGCAGCTTCAGCCTGCCCGTTAGTCTGGGGGTGTTCGACAGAAGTGAAGTGTTATTTGGTTCCAACTGAGGATACGAATTCTTGGAAGTGTTTGTCGGTGAACTGTGTTCCATTGTCCGTCACAATGGCGAGCAATATTCCGAACCGAGCGAGGATGTTTCGCTTGAAGAAGCGTAGGATGTTCAGTGCAGTGATTTTAGCTAGGGCCTTTGCTTCGATCCATTTGGTGAAATAGTCAACGCCTACGATGAGATACTTGTTTTGGCCGGTGTCGATGACGAAGGGCCCTAAGATGTCTAGTCCCCACCAGGCGAACGACCATGGGGACGACAATGATTTTAACTCAATAGGGGGCGCTATGTGTATGTCACCATGTCGTTGGCATTTGTTACATTTTTTAACGTGCTCCTTCGCATCGTCCTGCATCGTCGGCCAATAGTATCCTGCTCGTAGGATCTTACGAGCAAGTGATCTTTCGCCAGGGTGTTGCGCTTTAATCCCCTCGTGGACTTCTCTCAGCACGTGTGGGACGTTTTCTTCCTCGACGCATCTAAGGAGTGGTGTGGAGAAACCTCAGCGGTACATCTTCCCTCCGACCATCGTGTACGAGCACGATCTACGCCGTACGGTGCTGGCCGTTTTTGGGTCTGCTGGTAACTCGTCTTTGGTCAGATAATTGAATACCTAGGTCATCCAACAGTTAGCGTGGCCTATGATGTTGATGTCTATTGGTGTGGATGATTTTCCAATGCTGGATTGGGGGAGTATCTCCTGTATGACGGATTTGTTGCCCCCCTTTCTCTTGGTGCTTGCCAGCTTGGACAATATATCCGCTCAGATGTTGTTCTCGCGCGGGACGTGCCTGACTTCTACGGATGTGAATCATTTTAGTTTTTCCTTGACCAAGGCTAAGTACTCGGCCATGTTGTCGTTCTTAGCTTAAAAATCGTCTCGTAGTTGGTTAGCGACCAACTGTGAGTATGTGCATATTATTATTTCTTCTGCTCCTAGGTCGTCTGCAAGGCGTAAACCGGCCAAGAAAGCTTCGTATTCTGCCTGATTATTGGATGTAGGGAAAGACAGGGTTAAGGATGCTTTGATGAGCGTTCCATCCTTGTTCTCTAGCATCACCCCGACCCCGCTGCCTGTCGAGCTAGATCTTCATCGACGAAGATGGTCCATTTAGATGGAGATGTTGCTATTTGCTCGTTGAAGGTAAGTTTTGCTACGAAGTCGACCTAATGCCTGAGCCTTGAGGACCTTCCGTCCTTCGTATTTAATGTCGAACTCGGATAATTCTAACGACCATTTAAGCATTAGTCCGACCATGTCTGGCCTTCCGAGCATCTGTCTTATGGGTTGGTCTGTTCTGATGATGACAGTATGGGCCAAGAAGTAGTATCGTAACCTCCTTCCTGCGAAGAGTAGGGCTAGAGCTACCTTTTTGATTTGTAAGTACCTGAGTTTGGGGTCGTTCAATGCCTTGCTCGTGAAGTATATGGGTTTTTTCCCCTCGGGGAGCTCTCGAATAAGGGCTGCGCTAACCGCTCGTTCGATACGGCGAGGTAAAGGTATATCGTTTCACCTTCATTGGCCCTGGAAAGTACTGGTGGTTCGGATAGTGATTTGTTAAAGTGAGCCAAGGCTTGCTCGCATTCGTTGGTCCACTCGAAAGCTGACGCTTTGCGGAGGAGTTTGTAGAATGAGAGTGCGTGTTGGGCGAATTTAGCCACAAATTGAGCGAGAGAGGCGAGCACTCCGTTTAACGATTGTATGGATTTTTTAGAGTTTGGGGTAGGTATTTATGTGATTGCTCGACATTTATCCGGTTTGGCTTTGATCCCTCGCTCGGTTAAGTAAAACCCGAGGAATTTACCTGCTCGAACTCCGAATGTATATTTTTCAGGGTTGAAACGCAACTTGCATTTTCGAGCTTGGTCAAACACCTTCCGTAGGTGGGAAGCATGATCCGTTTCTTCCTGAGATTTGACTATTATGACGTCAATGTATACTTCGAGCATGTCCCCAATTTCAGCTGGGAAAACTTTGTTCATCATGCGCTGATAAGTGGCGCCCGCATTTTTTAGACCGAAGGGCATAACGTTGTAGTAGTAGTTTCCTGATTCAGTCATGAAGGTTGTGTGTTTTTTGTCGGCCATGGCCATGGGAATTTGATTATATCCTGAATAAGCATCCATAAATGATAGTAGTTTGAAACCGGCCGAGTTGTCGACCAATTTATCGATATTTGGCAAATGGTAAGAATCTTTCGGGCAAGCCCGGTTAAGATCAGTATAATCAACGCACATTCGCCACTTTCCATTAGATTTTTTCACAAGTACAACATTGGAAATCCAGGTGGTGTACCTGGCCTCCGTTACAAAGTTTGCCTCTAGGAGGTCTTCTACAGCTTTTTCGGCCGCTTTAGTTTTTTCGGTCGACTGTTTTCTCCTCCGTTGGGCGACGACCTTGTGATTCAGGTCGATGGAAAGATGGTGGCATGCTACGTCTGGATCGAGTCCGGGTATTTCTGCTGCACTCCATGCGAATAGGTCGGCGTTCCCCTTTAGGCATGCTTCCAGCTGTCTTTTTGCTAATTCAGGGAGGTGTGCTCTGATCTTCACGCATCTGCTCGGGTCCTCTCCCAGCGAAATCAGCTCGAATTCACCATCAGGGATAGGTCGGGCTAATGAAGAGGAGGGTTGCTAGGAACTCTCGGCCTCATCCGGAAACCTGCATTCGAGGTCGACGGAATCGACCCGGGGGAGATGTGCGGGCACATCAGTCTTCAGGGAGGAAGCTGAAGTGGAGGATTTAGGCTGGTAAGATATCGAGCTAAGGCCTTTAGAGGCCGCTTCGAAACAACGACGGGCGCCTCCACGTCACCATGCAGGGTGGAAACTCTTCCTGAAGTGGTGTAGTATTTCATCTTTAGATGGACGGTGGACGGGACGGCTAGGAGATCGGCCTGATTTGGTTGACCCAGGATGCACTGATATAGGGAAGGACAATCGACGACCAGGAATTGGACGCGGATTGATCGGGCAGTTTCTGCGGCTCCGAATGTGACTATGAGGTCGACGTAACCCCATGGTCGTGATACTGCACCGTTGAAACCTTGTAGGTCTGATCCTACGTATGGTGTCAGGTGAGTTTCGTTCAGCTGGAGTGTAACGAATAACTGCGAATACATGATGTTACAAGAGCTACCTTGGTCGACCAGTATCCTGCGGACGTCGAAGTTGACCATTTGGGCTCGGATGAGCAGTGGAATGCTGGTGTTAGGAGCTCTTCCCAATAGTTCTTCTTTATAGAAGGAGATGGGCACTGAATTGTCTCTGGGAGGATCCAATGTGGCGTTCAGGGTCGGTCCTTTCGCGATTAGCTGGTCGAATTTCCTCTTTATGGAGCCGATCGTGATCTTGTTGAATCCCCCGCCTGAGATCACCATGGCGGATGGGAAGGCTTCCCAAGGGCTATGGGAAGAGAAATAACCTGTACTTGTCAGACGGTCGTGCAAAAAGAAGTCTTCTGAGCGATAGATGTTGAGGGTCACTTGCATATTGGTGTCCGCGGGGACTGCCGCTACTTCCTCGATTTTGATGGCTTCTTGCATCTCTAGCCTGGAGGTTTCTTTGAATTTAGTGAACTATTTGAGGCGGCTATCTTTGATGAGTATCTCTATTGCGTCCTTCAGGTGGATTCAATCCTCGGTGTTATGCCCATGGCTCTTGTGAAACCTGCAGTACTTGGTTTTATCGGTGCCCGGTTTGGCGGGCAGCTGCTTGGGGAAGCATATTCCCACTTGACGGAACTCCGAATTAGTACTTTCGGATAGTATTTTCTCCCTTGACACCAGCAAAGGTGTATATTCACGAAATCGGCCCACCGGTCCTCTCTGCTCTGGAGGTTCACGGGAGCGATCTTCCTTTCTTTTGTCGCTTCCTCGACGAGATGTCGACGACTCATCTGATTTGGAAAGGTTTGTGTCCTCTCGACACCAAGCTTCGCGGACGGAAATAGCTGCCTGATTTTCCTCGTATTGGATATACGCTTGAGCTTTTAAGAGGAACACATCTAGAGTACCGGGTGTCTTAATACCCACTGCTCGGTGAAAGTCGGTAGACGGGCGTAATCCACGTTCCAGCAAATATTTCTTCATGTCGTCCGTGGTTGAGACCTGGACGACTTCTTTATTGAACCTCTCGATGTAGGTCCTGAGGGGCTCGTCTTTGCCTTGGATTATGGCCTCAAGTGATGCTTCCGTCTTTGGATGGCGTCTAGAAGTGGTGAAATGCCTGGAGAAGGTTCGACCAAGCTGTCTTCAAGAAGTGATGGATTCAGGCACGAGGCTTTTATACCAAGTCATCGCTCCTTTCCTTAAGGTGGTCGGAAAGAGATGACATTTGATTGCTCCCCGTACGCCCCTGTAGTCGAGTAGAGCGTCGATGTTATCGATATGCTCGTCGGGATCAGTCGTTCCGTTGTACGAACCCAATAGTGGGGGTTTCTCAAGCCCTCTTAATAATCCGGCGCCCATAATCTCAGAAGATAGGGGTATTCTGATATCATCATCGTCGCTAGATGTGACTGTACGGGATCTTGAACGGCGTTTCCGGTCTCGTCGCCGGGACGGAGAATTCGACCTGCTCTTCTTTGATCGTTTCGGGGATGGAGATCGAGATCGTCTTCCTTTTCAGGGAGGGGAACGACGATCGTCCTCTTGTGACCCGTGGTGATCCTTGGTCAGTACTGGCGAACAACGTCTTCGTGGAGGTGATCGACCGTGATTCCGGATGGAAGATTCGTCGTGGTGACCTTTATCTTTCTTCCTTCGGGGGAAAGGCTGCGTTGGCCTCGGTGCCTTTTGGGCGATCGAGAGTGTAGATGTTTAGAATTGGCAGAATTTTTGACCAACAAGAAATATTGAATTCAGTTCAGAATGTCCTATCAGATGTTGGGACATTATCAAACAGAGTATAAGAACTTATTTCAGGATGTCTCACCAGATGTTGGGACATTGTGTAAATGACTTAAGTTCAGTTTTTCAGGATGTCCCAACAGATGTTGAGACATCTCAAACCTGCTACCAGAATTAATTAATGACTAACTGATCTGAGATATTTAAGGAGAGTTATCTGGAATTAATTATGGTTGGATAAAAACAGAACAAGGCGCATCAGTAGGAAGGTTTATTATGAGGATTCAGATTAATCAGAAGAACTAAATCACCTAGAATATAGGAAGTAACAAACCCTAAATTCAAGGTGGAAGCTGCATGCTTTTAGGACTGGATTAACCTACAGAAAGCCCAAATTACAAACACCTATTTAATCAACAGAAACTCACAGAATTGGGTACGAATTTCAGAAGACCAAATAGGGTGTTTATTGTTAAATAGCAGGTTGTTTTTATTGTACCACTTTATGAGCTTTTAAGCAAAAGTGCATTTGTGACTTGATTGAAACTGTGAAGTAAGATCAAGCTGTTTTGTTTGAAGTATGACTTCAATTTTATTAAACTTGTAAACAAGATCACTGTGTGATTGAGGGGGAGTGAGTTGGTACTCATATCTAAGTAGTGGCTTAGGTAGAAATTGCATTGGGTAGATATTAAGTGAAAGATTAAACTGGGTTGTTTAAGTCTAGAATTAATATTACTTATAGTGGATTTCCTCCTGGCTTGGTAGCCTCCAGATGTAAGTGTGGTTATACACTGAACTGGGTTAACAAACTTCTGTGTTGTTTATTTTTCTTGCACTTTAAGTTTTGGTTAAATCTGTCAAGTGTTGGGACATCTCATAGGACATCTCATACCTGATCACAGAATTTCAATTGGCATCAGAGCAGGCACCCTGCCTGTTTATACTGGGTGAGATCTAGGGAATACAAATTCTGGAAACATGGACAGAGATATAGGATCAGTAAATAGACCACCTATACTGGATGGTTCTAATTATGACTACTGGAAGCCAAGAATGATTGCATTCTTAAGATCACTTGACAACAGGGCCTGGAGAGCAGTCAACATTGGATGGGAACATCCTATCCAAGACACCAAAGATGGATCAAAAGTGTTGAAACCTGAAGAAGAATGGAGTAAGGAGGAAGAAGATTCAGCACTAGGCAACTCCAAGGCCTTAAATGCTCTATTCAATGGCATTGATAGGAACATATTTAGACTTGTGCATCACTGTGAGCTAGCCAAAGATGTGTGGGATACTCTCAAAACAACTCATGAAGGAACATCAAAGGTAAAGATGTCAAGACTTCAACTTCTCACCACCAAGTTTGAAAACTTGAGAATGAAGGAAGATGAGACAGTTCATGAATTCTACATGAACATCTTAGAAGTAGCTAATACTTCTGGAGCTTTGGGAGAAAAGATGACTGATGAAAAGCTTGTAAGAAAGGTCCTCAGATCTTTGCCAAAAAGATTTGACATGAAAGTCACAGCAATAGAAGAAGCTCAAGACATATGCACTATGAAAGTTGAAGAACTCATTGGTTCCCTTCAAACATTTGAGATGGGAATGAATGACACAAATGTTAAGAAGAACAAAAGCATAGCCTTGGTGACAAATACTGATGAAGAAGAAGATGATGAATCAGAAACTGGTAAAAGCTTATCAGACAACATTGCTATGCTTGGAAGACAATTCAAAAAGATTCTCAGAGGGATGGAAGGCAAATCCAATCCCAGTGGAAGATACACAAACTCTTCTGAGAACAAGAGACCTTATGATGCTAACAGAAGGTCAAATTATGCTGAAAAGACCAGTCAAGAAAAAGGAATCAAATGCCATGGATGTGAAGGATATGGACACATCAAGAATGAATGTCCTACCTACTTAAAAAGGCAAAAGAAAGGACTATCTGTAACCTGGTCTGATGAAGACTCAGGAGGTGATTCAGAAGAAGAATCAGCTAAGCATATCACTGCTTTAGCTGGACTATGTGAATCTGAAAGTGATTCCAGTGATGGGGAGCTTACTGTTGAAGAACTTGAGCAAGCCTACAAAGATCTGTACAAAAGAAGTACTGAAATATGCAGTGAGGTTATAAAGCTAAAGAAGCTGAATGAGGCACTAGAAGATGAAAAAGCAAGTGATCAAGAGATCATTGACACCTTGAAAAGTGAAGTAAGTCTTCTCAACTCCAAATTGGAACACATGTCCAAATCTGTTAGAATGTTGAACATCAGCTCAAATACACTGGATGTTATTCTCAACAACAATAAGCATTCAGGGGATAAAAGTGGACTGGGATTTAACAGAGTACATAAAGATGAAGCCAGCTCTAGCAAAACTACTTCAAAATCCATATAGTCAAACAAGATGTCCCAACAGATGCTTCAACATCAGGAAAAGAACACAAAGTCAAACATAATGTTCCAACAGATGTCTCAACATTCTGGAAAGAACAAAATGAAGAAGAAGTATCAAAGATGGAGATGCCATCACTGTGGAAGATTTGGACATATCAAACCTCATTGTTATAAGCTGCATGGATATCCAAATCAGATGTATCAGCAACCTTCTAAGCAGAAAATAGAAGTTACCAAGAAAGTGCTGCATAAACATCAAAGAAATCAGCAACCTTCTAAGCAGAAGACAGAAGTCATCAAGAAGGTATGGAGACCAAAAGCTAGCATTCAGACTGATCAAAGCTACATACACAAGAACAAGATCAACAATCAATCTTGGATATCTACTAATGAACAACACACAGGGCAGAGGCATCAAAAGAAATCTCAACTCAAATGGTCAAAGAAAAGTGCTGCATATATAACACATACATCACTAAGAGTATCAGCTAAAGAAGACTGGTATTTTGACAGTGGATGTTCAAGACACATGACTGGATTGAAGAATCTGCTAGTAAACTTAAAGTCACATTCATCCAGGTATATAACCTTTGGAGATGGAGCTAAAGGAGAAATCAAGGGAGTTGGGACCTTGGACTGTCAAGATGTTCCAAGACTAGATGATGTGCTGCTAGTTAAAGGTTTAACTGCTAACCTGATCAGCATAAGTCAATTATGTGATCAAGGGTACAGTGTAAACTTTACTAAAACTGAATGCATAGTGACTAACAAAGAAAAAGAGGTTGTCATGAAAGGAGCCAGATCTAAAGACAACTGTTACATGTGGGAATCTCAAGACTTCAGTCTTACTTCAACTTGCTCCTTAGCTAAAGAAGAAGAAGTGAAACTATGGCACCAAAGGCTAGGTCATCTTCATTTCAGAGGCATAAAGAAGATAATATCTATGGATGCTGTAAGAGGTATTCCTAAACTGAAGATTGATGATGGTAAAATATGTGGTGAATGTCAAATAGGCAAGCAAACCAAGATGTCCCATCCAAAGCTCCAACATTTGACAACTTCCAAAGTTTTGGAACTATTGCATATGGATCTTATGGGACCTATGCAGGTTGAAAGCCTTGGTGGCAAGAGGTATGCCTATGTGGTGGTTGATGACTTTTCCAGGTATACATGGATAAATTTTATCAAAGAAAAGTCTGATGTATTTGATGTATTCAAAGACTTATGCCAAAGAATACAAAGGGAAAAAGCCAGCTGTGTGATCAGAATAAGAAGTGATCATGGAAAAGAATTTGAGAACCAAAAGTTCTTAGATTTCTGTTCTTCAGAAGGAATCAATCATGAATATTCTTCACCAATCACTCCTAAACAGAATGGGATTGTTGAGAGGAAGAATAGAACTATTCAAGAATCAGCAAGAGCTATGATCCATGCTAAAAAATTACCTTTGTACTTCTGGGCTGAAGCTATGAACACAGCTTGTTACATCCACAACAGAGTTACTCTAAGAAAAGGAACTTTGTCCACAATCTATGAAGTCTGGAAGGGCAGAAAACCCACAGTTAAGTACTTCCATGTGTTTGGAAGTAACTGTTATATTCTGGCAGATAGGGAGCAATGAAGAAAAATGGATCCTAAAAGTGATGAAGGGATTTTTCTTGGATACTCTATAAACAGCAGAGCATATAGAGTATTTAATTCTAGAACCAAGGTTATCATGGAGTCTATAAATGTGATAATTGATGATGCTCCTACAGATGTCCCAGAAGATGTTGGAACATCTGCTGATATCAAGATTGAAGCTGAAGAAAAGAATGATCATTATAACTTCACTCAAACTGATACAAGGACAGAAGAATCCAGCAAACCTCCCTCCATCAGAATACAGAAGGATCATCCCAAAGATTTGATAATTGGTGATCCCAACAGAGGTGTAAGCACTAGATCAAGAGAAGTGATTTCAGGTTCCTGTTTTGTTTCTAAAATAGAACCTAAAAATATCAAGGAAGCTCTTACTGATGAATACTGGATTTGTGCTATGCAAGAGGAATTAGGTCGATTCACAAGGAATGAAGTGTGGAATCTTGTTCCTAGACCTGATGACATAAATGTGATTGGAACAAAATGGGTGTATAAGAACAAGTCAAATGAACAAGGAGTTGTTACAAAGAACAAAGCTAGACTTGTAGCTCAAGGATATACACAAATTGAAGGAGTAGACTTTGATGAAACCTTTGCACCAGTAGCAAGGCTTGAATCAATCAGACTACTTTTGGGAATTGCTTGTATCTTAAAGTTCAAGCTATTTCAAATGGATGTGAAAAGTGCCTTTTTAAATGGTTATCTTAATGAAGAAGTATATGTAGAACAGCCTAAAGGATTTGTTGATCCAAGCTGTCCCAATCATGTATACAAACTAAAGAAGGCTCTTTATGGTTTGAAGCAAGCTCCAAGGGCATGGTATGAAAGATTGACTACTTTTCTTATCAAGCAAGGGTACAGGAAAGGTGGAATTGACAAAACCTTGTTTGTTAAAGATGAAGAAGGAAATGTCATGATTGCTCAAATATATGTAGATGACATTGTCTTTGGTGGGATGTCTGACAGGATGGTCAAACATTTTGTCAAGCAGATGGAATCTGAATTTGAAATGAGCCTAGTAGGAGAATTAACCTACTTTCTTGGTCTGCAAATAAAGCAAATGGAAGACTCCATGTTCATTTCCCAAAGCAAGTATACCAAGAACATAGTCAAGAAATTTGGAATGGAAAATGCTACTCATAAGAGAACTCCTGCCCCCACACATTTAAAGCTGACTAAAGATGAAAAGGGTGAGAATGTAGATCAAAGCATATACAGAAGCATGATTGGAAGCTTGTTATATTTGACTGCTAGCAGACCAGACATAGCATTTGCAGTAGGTGTATGTGCAAGATATCAAGCTGATCCAAAAGTCAGTCATCTCAATCAAGTCAAGAGAATTCTTAAATATGTTAATGGTACTTGTGACTATGGCATAATGTACTTTCATGGATGCAAACCAATTCTCACTGGCTTCTGTGATGCTGATTGGGCTGGAAGTGCTGATGACAGAAAAAGCACTTCAGGAGGATGCTTCTTTCTAGGAAACAATTTGATTTCTTGGTTCAGTAAGAAACAAAATTGTGTATCCTTATCTACAACTGAAGCTGAATATATAGCAGCTGGAAGCAGTTGTTCTCAGTTGGTTTGGATGAAGCAAATGCTCACTGAGTACAATGTCCCACAGGATGTCATGACATTGTACTGTGACAACTTGAGTGCAATCAACATATCAAAGAATCCTATCCAACATAGCAGGACCAAGCATATTGATATCAGACATCATTTCATCAGAGATCTTGTAGAAGAAAAAGTGATTTCATTGGAACATGTAGCTACAAATCTGCAGTTGGCTGATATCTTCACCAAAGCATTGGATGCCACACAATTTGAGAACTTAAGGGGCGAATTGGGAATCTGTTTATGTGAGATTTAGCAGTTAAGGAGATGTGCCAACATGTCATATGACATTGTGTGGCATAAGTACCAGATGGCAACACCAGTCTGGTCAAGAACCTTGGGTATTCCATTCCTAATCATTTTCAATGTAACGGCTACTTATATAATAACAGCTTATAATCAGCTATCCATATTCTCATCATACTATCAAAAGCGAATCACATTATCTAGCTGTTCTTCAGAAATCATCAACCCTAAAACTCTTCATCCATCTTCTTTGACAATGTCTTAAAACCCTAACATTCCTGAAGAAATTCTCAACAAAGAAGATGTGGTTCATGCAACCCCTATTTCTGTGGTACCCATGGAGTCAACCCCATTGGACGAAATAAGAGGAAGTGTTCCTCATGCTAAAAAGCCAAGAACTCCAAAAAGGGCAAAAGATCAAGTCTGCAGCAAATCCAAAGGCATTCCTTCACCAGCAAACATGCCTCAGAAATCTTCTGAATATGTGGATGCTTCCATAAAGGAGTTGGTTACCAAGATCCTTTCTGAACAGAGAGTGGTTAGTGGCATTTCTATTCCTCTGAACACCATGCCCGCCCCTCAAGAAGATCAAACTCAAGCTGCAAAGGACACTCCTGCTCAACAGGATGTCCCAATAGATGTTGGAACATCTGAGGATGAGAAAAAGACCTCATCTGATGCTGATGTTGAACCAACTGAGGACCAGAAAAAGGCCTCAAATGAAAGTGATGAAGAAGAATCTGAGGATCAGACCAAAGCCTCAACTGAAGAACATATCTCTGCTGATCAACCAGCTGAAGAGGAGACTGCTCAATCTCCTCCTGTGGTAAATCTAGAGCAGGATTCTGATACAGAGATCATTGCCTCTGTAAGACCTAGCATAGCCAAAAGGCTCAGGACTAGGAAAGGAAAGATGCAAGCAGGACATGCAGTTCCTGAGAAGAAGAAAACTACCCCAAAGAAAGACAAGGCCAAAACTGTCTTTGGTCCTACAAAGCAATGAAGCAAAGTCCAAACACAAAAGAGGAAAGCTGTCACCCCATCAGACTCAGATGTTGAATCAGATGTCCCAACATCTCCTCCAAAGAAGAAACCAGCACCCTCTAGGGCTTCAACTGCTGTTCCAGAAGCTCCCTTGGACAACATCTCATTTCATCATGTTTTAAGTGTAAACAGATGGAAGTTTGTGTACCAAAGAAGGGTAGCCCTTGAAAGAGAGCTGAGCAGTAATGCACTTGAGTGCATTGAACTGATTGATCTCATCTCTGCTGCAGGCCTCTTCAAAACAGTCTCCAATCTCTCTCCCTGCTATGAGCTTCTTGTCAAAGAATTCATAGTCAATCTTCAGGAAGATTGTGCCAATGGTAAGTCTTCTGAATTTAGAAAAGTTTTTGTTAGAGGCAGGTGTGTAGAGTTCTCTCCTCAGATCATCAACCAATACCTTGGAAGAGAGTCTGATGGACCAAATGAGCTAGGAAAGACTGATAACCAAGTCTGCAAGGTTATCACTGCAAACCAGGTCAAGGCATGGCCAGTTAAAGGAAAGCTCTCAGTGAGCATGCTGATAAGAAAATATGCCATGCTGAACAGGATTGGTACAGCAAACTGGGTGCCTACCAATCACACATCTTCAATATCCACTGGCTTGGGCAGGTTTATTTATGCTGTGGGGACTCAGACTAAGCTGGATTATGGTGCCTACATATTTGATCAGACCTTGAAGCATGCTAGCTCTTCTGCAACAAAGCTGCCAATAGCTTTTCCCTCCTTGCTGTGTGGTATAGTGCTAAGTCAATACCCTGGGATCCTCACTGAGAAGGACACAGTCTGCAAAAGAGAAAGCCCTCTGGCTTTTCACTACAAACTGTTCCTAAGTCATCATGCAGCAGATGTTGAAGCACCCTCTGGGACATCTGCAGGTCCTTCAACTGCCAAGACTCCAATCTCCAAGGCTGCATTGATTGCTGAACTGAAGAGCACTTGTAAAGAACTTGAAGCTAGGAAGCTGAAGCTTGAAGAAATCATCCAAAGGCTGGAAAGTGAAGGTGATCAGAAAGCTACTTCTGATGAAGAAACTGAGGAAGATGAAGAAACTGAATGTGATGAATCTGAGTGATCATTGTATGTGAGGCAAATGTAATGACAGCACTGCATTGTATTTCTGGATTAGTGTCTTTGGCCCCAAAATTTGTGTCTAACAAGGGGGAGAACAACAACAACAAAATGTAATGCTGTTTAATTATGAATGAAAAATCTGCTTGTTTGTTTCTGAACTAAATCAGTGTGTTTTGATAAATATTTCTTTTGCAACAAGACTGGATACATGTATGTTTGAGGGGGAGTAAACTCAAATATGATTCAACAGGAAAGTAATGTTATACTTTGATAAAAGAACTTCTGCTGCACTCTGATAACCAGAAAAGATGTTAGCCAAAAATTAGCCAAATGGGGAGTTTGTAGATGTTTAGAATTGGCAGAATTTTTGACCAACAAGAAATATTGAATTCAGTTCAGAATGTCCTATCAGATGTTGGGACATTATCAAACAGAGTATAAGAACTTATTTCAGGATGTCTCACCAGATGTTGGGACATTGTGTAAATGACTTAAGTTCAGTTTTTCAGGATGTCCCAACAGATGTTGAGACATCTCAAACCTGCTACCAGAATTAATTAATGACTAACTGATCTGAGATATTTAAGGAGAGTTATCTGGAATTAATTATGGTTGGATAAAAACAGAACAAGGCGCATCTGTAGGAAGGTTTATTATGAGGATTCAGATTAATCAGAAGAACTAAATCACCTAGAATATAGGAAGTAACAAACCCTAAATTCAAGGTGGAAGTTGCATGCTTTTAGGACTGGATTAACCTACAGAAAGCCCAAATTACAAACACCTATTTAATCAACAGAAACTCACAGAATTGGGTACGAATTTCAGAAGACCAAATAGGGTGTTTATTGTTAAATAGCAGGTTGTTTTTATTGTACCACTTTATGAGCTTTTAAGCAAAAGTGCATTTGTGACTTGATTGAAACTGTGAAGTAAGATCAAGCTGTTTTGTTTGAAGTATGACTTCAATTTTATTAAACTTGTAAACAAGATCACTGTGTGATTGAGGGGGAGTGAGTTGGTACTCATATCTAAGTAGTGGCTTAGGTAGAAATTGCATTGGGTAGATATTAAGTGAAAGATTAAACTGGGTTGTTTAAGTCTAGAATTAATATTACTTATAGTGGATTTCCTCCTGGCTTGGTAGCCTCCAGATGTAAGTGTGGTTATACACTGAACTGGGTTAACAAACTTCTATGTTGTTTAATTTTCTTGCACTTTAAGTTTTGGTTAAATCTGTCAAGTGTTGGGACATCTCATAGGACATCTCATACCTGATCACAGAATTTCAGAGAGGATCGGTGACTGGTATCTTCCGGACGGGCTATCTTCGCACCGTGTGCTAGGAGTAGGAGATGTGTTTGATTGATCGTTTAAACCAATGCAACAAAGTCTGATCTGGTGGGCGCAGCCACATAAGGTGTGATCTCTGATTGGCTCTCGAGAGGTTGGTCGCGCTTGAGAGATGGTGAGGCGGTCTTTCCGTCCTAGCGATCGTGGACAGTTTCTTCGTGCGAGGGGGTGAAGAGGTTGCTCCCCCGTTGAGTAATGAGGACACCATCAACTGTGCGGGCTTCACACGGTATGTCGTTAGCGGCCATGGATCTTTATGAATAGTAACTTTGGTTCTTGAATTTCTTTGGTGAAGAAGAACGGGGAACTTTGTTTCCCACAGACGACCGCGTCGAGCGTGGATGAGCTTAGTTGATGATGGAAAGAAGATGGGGATATACCTGCAAAGGCACTCCGATGCTAAAGTCAGAAAGCGAGCGACGAATGAGCAAGTACAATATTTTTGGGTCAATATTTGAATACCTGACCCTCTCAAACGAGAGGATTTATATACTGGTCCAAGTTGGTGTTTATTGGACAAAATTGTTGGGCGCAGATCACGGATCCCGCAATAATCGACGGTGATTAGGAACTAGCCGGTGAGGTGAGAAAGTGTACGCTCGACAGGTCCCGTGCTCGACATTGAAGTCGTCCGAACTGTGGCAAGTCGACCAGGTGATTTCGGGTCTCCAAGCATAGTTGCATATTTTGGGCCGTTGGGCCGTGAGATTAGTTTGGCTCAATCCCGAGGGTTGGGCCAGTCCGGAACACACACACACACACACACACACATACACACACACACATACACACACACACACACACACACACACACACACACATATATATATATATATATATATATATATATATAATCTTTGTTTTCACAAAATTTCTTTAAATTTGAAAATAAACTTTGATATGTTTGTTCCTTTTTTGCATTACATAAATTTTTGAAAGTTTAATTATTGAGTTGTTAACACACATGATGGTATTGCCGCTTTCTTGAACATACTTAAATTTTTTTAAATTCGTCTCATCCACACGATTTGACATGCTCTTGTTGTAGCAGTCACGGATACAACTTCCATTGTTTAGATTAATAATTAGTTGCTTATGTTCTAACTGTGGTTATGCTTCAATATGAAAAAGTCAATGAAGAGGGTTAGTTGGTTTATCAGTTGTAATGAATAGTGTGATACTTTTTAATACTCACACATATATGTTATTTGGTTGATGTAGGAAAGTTTATGTTGTCTGTCACAAACACTTACAATGTTACCATGCTCTCTCTCTTGATACTGATTTTCTTCCAATCAAAGAATTTATAGACATGTATATTTTGTTATATTTTATGTATTATTTACTATTCTTATGCATTTGTGTTAATTGAAACAAAATTGTGCAGCATGCCTAAAGATTTGGTGGTTAGTGTGTGGGGACAACTAAGCTGTAATTCTCAGCTTTCGTCACAAGGGTCTGAAAGTACTCAATAGAATCATGTTCAGAAGTTGCTTTCTAAGGGTGTTGCTATGTCGCTCGCTGAGATTACCAAGCTTATTGACTTATGGACTATTTATTCTTCATAACTTTTACTTTAATTATATGTTAATTTTGTTGCTCATGCCTTTTGCATTTTATGTTTTATGCTATATATGGTTATTACATATCACGTTTTGTGCTACTGTTGTCGAAACCAAAATTTTAGTAGTATCTCCATTTGGTGGTATTATCGAGCGCGTCATTTATGCCCCAGGGTTGCACACGATGTAAAACCTCCATATCGTTGTGAAGCCGGTCATTCCATCGAAGTTGGGATATTTAGGTATGATTGCTTATGATTTGTTGTATTACTTCTCTCTGCAAGTTATATTCTTATGTATATGATGGATGATGGATACTAATTCTTATTGCCTCAAATTTCACATATCGCAGGTATAAGATAGAAATTGAAGTTTGTCACGTAGGGAAAACTTGCAACTTTGTTTTCTGGGACAAATAATGTTTCACAAATTTTGGATTTATCTGTTGCTCAAATGCGCGATTCCATGATCCATGTTTATTATTTATTTGAACATCAACATAATAGCACCATCAAACAATATTGTCATAGTAATTGTGTTGCTTCCTTATATATCTTGGAATTCATGATTGTCATACCCCAAATTTGTCCTACCTGTGCTATTTTATTTATCTAACCATTATTCAAAAAAAAATCCAAAAAAATATGTCATTATCATCTTTTAATTATTATTCCACTTTTCTAAATATCCACATCACCATCCTTTTCTTTCCTAAATACTTTTTAAAAAAAAAACCAAATTTTCATTTTCATTATTAAGTCTTGTTTTTATTATCTAAAGTCCCACAATTTCATTATCTCATTATTCTACCGTATTCTTATTTTCTAAAGTTATAAATATTTCTTGTATTATTATTATTCCATTAATCATTCTTTTACTTTACTATTGTTCCATTAATCATTTTTATTAGAAAATTCTAAAAAAATCCATTTACAAATTCCTCTTTTAAGTTCCTTTTTTTATTACTTTTTCCATTATTATTATCTTTTTCTTATTTTTTTTATTAATATGTTGTTATTATTATTACTATTATTTTTTATTATTTCTATTATTTCTATTATTTCTTTTATTTTTAATAATAATAATAATAATAATAATAATTATTATTATTATTATTATTATTAGTATTATTCTTATTAAAACAGTTTTCTTAAATCCATATTACAAAACCACTTAGGCCCATACAGCATTGTCAACCCAATTGCCAAACAAAAAATGAAAAATTGTGCTAGCTGCAAGCTGTAATAAGGACATTTACCAAAACGCAGCATTCACGTACAAAAAAGATACCTCCACTCACTCCCCA
Organism: Lathyrus aphaca; assembly: GCA_963966055.1. NCBI lineage: Eukaryota > Viridiplantae > Streptophyta > Magnoliopsida > Fabales > Fabaceae > Lathyrus > Lathyrus aphaca. The sequence goes on along the minus strand of OZ014519.1, from coordinate 739,448,263 downwards.
CAAAACCAGGGATTTGATATTATCCTAACGGATTTCTTCTCATGCTGATCCAAAATATTACTTGATGATTCCTTCGCCTCAAACCTCTTTATATACATTGGGACCCTTGCAGAAAAGGAGACAGAACCGTACTAAATGCTCTCACCTGTGAAAATCATGAAAACTTTTTTAATCCGAAAGAGAACCTCCACCCTTCTCCTTCATCTCACGCAAACACTGAACAAACAGTAAAAAACTCACCATTTCAAAACAAACATCAAACCAAACGAATCACCAGCCAGAGATTGAGATGAAGAGTTTGTGAGGGTAAACCGAAAAATCCCAAAACGAACCAACACAAAACCAGAAAAAGTGATTTCAAAACCTTACCCTTCGCTTCCCGTCAGCCACCATTTTCGACTAAACAAACCGTCTCCTTTGAGCCGCCGGCCAACCCCATCGAAACTCTGTGAGACCGCACCGAAAACCTTACCCAAACATCAAACCCAACCAAATCACCCTGTAAAGCACAGAACCCAAACCGTTGTATTTCAAAACCAACTCGAAATCCCAAACTCTGAAAACCCAGAACACACGAAAACCACCCACTTACCACCATCGAGCTCGCAAACGGCAAAACCATCGTCACCTTCACCTTTTCACCCAAACCGGAACAAAACCTCTTTCGTTGCACCTGAAAACCACTACTCCGCCACCGCCATAAACTGCCGGCCACCATCTCCAAAACCCGGAATCCACTGAAACCATCACAAACCTCAACCGCACAAGAACCATCCCAAATTGCAGAAGCAAACATCATCGCGGAACCGCGAACTGAATCCGAAAACCGCAAGTTTTACGAGATCCGAGAGTTTTTAAATCAAACCTGAATGTGAATGAGAAAGAGTTCGTGAAACCAACAAAGCCGAAGCTATCGCGTGAACACCAGAAACCACCGGAAATCGCACCGGAAATCATCACGTCCGAGCCATAGCCAAATCTGTGCGAATCCGTGAGTGAGAAGGGCTGATCCGCCGCGATTTCACCGACCACACAGCCGTCGCGAGAATGTTTTCCAAAACATGGTCCGCCATTGTTCTGTTTCTGAAAAAGTTGAAGAATGGCACTGTTGGTGGGTCGTTTGAAACGTGAAGTACATTTATATTTACTGAGTCTTTTTATTTTTTTTTGTTCTTTTTGTTATTTGTTTGTCATATTTTTTTTATTTTTTATGTTACTTATTTGTTGTGGGTATTTGGGCTTAATGGCCCATATTAGTCCCTACTGACTACCATAAACCTATCTGATTTACTCATTGCACCCACTTTAGTATCACAGACCCTGCTCCTCTTTAAGATGATTTTGTTTTTTTTGAAAAAAAAACTTATTTAGTTTAATTGTTATAGTTTATTTCTTATTTAAAAGTAGTATTTAAATCTCCTTATTTTTGTTCATATTTCACAAATTCTCTTTCCTTTTAGATTAAGTCGTTTAGTTTCTTTCTTATTTATTCATTTTTAATTTAATTTTAATTTTGTCTTAGGGCCAATGACTTGATAAAAGGCCGATATTCGCCCGATTTCGTTAAATCGGTGATGTTCGGTCAATATGAGGCCCTCCTTGTAATTAGTTTTTTTTTATCATTATTCATTTTTATTATTTTAGCAAACAAACATTTAATTTAATTTATTTATTATTCTTAATATCATTTAATTTATTTAATTATTCAATTTATTATTCTATTTTATTTCAATCCTAGCAATTCAATTTATTTTATTTATTCATTTCCGCATTTCAAAAATTACGTTTCGACTCCTTATAGAATGATTCCAATTTTGAATCGATTCTAAGGTAGTTCACGAACTAAATTTCGACGCGTCCCAAAAAGGTCCAACGCCTTCGAATAGTTGTTCTCGATTAAAAGGTCCAACGCCTTCGAATAGTTGTTTCCGATTAAAAAGGCCGAACGCCTTCGAATAGTTCAAAAACACTGCACACACGCTTTCTCTTGGACGAATTACAACGAGACCTCTTTTTTTCGCGCAATCCCCTGTATTTATTTTGTATCCCTCTCCCATTACTTTGTACGCATTTTATTTTCCGTATTTTATTTAATTTTGAATCCTTGGTCCAACGCCAAGCGATCTCACTTGCACACTTGCACTTTGTTGTCCTGTTATCATTTTGTTTATTAGGATCCACCTCTCTTTGCGAGCCGAGCGCTGCGTGCCTCGCTAACAAACCACAAAAATAAACTCCATTTGCATTTACCCTCTAACCTCAAAAAACCAAAACATTTCGATTAGATGCAAACCCTTGATCCAACGTCAAGCGGTCTTAGGAAATAAAATACTTTAATAAAAACAAGAAGATTTGTACGCCACGAGCCTTAAGCTGTAGAAAGGAGGATAATGAGCTCTCGTTACTCGCTCCGATTATTTTCGACGCAAGACGCTCGTCTTGTTGGACGAGATAAACTATCCATAGTCTTTAGTGCATTTCAACTCCTAAACCCTTTCGTCGAAGAAAGGTAATAAAATCAACAACCATTACCCTTAGTAGGCCGAACTACGAGGCTCTGACTTTCCCATTGCACACGGGAGTACGTAGGCACGAGGATCTCAATCCTTGCCGAGCACCTAGGGTCAATCTAACTTATATTTCAAATCTTTTCCCTCTAGCAAGTAATTCGTTTAAGCATAGACATCCTTTCACGCGTGATAACTTAGATGGTTCCCATCGAGTACGATGGATGTAAGGGGTGCTAATACCTCCCCCCTGCATAACCGACTCCCGAACCCAGGCAATGGTTCCGTTGACCTTTGTCCTCATTCTTTTCTTCCCGGGTTGTATCTATATCTTCCCTTTCCCTCTTCGGGAATAAATAGAATTAGGTGGCGACTCTTCAGTCCGTCCGGCGCGTGACTCCGTCCTTTCGGATCATGTAAGGTCGTATTTTTCGGGGTACGACAGTTGGCGACTCTGCTGGGGACTGGTTCACCCCTATGCGAGTCAAGCCTAGTCTAAGTTTTTGCGCTTGTTTGGATGTTTTCTTTTATGCTTTGCTTGTTTACTTTTATTGTTTTCTTTATCGCATTCCATTTTATATATCTTGTGGCTCCTTGGTATTATAATTTGGATCGATACTTTGCAAAAGAAACTTGAGGGAAAAGCTCTATACCCGGGCTTGCGAGTATAAACATAAGTTAGCGAGGTTGTGTAGTATGGGCTCCCGAGGGAACATCTCTCGTGGGTTGTCGATACGAAAACCTCACTTGGAGTAGATTTTAATGAGAATACTGATGACCGTCAAGCTTTCGGCGTGTGTGCTCAGTTGTTTTCATTAAGGTCAGCAACTCTGAGAGCCTTTAGAACCTTTTGGTTAAAACATCGGTTGATGGTTGCGTAGTATTGGGCACCAAGGTTCGTCCTCGCGTGTCTCGATATGAAAACCTCACTTGGAATAGACTTACTCAATGGAGTTGATTGACTGTCAAGAATACATGAAATTGACACGTGCATCAAACAGTTGAGAAAGTTCCATAACTTCGGGACTTTGTTTTAAACCTTGTGTCGATGATCACGTAGTATGGACTCCCGAGAAAACTTGCTCTTGTGGGTGTCGATACGAAGATCTCACCCAAAATAGATTCGTATGGCGGAGTCAATCAACCGCCATGCTTATGGCGTGTGTGATGAACAACCATATGAATTGATAACTTTGGGATCCCTAAAACTTTAGAGTCTACCCTGTGAGTTCTTGATCTGAGTATCCTCCATCTGTACCTTGGACTCGTGAGACCCTGATCTTGTGATCCTGGGTTCTGACATTGCATATCATTTCATTTGCATTATTTGTTCATATCGCATTTCATTCCAAAACCGAAAACTTATTTCATGTTCCTCCATCTTCAGTAAATCAGGCTGGTTTCCCGACGCCCGTATCGAGCTAGACGACCGTACTTAACTCGAGCCAATACTAGAAGACTGATGGACGTGATTCAAGAAGAGCAAGCTGCCATGAGGGAAGAGATTGATTCGGTCAAGAGCAAGATTGACCAGATTTATGAGACTTTGCAAGCTTTGGCAAGAATGGAAGAACGTCGCGAAGCTGTGCCGCAATGAACAATGCTCAAGTGCAAGGATCTACCTCACGAGCAATGCCTTCGGTTCCAGTTCCAAATCCTTTGGTCTATGGTTTGCCTCCAGGCTTCACTCCTGCTGTTGAAGAGGTCACTTCCCAACCAATACATGCTTCTGGTGTTACTGTTGGTGCTTTTCCTCAAGCTCAACCTATTCCAACTCAAGTCTAGTTTCCTCAAACTGAAGAAAATCATCAAGTTGAGTATGAGATGCATACTGCTGTTCCAATCACCAATCCTCATGCTGTTCAAGAATCTGAAGCTATGAAGATGTGTCGCGAGTTAGCTAAAAAACTCCGAATCATGGAAGGACACAACTCAACTTCTCTGAGTGCCTCAGACATGTGCTTAGTTCCGAATGTTGTGATCCCTGCTAAGTTCAAACTGCCAGAATTCGAGAAATACAAAGGCCTCAGCTGTCCTGAGCTTCATTTGAGGATGTACTGCAGAAAAATGGCCGCTCATGCCAAAGATGATAAACTCATGATCCATTGCTTCCAAGACAGTCTGTCTAGAGCGTCTCTAGAATGGTACATGCAGCTCGAACGCAACAATGTTCGTACTTGGCTTGAACTATCTGATGCATTCAAAAAGCAGTACAAGTACAACACTGACATGGCTCCTAACCGTACTCAACTTTAGAGCATGTCTCAAAAGGAGAGCGAATCCTTTAAGGAGTACGCCCAACGCTGGAGAGAGCTAGCCGCCAGAGTGCATCCTCCATTGGTTGACCGTGAATTGATCGATATCTTCATGGGTACCCTACAGGGGAAATACTACGAGAAGCTAATCAGCAGTGTATCTTCTGGATTTTCAGACATGGTGATGGTCGGAGAAAGAATTGAAGAAGGCTTGAAAAGTGGAAAGATCCAAGGAGGTTCTAGCAGCCAAAACAATGCCAAGAAACCTTTCAACGGGTATAAAAAGGGCGAAACAAATGCCATTTCTACTGCAAGTGGGAATTTTCAACAGAGTGCGCCGGCGCCAGTTCCCTACTATCAGTACCCGTATGTTGCTGCTGCGCAATATGCTCCTATGCCATATCAGCCAGTTCCTCCAATGCCTTATCAGCAGGTCATTCAAGCGCCATTTCCGCCTCAGATGGCTTATCAACCACGTCCACATCCTATGATTGCAGCTGCGCGATATGCGCCCAATCCGTACCAGCAACCGGCCCATCCACAACGGCCTGGTCAACAACAACAATGCGCTCCTCAACAGCGTCCACCATATCAGCAAAGAAGGCCTGCAAGAAACTTTGATCCACTGCCTTTATCATATGGAGAAATCTTTAACGGGCTGATGGCAAAGGGAACTCTTGTTTTAAAAGACTTGCCACCACAAACTGGTACCGCCCGAGACTACGATGCCAATGCCCGCTGTGAATATCACAAGGGTGCTCCAGGTCACGCAATCTAGAACTGCAAATCGTTCAAGCACAAGATTCAAGATCTGATCGACTCTAAGGATCTCACTTTCACCCCGAGAAATCCAAATGTCCAGAACAATCCAATGCCGCCGCACTGGGCCAACAAGTGAAGACATTTGAAGGGTTTGTTGAAAACCAAGCTGAGTAGTCTCCAAATTTGAAGCATTCAATGAAGAGAAGTTCATTCCTCAAATCAAGGCAGACGTCTCCATTTATCATTTTCGCATCTTTGTTATTTTGTACTGTTTGTTAAGTATTGTTTGCTTTGAACATTGTTATTCATACTTGGTTTTGTTAATATTATGTTTATGCATGTTTTTAATCAGTCTATTCGCATTCGCTCATTATTTATCATTTATCACAAAAAATCACAAAAATATTCCCTCACTTCACCTTAGCAAATATTTGAGGGAGGATGATGAAAACGAAATACCCATAACTGTTGCGGTATGCTTTCAAATAAAACCTCGTCAATGATGTACAGGCATTCTTTCAAATCCCCAAACACTGGAGATACAAGGAGTTAATCCCTAGCCAACCACTTTGAGCCTAGAAGTAGGAGTTTCTTTCGGATACAACCCTTACATTTAACCCGGGGCAGGGTAGTTGTTCAGTTAACCTGACTACACCTTCGAATCGCAAGATGAGACATCCCGTCGAAGGACCATCAACAAATGACTTAGCAGTCACGACATACAAAAAAAAATAGAAAAGCCACTAAGTTGAGCACCCGAAGGGAAACTTAGACAAAAAAAACAAATCAAAGGAGGAGTTCAAATCCTCAGCAAAAGCAAAACAAATGTCAGTGACCACCAAATCAAGAATCAAAGGGTCACCAATAACAAATAAGATGACTGCCACTTCAAGCAAGCTTTAAAGCTTCCTCTTCACTCTTGCAACATCGAAAACAAATGCATATGTAGAGTTAACTGAACGTAGGATTGGAGAACATTACGAAGAAGGGTTGGGTACAAATCAAACTTTGAGCCTTATATCCTTTATTTCTCAAACCATTAACCATACCACGTTACAGCCCTCAAAAGACCTAATTGAGGCCTGACTTATTCTGAAAGCATGCTACCAACAAGGTTGCGTAAATTGACTCCCATATATTTGCTAATATTCAATCTTGATCGCACATTATTCTTGATGCATCTTTTACGCACTTTCTAAATCAGCACCACGTTTGGACTAATGGTCCATTCGTCACAATATCACAAGCATTCAAATAAATTGACTTTTTCAAAACTTACATGAACTTTACATTAACACTACCATTTGTGTATGAACAATTTAATTGCAATTCAGTGCTTGACATCAGTACAATCCCAACAAGAGGCAATCAAAAGAGGAATTTGAATCAATACTTCTTCAAAATCAACCCAATCAGGGGCAGACGCCTACCAATTCCAATCAGGGGCAGGTCATGTCATGGTCACTCTCAAAGTCTCCCCACCAGATTTTATTTCAAATACCCTACAAGCAGGGGCAAGCAGACAGGGAGCAAATCTTCCTCTCTCTTCTCCCCAGCTGAACAGGCAGTCCTTGCTAGACGTTGGCAATCATTCAAAGCGAAATCAGTCTTCATATGTCAATTAAGTCGCTCCGCTCATCAGCAATTGACCTAATTTGGATCATACAGATCCATCTTCTGACCATACATCGTCGAAGATCGAGTGTCGGGAAATCAGTCCCTCCACCCACCCAAAGTCCAATCGTTATAGGGAACTACCAGACCAAAAGTCCACCAAGCTGGCAACTTTCAATCGCTCATATGCATCATTATGCATCATCAATGTCATACGCATCATTTACACCAATCATTTGCAACATGTGCATCATATGCATACCTAAATAGATCAGACTTTTTATTTTCCCCAACAATTTTAACTTTCAGCAATGCATAAGCACTTGCATCGTATCTCCATCCTTATGGAATACCATTTCAAAAATAATCGAACATAGTTGCATAACTCAGGATCCAGGATCAACCCAAGATTCCAGGCCTTTCCCCAGCAAAAGTCAGAATCCAGGGTCGGCCGAAGATTTCAAAGATTCGCCTAGGTGTTATTCAGTGGACGTCCCCGTTGGTTATTTCTCTTCCAGATTATTTAAATTTTCTGTCACTCAGCATCCTTTTGATGTTGGGGTCGCTTAATCATCCTTTTGGTGATAGCGATTATTTAATTTTCTGTTACTCGTCATCCTTTTGGTGTCGGGGTCGCTTTATCATCCTTTTGGTGATAGCGATTATTTAATTTTCTGTTACTCGTCATCCTTTTGGTGTCGGGGTCGCTTTATCATCCTTTTGGTGATAGCGATTATTTAATTTTCTAATTACTCGTCATCCTTTTGGTGCTGGGGTCGCTTTATCATCCTTTTGGTGATAGCGATTATTTATTTTTCTGTTACTCAGCATCCTTTTGATGTTGGGGTCGCTTTATCATCCTTTTGGTGATAGCGATTTTATTTAATTTTCTGTTACTCAACATCCTTTTGGTGTCGGGGTCGCTTTATCATCCTTTTGGTGATAGCGATTTTTATTTTCAGTCTGGTTGCCTTATCATCCTCTGGTGGTAAGTGATTTATTTTGAGTCATTTGCCTTATCATCCTCTGGTGATAAATGATTTATTTTGTCAATTGTTTCTTGCTGTGTCACCCATTATTTCCAGTTTTAATCATCTGTTATTTTCACAATTTCTTTCTTTGTCGGACAAATTTGGAGTCTGTTAATATCTAATTATCTTATACCTTGAAAGATTGAACGCAAGCCGGTTCATCTTACTCGGTCTAAGCCAATTCGATAGGGGCATCTGTCATACCCCAAATTTGTCCTACCTGTGCTATTTTATTTATCTAACCATTATTAAAAAAAAAATCCAAAAAAATATGTCATTATCATCTTTTAATTATTATTCCACTTTTCTAAATATCCACATCACCATCCTTTTCTTTCCTAAATACTTTTTAAAAAAAAAAACCAAATTTTCATTTTCATTATTAAGTCTTGTTTTTATTATCTAAAGTCCCACAATTTCATTATCTCATTATTCTACCGTATTCTTATTTTCTAAAGTTATAAATATTTCTTGTATTATTATTATTCCATTAATCATTCTTTTACTTTACTATTGTTCCATTAATCATTCTTATTAGAAAATTCTAAAAAAATCCATTTACAAATTCCTCTTTTAAGTTCCTTTTTTTATTACTTTTTCCATTATTATTATCTTTTTCTTATTTTTTTTATTAAAATGTTGTTATTATTATTACTATTATTTTTTATTATTTCTATTATTTCTTTTATTTTTAATAATAATAATAATAATAATAATAATAATAATTATTATTATTAGTATTATTCTTATTAAAACAGTTTTCTTAAATCCATATTACAAAACCACTTAGGCCCATACAACATTGTCAACCCAATTGCCAAACAAAAAATGAAAAATTGTGCTAGCTGCAAGCTGTAATAAGGACATTTACCAAAACGCAGCATTCACGTACAAAAAAGATACCTCCACTCACTCCCCACAAAATCAGGGATTTGATATTATCCTAACGGATTTCTTCTCATGCTGATCCAAAATATTACTTGATGATTCATTCGCCTCAAACCTCTTTATATACATTGGGACCCTTGCAGAAAAGGAGACAGAACCGTACTAAATGCTCTCACCTGTGAAAATCATGAAAACTTTTTTAATCCGAAAGAGAACCTCCACCCTTCTCCTTCATCTCACGCAAACACTGAACAAACAGTAAAAAACTCACCATTTCAAAACAAACATCAAACCAAACGAATCACCAGCCAGAGATTGAGATGAAGAGTTTGTGAGGGTAAACCGAAAAATCCCAAAACGAACCAACACAAAACCAGAAAAAGTGATTTCAAAACCGTACCCTTCACTTCCCGTCAGCCACCATTTTCGACTAAACAAACCGTCTCCTTTGAGCCGCCGGCCAACCCCATCGAAACTCTGTGAGACCGCACCGAAAACCTTACCCAAACATCAAACCATACCAAATCACCCTGTAAAGCGCAAAACCCAAACCGTTGTATTTCAAAACCAACTCGAAATCCCAAACTCTGAAAACCCAGAACACACGAAAACCACCCACTTACCACCATCGAGCTCGCAAACGGCAAAACCATCGTCACCTTCACCTTTTCACCCAAACCGGAACAAAACATCTTTCGCTGCACCTGAAAACCACTACTCTGCCACCGCCATAAACTGCCGGCCACCATCTCCAAAACCCGGAATCCACTGAAACCATCACAAACCTCAACCGCACAAGAACCATCCCAAATCGCAGAAGCAAACATCATCGCGGAACCGCGAACTGAATCCGAAAACCGCAAGTTTTACGAGATCCGAGAGTTTTTAAATCAAACCTGAATGTGAATGAGAAAGAGTTCGTGAAACCAACAAAGCCGAAGCTATCGCGTGAACACCAGAAACCACCGGAAATCGCGCCGGAAATCATCACGTCCGAGCCATAGCCAAATCTGTGCGAATCCGTGAGTGAGAAGGGCTGATCCGCCGCGAGTTCACCGACCACACAGCCGTCGCGAGAACGTCTTCCAAAACACGGTCCGCCATTGTTCTGTTTCTGAAAAAGTTGAAGAATGGCACTGTTGGTGGGTCGTTTGAAACGTGAAGTATATTTATATTTACTGAGTCTTTTTTTTTGTTGTTCTTTTTGTTATTTGTTTGTCATATTTTTTTATATTTTTTATGTTACTTATTTGTTGTGGGTATTTGGGCTTAATGGCCCATATTAGTCCCTACTGACTACCATAAACCTATCTGATTTACTCATTGCACCCACTTTAGTATCACAGACCCTGCTCCTCTTTAAGATGATTTTGTTTTTTTTGAAAAAAAAACTTATTTAGTTTAATTGTTATAGTTTATTTCTTATTTAAAAGTAGTATTTAAATCTCCTTATTTTTGTTCATATTTCACAAATTCTCTTTCCTTTTAGATTAAGTCGTTTAGTTTCTTTCTTATTTCTTCATTTTTAATTTAATTTTAATTTTGTCTTAGGGCCAATGACTTGATAAAAGGCCGATATTCGCCCGATTTCGTTAAATCGGTGATGTTCGGTCAATATGAGGTCCTCCTTGTAATTAGTTTTTTTTAATCATTATTCATTTTTATTATTTTAGCAAACAAACATTTAATTTAATTTATTTATTATTCTTAATATCATTTAATTTATTTAATTATTCAATTTATTATTCTATTTTATTTCAATCCTAGCAATTCAATTTATTTTATTTATTCATTTCCGCATTTCAAAAATTACGTTTCGACTCCTTATAGAATGATTCCAATTTTGAATCGATTCTAAGGTAGTTCACGAACTAAATTTCGACGCGTCCCAAAAAGGTCCAACGCCTTCGAATAGTTGTTCTCGATTAAAAGGTCCAACGCCTTCGAATAGTTGTTTCCGATTAAAAAGGCCGAACGCCTTCGAATAGTTCAAAAACACTGCACACACGCTTTCTCTTGGGTGAATTACAACGAGACCTCTTTATTTCGCGCAATCCCCTGTATTTATTTTGTATCCCTCTCCCATTACTTTGTACGCATTTTATTTTCCGTATTTTATTTAATTTTGAATCTTTGGTCCAACGCCAAGCGATCTCACTTGCACACTTGCACTTTGTTGTCCTGTTATCATTTCGTTTATTAGGATCCACCTCTCTTTGCGAGCCGAGCGCTGCGTGCCTCGCTAACAAACCACAAAAATAAACTCCATTTGCATTTACCCTCTAACCTCAAAAAACCAAAACGTTTCGATTAGATCCAAACCCTTGATCCAACATCAAGCGGTCTTAGGAAATAAAATACTTTAATAAAAACGAGAAGATTTGTACGCCACGAGCCTTAAGCGGTAGAAAGGAGGAAAACGAGCTCTCGTTACTCGCTCCGATTATTTTCGGCGCAAGACGCTCGTCTTGTTGGACGAGATAAACTATCCATAGTCTTTAGTGCATTTCAACTCCTAAACCCTTTCATCGAAGAAAGGTAATAAAATCAACAACGATTACCCTTAGTAGGCCGAACTACGAGGCTCTGCCTTTCCCATTGCACACGGGAGTACGTAGGCACGAGGATCTCAATCCTTGCCGAGCACCTAGGGTCAATCTAACTTATATTTCAACTCTTTTCCCTCTAGCAAGTAATTCGTTTAAGCATAGACATCCTTTCACGCGTGATAACTTAGATGGTTCCCATCGAGTACGATGGATGTAGGGGGTGCTAATACCTTCCCCCTGCATAACTGACTCCCGAACCCAGGAAATGGTTCCGTTGACCTTTGTCCTCATCCTTTTCTTCCCGGGCTGTATCTATATCTTCCCTTTCCCTCTTCGGGAATAAATAGAATTAGGTGGCGACTCTTCAGTCCGTCCGGCGCGTGACTCCGTCCTTTCGGATCACGTAAGGTCGTATTTTTCGGGGTACGACAATGATCCCTTATAATTTCCACTGGCACTTGATGCGATGTTGAATTTGGAGATGGCTTTTAAATTTAAGTGGCATCCGCGTTGGAAAAATTGCTCGGTTATTATGATACTGAGAGACGTCTCGTTCATCAAACAACTTAAGGCTCCTTGGGAGATATGTTTCAGGTATAATTCATTATTACTCCTTTAGTATTTTTATGATTTCATGTCTTTCTAACATGTTACACGATATTGATCCTACTATGATCACAACAAAAAGGAAATAGAGAAGTCGCGGCTGTAACACCGAAGCTGCTGCATGTTTTTTCCTTGATCCACTGTTTAATTTTTCTTTTACTTTTCTTTGGTTGTTTTGTGTTGATATATATTGGACATTGAAAATTCTCTTGATTATCTTTAGATTAAAGAGAGTGTCGATGAGGTGAAGACTGGAGGACCTAAGGAGTGTGATTTGGTTACGGTAACCATCGGTGGTCTCGCACTGTGTGAATTTAATTAGCAACATATAATAACATATATTGTTGCATGTATTATGTTACTTGACTATATTCGATTGTGCAACAAGATCTTAAGATTACGTCTAAGCATAACTCCGATCCAAAAACTCCGACTGCTAAAAGATAGGTTTCGGATGGATCAAGTGAATCAACAATCATTGAAGGCTTGTCTGAAGGAGAACTCTCATCAAGCAAGCTTCACAAGATCATCAAAATGGAAAAGAAGGATTAGTTGTAGCTATAGTTTGTTTATTTGCTTGAGTTGTAATATGTTTGTTTCGTCGTCGTATTTTCCTTTTATCTGATTATATCCACTTTACCATTTGTGGTTCGTGTGTATCAATATCAATTCGTTATTCATAATGGAGTATATTTTATAAATGTTAACTTATGTTACTTTACCATTTTTGTATTTTTGTATTCCTACATCACTATTATCAAATTTTTGTGTATCGTAGTTGTCGGGTTTCACACTGTTTCTCGACCGATTTCCACAATGGTTACATTGATATGGAAGTGATAAGTCAGTAAATTATGCATCAGGTTATGCAATGTTCACATTATTTGTTACGATCCTTATTAGCAATGTCGTTCACTTCCGAACTCTGCTTTGCAAGTACATTCTGTCTGAGGCACATCATAATTCATACCGTTACATAATATCATAATTGGATTGTTAGTATTTGTGTATTATGATGAGCGAAGACCTAATGTGTCTAACGGTATCTAAACAACAAGTGCACAGCCTATCGCAATAGTAATAAAAAGATGTCGAACCCACAGGGACTTTGTAATCACTCTAGTGCTAGAAGGTTTGCTAGTTTAGCTAAGGCGGAAATTTGTCACGGTTATGGTTTTAAGGATTAAAAACGGGAAACTAAATTTAATTAGAGAAATAATGATAAGGCGGTCGGTATGTAATAATATTAACCTATGCGGATCAATCTAGTCTAAGCTTATAAAGATGTTTCACTTAAATAATTCCGTAGAGATTACCAGTTTAAAAATCCTCGACTCACACTCTCGTGGTCTTATCTCAGATCATACTCTTAAAGTCCTATGTCTGCTCTCGCTAGCCCATAAGTGTTTAGAAAATACTTTTTGAAAACTTAATAAGTCTAACTCGTTTTAAAGCGCTCTCGCTGTATTTAAATCAAATGCCTAACTTTAGCTATCCGGTTAAAATATCACACTATCGTGGTCTCGACCTAGCCTATTTTACTTCTCTTACTCTCGTAACAAAAAGCTTGATTTTAATTATAAAAAGTCACAGCCAGAATATAAGTTCGTAAAGGTTTTTAGCTTAGATTCGATTCATTCGTTTGATTGCTTTATTACATACCGACTCAATTAATTTAGCTACTCATATTAATTAAAACAACAGACGAACACAAAATGAAATTAATAGACATTAAAACATGCATTATATAATGACTACAGGGACTTAACATAAATAAATAAAACTTAATATTAATTGCAAATTAAAACCTGAACAAATAAATTCTTCGGCTCCTTCTTCCACAATCTGGCAAGCTTGGAGCGTCGGAATCGAAATAAAAGAAACGAAATCTGAGGCTTAAAGAAATCTAATTAAGATAACAATTTCCTAATGTTGGAAATTGTTATTAAAGGGTTTGGAAATTAAAAAGAAAGCAGCAAGAACAAAAGCTGGAAATAAAACTGGGTTGTAAAAACGACAAAGCTTTCGCACAAATTTTGCAATCAAAAAACTCCCCCTTTCTTCATCTGATTCTTTGATATTTATAGAAGAGAAATTTGACAGTTGAAGAATAAGAACGTGGGCTTCGGTTCTTCAGTTGTTGAGAAAATCCAGGAGACTGGGCGTTGTTGAGGTTGAGAGATAATAGGAGTCTCTGAAGACTCTTTCTATTCGTTGGCACGTCTTTAATTATATTCAAATAAATTAAATAAGCCCATGACCGTGACATGTGGTAACAGGCAGATTTCTCATGTTTAGCGCGTCAAGGTCGTAACGCCCATGTAACGATCGTAAGACCTTAAAAGGCGCGTCACGGTCGTGAGACCCTTGTGACGACCGTGACAACAACAAATTCTGCAGTTTTAGCATAATTGAGTTCTCTCTTTTCTTTTCATGCTGAATTTTGTTCCTTTGATCTTTTTCCATAATTTTGACTCTAGACATATTGTACCTGCAATGTGGCATATAAACTCGAAACAATCTGGAGTTAAAAGGACTAATGTATGATAAAAACGGACTAAAAACATAGTAATAATACAATGCGATTTCTCGTTATCAAACTCCCCCATACTTAAACCTTTGCTTGTCCTCAAGCAAATAATCAATTGAAAAATGATCGGACAAATTTCATCAGACGCATACACATAACATACCGTTGGTTTTCTCCGAAACAGATACGAGAAATCATTAGTTAGATAAACCGATACTAGAGTAGAATACTAACGATACACTAATGACACAAGCAACAAGCTAAGTCGTCGACTTCCCTCCAAACGAAACATTCAGTAATTCTGTTATGATTCTACCTAGAGTCCCTCGTTCTTATTTCACCAGGTTTCGTTCTAGCGCAATCACATTAAGCCCTTTGTCTTAGCATGCACGTAGTGGAGTATCCGGTTAGTGGCAACCCTTTACATGTTATCCAAATTGGAGGTTATGGGGGATCGAGCCTTAGCACGCCCTACCAAGTTCAGAACCAGATACCTCTGAACTAACCAGCAATGGACTCCTTCTTCTATTACTCATCTCTTATATGCGACCGTGTACTTTGGTGCAAATTCTCTTTTTATGGCAGTGAGATATGAAGGATTGTTTATAGATTAGGCATCAAACACTTATGTTCATCGGCTCCCCACGTGGTTTGTGTCTAGACGGTGCTGACTGCTAGTATAAACTACTAGGGGTTACTTTAGAACTAAGACTTAAGATATAGGCATAACAGTTATTGAAATGGATTGCTTCAGTAGGAAGTCTAAGGTGTCAAGACTGTATTGATCTTGTTGGATCTTTCTCAGCTTCCTAACTACGATTTCATAGGTATGTCGAGTTATGCGAAGATAAAGCAAAAAAATTTTTTGTATGGCTAAATAAAGCGGGGAAGAATTGAAACTTAAGAAATATCATCAATATTACTTGTTCAATAGAAAATGCGGAAAGGGAAAATACAAGGAATGGGAAACGGAAAGGTACCTCTCCCACACTATATCAGACATTGTCCTCAATGTTGTGATATAATAGCGGGGAAATACGATACAAAAATAGAATGCAAAACTAAAAACTAATGCTACTAACGACCACGGCCTCGGCTTCTAGTGCGGGAACGTCTGGTAGGAGTGGCTTCCGCATCGAAACCATTGACAGTAAGAGCGGTGACGTCCATCCTCAAAGCTTCTAACTCGCTTAAGATCTCATCTAACTTCTCATCCGTTGTTTCCTGGTTTTTGACAACAGTGGCAAGGAGTGCATCATACTGCTCCTGCTGCTTCCGCTCAAGTGCGACATTCATCTGGTTTTGCTGGTGAATGGCACGGAGGATGTCTTCAAGGGTGATCTCAACAGAAGGCGGCTGCCTGGTAGAAGTCTCGGGTATGTCCTGAACTGGCTCAACACGATCCATCTCATCTTGCATCTCATCCACAGGTGCATTAGGCTGGTCGTCAACAATTGGAACATGGCATGTGGGAGCTGGTAAATCAAATAGCCAGTTGGCTCTGTTTGATGGATCAATTCTGTTCCTGCAAGGCAAAAAGATGTTATGATAAATGGTGCCTTGTATCACAGGGTTAAACTTGCCATCCTCATGCTGAGAGATCATGTGAGCAGACTTGCAGTAGTTCATTGTAAGCAGCTCCGGTGCCCTATAAGGCGGATTAGTGAGGTTGGCACCAAGATTCAACTGAAGAGCTAGGGAAGTGACAATCCCGCCAATATAGAAGGGTGTGGCGCCTCTTTCTGCTACGGATTGAATGTGGGCCAGTAGGAATGGAGCGGCGTTGATTTGCTCGTCATTCAGAGCACAGTGCAAGAACAGGAGCTCCTTAGAATTTAGCTTATGGTTGCTCTCCCTTGCGAAGATGGTGTTGCAGATGATACGATGAAAGTACTGGATCGCTGGATTATGAATGTGAGTGGCGTTGAGACTATGATAGGTTGAAGCAAGACTATTGGTAATGTTGTACCACAAAGTAAAAGCTATCTCATTGAAGTTGTCTGGTACACGAAGGTGGACATCTCCACCGTGATCGAAACCTAGAAGTTCTGCGACTCTAGTTTGTGTGAGTTCAAACTCTCTGCCAAGCATTCGGAATTTTGCTATACCTGTGAGTTGGGTTGTGGATCCAGAGGGTGTGATATATTGAAAAGAACTCAGGAACTCCAGAGTGAGGGTTTCAAAAGTTGGTTGTGGTTGGCTGCATAAGTCCCATAGGCTGACTTTTTCAAGAAGTTGCTTCACGCCTTCGAACAAGCCTAACTCTCTCAGACAGTTGAGGTCGACGTACCGAGTCGTTTGGAGCCCGCGGGTTTGAAACTTTTCAAACTTAGCTCTCTGTGCTATTCCTTGCTCACCTTCTCTAAATGTGATGTTTGCCATTGCATGCAAGGGGATTTGAGCGTGAGATATTGGTTGGAGGATGTGTGATGAGAATGCGAAGACAGTGGCTTGCTTTATAGTGGAGTGAAAAGGAATTTGTGGAGTTGGAGTTAAATGGGGAAGTGGAATGGAGTGGAGGAGTTAATGGTGATAATGGGTGGTTACGGGAGAGAAAGGGGGTAGTGGACGATTAGAGTGTTTTGGGAAATAGAAGTGGAGAAACGAAGAAGAATGGCCTCTGTAACTCAGAGGTCGTGCATTTCAGATCGTCACGATCGTGAGGGATAGGTTACGGTCGTAACGCGCTCATTTGCCCGTTACGATCGTGAAAGGTGGGTACGATCGTTACGTTAACAAAATTTGAAATTTCACCAGAATGTTCTCCTCATTTCAATCCAATTATAATTCATATCACATTAAATAATTAATTCCAACATAACACATAACAATGAATCAATATATAACATCATTAAATTTCATCACACACATTCATCAAAATATCCAGCAATCAATTTGAGATATGAAGTATCAGTATATGTTAATACTGATAGTAACAAATTGCACACAGTACTAATCAAACATGCAGTGGGAGTTTTGGTAAATGCACTAAATTATGAAAACATGTAAATAGACTGAATGAAAAATTTGCATTAATTGAAATACTTTGTTCTTGACAGAAACAAAAAGAAATTGCAGAAACTTAAATGTGCAGTAATAAAAATGAACTTTGAAATGTTGCAGAAATTTAAAACTAACTAGAAACAAAGAAGCAAAAAGTAAAATTAAGCAAATCACTACAGCTCATCAAAGTCGTTTCTTCAGGTCTTCAAGTGCGGAATTCATATGGTAAAATTGTTCACATGTTAAATCAGTTAGGCCTATAATGTCCAATCTCATGCTCTTAACTTCATCCTTAACAACATTAATGTCAGCTTGGTATACTTCAAGAGTAGTCAAAATTTTGTTCAAGCTTTCAGCATATCCTACTTTGTTGATTTCAGGGGTCTCAATATCTTCATCAATGTGGTTGATGTCATGGTAACCAGGAGGGGTCTCAGGGTCACTCTCTTCATCAGTCATCATATCATCCCTAATTTGGTAGGATTGTGGTGTTTCAGGTGTTGTTGGATGGTCAGGAGGAGTAAGCTCATAAAGCCAATTATCTCTGTTGTGAACGCTGACTTTAGCATGGTTTGGCAAGGTGAACAAGGTTACGATTTCATTCCTAATCAGGTACTCGAATGGTGGTTGTCCTATGTTTCCTATTATTCGGCGGTTAAAGCAGAAATTCAAATTCATAGGGCGAATGGTACCGAAACGGGTGCACTTGTGTAACTGATATCTAAGTCCGAGGGCGTTAGCAATCATGGTGACTAGGCCTCCTACCATTATTGGTAGATTAGGTTCCTCTTGGATGCGGGTAAAGGTCTGCATCATGAAGGGTACAGCATTTACGGGTTTGCCTTCGGTCAAACAGTTCATTATGAATATCTCGTCCTTAGATACTTCAGTAAGGTTCTCTTCCTTTCCAAACAAGGTGTGGGCAAGGATTTTGTGAAAATAGCGGATAGCGGGGTTGTGTATTTCATTATTTTCCATGTTATCCGGCTCAGGGTGGTATTTTCCTGTTAAAGTTCCCCAGAAGAAATCTAGCTCAATATCCATCAGTTCTACCTGGGTGGTAGTAAAAGCAAAAGGTCCGCTAGGAAATCCTAGTAGGTCAGCTAGTTCCTTGTGGTTATAGACATATTCGATACCGAATAGTCGGAAACTAATAAATCCTTTCCGTTGTCCAAATCCGCGCTCAGGTAGGTAAACTAGGGAGCTTAAAAATTCAAGGGTGAGCTCGCGGTAAGTGACAAACTTATATTTTATGAGAGCTTTCTCCCATCCAAGCTGGTTAAACATGTATAGGATGTTATCATTGATACCTAAGGTTTCCATAGTTTGTTCATCATAATACAGAGTCAAGTCCATATGTCTCTGTGATAATTCTTCAAATTTCCTCCTTTGGTTCCTTCCTCTAAATATGGTTTCCATGAAGTTCCTTGGTTGGTTAGCCATAGTTAGTGTTAAAGCGGGAGAAACAAATCAGGGGAGAAAAAGGTAAGGTAGAAAAGACTTTAGAAAATCTGTAGCATGGCAATTTTTAAAATGATTTAGAAAACAAAAGTTAAAAATAAAGAAAATAAAGAAATAGATAAATAAAGTCAATAATAAAAAAGAAATAAAACAATAAAAATGGGTTGCCTCCCACTAAGCGCTGTTTTTATCGTCATAAGCCTGACGTAGTGCTTAGTGCTAGATTAATCAGGGAAGTTAGTGGACAACTCTAAAAGTTTTAAATTATTCGCATAATCTCTGTTTTCAATATTATGGTAATGTTTTAATCGTTGTCCGTTTACTGTAAACGGTTCACTATTTCTACCCTTAATTTCTATTGCTCCGCTTGGGAACACTTTAGTAATTTCAAAGGGTCCTGACCATCTAGATTTTAGTTTTCCAGGAAAGAGCCTAAGTCTTGAATTAAAGAGGAGCACAACGTCTCCCACACTAAATTCTTTCCTAGACAGGCGCTTATCGTGCCAACGCTTGGTTCTTTCTTTATATATCTTAGCATTCTCGTATGCATCCAACCTTAATTCTTCCATTTCATTAATGTCGAGGATCCGCTTTTCTCCAGCGGCAGTGTAGTTTATATTGAGTGTTTTAATCGCCCAATATGCTTTGTGCTCTAGTTCAACCGGGAGATGACAGGCCTTCCCATAAACTAGTTTGAAGGGTGTAGTTCCTATGGGTGTCTTGTAGGCTGTCCTATAAGCCCATAAAGCTTCATTAAGTTTAGATGACCAATCCTTCCTAGATATGGCGACAGTCTTCTCTAGAATTTGTTTTATTTCTCTGTTCGAGACTTCGACCTGTCCACTTGTTTGCGGATGATACGGTGTTGCTACACGATGTCTGACTCCATACTTAGATAGTAATTTGTCGAATATTTTCGAAATGAAATGCGAGCCACCGTCACTAATGACAAGTCTAGGCACACCAAATCTTGGAAAGATTATATTCTTGAAAAGCTTAATTACTACTCGTGTGTCATTTGTAGGAGAAGTTATAGCTGTAGCGGTAAAATCATGAGTGTAAGTTATTGATTAACTTCACTCGATATACACAGAGTCGCCACCGCGCTTTTATTTATTTCCAAATGGAAAAAGGAAAATGAACGAACAAAACCTTAATGAATCTCAAAAGCTAAAAAGCTAAAAGAATCAAACAGAGATTGGGTACGGGGATTGGTTACAAATCGGGAAGGTTTTAAGCACCCGACTTGTCCGTGGTACTCCACGGGAACCCTTTGAAATGTTTACTGCATTTTTTGGTTTGAAATGGTTTGCTTGAAAAAAGATTGAAGAGATGAGAAGAAGAATGTTTTTTAAGATTTTGGTGTTTGAAGAGACGAACGTCTCATGCCTACGTACCCACAAAGTGCAATGCGAGATCAAAACCCCGTAGTTCGTGGTACAAATTGTGAAAAAAAGCCAATGAGTTGAATTGATTTTAAAATGTAAAGATAAGTCGTCATCCTTTAGCGAATAATTCCGCTAGAAAGGATGAATCATATCTAAACACAAAAAGGTTAAAAGGAAACGTGCACGAGGGCACAAAAGCAATTAAATGAGTTTGAAAGTTTTTAAGTTTTTAAGAAAGAAAGTTTCGATATGTTTATGTGGTTTAGCATTTATTAAAGAAATGAAATGAAAAGGTAAAAGCACATGACCGAAGTCAAGGTTTATTTGAGAAAATGTTTGAAGTTTGAAAACAAAGAAAGTTTTGAAAAGAGGAAGGAGAGTTGAAAATTGAAGAAGATGGGAAGAGATGAAGGGACTATCCTAAAACTTGAAAATAAAAGCTAAGGAAAGAAATAATCAAACCAAATGGCAAGCATCTTTGAGACAATTGGATTTCCATCTTCATAAACAAGTAACTCAATCGGAGCCAAAGTCTTCAATCCATAACAAATGAGCAAAGGGATGATCCTAGAATCTAGGTCCGAAACTCCAAGTCTCAAGCTAGGGATAGTAACCATAGTCCGAAATTAAAAGTCACCAATTTTTTAGATGTTTAATCCTTTATTAATATTTTCGTGTCCAAATGGACAAATGAAAAATAACAAGCAACAATAATATATACAATAAGCAAATGATATATGATATAATATGATAAAGCATAATAAAGAGATAAAGGAGCAAGGAATTAAAATAAAAGAGGATAAGGTGCGAGAGATTAAAATTAAATGTTAGTATATACACATTATAATATTTACAATATAAAGTGGTATGATGAACTTAATCAAGCACAACCACGGAAAGAAAAATAAAGTCGAGGCAACCGGATCCAAGTGGATCTTTAATCCGAATCGGGACAACTGTAGGTCTATGTTAAGAAATCGCCGAGTAATTTACGGAGTAATTACCCTACAAATGAGGCCGGCCACCACTAATTAAAGTGGAAAATATTCGTGTTAATACATGTTAGAGAAACGATATTATGGATCGTTCTCCGAAAACATGTCACACTAAAAGAAAGAGAACGGTCTAATCTTAATCGAGATTATCGTTGAATTTCTTGAAAAGCAACCTATCACGATCTCAAAGTATGGAGAATGATCCAAATGATCATTCATCCATAGATTTGAAATAATGAAGATTAAACTCAATCGGAAATCAACAATCCCGAATCGGAAGATTGTCATCGACCAAAAATAAAAGAAGGATGAAGAGAAAATGGATCTAAAAGAATAAATCCATAAAAAGAAATAGAAATATTTTTTAAATCATTTTCTAAAAACTTCTTTTCTAAATTTATTTCTAAAACACTTTTAAAATATTTTTTCTAATTTTTTTCTAAAAAAAGAGCGATCTTAAAATTCTCTTCTCTAAAACTTGTTTCTAAAAACTTATTATATTATCAAAATCAATAAAAGACAAGAACATTAAAACAAAAGAAAAAAAAAAGAAATGAAAATGTAAAAAGGAGGTGCCGCTGGATTATATGAAGTGGTGATAACAAAAACAGATCCAGGCCCAAACCTTCCATATTTCAGTTTTTTTTTATTAAAATAAATTAAAAAAAAAGAAAGAATAAAAATACAAAAAGAAAATGGAATAAAAGAAGAGAATAGGTCTTCTTCTTCCTTCTCTATGCGCGACGAAGAAAACAGGGGAGAGGATCTCAGCTTCTCAACTCCAAAATCAACTTAAAGAAAAATGTTCTTTCCTTTCTTTCGCAAATTTCACTCCCCTCTCTCCCTTCCGAATCGTAAACTCCTCTTTCTTCTCCGTTCGCGAATCCGACTTCAAATGCACAACAAATCAAGTTCGGTTCTCTTCCTCTCTCTCGCTTCAATTTTCGGTTTTAGGGTTGAGATTCATTTGAGAATAAAACTCTTATTGAAGATTGAACTGGGAATGATTTTGAAGAAGGTCACGAATTGGAGAAATTGAAGTTTAATGGATTTTGTGCAGGGGTTGGATTTGGCTCTCTAAGCTTAATTTCAAATGAAGAAGATCCTGAATTTATAGAGGGGTTCAATTGAATAAGGCTTGCCGTTTTGTGTTCATTTTCGGTGCGTTTTGACGCTCACGGGAATTCCGTGTTCATTGCGTTTTTGTTTTCATTTTGTTTTGAATTTGATTTGCGTTTTTCATTGAAATGGGCTGCGTTTTGATGACTGTGTGCACTGCGTGCGTATCAGGTGGATGAGGGAAAGCATGACCAATCTGTGCGTTATCTCGTGCGTGTGGCTGGAAGTTTTGTACGGCTTTGCTGTGTTGGTGTGCAGGACGCGTGCGGATTGTGAGGCTGGCGGCTTTGGAAAATTCGGTGTGGGCCTGTGAACTTATCAAGCTTGGCAAAGTCTTGCTGCTGTTGGCTTTGAGGCGAAATGGAAGCTGGAGAAGTGTGAGGACTAAGCTGTGATGTGTTGCTGGCTGGGCCTACGGCTTGTGCGACTTCAGCTTACGGAAGGCTTGGCTTTTGAGCATGACTGTTGTTGATGCGGCGTGTAGATGTGAAGTTGTTGCTTGGAGCTGGTGATGTTGTGAAGTGGTAGGCTTAATGAGATTCGGCTTGTTGTTTGGCTGTGAAATTTATGTTTGGCTGCTGGTAATTGCTTGTATGCGGCTGGGAAACAATGTATGCATGCGGTAAGGCTGGCTGTGGTGAAGTGGCTTACGCGCGGGATGACGTGATGAGGTATTTGGAAGCATGTTGGTGGAACAGGCTTGGCAGCTTGGCTAGTTGCGTTTTGAATGTGCAGCTGAGAGCTTGGACAACTTTGTTGCTAGCTGTGTAATGGCTTGGTGAAGCTGGGCAAAGAGTGAAACTTGTTTGTTTGGGCTTTAACAAATATAACCCTTTTCAATTTTTTTACCAATGAAATGTGCTTATAAAAAATTCAAAGTAGCATAAGATGAAGAGAAAAATTAAAAAATTGGATTGGAATATTTGAATAAAAAAAATCTATTTTTTTTTTGATAGAGAAATGAATTAAACAAATAATTGGAAATGGTTATGAGAGAAATAGAATGATTTAATCAAAGAGATGGATAATGGATATTTTTTTTGTGAAAAATGGATGAAAATCAAGAAAATGGATAAAAGAAATGGATATTACCGAAATAATATGATAAGAAAAAAAATCGAAAAAGAAATGGATATATGAAAGGGGATTTGGAATTTTGGTGAAATAAGAAGTGAATAATCGGTATGAGTTAGGGAAATGGATAGAAAATAATTGGGTGTCAATGATAATGGATATGAAGCCCTGATTTTATTTTTAAGCCCATAATTCACTCTTGATTATTTTCCTTCACAAGCCACTGATGAACTGATCACAACCAATCACTGAACCACTGAACAAACATACCACTCCAACCCAATCACTGAAATCTGTCTTAATTATTTGAAGACAAGCTGAGAAAAATAAATTCTCAGATGAATCACTCATAAACTTTGATCTCACAACCAAGACAAACTGAACCAAACGTCTCACAATCCACTGTCTGATAACCGATGACTTCGCACATAACATAGTTTTGAACTCTGGAAAACGCACAATTTGAGAAACAGACCACTGGCACATACATCTTGCAGTCGAAACAATCTTTTGATAGTTTAACCAAGATTAGGTCAAACGTCCATCTGAATCGAATTGTAACTGAGCAATCGCATCTGAATTGGAATCACTGCCCTGTCTTTTAAATCCTGCAACACAGAAGAAGAAGAAGCAACTGCAACATATTTTTTTATATTTTGGTTAGAAGTCAGTAAAATATGAACAGATGACAAAAATTAAACATGGTAATCCTCTGCAAAGCATAGATCTGCAACCTGAAAAGGATAAACGAACCAGTGCGTGATCTTGTTTGTATGCAAATGCAGATGAGATACGAAAAATCTTAGGGTCAAAAATTAGGGTCTGACAGATGCCCCTATTTAAGTTTCTTCAATCCAGAGATAATGAAGATCGAGATCTTAGTTTCGACAAGATGGAAGATACTTAAATATCAAAAAAACTCAATTTTTGATCCTAAGATGCCAAAAACTGGAATGAAATGAGATGAAATGAAATGAAACAAAACGAATGATGTGAAATGATACGAAGATGATATGGAAATGATATGAAGCATATGAAACTGTTTATGAAAGCAAATGAAACGTATATGAAATGCAGAGAAAATATGTGACAGCATATGAAATGTTATGAGAAAATTATGAGATGACATGAAATGTTTATGAAAATAAATGAAATGCAAAGAAATCCATGAGAGACAAGACGACACATGAAAAAGAATAAACGCTGGGGATAAGGAACATAAAACTCTGATGGGAAAAACCACATGCTAAAGACCAACACATGGCTCAGCTGAGGTGAAAAATGTCCAAGAATGGCAATTGGATAGAAAACATCACAACATCCAGGAATGGCACTGAATGAAGTGAGAAAAGTCCCGAAACAGTACACCAAAAACATCCATAGATGACATGACTGACTTTGATAAGAATATCCGAGAATGGTAATCGGATAAAGGTAAACACAACATCTGAGAATAACAATCAGACAGAAAATGAATTACAACATTCAGGAACAGCACTGAATGAAATGGGAACAAATTCGGGAAAACACATCCACTCAATGATGATTCCAACATGAAAGTCCGAGAATGGAAATCGGAAGGGAAGTGATCACAACATCTGAGAATGGCAATCAGATAAAATATGAAGCACAACATTCAGGAAAAGAACTGAATGACATGGGAAAAAGTTCGGGCAAGCACATCAATTCAATGATGACTCCAACATGAAAATCCGAGAATGGCAATCAGATAGGAAGTGATCACAACATCTGAGAATGGCAATCAGATAAAAATGTGACTCACAACATTCAGGAACAGAACTGAATGACATGGGAAAATTCAGGAAAACACATCAACTCAGTGATGATTCCAACATGAAAATCCGAGAATGGCAATCAGATAGGAAGTGATCACAACATCTGAGAATGGCAATCAGATAAAAATGTGACTCACAACATTCAGGAACAGAACTGAATGACATGGGAAAATTCAGGAAAACACATCAACTCAGTGATGATTCCAACATGAAAATCCGAGAATGGCAATCGGAAGGCAAGTGATCACAACATCTGAGAATGGCAGTCAGATAGAATGCGAATCACAACATTCAGGAACGGAACTGAATGAAATGAAAAAAAGGTCCCGGACAGTACATCAAATCAATGATGACTTCACTATGGACATCCGGGAATAGCAATCGGATAGGAAGTGATCACAACATCTGAGAATGGCAATCAGATAAAAATGTGAATCACAACATTCAGGAAAAGAACTGAATGAGATGGAAAAAAGTCCGGGACAGTACATCAAATAAATGATGACTTCACTATGGACATCCGGGAATAGCAATCAGATAGGAAGTGATCACAACATCTGAGAATGGCAATCAGATAAAAATGTGAATCACAACATTCAGGAAATGAACTGAATGAGATAGAAAAAGGTCCGGGACAGTTCATCAAATCAATGATGACTTCACTATGGACATCCGAGAATGGCAATCGGATAAAAGGGTGTAATATTTGAGAAGACACAACAAGTATATGAAGAAATTCTGAAGAGACAGACAAATGCCAAGTAAATTAGACCTTGAACAAAAAGTAAGAAGTTGACAACAACAAGACTTTGAGTAATGCATATGAGGACTAAAACACTCAGTACACAGACATTTATAAAAATGGAAATTAAACCACACAAGAACACGCATAATGAGGACTAAAACACTCAACTATGCAAAGGTAAACAAACTGGGGAATAACACACCCGAGAGAACGCATAATGAGGACTAAAACACTCAAATATGCAAACTTTTTTCGACAATGGGGAATAACACACCCAAGGACATAATATGAGAAGAGAAATGATGACAACCAGTTTATACTCTTAGAGGAGTGAAAAGATGACAACCAGTTTATACTCTTAGAGGAGTGCAAAAGATGACAACCAGTTTATACTCTTAGAGGAGTGAGAAGATGAAAGACTGATTCCTCAACACAGAAGTGATTGCCATTCTGCTCTAATATCAGAGATGCTACTGCTGAACAAATCTTTGTCACACCAGTAAACTGTTCCAAGTTGCAAATCTTTTGAGAAAAGTCATGCAAAGCTACTTGGGGATTCTTGAAGAAAATATTTGCCCCAAGTTCAATGACTGATGAAAGTAAACTGATAATGGATTCAGTTCATGATTACTTGCTGGAGAAAATAATCACATCTTTGAAATAACTGCTGAGAAGATAAACTGTTCATGGCTTCAGTTTTTGAAATGACTGCTGAGAAAATAATCACGTCTTTGAGATAACTGTTGAGAAGAAATAAACTGATCATGGATTCAGTCCTTGAGAAAATATTGAGAAAGTAAACTGATCATAGCCTCAGCCCTTGAGAAAATATTGAAAAAATAAACTGATCATAGCCTCAGCCCTTGAGAAAATGTTGAGAAAAGAAATCCAGTATATATCTTGCAGAGAATCTTCTGACCAACCCAATCTGAGAATAACTTGCACTGAGCAACACTTCTTGAAATAATAGGAACTGAGAAAAACTTGCCCCTGATAATATCACCGACCAAGTTTCTTAACTGTTTGAAAATTCTTTGATGAAGAAAGCTTATTTGCAAAATAAAAAATGTTTGTACCAACCTGGTAATTTTAATGCAAAATTCAATGCAAAGTTTGAAATCAAGAATCATTTTTGAAATGAAATTTATTGATGTAAAGTAAATGAAAACTTGTCACAACACGGCGGTTGAGACAAAATCAAAGGTAAAGCAACAGCAAGAAAACAAATGATTGGTGAAGAACTTGGGAGTCAATTTACGCAACCTCATTGTAGTATGCTTTTCAAAAGAAACCTGGATTCAATTAGGACTTTTGAAGGTTGTAACGTGGTCTGGTTCACGGTTTATGAAACAAAGGATATAGGCTCAAAGTTTATTTGTACCCAACCCAACTTCGTGATGAACTTCAGTCCTACATTCAAATAATTCAGCCTATGCATTCAAGTTCCCAGAAATTTAGGATTGCACAGATGAAGATGGTTCATAAGCCAAAGGATTTTGAGATAGCAGTCACCTCTTCCTTTTGTTATTTCCGGTGAGGACTTTGGTCAACTCATCTTATTTTGCTGAGGATTTGATGACCTCTTGACAAATATTTCTTTTTATTATCCCTAACTTTTGCCTGAACTGTGTCATTTGATCTTACAGCCAGCGGGATGCCCCTAGTTTTTGTCTAAGTCTCCTTCATAGGTTTTGACTTAGCGGGCTTTGATTTTTTTCAATAAATTTTTTTTAATATCATTTTTTTTGAAAGATAATGACTGCATGGCTTAATGATTACGATGAACCATCATTGGCTTTTGAATTGAGAAACATCTTCAACACTTCTTGATTTGTGCGAAGGAAAACTTGAGATTGCAACCTTTATTTGAAAGGTGTCTTGAATGATTCTTCTGTACTTGAATGCACATTCGAATTAATTGAGAACTACCCATCCCCGGGTTAAAATTGAGGGTTTTTTTTCCGAATAGAAAGAAACTCCTACTTCAAGGCTCAAAGGGGTTGACAAGGGATTCACTTCCTTATTTCTCCAGTGTTTAGGATTTGAAACAATGCCTGTATATCATCAACCAAGTCTCAATTGAAAGCATACCAACAATAATTATGGGTATCTCGTTTTCATCATCCTCCCTCCAATCATTGTAAAAACTTTGAGAAAAGATAAATGAACTTGAAATGTAAAGCATAAAGATGCAAATAGCAAATGAAATTGAATCAAAACAAAGCAATGCTCATTTCATTAAAACCATCATGAAAGTACAAACAAGCTTAAAAGCAAACAACTTAATATGATTGAAGAAAATTTGCAAACATAAAGAAACAATGGCCTAATGATCAATCAACAACAAGGATGAGCTGTCCCGTCTGATATTCTAGCCTTGAAGAAAATTTAACTATTGAAGTTTTCTTGAAGATTCACTTCCCATGATTCGGAAAAGGATTGTTGACAACATTAGGATTTGTATCCTCAAAAGTGATCGTCCCATTTCTGAAAAGCTCTTTTACTTTAGCCTTCAATGCAAAACAGTGTTCTAAGTCATGACCAGTTCCACCTTGATGAAACTCACAGCGAAGATCTGCTCTATAACCAACTGGAAGAGGATTTCGAACAGGAGGCGCAGGCCTAGTAATAATCCAACCATTCTGGACCAAATAAGGATACAACTCAGCATAAGTCATCGGAATAGGATCAAAGTTTGGCCTGCTCCTGGCATTACGATTCTGGTTCTGGCCAACATTCCTTTGAATAGATGGACCATTGATCATCGGAGCAACCGCAGTAGGGTATGATTGTTCATGGTGTTGTTGTCTGCGACGAGTTATCCCAGCAACACTTGCTTCACCAGCAAAAACATTGACTTGAGGCATGACAATCCTCTGAGGTTGAGTTTCCCTAATGATCAAAGCCTGTAGCATCTCCATGATCTGACTCACATCGCTTTTCAACTCATCAAGGTCTTCCCTAACTTTCTTGTTGTGTTGGGCTTGACTTTCCATTCTCAATCTGATAGCTCTCAATCTGATAACAGCTCTAGTACCGTATCTGTGGTGAGGAGTCAGCTTGACGGATCAACAGACAACTGAGGAAAGAAACAACCGGGATAAGTTCCCACACAACTCGGATGAACGCAAGAATATGCAAGGATGCAATGATATGCAATGTTCACTTCCATTTTCAGAAAAACAACTCGATTATTGCAAACATGATCAACATCGAGAATACTGTCATGAAAAATCTTGACAAAAAGAGTATTTACTTTTTTCAAACATTTGCAATAATCGGAATTATCTTCCTTGAAGAATGGTTGTGACAATGATCATGATGATTATGTAGATGCAACAAACACAAACAAGATCACGCAAAGCACACAGGTTCAAAGGTTCGGATCACGAGCATGGAGTCATGGTAATAGAACACCAACCCAAACAGGTATGTACTAAGGTTTGTCTTCATTGTACCTGCAAAAAACCAGAAGGGTGCTAACAGAGGTTCCCGGAGTTAACATCCATCTTTAGAATATCATCGGTACGTTGGATTACTCCCCAACCGATAACATTATTAAAATAGACCTCGTCCGAGTGTAGTATCGCGTGACAACCACCTTAAGTTTACACTCAGATAGTTTCCGCACTACGTTCCTAAATTGGCTTAGATTGGTTAAGGGTTCTACGGTCCTCAGTATGATCAGCTCAAGGTCGGAAAATAATGCCACGTACGATTACTCGTCATGACATTGATAGTCCAAGAGAGCCTAACCGAGTGGAGATTATCAAATTGATATTGCTTTGGACTACTCCATCGCATATCGCTTCGAATATCGCCGTCCTATCATAAGTGTCACTTAGATCCGGGTTAGGATCTATCTCACAGAGAATCACCAAAACCAAAACGGAACAAACAAGTAACAAGCAAATCAAACTAAAACAGTAAACAAATCAAAGTAAGCCAAATCCACTTAGAGATTGACTCCCCAGCAGAGTCGCCACTTTTCTGTAGCGGTAAAATCATGAGTGTAAGTTATTGATTAACTTCACTCGATATACACAGAGTCGCCACCGCGCTTTTATTTATTTCCAAATGGAAAAAGGAAAATGAACGAACAAAACCTTAATGAATCTCAAAAGCTAAAAAGCTAAAAGAATCAAACAGAGATTGGGTACGGGGATTGGTTACAAATCGGGAAGGTTTTAAGCACCCGACTTGTCCGTGGTACTCCACGGGAACCCTTTGAAATGTTTACTGCATTTTTTGGTTTGAAATGGTTTGCTTGAAAAAAGATTGAAGAGATGAGAAGAAGAATGTTTTTTAAGATTTTGGTGTTTGAAGAGACGAACGTCTCATGCCTACGTACCCACAAAGTGCAATGCGAGATCAAAACCCCGTAGTTCGTGGTACAAATTGTGAAAAAAAGCCAATGAGTTGAATTGATTTTAAAATGTAAAGATAAGTCGTCATCCTTTAGCGAATAATTCCGCTAGAAAGGATGAATCATATCTAAACACAAAAAGGTTAAAAGGAAACGTGCACGAGGGCACAAAAGCAATTAAATGAGTTTGAAAGTTTTTAAGTTTTTAAGAAAGAAAGTTTCGATATGTTTATGTGGTTTAGCATTTATTAAAGAAATGAAATGAAAAGGTAAAAGCACATGACCGAAGTCAAGGTTTATTTGAGAAAATGTTTGAAGTTTGAAAACAAAGAAAGTTTTGAAAAGAGGAAGGAGAGTTGAAAATTGAAGAAGATGGGAAGAGATGAAGGGACTATCCTAAAACTTGAAAATAAAAGCTAAGGAAAGAAATAATCAAACCAAATGGCAAGCATCTTTGAGACAATTGGATTTCCATCTTCATAAACAAGTAACTCAATCGGAGCCAAAGTCTTCAATCCATAACAAATGAGCAAAGGGATGATCCTAGAATCTAGGTCCGAAACTCCAAGTCTCAAGCTAGGGATAGTAACCATAGTCCGAAATTAAAAGTCACCAATTTTTTAGATGTTTAATCCTTTATTAATATTTTCGTGTCCAAATGGACAAATGAAAAATAACAAGCAACAATAATATATACAATAAGCAAATGATATATGATATAATATGATAAAGCATAATAAAGAGATAAAGGAGCAAGGAATTAAAATAAAAGAGGATAAGGTGCGAGAGATTAAAATTAAATGTTAGTATATACACATTATAATATTTACAATATAAAGTGGTATGATGAACTTAATCAAGCACAACCACGGAAAGAAAAATAAAGTCGAGGCAACCGGATCCAAGTGGATCTTTAATCCGAATCGGGACAACTGTAGGTCTATGTTAAGAAATCGCCGAGTAATTTACGGAGTAATTACCCTACAAATGAGGCCGGCCACCACTAATTAAAGTGGAAAATATTCGTGTTAATACATGTTAGAGAAACGATATTATGGATCGTTCTCCGAAAACATGTCACACTAAAAGAAAGAGAACGGTCTAATCTTAATCGAGATTATCGTTGAATTTCTTGAAAAGCAACCTATCACGATCTCAAAGTATGGAGAATGATCCAAATGATCATTCATCCATAGATTTGAAATAATGAAGATTAAACTCAATCGGAAATCAACAATCCCGAATCGGAAGATTGTCATCGACCAAAAATAAAAGAAGGATGAAGAGAAAATGGATCTAAAAGAATAAATCCATAAAAAGAAATAGAAATATTTTTTAAATCATTTTCTAAAAACTTCTTTTCTAAATTTATTTCTAAAACACTTTTAAAATATTTTTTCTAATTTTTTTCTAAAAAAAGAGCGATCTTAAAATTCTCTTCTCTAAAACTTGTTTCTAAAAACTTATTATATTATCAAAATCAATAAAAGACAAGAACATTAAAACAAAAGAAAAAAAAAAGAAATGAAAATGTAAAAAGGAGGTGCCGCTGGATTATATGAAGTGGTGATAACAAAAACAGATCCAGGCCCAAACCTTCCATATTTCAGTTTTTTTTTATTAAAATAAATTAAAAAAAAAGAAAGAATAAAAATACAAAAAGAAAATGGAATAAAAGAAGAGAATAGGTCTTCTTCTTCCTTCTCTATGCGCGACGAAGAAAACAGGGGAGAGGATCTCAGCTTCTCAACTCCAAAATCAACTTAAAGAAAAATGTTCTTTCCTTTCTTTCGCAAATTTCACTCCCCTCTCTCCCTTCCGAATCGTAAACTCCTCTTTCTTCTCCGTTCGCGAATCCGACTTCAAATGCACAACAAATCAAGTTCGGTTCTCTTCCTCTCTCTCGCTTCAATTTTCGGTTTTAGGGTTGAGATTCATTTGAGAATAAAACTCTTATTGAAGATTGAACTGGGAATGATTTTGAAGAAGGTCACGAATTGGAGAAATTGAAGTTTAATGGATTTTGTGCAGGGGTTGGATTTGGCTCTCTAAGCTTAATTTCAAATGAAGAAGATCCTGAATTTATAGAGGGGTTCAATTGAATAAGGCTTGCCGTTTTGTGTTCATTTTCGGTGCGTTTTGACGCTCACGGGAATTCCGTGTTCATTGCGTTTTTGTTTTCATTTTGTTTTGAATTTGATTTGCGTTTTTCATTGAAATGGGCTGCGTTTTGATGACTGTGTGCACTGCGTGCGTATCAGGTGGATGAGGGAAAGCATGACCAATCTGTGCGTTATCTCGTGCGTGTGGCTGGAAGTTTTGTACGGCTTTGCTGTGTTGGTGTGCAGGACGCGTGCGGATTGTGAGGCTGGCGGCTTTGGAAAATTCGGTGTGGGCCTGTGAACTTATCAAGCTTGGCAAAGTCTTGCTGCTGTTGGCTTTGAGGCGAAATGGAAGCTGGAGAAGTGTGAGGACTAAGCTGTGATGTGTTGCTGGCTGGGCCTACGGCTTGTGCGACTTCAGCTTACGGAAGGCTTGGCTTTTGAGCATGACTGTTGTTGATGCGGTGTGTAGATGTGAAGTTGTTGCTTGGAGCTGGTGATGTTGTGAAGTGGTAGGCTTAATGAGATTCGGCTTGTTGTTTGGCTGTGAAATTTATGTTTGGCTGCTGGTAATTGCTTGTATGCGGCTGGGAAACAATGTATGCATGCGGTAAGGCTGGCTGTGGTGAAGTGGCTTACGCGCGGGATGACGTGATGAGGTATTTGGAAGCATGTTGGTGGAACAGGCTTGGCAGCTTGGCTAGTTGCGTTTTGAATGTGCAGCTGAGAGCTTGGACAGCTTTGTTGCTAGCTGTGTAATGGCTTGGTGAAGCTGGGCAAAGAGTGAAACTTGTTTGTTTGGGCTTTAACAAATATAACCCTTTTCAATTTTTTTACCAATGAAATGTGCTTATAAAAAATTCAAAGTAGCATAAGATGAAGAGAAAAATTAAAAAATTGGATTGGAATATTTGAATAAAAAAAATCTATTTTTTTTTGATAGAGAAATGAATTAAACAAATAATTGGAAATGGTTATGAGAGAAATAGAATGATTTAATCAAAGAGATGGATAATGGATATTTTTTTGTGAAAAATGGATGAAAATCAAGAAAATGGATAAAAGAAATGGATATTACCGAAATAATATGATAAGAAAAAAAATCGATAAAGAAATGGATATATGAAAGGGGATTTGGAATTTTGGTGAAATAAGAAGTGAATAATCGGTATGAGTTAGGGAAATGGATAGAAAATAATTGGGTGTCAATGATAATGGATATGAAGCCCTGATTTTATTTTTAAGCCCACAATTCACTCTTGATTATTTTCCTTCACAAGCCACTGATGAACTGATCACAACCAATCACTGAACCACTGAACAAACATACCACTCCAACCCAATCACTGAAATCTGTCTTAATTATTTGAAGACAAGCTGAGAAAAATAAATTCTCAGATGAATCACTGATAAACTTTGATCTCACAACCAAGACAAACTGAACCAAACGTCTCACAATCCACTGTCTGATAACCGATGACTTCGCACATAACATAGTTTTGAACTCTGGAAAACGCACAATTTGAGAAACAGACCACTGGCACATACATCTTGCAGTCGAAACAATCTTTTGATAGTTTAACCAAGATTAGGTCAAACGTCCATCTGAATCGAATTGTAACTGAGCAATCGCATCTGAATTGGAATCACTGCCCTGTCTTTTAAATCCTGCAACACAGAAGAAGAAGAAGCAACTGCAACATATTTTTTTATATTTTGGTTAGAAGTCAGTAAAATATGAACAGATGACAAAAATTAAACATGGTAATCCTCTGCAAAGCATAGACCTGCAACCTGAAAAGGATAAACGAACCAGTGCGTGATCTTGTTTGTATGCAAATGCAGATGAGATACGAAAAATCTTAGGGTCAAAAATTAGGGTCTGACAATAGCCTCGATCCATTTTGAAACATAATCGACAGCTACGAGTATGTACTTGTTACCGAAAGAGGATGGGAATGGTCCCATGAAATCGATTCCCCAGACATCAAATACTTCTACTTCTAATATTCCTCTTTGAGGCATTTCATCTCGTCTTGAAATGTTACCGGTGCATTGACACCGATCGCAATTTATAACAGCGATGTGGACATCTTTCCATAGATTAGGCCAAAATAGGCCGGCTTGTAAGATTTTTGCACAAGTCTTGGAAGTGCTTGCGTGTCCGCCATAAGGAGATGAATGACAATGAGCGATGACATCTTCTATTTCTTCTTCGGGTATGCACCGACGGAAGATTCCGTCAGGTCCTCTCTTAAACAATAATGGTTCGTCCCAATAGTAATACTTGAGATCGTGGAAGAATTTATTTTTCTGCTGATAGGTTAAGTCCGGTGGAAGTGCTCCTGCAGCTAAGTAGTTGACAATGTCAACATACCATGGCAGTCCTACGGTTGTTTGGATTGCTTCCACGACTTTTGGTTCATTTATGTCTAACCGAGTTGGGTCGCTTCTTATTTATGCTATCAACTGTTCATACGGAAAATCATCGTTAATCGGCACTTGTTCGGGTTTAATACCTTCTATTCTAGATAAATGGTCCGCTACGACGTTTTCAGTTCCTTTCTTATCTTTGATTTCGAGATCAAACTCTTGTAAGAGTAAGATCCATCTCAGGAGTCTTGGTTTAGCATCTTTCTTGGTTAGTAAATATCTGATAGCAGCGTGGTCTGTGTAGATGATTATTTTTGCACCTACTAGGTAGGAACGGAATTTATCAAGCGCGAAGACAACTTCTAACAACTCTTTTTCAGTAGTGGCGTAGTCCAATTGAGCAGAATCTAAAATTCTACTGGCATAGTAAATTGCGTGAAGTTTCTTGTCCTTCCTTTGTCCTAGAACTGCGCCTACAGCATAGTCACTCACATCGCACATGATTTCGAAAGGTAATCTCCAGTCAGGTGGTTGCATGATTGGTGCGGTGATGAGGGTTGTTTTTAGAGTTTCGAATGCTTTAAGACAATCTTTATCGAATATGAACTCAGCGTCTTTCATTAATAAACCGGTAAGAGGTTTAGTGATTTTCGAGAAATCTTTGATGAATCGTCGGTAGAAACCGGTGTGTCCTAAAAAGCTTCGTATTTCTCGAACGGTCTTAGGGGGTTGAATTTTTTATGACTTCTATCTTAGCTTTATTAACTTCAATTCCCTTATCAGATATAACGTGTCCTAGTACGATTCCTTCTCTGACCATAAAATGGCATTTTTCCCAGTTAAGTACGAGGTTTACTTTTACACATCTTTCTAACACCATTTCTAAATTTGATAGACATCCTTCAAAATTTTGCCCGCATACAGAGAAGTCGTCCATGAACACTTCCATGATGTTATCTATGAAATCTGCGAAGATTGACATCATACATCTTTGAAAGGTTGCAGGAGCGTTACATAATCCAAAGGGCATTCGTCTATAAGCGAACGTTCCATAAGGACATGTGAATGTAGTCTTCTCTTGATCATCTGGGTGAATAGGGATTTGGAAAAATCCTGAGTAACCTTCTAGATAACAGAAATACGAGTGTTTGGCTAATCGTTCTAACATTTGATCTATAAAAGGTAGTGGGAAATGATCTTTTCGAGTGGCTTTGTTTAGTTTTCGATAATCGATGCACACTCTATGTCCGGTCACTACTCTTTGTGATATCGATTCGCCTTTAGCGTTTTTCACAACAATGATACCTCCTTTCTTTGGTACTACATGTACTGGACTAACCCATTGACTATCAGAGATTGGATATATTATTCCAGCGTCTAGTAGTTTCTTAACTTCTTCTTTTACTACAGTGCTAAGGATTGGGTTAATTCTTCTTTAAGATTCTCTAGAGGTTTTGCAATCTTCTTCTAGCATAATACGATGCATACAGATTGAAGGACATATTCCTTTGAGATCAGATATGTTATATCCTAATGCAGTTGGGTATTTCTTTAAGACATCTAAAAGTTTCTTCGTTTCGAGTGTTCCTAAACCAGAATTGATTATAACTGGTCGCGTACATTCAATATCTAGGAATTCGTATCTTAGGTTCTGGGGTAAGGTTTTTAACTCTAATTGAGGTTTCTTCTTGGATGGCATGGGGTCCGGCGTAAGTGCTAAACTTTCGCTTAGACTGTCATCTTGATACGGTGCATGCCAATTGTCATCTTCGAAAATTGGAGGGATTTGAATTTTAATAATTTCAGAATAAGTAGTTTCTTTCATTCCCATCTCTCTTACACACTCGTCAATGACATCTAATAAATAGCATGTGTCCTCTATAGCTGGTGATTGTAAGAATTGTGTTAAAATAAATTCAACTTTCTCTTCACCTACTTCAAAGGTTAGCTTTCCTTTCTTTACATCTATAATAGCTCCAGTGGTAGCTAAGAATGGTCTTCCTAGTATGATAGGTGTAGTGGAGTCTTCAGTGATGTCCATGATTATAAAATCAGTAGGGATGTAGAATTGACCTATCCGTACTGGGACATTCTCTAGTATTCCTACAGGATATCTGACTGATCGTTCAGCTAACTGAACAGACATTTTAGTAGGTCTTAAGTCTCCCATATCTAGCCTTTTGCAAATTGTTAAGGGCATAACACTGATACTGGCTCCTAAATCGCATAGAGCTTTGTCAATGACGAATTTTCCAATTACACAGGGTATAGAGAAACTACCTGGATCTTTCAACTTGGGGGGCATATTGTTCTGAATGATTGCGCTACACTCAACAGTAAGTGTAACGGTTCCGTTATCCTCTATCTTCTTCTTATTGGATAAGATTTCCTTTAGAAATTTAGCATACAAGGGCATCTGAGTGATAGCTTCTGTAAATAGAATATTAATATTTAACTGTTTCAGAAGTTCAACAAATTTCTTAAACTGGCCCATCATCTTGGAATTGGTTAATCTCTGAGGGTACGGAATCGGTGGTTTATAAGGTGATGGAGGCACATAAGGCTTCTCTTTCTCCACTTCCTCTTGATTATTATCTTCCTTTTCTTCTGGTTCATTCTCCTTTTCAGTCGGCTTATCCTGCTTTTGGCACATGGCTGGATTGTCAAGTCTTGGATCAGCAGGTCCGTCAAGTTCTTTGCCACTTCTTAGTATCACAACATTGGCCTGTCCTCTTGGGTTAGGTTGGGGTTGTCCAGGAAATACTCCAGCTGGGGCAGCGGTAGGTGCTTGTTGTTGAGCTACTTGTGAAATCTGAGTTTCAAGCATTTTGTTATGTGTAGCTAACGCATCTACCTTGCTCACCAATTGCTTAATCTGCTCGCTAGTGTGTATGTTTTGGTTCAAGAATTCCTTGTTTGTTTGAGATTGGGTATCTATGAAGCTCTCCATCATTAATTCAAGGTTTGATTTTCTAGGAACATTAGGAGCAGGCTTTTGATATCCTGGTGGTGTAGCTGGCGCTTGTCCTGGTACGTATAAAGCATTGTTGTTCTTATAAGAGAAGTTCAGATGATTCTTCCAACCTGGGTTGTATGTGTTCGAGTACGGGTTTCCTTGAGCATAATTCACTTGATCTGTGGGAATTCCTGCTAATAGTTGACAATCAGGGACATCATGTCCTGGAACTCCGCATAACTCACAGTTAGGTGTTACAGCAGCCACGGTGGCTGTTGGTGTTATGGCCAAGTTGTCGATCTTTTGGTTAAGTTGGTCAAACTTTGCATTAACCTGGTCCATACTACTCACTTCGTACATACCTCCCTTCGTTGGTTTCTCAGTTGCGACTCTCTCGATACCCCATTGGTAATGATTCTGAGCCATACTCTCGATAAGTGTATAAGCTTCGTTATATTCTTTGTTCATCAATGCGCCGCCCGCGGCAGCGTCTATTGTCATTCTTGTGCTGTACAAGAGACCATTGTAAAAGGTATGGATCACCATCCAATCAACTAATCCGTGATGTGGACAAAGTCTGAGCTTATCTTTGTATCGTTCCCAAGCTTCGAAAAGTGACTCGTTTTCCTTTTGCTTAAATCCGTTGATTTGAGCTCTTAGCATAGCTATCTTGCTAGGTGGGAAATATCTTGCTAAGAAAACTTTCTTCAGTTCCTCCCATGTAGTTACTGAATTTGAGGGTAGAGATTGAAGCCAGGCTCTTGCTCTGTCTCGTAGCGAGAAAGGAAAAAGATGTAATCTGATTGCTTCTTGGGTAACTCCATTAGCTTTCACTGTATCTGCGTACTGCACAAATATCGAAAGATGGAGGTTCGGATCCTCGGTAGGACTTCCGGCGAATTGGTTTTGTTGCACGGCTGATATCAGCGAAGGTTTCAACTCGAAATCGTTTCGGTTGATAGATGGCGCGACAATGCTGGAATGCGGTTCAACTTGTGAAGGAATAACGTAATACTTTAGCGGATGATTTGGTTCTTCAGCCATTTCTGCGCCTTTCGATGTTCCAACTGGTTCAGGTGGATCAACTTGAAGATCTGGAATGTTGTATTTTCGCTGGTATTCTAATATTCGTCTTCTTAAATGTAAGAAGCGTTCTAATTCAAGGATTGGAGGCTGCAAGTCTTCACCTTGAGAGCGAGTACTTGGCATACAATTGGTAAATTAGATTAGGGAAAATAAATTGTTGCCTTAGTCTAGACAATGCTACTCTAATAGTGCACTAGTGACTAAATCAAGGTCCCCGGCAACGGCGCCAAAAACTTGATGAGCGAAGACCTAATGTGTCTAACGGTATCTAAACTGCAAGTGCACAGCCTATCGCAATAGTAATAAAAAGATGTCGAACCCACAGGGACTTTGTAATCACTCTAGTGCTAGAAGGTTTGCTAGTTTAGCTAAGGCGGAAATTTGTCACGGTTATGGTTTTAAGGATTAAAAACGGGAAACTAAATTTAATTAGAGAAATAATGATAAGGCGGTCAGTATGTAGTAATATTAACCTATGCGGATCAATCTAGTCTAAGCTTATAAAGATGTTTCACTTAAATAATTCCGTAGAGATTACTAGTTTAAAAATCCTCGACTCACACTCTCGTGGTCTTATCTCAGATCATACTCCTAAAGTCCTATGTCTGCTCTCGCTAGCCCATAAGTGTTTAGAAAATACTTTTTGAAAACTTAATAAGTCTAACTCGTTTTAAAGCGCTCTCGCTGTATTTAAATCGAATGCCTAACTTTAGCTATCCGGTTAAAATCTCACACGCTCGTGGTCTCGACCTAGCCTATTTTACTTATCTTACTCTCGTAACAAAAAACTTGATTTTAATTATAAAAACTCACAGCCAGAATATAAGTTCGTAAAGGTTTTTAGCTTAGATTCGATTCATCCGTTTGGTTGCTTTATTACATACCGACTCAATTAATTTAGCTACTCATATTAATTAAAACAACAGACGAACACAAAATGAAATTAATAGACATTAAAACATGCATTATATAATGACTACAGGGACTTAACATAAATAAATAAAACTTAATATTAATTGTAAATTAAAACCTAAACAAATAAATTCTTCGGCTCCTTCTTCCACAATCTGGCAAGCTTGGAGCGTCGGAATCGAAATAAAAGAAACGAAATCTGAGGCTTAAAGAAATCTAATTAAGATAACAATTTCCTAATGTTGGAAATTGTTATTAAAGGGTTTGGAAATTAAAAATAAAGCAGCAAGAACAAAAGCTGGAAATAAAACTGGGTTGTAAAAACGGCAAAGCTTTCGCACAAATTTTGCAATAAAAAAACTCCCCCTTTCTTCATCTGATTCTTTGATATTTATAGAAGAGAAATTTGACAGTTGAAGAATAAGAACGTGGGCTTCGGTTCTTCAGTTGTTGAGAAAATCCAGGAGACTGGGCATTGTTGAGGTTGAGAGATAATAGGAGTCTCTGAAGACTCTTTCTATTCGTTGGCACGTCTTTAATTATATTCAAATAAATTAAATAAGCCCACGATCGTGACATGTGGTAACGGGCAGATTTCTCATGTTTAGCGCGTCACGGTCGTAACGCCCATGTAACGATCATAAGACCTTAAAAGGCGCGTCACGGTCGTGAGACCCTTGTGACGACCGTGACAACAACAAATTCTGCAGTTTTAGCAGAATTGAGTTCTCTCTTTTCTTTTCATGCTGAATTTTGTTCCTTTGATCTTTTTCCATAATTTTGACTCTAGACATATTGTACCTGCAATGTGGCATATAAACTCGAAACAATCGGGAGTTAAAAGGACTAATGTATGATAAAAACGGACTAAAAACTTAGTAATAATACAATGCGATTTCTCGTTATCATATTACAATTTTTGAATAATACTGATTTTGAAATCAAATATGTAACCTTCACTTTAGTGGCAAAACTTGTTGAACTCCTTAGTTTGTTTATACTTTAATCTATTGATGTTGACATGTTGTCGTTTGGTATGATTTTTTTACCTTCAATTTGTCACAAATTCACAGTTTTGGTGTCCTAGTGTTCCTTATGGACCAGTCACTCCTAATCTTAACACCAATAAGTGAGCTTCATAATTACCTCAAATTTGTCACAAGTTCACACATTTGGTGTCCTGGTGTTACTTATGGAACAACCACAGCTGATCTTAGCACCAATAAGTGAGCTTCATAAATTTTGTGAGAATCAATTAAATTTTAGCTTTTAATTGTTATTAAACAAGCAATGGAGGAAATACAATTTCTAATTATTCTTAAAAGAATCAGATGTGTTATGCTATCTACAATGAGGATGCATATAAATCCTTCACATGTAAGGCTGTAAGTTACAACTGCATGTGTGATGCTATCTATAATGAGGATGGATATAAGTCCCTCACATGTGAGGCACTTGAAGCTTCCCATATTGCTTGCAATAGGTACATATAACAGTTTGGCTGAAAAGGATGCATTCCACTTGAGAGTCAGGGTTCACCCAATCCATTTTATTAGGATTAAAAATATGTTTTCTTGTGATGGAGTTTATAGGATCCATACTGGTATGCGAGGTACTTTTGGAAATCCACAAGTTGTTTCTGCTAGAGTGGTTATTGGACAAGTGCTTCTATTGGTCAGGTGCAAGGACAACAATGACCAAAATAGTCACAATAGGCTCTTCACTGTGTTAAGTTTATGTTCTCTGGATGTCAAGAGATCATTGTCACTCGGAAGTCCCGCAATGTAATATCCGCAATTTTGTTGTTGTTTGTAGATTTTTGAGAAATATGTTAAGAATTGGATTGCAATTGTTTCGCCGTTACAGTGTGAGTAATATTATCTTATGCATATACTCAGAATACTTTTACACTGTATAGCTGAAATATGTAATGTGATCTAATTGAAATGATATTTTTTAAACTAAGAATTTTATCATAACTCTGTACTCATTAAATTTTTGAGTTTTGTCACAACCATTCAAGGAAAGGATGGTGGTTATCATTGTAACACCCTTTCTACCCCCTCACATGTTGAGCAATTTAAATCACACATCATCCTCAAAACATCATAAACATTGCATTTGCATTCATCATTTAATCATCATTCTCATACTCATTCATACCATCATATTACTTACTCATAGAACATCATACTACACACTCATCCAATATCATATACTCATATTTCATAACTCAAGGAAAATCAAATAAACACATACATCACATAATCACAAATTCTCCTCATAAATCCCCAAAAACACATCATACAAAAACTCTATAACATCATATCAGCCTAAGACCTAAACCACTTCAAGAAAACAGTCTTTGGAACACACAAAAAATCAATTTTCAAACTTTCTAGGGCTCGTTGAGCGAGGCATCTTGCCCGCTAAGCGCCTAACTCCCTGTTTGTGCTCGCTAAGCGAGCTTCGCGTCTGTAGATTTCTCTATGATGTCAAGAATTCCTCTTATGCGATAAACTCAACAAAAGCCCACTTTTCACATCAGCATAGCAACAAAATCACATTTAACATCAACATTTTTTACC
Organism: Lathyrus aphaca; assembly: GCA_963966055.1. Classification (NCBI taxonomy): domain Eukaryota; kingdom Viridiplantae; phylum Streptophyta; class Magnoliopsida; order Fabales; family Fabaceae; genus Lathyrus; species Lathyrus aphaca. Next base: position 739,405,557 of record OZ014519.1, on the reverse strand, counting down.
ATAACATTAAATACATCATCTAACATCATTATATTAATCAATTATCATGTAATCATCATCAAAACACAAAATCATCAATCAAAACCCTATACCCTAAAACTACACCACAAAACCCCCAATTATATTCCCATATTATAATACCGAAAGCAAAATACTCCCCATACCTTAGGTTCCGTAATATCCTTCGTTAATCCTAGCGAAACTTCAAGCCTTTTGCCCTAGCTTTTCCTTCTTCAGAGCTCTCCTCCCAAAAGTGCGATCGTTCCAAATGATTGTAATCTCCAATATTTCATTCTTTTGTCACTCTTGCCCCTCGAACCTCTTTAGTCTTTCCCTATAAAACCCTCATTAATTCCCCCATAAAATGACCATATTGCCCTTATCCTCTAATTCCTTTTATTTTATTTTATTTTATTTAATCTCAAATAATAAATTAAACCCACTAAACTTAATATTTCTAATATTCATAATATATTAAGCCAACCCCAAAACTCACAAAACATCAAATAACATCATAAACATCAAAATTCATAAGAAAACACATCAATTAAATTAAAATCGACTTTGGGGTGTTACAATCACCACCATTCATACAATCGGTTTATGAAAATATCAGTGATTGTATGTGATCAGTGATCATTACTGCCATTGTCATTGTTATCATGAATTATAAATGTTGACACTAATATTGGTTTTGTTATTTTTATAATACACATTACAACTATCGATCTGCATGTCTGATATGCAACGGATAATCAGTGAGAGTTTGAAAATGAAATACCACAAAGTTACTAATCTATTTGTGATTTAATAATGATATTAATAACAACAAAAATTGGTTAATTTAAAATTTAGGAAGTCATATTGGTAGGTACTTATTCTATAGTGGTTAGTTACTTTTATATGAACCACTTCACCAATCATGATGCTTATCTTATGGTGTAAAAAATAGTTAGCAATTTTTCCATTAACAAATTCAAATTTGGTACAACACTATTAACAGTTTGTTTCCTAATACATTACTCCTCTCACACGCCACAATTCCTAGCCAAGAAAACACATTTTTGTCATACAACTTTCATGCTCTCACATTTCATGTATAGTTCAAGGTAATCTTTTTTTATTATTTGAATAAGAAGATCAAAATTCACCATCAGTCTAAGGGAGGTTTCACCTTTAAATCAATTGAGATTTGATAGGGTGCCTTTTCAATATACAAAATATATTTTTCAATTACCGATTATGTCTTCCGACGATGGAGTCAAACTTTATTCAATACAATAAAACTCAATATGCAATTGCTAGACGTAAGAGGAGGCTTATTTTGACATCAAAGAAAAACATCGATTATGTAGTACATACCCAAAAATCTACTAATGTACAAACCCGTAGTTATGTATCCACTTTACCGCCTTCTCTTTCAAGTCCTTCATCTAATACACTAATTGGTACCGTTTGTTCTAATAACTGTGAAAACTTGGAAAATTATTCCAATCCTACTATTGTTAGACAGAGAAGGAAGCTAATTTTAAGTAACAAAAAACAGTCTCGTAATATCTTGAAGAAGGAAAATCGCACTGGGGGCCATCAACATGTTGCTACCCCTAATCAGGCCCTATTCACTGGTCCGCGTACACCTCTTTCACCTAGAAATTATAATTTGATAAACACTGCACCATTGCAGAGACATCTCCAACAAAAATCGTGGCTAAAAAAATTATTGCTCAGAAGTTCACGCCAACCCGTGACTGATATGGTTCAACTGAGTTGTATCACGAGTCACGCATCTACGTCTAATTTTCGAACCTGCAATGAAGATGAAACTTATGATATTACAGCAGAACAACATCATTTGGACGATGTGATGTCTAATTCTGACGATGAATTCGATTTGAGTGGTACTTCTGACTCTGATACCAACATGGATGTTGAACCGTTAACAAATTCTTATCTGCAAAGTACATTCGATATTGTAAACCTTTATAACTATTCATTGACTATTTCATCTGATTATCATGTTTCCGCTCTGCAGAGTATTATGCTATAGGAGACCGAGTATGGGAATATACATGTTATTAATCCTGTATGTGGTATGAAGAATGCATACAAATCGAACCATAGAACTGTTCCTAAGTTCCATCGTTTTTGCGGTGGTGGAAAAATTGTACTCCCCTTCCTACATGACCCACCACAAGTGTTGCAACATCTTCTATATAATGGCATATGTCCACAAAGTAAAAACTACCAGAACAACATTCGTACTTAAAACGCCATGTTTTCTTTCATTTCTCCTAGAATAAAATTCGACACAACCTACTCGAAGACCAGAGGTAAATCCTGTCATCACATAGGTACTCTACTACCGGAAATTGGATATCCTCCACAATATGCTCAACTATATATTTATTACATCGACAACAAATTTGATAACAAAATGAACTGTTTCAGGTATCTGTAATTAGTTAGCAATACATACTTCACGCGTCAGCACATTTTATGTTTCAATTTTTTCTGACTTACCTAATATATAGGGACAATAAAGTTGTCCAAAGGACATTGTCACTAAGCTAAAGCGTATGTTAGGCGAGTTTAATATCCATGCCAAGGTTTTTATAATGACAAGGGATCTTTTGAAGGCTAATACATTCTTAGACTTGAAGTTGAGGATTATTGGTGATAGACCGAAAGATGGTCGGGTCTATAACACACCGACGGTGTCAGAAGATGATGCTCTGATTGTTGGAGATATTGACTCTGCTTCTCAAAGAGACATCGTTATTCAAGCATGCAATAGCCATTTGCAACACATTTATGAGTTTCATGTTGCATACTTAGCATATCAATACCCTCTCATATTTGTTTATGGTGAAAATGGATACATGAAAAATATATTGAAGAAATGTGAGCATGAAACTGTAGTTAACAGGAGAAATCGTCAATCCATGAAATATTGGCTATCATTCCGATTGCAGGAACGCAATAATGAGGCAAAGACCTTAATTCACTCGAGACGACTATTTTAATAGTTCTTAGTCAACGGTTATGCAATGATGGAGTCTGAACGACTTAATTAGTTATAGAATAATCAATCAAAGTTAACAATTGGTAAGTATAACAAACTGAATGATCAATACGGTGGTGGTCAACCAAATCAACCATCAGAGCGAGGCAAAGATGTAGTTTTACCGTCTACTTTTATTGGTAGCAAGTGATACATGGATCAACTATATTTTGATGGAGTGGCCATTTTAAGTAGGTTAGGTTTCCCTGATTTGTTTTTTACCTTTACTTGCAACCCCACTTGGCCATAAATCACCCGTGCATTGTATGGAACTGGGTTAAAGCCGCACGATACCAAAATTTTCAAAATCAAGTTTGACGAACTCATGTGTGATATTATAAAACACCATGTTCTCGGCAAAGACTTGGCATGTAAGTGGTGTTATTCATTTAATAATGCGATTTTCAATCATTTTTCTTCCTATGACAATAAGCGTTAACTAACTATTATGTTTGAAGTTATGTACACGATTGAATTTCAAAAGTGGGGATTGCCGCATGCACACATTTTGATCTTCTTGCATCCTCAGAATAAATATCCAACACCTTCGGACATAGAAAACATCATTTGCACAGAAATTCCAGACCCTACTCTTCATCCAACTTTATACGATTTAATTAAGACGCACATGATGCATGGACCCTGTGGTCTATCTCGGATGAACTCATCATGTATGAAAAATAGGAAGTTCTCGAAATACTTCCCAAAGAATTTCATTGAAGATACGATTTTTGATGTTGAAGGTTATCCCCTTTACAAAAGATAATCAAACTCTCATATTATTCAAAAGAAGGGAATCTCGTTGGACAATCGATATGTAGTACCTTACAATACAAGACTGTTGTTGAAATATCATGCACGTATAAACATGGAATGGTGTAACTAAAGTACATCCATCAAATATATACATAAAGGCTATGATATAATCATGACAACTATTTAAAGGAACGACAAAAAACCAATTGATGAAATCAAACACTATCTTGACTACAGGTATGTCTCCCTGAGTGAGGCGTCTTCACATATTTACTCTTACAATATTCATGGACGAGAACCTGAGGTCAAACGTAAGTTCTATCATTTGGTAGGTGAAAAAGAAATTTACTACAATGATCACAATTGAATGGAAAATCTATTGGAAAGTGAAAGTGTCACTGAATCCATGTTTATTGTTTGGCTGGTTGTAAATGGGAAATAAGAAGAAGTCCGGTCATTGACGTATGACCAATTTGTATCAAATTATGTTTATGATAAGAGGAAAAGAATATGGAGGCCTCACAAAAAGGGTTCACCATCGGTCGTTTGATATGGGTTCCACCAACCAATGAAGAATTGTTTTAGTTGCGGATGATGTTGATGGTAGTCAAGGGACCGACAATTTATGAGGATACTTGCAAAGTTGGTGGCAACCAATTTGATATATTTAGGGATGCATGCTTTGCAATGGTCTTTCTTGAAGACGATAAAGAACACATTATAGCTATCAAAGAGTCGAGTGAATGGGGTTCATGTCATTTTCTTTACAATTTTTTTGTCGTTATGCTTTTGTCAAGTGCCATTAATCACCATGCCCATGTTTGGATAGAATCATGGTTGCTATTAGCGGATGATGTGTTGCATGCCCAAAGACAGTTGGCTCAAAATCCATGTTTAAACACAACTCAAAATTATGTACTATTTTTCAACATATTTGTTCATGTGTTACCCTATATATTTCTAACAGGTTTTTCAAATATGTTGTTGTGAATTACCTCAAGTATTGCACGTAAGTTAACTATATGATTTTTATATATATTATCTTCTAACATGAATTACAATACCATATAATATTTGTCGCTCCAGGGATTTTCATCCTAGTACAAACGAGAAAGTGGCGCGGAAAAGTTAGAGTCGCCAGCCAGACATTTTTATCCCGAATGAATGGGAAAGGTAATGTTGCACAAACTTGAGGAAGAAGGAAAGGACAAGGTCCTGCGAACCAAAGATCTGAGTTCGGGAGTCGGTTACGACCTCGGAAGGTATTAACACCCAAGATCGTCCGCCGTACCCGACGGGATCCACGCTTGCTTGTTTGTTTCAAAGGGTGAGAAAAATAAAGTGCTGAAATGAAATAATGGCTATCTGGAATGGAAAATGAAATGAGAAAGGAATAAGAAAAGAGAATGAGAATAAAAGGGGAAATGTAGGGAAAATAAAAATTATGCTCGAACGTGTCGCTCCCGATAAATGGGAATGGCCCAGATAAAGGTACAGACGCGAACGGTCGGCGAAGGGAGGACGTGAGAACACACAGGAGTGAACTCACAGGAAATGAATAGAGTCGCCAGCTAGGCATTTTTATCCCGGAGGAAAGGCAATGCTGCATAGGCCTAGAAAAGATATGGATAAGACGGTTGCGAACCAGAGAGACTGAGAAAGGGGGTTGGTTACAACCTGGGAAGGTATTAGCACCCAAATTGTCCGCCGTACTCGACGGGATCCACGCTTAAAAGATTTGTGTTTTAAAGGGGTAGTGTCAGTGCAATTTGTGTATAAAATAGCTGGAAAAGGATGTACAGGTGTCAGTGTAAGAAGAAAGCAAAGTGTGATATATACAGTGTCAGTGTAAGGGCAAGAATGAAATGCTCAAGATCATGAGGCTTAAAAGAATGAAACTGGAAGGAGGGGGAATATACAGAGACTTTTGTTCGATAACTGTTAAGTTATGCCTACGTATCCTCTCGTGCAATAAGGAAGTCAGAACACCGTAGTTCGACCCAAAGAGACTGAAAGATGAATTGACTTGTGAACTGCTTACCTGTCTATGCTCAAGTGTATGACCTGTCTGGCTCAGGTGCAAACTGTCTTGCATTAGACGGAAGAAGCGAGTTCTCGTTTATGAATGAATAAGATGAGAAGAGAATCCCGGAGGAGACGATTATTGTTTGTTTTTGGGTTTTCAGTCTTTTATTGCTTTTGAAAGTTTGTCATAAGTTAATAAGCTTAAGCCTAAACCAATGGGTTAGTAAACTCATCACATCCTCCCTCTGATTAGGGGTAATGAGAATACCTTAAGTGTGAAGTCAGCTTCTCACACTTAATCACCTTTTGATATAGGATTAAGATCAATAACCTACTTGTGATTAATTAGATGTTTTTGTTGTTTTTGTTTAGTGTTAAGTAATGAGATTAAGCCATAATCAAGGATTAAACAGACTCATTACACCATCCTAATAGAAGGATAATAGATGAGGGTGTTTAAGCTGAGGAATGCTCCTCAACTTAATCCATAATTAGGGATTAAACTCATGACAAAACAAGCCTTTGATTAAGTGGATTTTATTTAATGATATGATGATGAAATGTTTTTTAGGGTTTGTAAGACAACTTGAGGGGGACTTGTCCATTAACACTAGGGTTAGTCCTTCTTAACCAATTAAGGAAGAATTAGAACCCTAATGCAAGGCCCAAGTTACAAGTGTGATTGTCTTGATGGTTATTATGTGAATTGATTAAAGGATTTAAACACATTAAGGGTTTAACACTTAGGATTAAAGTTATACACTCCATCCTAATAGAAGGATGCAGGCATAAGCTTAATCACAAAGCCTTAAAACCTTTAGGGTTTAGTCCTTGATTATGAGATGAGAAGAGAAGACTCAATGAGACACAAAGGTAAAACTAAGTGGGGGACTAATCAAAACCCTAATCATTGTCATGCTTGGTTGTTCCTAAGGTTTGTGAGGTTTAAGAAAGAAATCTTCAGAGGAACCACCAGGAAGCAGATGAAAGGATCAGGAGAAGCAAAGTAACTTGCTTCATTGAAGAAGACAAGTCACTTGAGGAAAGAAAGTAAGAAGAAGAAGAAAGAGCAAGCTCAATCTCAAACACATAACAAAATGCAGCATGGATGCATAAAAGAGATGAAAAGAAGTTGTGAGAAGTGAAGGCAAATTCACTTCTCAAAATTGCTTACCACCTGAAAAGTTAGTGAAAGAAATGCAATGCAATGCAAAATGAAATGAAATGGCATGAAGCAAACCAAAACCAGAAGCATGTATGAGATGGTAATGATGCTATGAGATGCTACAAACTTGTAACAAGACATGGGGATGATCATACAAAGTTATGGATGCAGATGAAACAAGTTAAGAACCATGATCATACATGAAAAGTTATGAAGTGCAAATGGCATACAACATGGAAAATGCAAGATGCAATGATCAAACATGCTTACAATATGTCTTAAGATGTTCAATGAACCAAATGGATGCACAAAATGCTATGGCAAGTCAAGGTATGAATGCAAATGCAAGATGGATGCATATGGAAGTTCAAATTAGGGTTTATGATCAAAGCATCAAATAAAAACCAAAATCAGAAGCAAACATCAAGATAAAAAATTGAAAATGCATTCAAGGGAACCCTAACCCTACATAAACTCACTGCCCAAAGGAAAGGTTCCAACTCTTAACCTAATTAGAGTTATGAATTTCCTAGGTTTTCTAGGGTTTTTTGGGTACCTTAACAAGAAAAATGTCAAACAAATGAAAAATGCAAGATCAATTCATGCCAATTTAATCTCACAAACTACATGATATGCTAAACATAATGCAAAAAGAATCAAAGTCCAACTCTCAATGGTTAGGTAGAAATGATTTTTGGAAGTTTGGATCAAAATAATGCTTTGAAAATGAATTAATTCCATGGAAAATTATCAAAATGCGTCAAGATCAAAAAAAAAATTTGGTTTGAGGGTTGGACAATGTTCCTAAATGATTTTTAATGTTTCATGAATTTTTTGGTGATTTTTAAATACCTAAAAGGATTTTTAATTAATTAATTCTCATTAATTAATTAAAAATAAACTTTTAAATGATTTAAAAATATTTTTTAATGCAAAAAATAAAAATAAAAATGTTTTTGGTTTCTGAAATTAAATAAAAGTTTATACAAAAAATCTCAGAATTTTTAAAATCGTTTTACTATTTTAAATAAATATGAGAAAAGAAATGAATTAATATGAAAAAGAAAATGAATTTAATTTGAAAAATGGAAAAGTAATCAGATCCAAAGGCCCACGTTTGAACTGGCTGCGCGCGCGTTTGACCTGGCGCCATATCCAATGGCTGACATTCAAACTTGGCTAATTATGATTAACCCTAATTAATTGTGCCCTAATCACTTTCAGGCGACCGGAACACTGTTCCGGTCGTCTTCTCCGACCAACCAAAATCTCAAACTCTCTCTATACGCATCCAAAACAAAATCTAACTGCCCAGAACTCTTCCCCACTCAAAAACGAATCAAACCCCTCAATCAAACAACATTTATCATTCAGAAACAGGGAGAATCGAATCAAACATTTTTTAGGGCAAAAGTTTCAGACATTGCATACATTCTGGTTTCTCAACCATTTTCAAAAATAATCACATATTCATGATCAGGGGAATGCATAGAAGCTATTAAGAACTTAAAATCATGCTTCTGGAAAAAAAGTTCATGAAGCTACCTGAGTTTGAAGCTTTTCAGTTTGGAGCTTTCTGACCTCCTCTCTTGTGCAAAACCACTCCTATGACCTCCCTTGTGCTTCTGAAATGCTTGGAACAAGTTTATTTTGGCTGGCTGGAGAGATTGAACAAGTTCTGTTCAGTGCAGTGAGGGAATCGTGTTTCTGATTCTGGGGGTTTAAGACAATGGTGATGGGTGCTTTGTGACCAGGAGGATGTGTTGAGTTGATCTGTGAAGCTAGTTTGTGTGTTTGTGACTTGTGTGATGATTTTCGAAAGCTCTTGCAAATGAAGGTGAAAATGAGAAAGCTGAGTTCTGGAGTGTTTCAGGCTTGCTTCTTGTTATGTTTGGCTTGCATTTGATTAGTATAAACAATTGCCATTGGTCAGAAGAAGTGACATGTGCTTTATTGATTGGTATGGGTCCTTTTGCCAAAAGGTCAAGTTTGTGTAAGAGAAGCATGGGCCACTTGCTAGCCTAGTACAACAAGTGTGTCCTGCGCAACATTGAAATTCTGTGATCAGGTATGAGATGTCCTAAGAGATGTCCCAACACTTGATAGGACACTTGACAGATTTAACCAAAACTTAAATAGCAAGAAAAGTAAACAACACAGAAGTTTGTTAACCCAGTTCAGTGTATAACCACACCTACATCTGGAGGCTACCAAGCCAGGAGGAAATCCATTATTAGTAATATTAATTCTAGACTTAAACCACCCTGTTTAATCTATCACTTAATAACTACCCAATGCAATTTCTACCTAAGACACACCTTAGATAAGAGTACCCTACTCACTCCCCCTCAATCACACAGTGATCAAGTTTACAAGTTTACTGAAATTGAAGACATCCTTCAAACAATACAGCTTGATCTTACTTCACAGTTTCAATCAAGTCACAAATGCACTTTTGCTTAAAAGCTTATAAAGTGGTACAATAAAACACAACCTGCTATTAAATTCTAGACACCCTATTTTGTCTTCTATAATTCGTACTCAATTCTATGAGTTTCTGTTAATTAAATAGGTATCTGAATTTTGGGCTTTCTGTAGAATGATCCAGCCCTAATGCGCAGCAGCTTCCACCTTGAATTAGGGTTTGTTACCTCCTAGATTCTAGGTGCTTTTAGGTCTTCTGTTTTAAACTGAAACTTCAATATAAAACTCCCTACAGATGCGCCTTGTTCTGTTTTTATCCATCATTAATTAATTCCAGATAATTATCCTTAAATATCTCTGATCTGTTAATCAATAATTAATTCTGGTAGCAGGTCTGAGATGTCTCAACATCTGTTGGGACATCCTGAAAAACTGAACTAAGTTCTTAACACAATGTCCCAACATCTGATGAGACATCCTGATATAAGTTCACATACTCTGTTTGATAATGTCCCAACATCTGATAGGACATTCTGAACTGAATTGAACATTTCTTGTTTGGTCAAAAATTCTGCCAATTCTTAAACATCTACAAACTCCCCCTTTGGCTAATTTTTGGCTAACATCTTTTTTGGTTATCAGAGTGCAGCAGAAGTTCCTTTTATCAGAGTATAGCATTACTTTTCTGTTGATTCTTATTTGAGATTACTCCCCCTCAAACATATATGTATCCAGTCTTATCCAACAGAAAAACTTATTCAGTTCAGAAGCAAACAACCAGAATTTTTCATTCATAATTAAACAGCAATACAATTTGTTGTTGTTCTCCCCCTTGGTAGACACAAAATTAGGGGCCAAAGACACTATTCCAGAAATACATTGCTGTCATTACATATGCCTCACATACATTGATCACTCAGATTCATCACTCTCAGTCTCTTCATCAGCTTCTGTTTCTTCATCAGCTTCACTGTCTTCATCAGCTTCACTGTCTTCATCAGATGCAGCATTCTGATCTTCTTCACTTTCCAACCTTTTAATGATTTCCTCAAGCTTCTGTTTTCTAGCTTCAAGCTCTTTGCAGGTGCTTTTGAGTTCAGCAATTAAAGTCTTCTTGGAGATTGGATTCCTAGTAGTTGAAGGACCTGCAGATGTCCCAGAAGGTGCTTCAACATCTGCTGCATGATGACTGAGGAATAACTTGTAGTGAAAAGCCAAGGGGCTTTCTCTTTTGCAGGCTGTATCCTTGTCAGTGAGAATTCCAGGGTATTGATTGAGTACAATACCACACAGCAATGATGGAAAAGCTATTGGCAGCTTTGTTGCAGAGGAGCTGGCATGCTTCATGGTTTGATCAAAGATAAAAGCTCCATAGTCCATCTTGGTTTGAGTTCCCACAGCATAGATGAATCTGGCCAAACCAGTTGAGATTGAAGAAGTGTGGTTGGTAGGCACCCAGTTAGCTGTACCAATCCTGTTCAGCATGGCATACTTTCTGGTAAGCATGCTCACTGAGAGCTTTCCCTTCACAGGCCATGCCTTGACCTGGTTTGCAGTGATCACCTTACAGACTTTAGTATCTGTCTTACCTAGCTCATTTGGTCCATCTGTTTCTCTTCCTAGGTACTGATTTATGATTTGAGAAGAGAACTCAACACACTTACCTCTCACAAACACTTTTCTGAACTCAGAGGACTTACTATTTGAACAATCCTCCTGAAGATTTACAATGAACTCTTTGACAAGAAGTTCATAGCAGGGAGAGAAATCTGAGACTGTCTTGAATAGTCCTGCAGCAGAGATGAGGTCAATCAGTTCAGTGCACTCAAGTGCATTGCTGCTCAGTTCTCTTTCTAGGGCAACTCTTCTTTGGTACACAAACTTCCACTTGTTCACACTAGAGACATGGTGGAAAGATATGTTGTCTAATGGAGCTTCTGGAACAGCTGTTGAAGCCCTAGATGGGGCTGGTCTCTTCTTGGGAGGAGATGTTGGGACATCTGATTCAACATCTGAGTCAGATGGGGTGACAACTTTCCTTTTCTGAGTTTGGACTTTACTCCATTGTTTTGATGGCCCAAAAGTGGCTTTAGCTTTGCCTTTCTTTGGAGAGGCTTTCTTCTTCTCAGGAATTGCTGCTTCAGCCTGCATCTTGCCTTTCCTGGACCTGAGCCTTTTGGCTATGCTAGGTTTAACAGAGGCTATGATCTCTGCATCAGAGTCCTGCTCCAGGTTCACCACTGGAGGAGATTGAGCAGTCTCCTCTTCAGCTTGTTGATCAGCAGGGATTTGACCTTCATTTGAGGCTTTGGTCTGATCCTCAGAGATTTCTTCATCATTTTCATTTGAGACCTTATTCTGGTCCTCAGTTTGTTCCAACTCAACATCAGATGAGTTCTTTCTCTTATCTTCAGATGTTCCAACATCTGTTGGGACATCTTGTTCTTCTGCAGCTTGAGCTTGTTCTTCTTGAGGTGCAGGCATTGTGTTCAGAGGAACAGAGATTCCACTCACCTTTCTTTGTTCAAACAGAATTTGAGTGACAATCTCCTTGATTGAATCATCCACATATTGTGAAGATTTAGGGGGCATGTTAGCTGGAGAGGGAGTGCCTTCAGCTTTGCTTCTGACTTGATCTTTACCTCTCTTTGGAGTTCTTGCCTTTTTAGTGTGAGAAACGCTTCCCCTGAGTTCGTCCAATGGGGTTGATTGCATTGGTACTACAGAAATGGGAGTGGCATGAACTACGTCTTCTTGATTGAGAACTTCTTCAGTTGAGTTAGGGTTTTGAGACATTGTTGAGGAAGATGGATAGAAGGCTTTAGGGTTTTTAATTTCTGGAGAATAGCTGGTTAATGTGATTCGCTTGTGATAGTATGATGGGAATCTTGATAGCTGATTATAAGCAGTTACTAAATAAGTAGCCGTTACAGTGCAAATGATTAGAGCTGGAATTCCCAAGGATCTTGTCCAGATTAGTTTTACCATCTGGACCTTATGCCATACAATGTCATATGACATGTTGGCACATCTCATTAACTGCTAGATATCACATAAACAGATTCCAAGTTTGCCCCTTAAGTTCTCAAATTGTGTAGCATCCAATGCTTTGGTAAAGATATCAGCTAACTGCAGATTTGTAGCTACATGCTCCAATGAAATCACCTTTTCTTCTACAAGATCTCTGATGAAATGATGTCTGATATCAATATGCTTTGTCCTGCTATGTTGGATAGGATTCTTTGATATGTTGATTGCACTTAAGTTGTCACAGTACAATGTCATGACATCCTGTGGGACATTGTACTCAGTGAGCATCTGCTTCATCCAAACCAACTGAGAACAACTGCTACCTGCTGCTATATACTCAGCTTCAGCTGTAGATAAGGATACACAATTCTGTTTCTTACTGAACCAAGAAATCAGATTGTTTCCTAGAAAGAAGCATCCTCCTGAAGTGCTTTTTCTGTCATCAGCACTTCCTGCCCAATCAGCATCACAAAAGCCAGTGAGAATTGGTTTGCAACCATGAAAGTACATTATGCCATAGTCACAAGTACCATTAACATATTTAAGGATTCTCTTGACTTGATTGAGATGACTGACTTTTGGATCAGCTTGATATCTTGCACAAACTCCTACTGCAAAAGCAATGTCTGGTCTGCTAGCAGTCAAGTATAGCAAGCTTCCAATCATGCTTCTGTATAAGCTTTGATCTACATTCTCACCCTTTTCATCTTTAGTCAGCTTTAAATGTGTGGGGGCAGGAGTTCTCTTGTGAGCAGCATTTTCCATTCCAAATTTCTTGACTATGTTCTTGGAATACTTGCTTTGTGAGATGAACATTGAGTCTTCCATTTGCTTTATTTGCAGACCAAGAAAGTAGGTTAATTCTCCTACTAGGCTCATTTCAAATTCAGATTCCATCTGCTTGACAAAATGTTTGACCATCCTGTCAGACATCCCACCAAAGACAATGTCATCAACATATATTTGTGCAATCATGACATTTCCTTCTTCATCTTTAACAAACAGGGTTTTATCAATTCCACCTTTTCTGTATCCTTGCTTGATAAGAAATGTGGTCAGTCTTTTATACCATGCCCTTGGAGCTTGTTTCAAACCATAAAGTGCCTTCTTTAGTTTGTATACATGATTTGGACAGTTTGGATCAACAAATCCTTTAGGCTGTTCTACATATACTTCTTCATTAAGGTAGCCATTTAAAAAGGCACTTTTCACATCCATTTGAAATAGCTTGAACTTCAAGATACAAGCAATTCCCAACAGTAGTCTTATTGATTCAAGCCTTGCTACTGGTGCAAAGGTTTCATCAAAGTCTACCCCTTCAATTTGAGTGTATCCTTGAGCCACAAGTCTAGCTTTGTTCTTTGTAACAACTCCTTGTTCATTTGACTTGTTCTTATACACCCATTTTGTACCAATCACATTTATGTCATCAGGTCTAGGAACAAGATTCCACACTTCATTCCTTGTGAATTGACCTAATTCCTCTTGCATAGCACAAATCCAGTATTCATCAGTGAGAGCTTCCTTGATATTTTTAGGTTCTATTTTGGAAACAAAACAAGAACCTGAAATCACTTCTCTTGATCTAGTGCTCACACCTCTGTTGGGATCACCAATTATCAAATCTTTGGGATGATCCTTTTGTATTCTGATGGAAGGAGGTTTGCTTGATTCTTCTGTCCTTGTATCAGTTTGAGTGAAGTTATATTGATCATTCTTTTCTTCAGCTTCAATCTTGATATCAGCAGATGTTCCAACATCTTCTGGGACATCTGTAGGAGCATCATCAATTATTACATTTATGGACTCCATGATGACCTTGGTTCTAGAATTAAATACTCTATATGCTCTGCTGTTTATAGAGTATCCAAGAAAAATCCCTTCATCACTTTTAGGGTCCAATTTTCTCCTTTGCTCCCTATCTGCCAGAATATAGCAGTTACTTCCAAACACATGAAAGTACTTAACAGTGGGTTTTCTGCCCTTCCAGACTTCATATATTGTGGACAAAGTTCCTTTTCTCAAGGTAACTCTGTTATGGATGTAGCAGGCAGTGTTCATAGCTTCAGCCCAGAAATACAGAGGTAACTTTTTGGCATGGATCATAGCTCTTGCAGATTCTTGGATAGTTCTATTCTTCCTCTCAACAATCCCATTCTGTTGAGGAGTGATTGGTGAAGAATATTCATGATTGATTCCTTCTGAAGAGCAGAAATCTAAGAACTTTTGATTCTCAAATTCCTTTCCATGATCACTTCTTATTCTGATTACACAGCTGGATTTTTCTCTTTGTAATCTTTGGCATAATTCTTTGAATACATCAAATACATCAGACTTTTCTTTGATGAAATTTATCCATGTATATCTTGAAAAGTCATCAACCACCACATAAGCATACCTCTTACCACCAAGACTTTCAACCTGCATAGGTCCCATAAGATCCATATGTAAAAGTTCCAAAACTTTGGAAGTTGTCAGATGTTGGAGCTTTGGATGGGACATCTTGGTTTGCTTGCCTATTTGACATTCACCACATATTTTACCATCATCAATCTTCAGTTTAGGAATACCTCTTACAGCATCCATAGATATGATCTTCTTTATGCCTCTGAAATGAAGATGGCCTAGTCTTTGGTGCCATAGTTTCACTTCTTCTTCTTTAGCTAGAGAGCAAGTTGAAGTGAGACTGAAGTCTAGTGGCTCCCACATGTAACAGTTGTCTTTAGACCTGGCTCCTTTCATGACAACCTCTTGTTCATTGTTAGTCACTATGCATTTAGTTTTGGTAAAGTTCACACTGTACCCTTGATCACATAACTGACTTATGCTGATCAGGTTAGCAGTTAAACCTTTAACTAGCAGCACATCATCTAGTCTTGGAATATCTTGACAATCCAAGGTTCCAACTCCCTTGATTTCTCCTTTAGCTCCATCTCCAAAGGTCACATACCTGGATGAATGTGATTTTAAGTTTACTAGCAAATTCTTCAATCCAGTCATGTGTCTTGAACATCCACTGTCAAAGTACCAGTCTTCTTTAGCTGATACTCTCAGTGATGTATGTGCTATGTATGCAGTATTTTTCTTTGACCAGATGAGTTGAGATTTCTTTTGATGCCTCTGCCCTGTGTGTTGTTTATCAACTGATCTCCAAGCTTGATTGTTGATCTTGTTCTTGTAGCTTTGATCAGCTTCAGTGCTAGCTTTTGGTTTCCATACCTTCTTGAAGTTTTCAGTCTTCTGCTTAGGAGGTTGCTGATTTCTATTATGTTTATGCAACACTTTCTTGGTAACTTCTATTTTCTTCTTGGAAGGTTGCTGATACATCTGATTTGGATATCCATGCAACTTATAACAATGAGGTTTGATATGTCCAAATCTTCCACAGTGATGGCATCTCCATCTTTGATACTTCTTCTTCATTTTGTTCTTTCCAGAATGTTGAGACATCTGTTGGAACATTATGTTTGTCTTTGTGTTCTGATGTTGAAGCATCTGTTGGGACATCTTGTTTGACTGTGTAGTTTTTGCAGTAGCTTTGCTAGAGCTGGCTTCATCTTTGTTATATCCCAGTCCACTTTTGTCCCCTGAATGTTTATTATTGCTGAGAATAACATCCAGTGTATTTGAGCTGCTGTTCAACATTTTAACAGATTTGGACATATGTTCCAACTTAGAGTTGAGAAGAGTTACTTCACTTTTCAAGGTATCAATGATTACTTGACCACTTGCTTTTTCATCTTCTAATACCTCATTCTGCTTCTTTAGCTTTATAACCTCACTGCATATTTCAGTGCTTCTCTTGTATAGATCTTTGAAAGCTTGCTCAAGATCTGCATAAGTAAGCTCTCCACAACTGGAATCACTATCATATTCAAACAGTCCAGCTAAAGCAGTAATATGCTTAGCTGATTCTTCTTCTGAATCTCCTCCTGAGTCTTCATCAGACCAGGTTACAGATAGTCCCTTCTTTTGTCTTTTTAAGAAGGTGGGACATTCCTTCTTGATATGTCCATATCCTTCACATTCATGGCATTTGACTCCTTTTTCTTGACTGGTCTTTTCAGTATAATTTGACTTTTTATTATCATCATAATGTCTCCTGTTCTCAGAAGAGATTGTGAATTTTCCACTGGATTTGGATTTGCCATCCATTCCTCTGAGAATCTGTTTGAATTGTCTTCCAAGCATAGCTAGGTTTTCTGATAAGCTTTTACCATTTTCTGATTCATCATCTTCTTCTTCATCAGTATTTGACACCAATGCTATGCTTTTGTTCTTTTTAACATTTGTCTCATTCATTCCCATCTCAAAAGTTTGAAGGGAGCCAATGAGTTCTTCAACTTTCATGGAGCATATGTCTTGAGCTTCTTCTATTGCTGTGACTTTCATGTCAAATCTTTTTGGCAAAGATCTGAGAATCTTTCTTACCAGCTTTTCATCAGTCATCTTTTCTCCCAAAGCTCCAGAAGTATTGGCTATATCCAAGATGTTCATGTAGAACTCATGAATTGATTCATCTTCCTTCATTCTCAAGTTTTCAAACTTGGTGGTGAGAAGTTGAAGTCTTGACATTTTTACTTTTGATGTTCCTTCATGAGTTGTTTTGAGAGTGTCCCAAACATCTTTGGCCAGCTCACAATGATGAACAAGTCTGAAAATGTTCCTATCAATGCCATTGAATAAAGCATTTAAGGCTTTTGAGTTGCCTAGTGCTGAATCTTCTTCCTCCTTACTCCATTCTTCTTCAGGTTTCAACACTTTTGTTTCATCTTTGGTGTCTTGGACAGGATGATCCCATCCAACATTGACAGCTCTCCATGCCCTGTTGTCAAGTGATTTTAAGAATGCAATCATTTTTGGCTTCCAGTAGTCATAATTAGATCCATCCAGTATAGGTGGTCTATTTACTGACCCTATATCTCTGTCCATGTTACAAAATTTGTTTTCCCTAGATCTCACCCAGTATAAACAGGCAGGGTGCCTGCTCTGATACCAATTGAAATTCTGTGATCAGGTATGAGATGTCCTAAGAGATGTCCCAACACTTGATAGGACACTTGACAGATTTAACCAAAACTTAAATAGCAAGAAAAGTAAACAACACAGAAGTTTGTTAACCCAGTTCAGTGTATAACCACACCTACATCTGGAGGCTACCAAGCCAGGAGGAAATCCACTATTAGTAATATTAATTCTAGACTTAAACCACCCTGTTTAATCTATCACTTAATAACTACCCAATGCAATTTCTACCTAAGACACACCTTAGATAAGAGTACCCTACTCACTCCCCCTCAATCACACAGTGATCAAGTTTACAAGTTTACTGAAATTGAAGACATCCTTCAAACAATACAGCTTGATCTTACTTCACAGTTTCAATCAAGTCACAAATGCACTTTTGCTTAAAAGCTTATAAAGTGGTACAATAAAACACAACCTGCTATAAAATTCTAGACACCCTATTTTGTCTTCTGTAATTCGTACTCAATTCTATGAGTTTCTGTTAATTAAATAGGTATCTGAATTTTGGGCTTTCTGTAGAATGATCCAGCCCTAATGCGCAGCAGCTTCCACCTTGAATTAGGGTTTGTTACCTCCTAGATTCTAGGTGCTTTTAGGTCTTCTGTTTTAAACTGAAACTTCAATATAAAACTCCCTACAGATGCGCCTTGTTCTGTTTTTATCCATCATTAATTAATTCCAGATAATTATCCTTAAATATCTCTGATCTGTTAATCAATAATTAATTCTGGTAGCAGGTCTGAGATGTCTCAACATCTGTTGGGACATCCTGAAAAACTGAACTAAGTTCTTAACACAATGTCCCAACATCTGATGAGACATCCTGATATAAGTTCACATACTCTGTTTAATAATGTCCCAACATCTGATAGGACATTCTGAACTGAATTGAACATTTCTTGTTTGGTCAAAAATTCTGCCAATTCTTAAACATCTACAAGCATGATGAGGGAAAAGGCCTAGGATGGTTCAGCAAACTAGCCAGCAAGTGGATGAGAAGCTATGATGAGTTTTGCAACTTGGCTTGCCTTTGATCCTTATGAAAAAGGCTTGCTCCACAAGCCATAAAACATGTGATCCCTTGGCCCATTCTGATTTTTAAATGTTGTGTGATCATGTTGTGTGGATTAGAAGTGCATTTGATAGCTTTAGAACACTTGATCAAGTCATTTTGCAAAATACCTCTTTGGTAGAAACTTTGAATTTTTGTGATTTTTGCCAACTTTGGTGAGCCATAACTTTTGATCCAAAATGAATTAGGTCATGTTCTTTTACTTTTTGAAAAGGGAAAGATCTATTCTACAACTTTCATGACCAAAGTTTTTCCATTTGAAGCTTTTTTGAATCAAAAAGTAAAGGTTGAAAAAGTTGCCTAAAATGGCATTTTCATTAAAAGTCAAACTTGCCCAAAAAGTCAACTTTGCAAAAGATTTGAAATTCTTCAATTTTGTGAACTTCCAACTTCTTCTATGATCAAATAAAGATCATATACAATCAAAATGATGAAGAACACCCTTTGGTTGGGTCATTGGGGGCCTCAGATGCCCTGATTTTACACTGACTTGCTTGAAAAGTCAACTCTTGATCAGATGACTTCCCCATGGAATTTCTTCATGAAAATTGATATGCATACTCCCTATACCATATAGAGACCAATAGAAACAAGAATGACCAAAAAATTTGGAGTTATGGCCTTTGAAACCAAAACCCTAATTTTAGGTCAACTGTGCAGTCAAACCTGGCTCTGCCTTCATACCATTCTTAGTTCTTGTGATTTTTTGACATTCTTGACTTTGAGAGGATGTAATATGATACTTGAACACACATGGACCCCTTTGAAGTGATTGATGGCCTTTGGAGTGGCTCAAGAAGCTCTTGGATAACTCAGATCACAAACCCTAGATGCAGATGACTTAGAATCTATGCAGTGAATCAAAAATGTAATATGGGATGGTATGACTGAGCTTATGCATATGAAATGATCACAAGCCATGGTGTGAATGGGTGAGGGCAAATTTGGGGTGTTTACAGCTGCCCCTATTCAAACATGAGTTAGCCGTGCAGGATGTAAGCGACGGCTTATCAGGCAAACAAGATAACTTGTGGTTGAATACCAAAGACAGTCCAAAATTTGCACTCACAGAATGAAGAAGAAAAGGGATACAGATTGTAAAAGAAAATAAAGTATATTGTAAAGTATGGGCGACGGAGGACGACTGTCGAGCAGAGGACGACTGCTGGGTAAAGAGCAATGACGGGGACGGCCGACATGCCGGGAAAAGTGCGGGAAATAAAGCAATGACGGGGACGGCCGACATGCTGGGGATAAAAGGGGTTATGATGGGGACGACCATCAAGCAAAGCTGTAAGATTCTCTGGGGATTAATGAAAAATGATGGGGACGGCCATCAAGTTCATAAAGTAATGTAACCAACGATGGGGACGGCCATCGGGCTAAAAAAGAAAAAGGGACCACGGCGGGGACGGCCATCGGGTTAAAGAATAAATGAAATAAACAGATGATGAGGTACGGTCATCAAAGGTGAAGGACGATCACCTAGCAGGGGACGGCTGCTCTGTTGGGGATAAGATGAGGGACGGTCATCTAAGGTGGAGGACGACCACCTGGCAGGGTACGGCTGCCGAAAATATCGCGACATAGGACGAATGCCGGATAAAAAGGTCAACGATGGGGACGGCCATCGGATGAGCATGATGGAGGACGACCATCAAGAGGTGGAGGACGACCACCTAGCAGGGGACGGCTGCTCTCAAGGTCTATCATGACATAGGACGAATGTCAGATGACCAAAAATCAACAATGGGGACGGCCATTGGATAAAATGATGAAGGAGGATCATCAACAGGTGAAGGACGATCACCTAGTAGGGGACGGCTGCTAAATATCACGACACAGGACGAGTGTCGGATAGAAAAAGTCAACGATGGGGACGACCATCGGACGAGCATGATGAAGGACGATCATCAAGAGGCGGAGGACGACCACCTAGCAGGGTACGGCTGCTCTCAGGGTTTATCATGACATAGGACGAATGTCAGACAAGAAGAAAATTCACTTTGCGGGCGATCTACTGGGGAATAGTAAACACGGACGAGTGTTTATATCCAAGAAATAAAAGGTATAAGTGTTTAGATGTGTATAGATTTAAAGACGCGGACGAGCATCTCTAAGACTACGATACGGACGAGTATCAGGTAGAAACAAAAAACTGACACGTGTTCAGAGATGATGATACGGACGAGTATCAACTGGTTAACAAGGAACACGGACGAGTGTTGAATCTGAGGGGACTCTTCTGGGGAATAGTAGACACAGACGAGTATCTATATTCAAAAAGACATGAGTGTATGGATTAAAGATGCGGACGAGCATCCTTAAGATTATGACACGGACGAGTATCAAGTAGAAACAAACGCTTGACGCATGTTCTGAGATGATGGTACGGACGAGTACCAACTGGTTAACAAAGAACACGGACGAGTGTCGAATCTGCGGGGATATAAATGGTGTATATAAGATATGGACGAGTATCTGTATAAGTAACATGAGTAGTAAGTATGAGTGGTGTATAGATGAGTGTTCAACCTGCCGGGGAAGTGACACGGACGAGTGTTGAAAGGAGAAGAGTAAAGTATAAACAAATATCTGGTATACAGAGTGTTTATGTTACTGTACTGGGGACAATGACATGGACGGATGTCAAGGAAATGTTATATATATATTTGTATCTGTGAGTGCAAAGGGGATGCTTTGGCTTTCTGCTGGGGATGAGACACGGACGGGTGTCGAGAAGTATCTGTAATATGCAAGTGTTTGTTTGCAAGAAAAAGCTCGGGCGACTTTACTGGGAAATGATGACACGGACGGGTGCCACAAGGAGTGTGTATTTGTATTGGTGAATGTGAGGCAACTGCTTTTGCCGGGGAATCTGGGGGGTATTCTGTATATTGTTGATGGGTTGATAATATTCACAAGTGTTTGATTCAGACCATGGCTTATAATTATGTAATATGTTTGATTTTTGCCGTAATGCTCCGTATTAAACGGAATGCTATGCTTTGTGGGGTGAATATGATGCAAATGCCATGGTTATGCAAAGGAAAACAGATCAGGGATTCAGATCCTTTTGTTTGCGAAGACCCCTGGTCGATCTGTTTGAAGTGCACATCCCAGCTGGGGATGAGATCATTGGTAGATCTGATGAGATATATTTGCCTGGGGAGCTAGGTCACTGATAGACCCATCCTTGGTAGTGAGGGGACCCAGCTGGGGTTTGTAGAAGCTTTCGTCACTCTGTTGTGATTCCTTTATGCGTTGCTCTTCTGAATAGAGGCTGAAACTCTGTGGGGAAGTCGTTCCCTGTCTTTTTTGCTTGGCTGGGGAAGAATGCTCGGCAACTCGGCTGGGGAGAAACAACAAGTGGCAACTCAGCTGGGGAGAAAGCACTTGGGTGCTTAAGACTGAGTGAGCGTTGATTTGCCAGCTTGCTGGGATGAAGCTTTCATGCCCCATGTTGTGCTTTTGAATACCTGCAACCCTGCAAAGACAAAGAAACGCACAAGTAATCCCAAGGTATCCCTTACCGGATTCCGTCATAGGAATGAGACACTCCCGAGAGTAAGTATATTTCCTGTAAGCACGTAGTTTTTATTTTTGAGGATAAGCATATGTATTCATGCAATCAGTATTTTAAAGATATCAGACATTCTTTTGCAAACAAAAATGTACGAGACATTGTGTGACTGAAAAATCTGTTCTTATTAATTCATGTGCCCTGAATTGGCAAGATACAGTCAAAGAAACATATCTCCTGAAATGAGAAGATTGTTGCGAATTGAGAAACAAAATGTTGGCAATGTTGACGACGCTTCAAGGAGCTTCCTCTTTTGCTATGACTCGTATGACTTTTGACGTTCTTCTCGTCTTGCTTTCTGAAGAAGGCTGATTCTGAAAGAAGCTTGATCCTTCCGAAGCTTACCAAGTTGTAGGTGATACAGATGAATTTAGAATGCAACTGTTCGCTTATTCCCTTATTTTGCATGGATCGCCCTTTCGGGTTTTCAATCCATCGGGATACCCATTTTTGCCTGAGCTGTCCAATGCGGCTTTTCAACTCAGCGGGTGTACAAGTTTTATTATTTCCCTTATTTTTGCCCGAGTCTTTTATTCTGTTTTTGACTCGCCGGGATGCCCTATTTTTGCCTGGACTTACATTCTGTTTTTATGTCCAGCGGGTCATTTTTATGCGAAGTATTTTTTAACTGCATCTGAATTCACAGGGGACTGGAAATCTTCACCATCCATGGTGCTGAGCATCAGTGCTCCACCAGAGAAAAATTTCTTTACTACGAATGGTCCTTCATAATTTGGAGTCCATTTGCCCCTGTGGTCTGTATGAGGAGGGAGGATTCTTTTCAGCACAAGGTCTCCTACTTGGTATTCTCGGGGCCTGACTTTCTGATCGAAGGCTCTCTTCATTCGTTTCTGATACAACTGTCCATGACAGATTGCAGCCAATCTCTTCTCTTCAATCAGACTCAGTTGTTCGTATCGGGATCGGACCCATTCTGCTTCGTTCAGCTTAACATCCATCAATACCCGCAGAGAGGGTAATTCAACTTCAACAGGTAGGACTGCTTCCATACCATACACAAGCTGATACGGCGTTGCCCCAGTGGATGTCCTGATTGACGTGCGGTACCCATGTAAGGCAAATGGTAGCATTTCATGCCAGTCTTTGTAGGTGACTACCATCTTCTGCACAATCTTCTTGATATTCTTGTTAGCTGCCTCAACAACGCCATTCATCTTTGGCCTGTAAGGAGAAGAATTGTGGTGTTGGATCTTGAAGTCCCGGCATAGCTCAGCCATCATTTTGTTGTTTAAGTTGGAACCATTATCAGTAATGATTCGCTCGGACACTCCATACCGACAAATGATATCTCTCTTCAGGAATCGGGCTACCACTTGTCTTGTAACATTGGCATAAGAAGCTGCTTCAACCCACTTGGTAAAATAGTCAATGGCTACCAGGATGAATTTGTGGCCGTTTGAAGCAGTAGGCTCAATTTTGCCAATCATATCAATGCCCCACATAGCAAAGGGCCATGGTGAAGACATTATATTCAAAGGATTGGGAGGCACATGTACTTTATCTGCGTAGATCTGGCATTTATGGCATTTTCTGGCATAGGCACAGCAGTCAGCATCCATTGTGATCCAGTAATAGCCTGATCTTAGCAACTTTTTAGCCATGGCATGCCCTCCCGCATGGGTACCAAAGGATCCTTCGTGCACCTCGTGCATTAACAAGTCTGCTTCTATTCTATCAACGCATCTGAGGAGTACCATATCAAAGTTTCTCTTGTACAGGGAACCATCAGTGTTCAGAAAGAAACTACCAGCAAGCCTTCTCAAAGTCTTCTTATCATTGGAAGATGCCCCAGATGGGTATGTTTGATCCTCCAAGAAGCATTTAATGTCATGGAACCAAGGCTTATCATCTTTGATAACATCCGCTGCAAATACATATGTCGGTCTGTCAAGTCTGGACACTGAAATCTGCGGTACAAAGTTGGCAGCTTGAACTTTGATCATAGATGAAATGGTAGCCAGAGCATCTGCAAACTGATTCTCGTCCCTAGGGATATACTCAAGCTTGACCGTTGTGAAGAAAGTCAATAACCTCCTTGTATAATCCCTGTAAGGTATCAGATGATCCTGGTGGGTGTACCATTTGCCATTGGTTTGATTAACTACCAGAGCTGAATCTCCGAATACAGTCAATGTCTTGATCCTGAGGTTAATGGCTTCCTCAAGACCCATAATGCAAGCTTCGTATTCAGCTTCGTTGTTAGTGCAGTTGAAAGTGAGCTTTGCCGAGAAAGGCATGTGAACCCCCTTAGGTGTAATGAGTACTGCACCAACACCACGACCATTCATATTAACGGCCCCATCAAACATCATAGTCCACTCTTCTTCTGGGTCAGGCCCTTCAGTGTGAATAGGCTCTTCATGATCTTTCGCTTTTATGAACATGATGTCTTCATCAGGGAAGTCAAATCTCATAGGCTGGTAGTCATCAATAGGTTGCTCAGCAAGATATTCAGACAATACACTGCCCTTGATGGCTTTCTGAGATGTGTACTGAATGTCATATTCTGTGAGAATCATTTGCCATCTTGCAACCCGTCCGGTAAGAGCTGGCTTCTCAAAAATGTACTTAACTGGGTCCATTTTGGATATCAATAAAGTAGTGTGGGTCAACATATACTGTCTCAGTCGGCGAGCAGCCCACGCTAAAGCACAACAAGTTTTCTCGAGCAGTGAATAACGTTGTTCACAGTCGGTAAACTTTTTGCTCAGGTAGTATATTGCATACTCTTTTCGACCAGACTCGTCATGCTGGCCCAGCACACACCCCATTGACTCTTCTAATACGGTCAAGTACATTATCAGAGGTCTTCCTTCAACTGGAGGCATAAGGATTGGTGGTTCTTGCAGGTATTCTTTGATCTTGTCAAAAGCCTTATGGCAGTCTTCGTTCCACCTGACCGTCTGTTCTTTTCTTAACAGCTTGAACAAGGGTTCACAGGTTGCCGTAAGGTGAGATATGAACCGTGAAACGTAGTTCAACCTACCTAGAAACCCCCGAACTTCTTTCTCAGTTTTCGGTGCAGGCATTTCTTGAATGGCTTTGACTTTATCAGGGTCCACTTCAATCCCTTTCGCGCTTACGATAAAACCCAGCAGCTTACCAGATCGTACCCCGAATGTGCACTTGTTGGGGTTCAATTTCAGTTGATATTTCCTCAGACGCTTGAATAGCTTTAGCATATTTACCAGATGGTCTTCTTCTGTGAGGGACTTGGCAATCATGTCATCCACATAACACTCGATTTCTTTATGGATCATATCGTGGAATAATGTTACCATAGCCCGTTGATATGTTGCACCAGCATTCTTCAATCCGAACGGCATCACCTTGTAATAGAACGTGCCCCAGGGTGTGATGAAGGTTGTCTTCTCCATGTCTTCAGGTGACATCTTGATCTGATTGTTCCCTGAAAATCCGTCCATGAAGGAGAATACCGAGAACTGAGCCGTATTATCAACCAATACATCAATGTGAGGTAATGGGAAGTCATCTTTTGGGCTGGCTCTGTTCAGGTCCCGGTAGTCAACACACATCCTCACTTTGCCGTCTTTCTTAGGCACAGGTACTATATTAGCAACCCACGGTGGATAGCTAGTTACAGCAAGGAACCCGGCGTCCCACTGCTTTTGTACCTCTTCTTTGATCTTCATTGCCATGTCTGGGCGAGTGCGGCGCAGTTTCTGTTTAACCGGTGGGCAATCTTCTCTTAAAGGCAGCTTATGCATAACAATATCGGTGTCCAACCCTGGCATGTCTTGGTAAGACCAAGCAAACACATCCACATATTCCTGAAGCAGGTTAATCAGTTGTTTCTTCACCGAGTCTTGTAGGCAGGCCCCGATTTTAACTTCTTTCACATCTTCATTTGTACCAAGATTAATCGTTTCGACCTCCTCCTGATGAGGAGTGATAACCTTTTCCTCTTGTCTTAACAACCTAGCTAGCTCTTCAGGAAGCTCGTAATCTTCTTCAACCCCTTCATCAGCTTGATTGATCGGATTGTCAAAGTCATACGAAGTCATAGCCGTGCTGTTGTCGGTGCGGTCTGGAAGGCACTCTCTGCAAGGGTTCAGTTTGTTCATTTTAGTGATTGATTTTAATCTTGTTTTAGAAAAGTGAAATAAAGTTGTCATTTTGAAAACATTGCCATTTATTTTTTGTACAAAAAGAAAAATGGAAAAACAGTGAGCGAAAAAGAAAAAAGACTCATTTGCAAAAGATGTCTGATATTTCATTGATTAATCTTGTTGCACAAAAATTACAGATGGCCCGATTACAAAATGAGTCTTGTCATCTTGGGCAAGATGCAAGACTTGATGCATGCTTAAAATATACAGGAAATAATAATTACTCTGCAGGAGTAACCCTTATAATTTCCTGGGAAGACCAGTTTGAGATACGGCTCCCCGGGATCCTTGGACGAATCCAGCTTTCCAGGTTGCGTTCATCTTCCGACTCATCTTCCAAGTTGTTGACAGCATCAGGGGTGAGCATCCCCCCACTAACAAAGTTGGGCTTCTTAGCAGCCTCTGCTTGATCTTGTTGAGTTGGTTTGTAACCCAACCCAAATCTATCCTCTTTCTTCTCCACAGGCAACAGTTTGCCCCAGCCTTGAGCATTCCCTTCCTCAACAACCTTCCTGGCTTGCTGGTAGGATGTCATGGAAGTCCCAAGTACAACAGACGTTTCATTAATATTCAGGGCCTCAAACCCCTGATTCATCGTTTCGTGGATCTCCCCATCCATCTCAATGTATTTGTATGTAGCCAGATGGCTAACAAAAATGTCCTCCTCTCCACAAATAGTAACGACTTGGCCCTCCCACTCGAATTTTAACTTCTGGTGAAGGGTAGACGTAACTGCGCCAGCGGAATGAATCCATGGTCTACCCAACAAACAGCTGTAGGCAGGCTGAATGTCCATCACGTAGAAGGTCGTTTTGAAAGTTTGTGGGCCAATCGTTATAGGCAACTCAATTTCTCCCAGAACTGATCTCTTAGAGCCGTCAAAAGCTCTCACTACCAAGTTACTGGGACGTAACGCCAATCCTTCATACTCCAACTTCACAAGGGCTTTTTTAGGTAAGACATTGAGGGATGACCCTGTGTCTACCAACACATGGGAAAGAACTGCACCCTTACACTCCATGGTAATGTGCAAAGCCTTGTTATGATTGCGACCTTCCGTAGTCAAATCAGTGTTGGTAAATCCTAGTCCATTACTAGCATTAACATTTCCAACCACAGCTTCCAACTGATTGACCGTGATCTCTTCTGGCACATAAGATGCGTGCAAGACCTTTAGTAGTGCGTTTCGATGAGCCTCGGAGCACATAAGCAATGATAGAATGGAGATCTTGGAAGGCGTCTGGTGAAGCTGGTCCACTATCTTGTAATCACTTTTCTTGATGATTCTCATGAATTCATCAACTTCTTGATCAAAAGGTGTTTTCAAAGCTTCTTTAACAATTTGTTCTTCTTGCACCATGCTCTTCCCTTTTGCCTTGGCAGCAGCTTCTGCTTCAGCAGTGGGTCTTTGAATTTGCGGGGCAAAGAGATGTCCGCTTCGAGTGAAGCCTCCGCCTCCCCCCACATTGTCTATTTGTGGTGAAGAAGTTGATGATTCAAAAGTGATTTTCTGTCCTTCGCAGTATAGATCGGAGCCGTAATGCCAAGGGATGGCATTACTGCTTTCATAAGGTACTGGCCCAGGCACTGTGATAGTGACTGGACTGATGGCAGCTGCAGAAGGGACCATGATAGTCTGTGGATCATAGTATATTGTGACTGGTGCTCTGATAGGAGTGGCATTTTGTGAGTTGTAGGCAGAATCATTTGCAGGATCATAATAAATTGTAACTGTTGAGACACTTGCATTGTTTGTTGCTGATGTTGTAGGAGACATTGCTGGAAGGATGGGTGTTGTTGTTGTAGGAGTTTCTGAATGAAGGGGTGCTGAGGTTGTAGAAGGGGCGTTTGTTGATATTTGGTCCGTTGAAGTAACAGATGAAACATTTGTTGATGAAACTGAAAAGTTGTTTGGAACAATGGTTGTTGCAGTTGTAGACGATTCTGGAACTGTGTTTAAGGAGATTGCTGGATTGGTAGGTATTGATGTTGTGATTTGAAGCAGGCCACTCTGGATGAGATCATCTATGCCATCCCTCAAGTTATCACAACCATTCACTGAAATGTTGCAATAAGCACACCCTAGCTCACATCCCGGGAATATTTGACATTCAAGGAGTTGAGCTTTAATCTCCACCAAGGGTGTCCGAATCTGACCCACACTGGTTATCAAGTAAGACGGCTTGTCTTCTTCAATAGCATTGATTCTGGGACCACCATGGTGTGGCATAGGGTTCTTGTTAACATTTGGTGGCGGTGCAAAATTTAGAGCCTTGGAATCCACTAGATCCTGTACTTTCATGTGCAAAGCTCTGCACTTCTCTGTACTGTGGCCAGGTGCATTTGAGTGAAAAGCACATCTGGCGCTGGCGTCGTAATTTCTGGGCAGACTGGAAGGATCTGGAGGTGCCAATGTCCTTAGCTCAACTAGGTTGAGTTTCAGGAGTTGTGGCAGTAATGTGGCATAGGGCATAGGGATCGGATCGATCACCCTATTGGCCTGAGAAGGTCTCTGTTGAAATGGTCTTTGCTGATTGTTGTTGCTGGCGTTGTTGTTGTTATAATTTCTCTGAGGAGGATACTGAGTTTGTTGCTGGTAATTTTGTTGCTGTGGTTGGTAAGCTGGTTAAGGATGAATTGGAGCGGGAATGGTGACTGCTGCCACAGACCTATGAACATATTGGGGTCTGCCCCTGCTGGTATGGATAGCATTGGTTTCACCAGTTCTTCTTGGGCCCACAAAAGGCTTTCTTGTGTTGCTGGATGAGCTTGCACCGTTGTCAGAAATCTTACCCATCTTTAATAGGCTTTCAATTCTTTCCCCGGCTATGACTACATCAGCAAAGCTAGTGGAAGAAAAGGCAGCTAGCCTGTCAATGTATGTTCCTTGGAGGGTGTTCATAAACATATCAGCCATCTCCCTCTCTGACATGGGTGGCTGGACAGCAGCAGCAAGCTGCCTCCACCTCTGAGCGTACTCCCGGAAGCTTTCCCTGGATGATTGAGACATCCCCATCAGGAGGGTCCTGTTGGGAGCCATATCCAAGTTGTACTGATACTGTCTGATAAAGGCCTCAGCCAGGTCCTTCCAGCATCTAATGGTTGCTCTAGTCAGGTGAGAGTACCATTCCCTTGAAGCTCCTGTTAAGCTATCTTCAAAATAAAACATCCATAGCTTTTCGTCCATGGTATATGCCTTCAGCCTCCCTAGAAAGGATTGTAAATGGGTCCGGGGACAGGAAGTTCCGTTGTACTTCTCAAAGCACGGTGGTTTAAATTTGTGGAGAATCCTGACCCCGTCCACTAGACCCATGTCCATAACATCAAAGCCCAAAGAATTCTGGGACTCCAAGGATCTTAGTTTCTCAGCAATCTCATCTAGCCTTCTGTCATAGGCTTCCTCCCCAGCTCCCATCACGGTGAACTGATCTTCCTGGGGGTCTTCTTGCAGCACTCTACCTGCTGTGGCAGTCCCTTGCACATTAACAGGGATGTTGATCTCTGGATGAAGGTGGGGTCCATAGATTGGAGGATTAACATGGGGTTGAACTCTCTCATTGTTGCTTGTCCCAGCAGTCCCCGGATGGGGGTCTTCCTGATTCCTCCCTTCTACCAGTGCTCTTAATCTTTCTTGGCTTTGAGCCATATTATTCATCACCTCCATAAATTGTGTCATCTGATTCCTCATTTCCAATCTCTCATTAGCCATTTGAGTCCTGACCTCTGTAAGGTCCTGCTGTACTTGGTCCATTTGTATACCCGGAAGGTTGTTGCGGGTTGGATATCTGTGTGGACGGTTGAGTGGAAACACCCGCCGTCGAGCAATAGTTCCTGAAGTCACAACAGAGTTAGTAATCAATAAAACAAAAACCTACAAAACAAAACAAAAGGTTAGTATGCAATGCAGTATGCTTATTTGTTTCCAAGGTATCCGGCTTGGCACTTGTTTTGACCTTTCCAGACCCCTGAGGAAGATGCTTGTGATGTTGCTTTGAAAGAACTCAGATAAAACAAACCAACACATATATTACAAAAAGTAAATGATACATAGTTTGTTTCTTTTTACAATACATGCCCTCTAAGGGGTCAAAAATACAACATGAAGAAAAGTACATGAAATGAAAGCAACAACAAGCAAAAGTCAAACACCAAGACCAAACTCATCCTCCTGAACTTCCTTTAGAAGTGCTTCAGTCACAGGATCAGCTGGACGCTCTGTAAGATTCCTGATAAGGAGATTCCTTGTAGTAACAGCTGCAGTTAGCTTCTTGTGTCGACTCTGGTCCTTTGACCTCTTCACACCCGCTCTGAGTTTCAATTCTGAGATCTCTCTCTGGGCTGCTGCCAGGGCTTCCTGTTGCTCCTTTGCACTAGCCTCCAGCTGCTCAATCTTGTCCTGAGTCCTTTTATCCTCCTGAATGTGAGCTTCGGTGATCCTGACCCACCTAGCCTGACTCTCCTTCAGATACAAATCAGTCCTAGCTCTCTGGAATTGGGCCTCTTTGCAGGCATTTTTCAAGATCTGCTCTCCAGCCCTTGACTTCTTGATATAGTCTTCTGACTTCTCAATCCTGGCTAGATGCTCCACCTTTAGCTTTTCCAACCTTTCAATGTCCAGCCGACCATCACTCCTCTCCCAGAGGGTCTTCTGTAGAGCCTGAGTCAGATTCTCATTTCTTTCTTTCAATTTCTCAAACTCCTCTAAGCTGACAGTTGCTGGAGGTGGTGCTGTGGAAGGTCCAGGCACATCTTCAATAGTGAAGGGCATTCCAGTAATTTGAGCCCGAGCGTGGGACCACTCATAGTACTGAGCTGAGGCCACATTATTGCATCTCCCAAGAATGGTTACCCCCTTAGTCTGCACATTGTCCCAGGCCCAGGATGCCTGCCTGACAATAGCCAGATTAGGCTTGTTCTCACAATAAAGGGTCTCTGCCAGATCCTGTACCCTAGGAGGATGGACTAATGCATAGCCCAGTTGTCTTTTGAATAGCAGAGGGTTGTAGTTGATGCAACCCTTCACTCCTATCAGAGGCACATTGGGAAATTGCCCACAACTTGTAATGATGTCTCTGCCTTTGGTGCTCTGAGTGCACCACCTGATATCATCTGAGGTTAGAGCAACAAGCTTCCTAGCCCAGTTCCTTTGCTGGTGAGGGTTCAAGAATGCATCAGTCTTTGGCAAATGTTTGAGCAGCCAAGTATGGAACAAAGGAGCACAGCATCTCACTAATCTTCCCCTTTGCTTTTCATTCCTTTGGTGAACAGAGTAGTAAAGATCTCCCAGTAAGGTGGGCACTGGGTTCCTCAGGATGAAAAGATGGATTGCATTCTTGCTAACAAACTTAGGCTCATCTGCAAATAATATGATCCCATATATGCTAAGGGCCAATAATGCACAGACCGCCTTCCACTCTCCCAAGGAGGTCTTCAGAGTGGCCTGAGAAGTCAAGAAATCCAAGTGCAGACCAGAGACACCAGCCTTGGCAGTCATATTCTGCCCAATCAGAACTGGTTCTAGATGCAATGCCTTTGCCACCTCTTCATTACTAGGAAAAGCCATCTCAAGGTTGAAGGGGACTCCACCCCTGATAGGTGCACCAATCAGTGATGAATACTCTTCCAACAAGGGTCCCAACTGAAAATTCTGGAAGGTGAAGCACCTCAGAGGGGGATCATAGAACTGCAGGCAAGTATGAATCAAGCTCCTCTGGGAAGGATCCAAATCCATAACCACATCAAGGATTCCTCCATAATGTTCTCTGAATAGTGGTATATGGTCTGGAGTAATCAGGGTCTGAATCTTCCTGATGCTAGCCAACTCAGGCTCAAAGAAATGATAGGAGATGTTGCTCTTCTTAGGTGCCATGTTGCTGAAGAAGAGCTGAGACAGATGCTGAGAATAACACTGAAGATGGGCCACTGACAGGCTGAGACTGGTGATGCAGGTGACTGAAGCAGGTAGCTGATAGCGAAGCAAGTACTGATGAAGATAGGTCTATGCTGAAGAAGGGGTCAAAACCAAGCCAAAATGTAGGATGGATACCCTGAAAAACAAATAAACACATGTTAAAATGATGCAATGATGATGTATGCAAATGATATGCAAAGGTTTGTGACTGAGCTGGATCTGATTAACTGCCTTGATATAGGTCCATGTATGTTCAAGAAATCCAGATGGAGGTTCATAAGTCCGGTAACCAAGGTGGGGGACTCAAATAAAGAGTCACATGTCCAGGGTTAAAAATCACAAGAACTGTTCCAACATGGAGTACTCTTAATCAAAACAGAGTAACAGGGTATGCTGAGGTCAAGGGTACCTGCAAACCTGTAAACAGCCCAACCCCCTCACAGGTGATGTTCTAAAACAAGGATCCTCAGACTTGGATCAGTTATGAGAAGTGTAAACACTTCTAACCCGGAGGTACAATGTTTACAATAACCATAAAAGATCCTCCTCTAATTCACCTCAGTTTCTGAAGGTCAAAACTAAAGGTCATCCAGACTTAGCAGGCTTCCCAGATAGCCCTAGCACTACAGGAAATCTGCAGCACAGAGTTCTCAAGAAGAAACCCATATCTGAACCGTGTTTCATATTCCCGCACCAGACCGAAATGGAATGGGAAAGAACATGAACCACTCTAGCCTAGGTGTCACTCAGGTCCCAGGTATAGGACCTCAACTCTAAATGAAACACCCACCCACCAAAGCAACAAAACAGATCCAGCCAGCACAATATGACGGTATGATATATGTAAAGCTATAAAGGAAGCAAATAAACAACTGTACATAAGGCAAATAAACAAAATAAATACACAAACACAAATAGCACATAACACCCCAGTAAACACAAATCAAACAAGCGCTAGGAGGAACCCACAAAAAGAACCAGAAGCCCTGGTTGCAGTATAAGGTTCCCCAGCAGAGTCGCCAAGCTGTCGCTCCCGATAAATGGGAATGGCCCAGATAAAGGTACAGACGCGAACGGTCGGCGAAGGGAGGACGTGAGAACACACAGGAGTGAACTCACAGGAAATGAATAGAATCGCCAGCTAGGCATTTTTATCCCGGAGGAAAGGCAATGCTGCATAGGCCTAGAAAAGATATGGATAAGACGGTTGCGAACCAGAGAGACTGAAAAAGGGGGTTGGTTACAACCTGGGAAGGTATTAGCACCCAGATTGTCCGCCGTACTCGACGGGATCCACGCTTAAAAGATTTGTGTTTTAAAGGGGTAGTGTCAGTGCAATTTGTGTATAAAATAGCTGGAAAAGGATGTACAGGTGTCAGTGTAAGAAGAAAGCAAAGTGTGATATATACAGTGTCAGTGTAAGGGCAAGAATGAAATGCTCAAGATCATGAGGCTTAAAAGAATGAAACTGGAAGGAGGGGGAATATACAGAGACTTTTGTTCGATAACTGTTAAGTTATGCCTACGTATCCTCTCGTGCAATGAGGAAGTCAGAACACCGTAGTTCGACCCAAAGAGACTGAAAGATGAATTGACTTGTGAACTGCTTACTTGTCTATGCTCAAGTGTATGACCTGTCTGGCTCAGGTGCAAACTGTCTTGCATTAGACGGAAGAAGCGAGTTCTCGTTTATGAATGAATAAGATGAGAAGAGAATCCCGGAGGAGACGATTATTGTTTGTTTTTGGGTTTTCAGTCTTTTATTGCTTTTGAAAGTTTGTCATAAGTTAATGAGCTTAAGCCTAAACCAATGGGTTAGTAAACTCATCACATCCTCCCTCTGATTAGGGGTAATGAGAATACCTTAAGTGTGAAGTCAGCTTCTCAAACTTAATCACCTTTTGATATAGGATTAAGATCAATAACCTACTTGTGATTAATTAGATGTTTTTGTTGTTTTTGTTTAGTGTTAAGTAATGAGATTAAGCCATAATCAAGGATTAAACAGACTCATTACACCATCCTAATAGAAGGATAATAGATGATGGTGTTTAAGCTGAGGAATGCTCCTCAACTTAATCCATGATTAGGGATTAAACTCATGACAAAACAAGCCTTTGATTAAGTGGATTTTATTTAATGATATGATGATGAAATGTTTTTTAGGGTTTGTAAGACAACTTGAGGGGGACTTGTCCATTAACACTAGGGTTAGTCCTTCTTAACCAATTAAGGAAGAATTAGAACCCTAATGCAAGGCCCAAGTTACAAGTGTGATTGTCTTGATGGTTATTATGTGAATTGATTAAAGGATTTAAACACATTAAGGGTTTAACACTTAGGATTAAAGTTATACACTCCATCCTAATAGAAGGATGCAGGCATAAGCTTAATCACAAAGCCTTAAAACCTTTAGGGTTTAGTCCTTGATTATGAGATGAGAAGAGAAGACTCAATGAGACACAAAGGTAAAACTAAGTGGGGGACTAATCAAAACCCTAATCATTGTCATGCTTGGTTGTTCCTAAGGTTTGTGAGGTTTAAGAAAGAAATCTTCAGAGGAACCACCAGGAAGCAGATGAAAGGATCAGGAGAAGCAAAGTAACTTGCTTCATTGAAGAAGACAAGTCACTTGAGGAAAGAAAGTAAGAAGAAGAAGAAAGAGCAAGCTCAATCTCAAACACATAACAAAATGCAGCATGGATGCATAAAAGAGATGAAAAGAAGTTGTGAGAAGTGAAGGCAAATTCACTTCTCAAAATTGCTTACCACCTGAAAAGTTAGTGAAAGAAATGCAATGCAATGCAAAATGAAATGAAATGGCATGAAGCAAACCAAAACCAGAAGCATGTATGAGATGGTAATGATGCTATGAGATGCTACAAACTTGTAACAAGACATGGGGATGATCATACAAAGTTATGGATGCAAATGAAACAAGTTAAGAACCATGATCATACATGAAAAGTTATGAAGTGCAAATGGCATACAACATGGAAAATTCAAGATGCAATGATCAAACATGCTTACAATATGTCTTAAGATGTTCAATGAACCAAATGGATGCACAAAATGCTATGGCAAGTCAAGGTATGAATGCAAATGCAAGATGGATGCATATGGAAGTTCAAATTAGGGTTTATGATCAAAGCATCAAACAAAAACCAAAATCAGAAGCAAACATCAAGATAAAAAATTGAAAATGCATTCAAGGGAAACCTAACCCTACACAAACTCACTGCCCAAAGGAAAGGTTCCAACTCTTAACCTAATTAGAGTTATGAATTTCCTAAGTTTTCTAGGGTTTTTTGGGTACCTTAACAAGAAAAATGTCAAACAAATGAAAAATGCAAGATCAATTCATGCCAATTTAATCTCACAAACTACATGATATGCTAAACATAATGCAAAAATAATCAAAGTCCAACTCTCAATGGTTAGGCAGAAATGATTTTTGGAAGTTTGGATCAAAATAATGCTTTGAAAATGAATTAATTCCATGGAAAATTATCAAAATGCATCAAGATCAAAAAAGAAATTTGGTTTGAGGGTTGGACAATGTTCCTAAATGATTTTTAATGTTTCATGAATTTTTTGGTGATTTTTAAATACCTAAAAGGATTTTTAATTAATTAATTCTCATTAATTAATTAAAAATAAATTTTTAAATGATTTAAAAATATTTTTTAATGCAAAAAATAAAAATAAAAATGTTTTTGGTTTCTGAAATTAAATAAAAGTTTATACAAAAAATCTCAGAATTTTTAAAATCGTTTTACTATTTTAAATAAATATGAGAAAAGAAATGAATTAATATGAAAAAGAAAATGAATTTAATTTGAAAAATGGAAAAGTAATCAGATCCAAAGGCCCACGTTTGAACTGGCTGCGCGCGCGTTTGACCTGGCGCCATATCCAATGGCTGACATTCAAACTTGGCTAATTATGATTAACCCTAATTAATTGTGCCCTAATCACTTTCAGGCGACCGGAACACTGTTCCGGTCGTCTTCTCCGACCAACCAAAATCTCAAACTCTCTCTATACGCATCCAAAACAAAATCTAACTGCCCAGAACTCTTCCCCACTCAAAAACGAATCAAACCCCTCAATCAAACAACATTTATCATTCAGAAACAGGGAGAATCGAATCAAACATTTTTTAGGGCAAAAGTTTCAGACATTGCATACATTCTGGTTTCTCAACCATTTTCAAAAATAATCACATATTCATGATCAGGGGAATGCATAGAAGCTATTAAGAACTTAAAATCATGCTTCTGGAAAAAAAGTTCATGAAGCTACCTGAGTTTGAAGCTTTTCAGTTTGGAGCTTTCTGACCTCCTCTCTTGTGCAAAACCACTCCTATGACCTCCCTTGTGCTTCTGAAATGCTTGGAACAAGTTTATTTTGGCTGGCTGGAGAGATTGAACAAGTTCTGTTCAGTGCAGTGAGGGAATCGTGTTTCTGATTCTGGGGGTTTAAGACAATGGTGATGGGTGCTTTGTGACCAAGAGGATGTGTTGAGTTGATCTGTGAAGCTAGTTTGTGTGTTTGTGACTTGTGTGATGATTTTCGAAAGCTCTTGCAAATGAAGGTGAAAATGAGAAAGCTGAGTTCTGGAGTGTTTCAGGCTTGCTTCTTGTTATGTTTGGCTTGCATTTGATTAGTATAAACAATTGCCATTGGTCAGAAGAAGTGACATGTGCTTTATTGATTGGTATGGGTCCTTTTGCCAAAAGGTCAAGTTTGTGTAAGAGAAGCATGGGCCACTTGCTAGCCTAGTACAACAAGTGTGTCCTGCGCAGCATGATGAGGGAAAAGGCCTAGGATGGTTCAGCAAACTAGTCAGCAAGTGGATGAGAAGCTATGATGAGTTTTGCAACTTGGCTTGCCTTTGATCCTTATGAAAAAGGCTTGCTCCACAAGCCATAAAACACGTGATCCCTTGGCCCATTCTGATTTTTAAATGTTGTGTGATCATTTTGTGTGGATTAGAAGTGCATTTGATAGCTTTAGAACACTTGATCAAGTCATTTTGCAAAATACCTCTTTGGTAGAAACTTTGAATTTGTGATTTTTGCCAACTTTGGTGAGCCATAACTTTTGATCCAAAATGAATTAGGTCATGTTCTTGTACTTTTTGAAAAGGGAAAGATCTATTCTACAACTTTCATGACCAAAGTTTTTCCATTTGAAGCTTTTTTGAATCAAAAAGTAAAGGTTGAAAAAGTTGCCTAAAATGGCATTTTCATTAAAAGTCAAACTTGCCCAAAAAGTCAACTTTGCAAAAGACTTGAAATTCTTCAATTTTGTGAACTTCCAACTTCTTCTATGATCAAATAAAGATCATATACAATCAAAATGATGAAGAACACCCTTTGGTTGGGTCATTGGGGGCCTCAGATGCCCTGATTTTACACTGACTTGCTTGAAAAGTCAACTCTTGATCAGATGACTTCCCCATGGAATTTCTTCATGAAAATTGATATGCATACTCCCTATACCATATAGAGACCAATAGAAACAAGAATTACCAAAAAATTTGGAGTTATGGCCTTTGAAACCAAAACCCTAATTTTAGGTCAATTGTGCAGTCAAACCTGGCTCTGCCTTCATACCATTCTTAGTTCTTGTGATTTTTTGACATTCTTGACTTTGAGAGGATGTAATATGATACTTGAACACACATGGACCCCTTTGAAGTGATTGATGGCCTTTGGAGTGGCTCAAGAAGCTCTCGGATAACTCAGATCACAAACCCTAGATGCAGATGACTTAGAATCTATGCAGTGAATCAAAAATGTAATATGGGATGGTATGACTGAGCTTATGCATATGAAATGATCACAAGCCATGGTGTGAATGGGTGAGGGCAAATTTGGGGTGTTTACAGAACGGGCCCTACCCCGCTACCTACGTACCTCATCGGGATAATGAGGATCAGAGTCGACGTAGTTCGCCTAACTAAGGCGGGAACTATTTGTTTGTGTTTTTTACAATTGGAACTGCGTATGTCTGTGCTCAGGTGTTGCAGGCTCGTCTGGTACGAGTGCATTTACCGTCTTGTATGCGAGACAAGTCGTCGCGAGTTCGCGTTATGAGTGAATGAGATGAGAAGAGAAGTTCTCGCAGGATAGTCACTTGTTGTGTTTTTGTCTTTTAAGAGAAGTGTTTTGAATTTATTTGTTTTATGAAACGATCCCTTGATGAGACTTGTACATCATGATAGACGAGCTTACACCACTCCAAGATGGAATGAATGCAAGTGCTTCATGGAATAAGGATATACCCAAAGGATCCTTTCATTTATTTGTTAAGTGTTTTTGGATTTTGTTTGAAGATGAGAAAGAAGACTCAAATTGCAAAAGGACAAAATCTAATGGGGACTAAGACACAACCCTAATTTTCGTTTATTTACAAATGAGGTCCTATGGTTAATGAGGTTTCTAAACCTAATGGAGAAAGGAACTTAGAACTACTAGAACGCAACTTACTTCCTAAGGAAGATAAGTTGATTCTAAAGCCAAGGGGAACCTATACAAGTGATATTAATCAGCATAACAAAAACCTTAAGAAATGAATGACAAAATAAAGCTCAAAGCTAAACAATTCAAATAAAGGCATGAATTAAAATAGTCCTATTTATTTATTCTAATTCTAATTAAAATGGAACTTAAGTCTAAGTCCTAAACTAAAGTCATACCTAATATTTTTCTTCTAAAAAATCAATATCTAAACTAGCCTAAGTCCATGTTAACTTCTAAGATTTAATCTAAACTAAACTATATTTTTTATTGAATTTAATATCCAAGCCTAAACTAGTAGGAATTACATGTAACAAAGCCTAAGACTAAAATCCTAAAAAATAGAAAAACCTCTGGAAAAATTATGAATATTAATCTATGGGGTCCTAAGATTATTTATAACATTGTGCTAAAGGGAATTCTAAAAAATCAAAATTTTACTATGCCTAAAAACTGTTTATTTTCAGCTAAGAATTAACCACTAATTTCTAAGGGATTAAGCCTCTAAACCTAAGACAAAATGATCTAAAAAATCTACTAAAATTATACTAAGTACTATTATAAGTCTTCTAACTACAGTAAAAAGAATGGGCAAAAAAAGTTACTGGAAGACTAAAAAATAAAATCAACAAATTTAGGGACAGTTGAAGAAAATTCATTAAGAAACATCTACATGAAAAATTCAATATAAAACCAAAAATAAAGCAAAAATAGAAAAATAAAATTCTAATCAATTCTAATATGAATTAAAAAATTTTGGGAATTTTTCTAATCTTTTTTCTATTTTTTAGGGAATTATTTCTAAACTAAACTAAAACAAAAATAAAATCTAAAGACATAATAGAAGAGGGGTGTTTTTAGAAATTTATTTAGGTTGTTTTATTGGTTGGGCTCAAAAAAACGGTGCAGAAAGCAAAAGGGCAAGGCCCATTTTCGCTGGTTCCAGAAGAGGTGCAGGAAGTAATTTCTTAGGTTGTTTTCATGATGGGCCCAGAATTGGGGGGTGCTAAGAGCAACGGGCAAGGCCCAGTCAGCACAGGAAATGGGGAGTGGTGTAGATAGCAACAATTTTAGTTGTTTTTTTTAAGAATTATTGTGGGTGGTGCGATTAGCAGAGACGGCCAGAGCCTACCGGACGGTGACAAGTGTCACCGCCGGTATGGCGGAAGATCCAAAAACCTTCTAATCTTATCTTTCCAAATCCTCTAACGGTGGATTTTAATGAGAATTAAGTGGATTAACTTATTTTCAATGATATTAACTGCACTCCTTAATCTTAATATTCTCTTAATCCCCTATTAAATTATGTTAATTGCCTCTTAAACTTTCCAGAAATTAGTCAATTGTTCTTATAATAATAAATAAATAAAACACTCATAGCCATGAGATACGTGAAACCCTAAACCTAACCTCTTCTTCCTCCCCTCTTCCTCACGCCGCCACCGACGTCTCTCACCTCTTCTTCCTCCCATCTTCTTCTTCCTCAACGCCACCTCCTTCTCTCACCTCTTCCTTAACCTAACCTCCCCAAAGCGATTAAACAAGTGAAAACCTAATGCGACTCTGAACCACAAATTATTACCCCTATCTAACCGTTCTTCCTCATTTTAAACCATGGTATGGATTCAGAAAGCAAACAGAAGAAGATCCTAAGCAATCAACACATCGACCTCTATCGGGAACGGCAAAATCGTACCTTGCAATTGACGTTATATTGACGAGGCTATGGAGGCGGACGACGACTCGGTGGTTTCGATGCCGCGAAGCTGTTACTTGCTCTTCCAATTGAAGAACAAGGTCGTCGCGAAGGTGTTGACGAGAGTGACCTTCGGATGATGACGAAGAGGTTAGTTCACGAACTGAGTTTATTCTTTTGCTCTCCTTTACTTTGCGTCTGTGTCTCTGAAATTTCCGTGGATCACCGTTCACGTGTCTTCGTCTTCTCACTGCGTATATTTGATTGCAGGTGATAGTGTTATCAAGCTTCGCCAATGGAGGGTGAAGCAGGACAATTGATGACGAAGAACGATGAGGGAAGGTTGAAGAAAAAGAGAAGAGATGAAACTGAATGGTTGTGTCGAAGCTATGAAGAGATTCTGTGTAGATGGAAGAAGATTGAAGTTGTGAAAGTTGTGTGGAAGAAACCGAAAAATGGAAAAAAGATTGAAAGATTTGGGATGAAGAGAAGAAGAAAACAAAAGAAGATTTGAGAAGAAAATGGTGAATGGTTGAAGAAGAGTGGTGAAGGATTGGAGAAGAAGGGTTGAATAATGGAGGAGGAGGATTGATGATAGGGGAATTGAAAACTGTCTAGAAGAAAAACTTGAAGTTATGGTGATCTTCCTGTTTTATAGAAGATGCTTGAAGGTGGTTATTCTGGAACTTTCTTCTGGTGAATCAATCAGTTTTTGTTACAAATTCAGTTAGGATTCGGTTATTTCTGTTATTGATTTCATTTCTCACTTTCACTTGGCAAATCCTGTTATAACTGATTCTCACTTATGAGGCCTATCTTGTTATTCTTTAGTCTTCACTCCCTCCAAATCTTGTTATTGCAGGTTGATGTGAGATTGGAACTTGATGAAGACTAGGATTGAGCAATAGAAGTCCTGCTGAGAGTTCTTCTTTCCCCTTTTTTCCTTTGACAATTTCTAACGGCTTTCCGCTAATGCCGTTAATGTGCTTTCCTTGGTTTTTTCCGCAGGAATTGGAGAAAGGCTTGGCCCTTAAGGTACAAAAATTCAAAAGCAAAAGGGAAAACTTCAACCTTTATGTCACTCACACTGACCTTTTTTGCGAGCTCGAGTACCAAATATGTGTTTCCTTCTGGTGTGGAATACAGGATTGGTACATAAGTGATTTTCTCCAATATTGTCTGTGAAAATGGTTGGAGGTTGAGAGAGTTGAATGCCAAGTTCAAACAGTAACTGTTGTATCCATAGTAAGCAATTTTTTTGTGGATTGTTTCTTGCAGGACCATGAGGTTGCATTTGGACCAAGATAAACAAAGTAGGCTAATGTGGATTTTTTTTGTCAACAGTGTCATCACCCTAATCAGCTTCATAAAAGGCATTGAGATGGAGTATGGTGTCCCGAACTAGATGCAAACCATGAGAAAGAGTTTGTTTCAAATATCGTAGAACACACTTTAATGCTTGCATATCATTGGTTGTGGGAGCTTGCATGTGTTGAGATAGTTTGCAAATGCCGCGTCTGGACGAGTGATGGATAAGTAATGAAGAGAGCCAATGATGATGAGGTAGGGATGCATCACAAGTGTTTGTGCAGCAGATTCTGAGATAGGAGGATTTGACGTAACCATAGGAGTGCACACGGGTTTGACATCAAGCATGTTTCCTTTCTGTAATGTGTTTCGGATGTAATGTTGTTGGGGGAGAAAGATACCTTTTGGAGTAGGAAGTAGCTCAAAACCGAGAAAGTGACTTGGATGGCCCACATCTTTGAGGGAGAACTTCGCTGCCAAGGATGTTTTGAAGGTGTGTAAAAATATGGGAGAGTTACCCGTGAGAAGTAGATCATTAACCTAGACAGAAAAATAGGCCGCAATGATGTCTTTCTTGTATATGAACAGGGATGGGTCATATTTTGATTTGGTAAACCCACAATTTGATACAAATGAGTGTAATTTATTATACCATGCACGCGGAGCTTGCTTGAGGCCGCTAATGGTGGACCAAGCTATAAACATAATTTAACTTGAATAAAAGGTGGTTGTGATAATATGAAAAAACAGGCCTTACAAGAATGCCATACAATTATCTCCATGCGACATAGCCAACGATGATAACTCGGCTTAGTAAAAAAACTCGTGAACATTAATACAAGAAAACTTGATTAAAAGCTGACATTTAGAGATGGACTTTATTGAATGAACTTGGATAGACACTTATAACGGATTAAGAAGGAAAATCACAGATGAATTAACATAATTTATTCAAAATTAGCCTTGGACAAAAAATGAGACCAATGGAATGATTTAAATGGGCTTGAAAAGATGAATGGATTTGAAATGGGCCTGGCAATAAAAGAGATTAGAAATGGGTTTTATTGACCATGGACTCGAACTTAAGACGACTAACTGGAAATTGGTTTGGTGATTTTGATACTAAGATGAAAACAAAAGAAATTGATCTCCTATTATTTTTGTAGAAATTTGTGATGATCCTAAAACGAAGTTGCCAACGAGTTTAAATGGTATAAGAACGAACAAAGGGGAAATTATGAGTTTGAGAGACGATTCAAAACAGATTATGGACAAAAGA
Source organism: Lathyrus aphaca (assembly GCA_963966055.1). Classification (NCBI taxonomy): domain Eukaryota; kingdom Viridiplantae; phylum Streptophyta; class Magnoliopsida; order Fabales; family Fabaceae; genus Lathyrus; species Lathyrus aphaca. The sequence continues at coordinate 739,362,541 of OZ014519.1, read as the reverse complement.
TAAATGGAAAAGTGAATAAAAGAAACGGAAGATGAATTGATGGAAACGTCAAAGATAATGGGAATTGAAGAAATGAAAGTAGAATGGAATAGTTGGGAATGGTTTATAACAATGAGAACAAAGCAAGGAATGGATATGAAGTCTCGATTTTAGCCCAAAGCTTATTTTGAATTCTCTCCACAAGCCCATGAACACGACCCCTTCTGAACCACTGAATAATTTTTTTAGATAAATCACACCCCTTTTCGAATCGCCTGAAACCTGCTATGACCATTCAGAACCAGATGAATCATTGATAAACTAAAGACTCAAACCAAACTTCACACAAAACACTGCTTGATAAACTGACGAATCTCAGCACACGACAACCTGAACTTTGAATATGCATTGTCCAAGAAATAGACCAGTGACCCAAAAAACCTGGCAGTTGCAGTAATCTTTTGATAGTTTGACCGAAATTAAGTCAAACTCCCATCTGAGTTGAAACACAACTGAACAACCGCATTTTTGAAGTGGAATCATTGTCCAGTGAATATTTTCCATCAATTCAATCCCTGGCGGATACGGATAAGGTACGAAACCCTAATTTCTCAGGGCCTTGATCACATGCCCTATGAATCCATGAAATGCACTATTATGATGTTAATGACCTAGTGAGAAATGCAGATAAATGCGAAGCGATAAGCCAGTAAAGGGAATAAATAAGGGGGGAAATTTTGAGGTATTACAGCTGCCCCTATTCAATCATCTGCAGACCTGAATGGATAATTGCAACAGCTTTTAGACGTTCAAGGTGTGGAGTGATTGAATACTCGAATAAACCTGAAAAATTTGCACATTGAGGGCAACATAAATGTCATCTGCCTATTTATTTATTTATTTATGTATTTTGATTTTGACCTCTGAATAGGTAGCGAAAATAGAACCAGGTGGAAATATGTCGGGAAGAATGCCATCCTCGAATGACCACTCACACGGGATCCTCGGATCCAATACTGAAACCCTTCTCGAATAGAAATACAATGGTATACCGGCCGCATGCGATAACCATCAACAACAAAGACTGACCTCGGACCGACTTTGCAAAAGAGACAAACTGACCTCGATCAATAAGCTCAAAAAGTGAACTACTATCCTCGAATAATAGCCACACAACAAGACCAACCGCAGAAGGACTTGAAGAAAGGAAATGCCATCCTCGAATGACAATCCAAAAGATCCTCGGATCTAACACGAAACCATCCTCGAATGGAGACGCACCGGTATACCAGCCTCGACTGATAACCAAACACAAAGCTGACCTCAGACAGACTTTGCAAAAGAGACAAACTGACCTCGATCAATAAGCTCAAAAAGTGAACTACTATCCTTGAATAATAGCCACACAACAAGACCAACCGCAGAAGGACTTGAAGAAAAGAAATGCCATCCTCGAATGACAAATCAAAAGATCCTCGGATCTAACACGAAACCATCCTCGAATGGAGACGCAAAGGTATACCAGCCTCGACTGATAACCAAACACAAAGCTGACCTCAGACAGACTTTGCAAAAGAGACAAACTGACCTCGATCAATAAGCTCAAAAAGTGAACTACTATCCTCGAATAATAGCCACAACAACAAGACCAACCTCGGAAGGACTTGAAGAAAAGAAATGCCATCCTCGAATGGCAATCCAAAAGATCCTCAGATCTAACACGAAACCATCCTCGAATGGAGACGCAAATGTATACCGGCCGCAGGCGGTAACCAAACACAAAGCTGACCTCAGGCAGACTTTGCAAAAGAGACAAACTGACCTCGATCAATAAGCTCAAAAAGTGAACTACTATCCTTGAATAATAGCCACATCAACAAGACCAACCTCGGAAGGACTTGAAGAAAAGAAATGCCATCCTCGAATGACAAATCAAAAAATCCTCGGATCTAACACGAAACCATCCTCGAATGGAGACGCAAAGGTATACCAGCCTCGACTGATAACCAAACACAAAGCTGACCTCAGACAGACTTTGCAAAAGAGACAAACTGACCTCGATCAATAAGCTCGAAAAGTGAACTACTATCCTCGAATAATAGCCACACAAAACAAAAAACAAGACCAACCGCAGAAGGACTTGAAGAAAAGAAATGCCATCCTCGAATGACAATCCAAAAGATCCTCGGATCTAACACGAAACCATCCTCGAATGGAGACGCAAAGGTATACCGGCCGCAGGCGGTAACCAGAAACAAAGAAAATAAGACAAGATGGAACGGGATTGTTGTACATAAACGAGAGCCCAGGAAAACAGGACCATTGTACGAAACGGGAACCTGTGATGCGATTGTTGTACCAAACAAGACGCGGAATAAGCGACAACATTGACTTGAAAAGACAAGGATGCCTGAAAAATGATATTGGTATCCTCTGTGCGGAGTACTTCAGGTTGAGGAGATATCATAAGTTGTACGTAATATACCTCAAAACTGGCCCATGCTGGCATGCATATGTTTGAATTTATGGCGTAACGCTCCATGATGATGGAAACGCTACGCTTTGGAGGATGCAAATGTGATGATAATTATGCAAATTAAAATGCAAAGGATCTCCTGATAAGGAAACTGCAGGCATCCCAGATAGCTAGACTGGGGAGAAACTGATGATCACTGCCCTGATCTAACCCATCCTGATAAGGAGGAAACAACTCTGCGGGGAAAGCTGTTAATAATTCACCGGCTCTTAACAGCCGCCACTGCCAAAAATAAATTGGACTTTGAGATTGGAGTGCCAAGACCCTGCTGGAGATGGACTCTTCTTGAACTCTGGTGGGGAAGCGAGGACCTCCTGACTTGGTTGGGAACCAAAGGCATGACACTGCTGAGGAAGCAAATCCTGGGGAGGCATGACACTCCTTGTACTGCTGGGAATTGCCCCTGTCTGAAGGGAAACTTCTGCTTGGGGATGACACCCACCTCCTGGCACCTTGCTGGGTGAAATTTCAAATTCCACATGGCTGGGGATGATTGGAGACACCCTGAGAGACACCTGTTTCTGTTCAAACAAAAGGGAATGCCCCTCCTGGATAATAGTTGTTAGTTTTGTTAGCAACACCAATACCTGTACCGGCATGAACACCATCGATAGTACCTGCAACATAGAGAGTTAGTTTGGAACCTGCTTGCCCCAAGCTCATAGCATGAATCCTTATCTGGGCATCTCGACACCCTTTCAGAGTTGTATTAAATGTTTTTATTCTCCTGCACGAGTTAGAAAGCATTCAAATGTTCACAACACAATGCAAGTCACAATTTGCTAGACGTTTTCACAATCAATCAATGCTAGATGAGAAAAAGCAAAAACAAAGAAGCAAAGTAGTCAAATTGACTGAAGTTGAATTCTTATTGATTTGGAAAGGTGGCCCTGAATAGGCAATACAAAGGAAGCAGTTCCCTGGAATTAGGGAACAACTAGAAAGAAAAACAAACTATCCTATTGGCAATGTGAGAAGTGAATCTCATCAAGTCTCAACCCAGTTATGACTCGTATGTCTTCAAGACGCTCCGCTCGCTCTGCCTCTTGAGAAAAAGTAAGTGAACTGATCTTCAACCCTTAGGATAGCCTCAACTGTAGGTAGGTCATGGATCTCGCAGATTTCAGTCGTTCGTGTTAATCCCTCTTTTGCGTGGATCGCCTTTTCAGGTTTTCAATCCACCGGGATACCCTTTTTTGCCTGAGTTGTCCGATGTGGCTTTTCAACTCAGCGGGTGTACATTTTTTCAAGATTTCCCTAACTTTTGCCCGAGCCTTTTATTCTGTTTTTGGCTCGCCGGGATGCCCATTTTTGCCTGGATCTTTATTCTGTTTTTATCCAGCGGGTCCTTTTTACACGAAGTATTTTCTTACTGCGTCTGTGTTGACAGGGGACTGGAAGTCTTCTCCGTCCATGGTTGTCAGCATTAAGGCTCCGCCTGAGAAAACCTTCTTAACCACGAACGGTCCTTCATAGTTGGGTGTCCACTTGCCCCTGTGATCGTTGAGAGGAGGAAGAATCCTTTTCAGCACCAAATCTCCTGGCGTGTACCTCTGTGGTCGCACCTTCTTGTCAAAAGCCTGCTTCATTCGTCGTTGATACAACTGTCCATGACATACAACTGCTAGACGCTTCTCTTCAATGAGGCTCAATTGATTATATCTGGATTGGAGCCACTCAGCTTCATCTAGCTTGATATCCATCATCAACCTCAACGAGGGGATTTCCACCTCGATTGGAAGGACTGCCTCCATACCATATACCAATGAGAATGGAGTTGCCCCGGTTGAAGTGCGTACTGATGTCCTGTACCCATGTAACGCGAATGGCAACATCTCATACCAGTCTTTGTACGTCACAACCATCTTCTGCACAATCTTCTTGATGTTTTTATTAGCCGCTTCGACGGCGACATTCATCTTCGGACGATATGGAGAAGAGTTGTGGTGTTCTATTTTGAAGTCTTGACACAAGTCAGCCATCATCTTGTTGTTGAGATTAGAACCATTATCAGTGATGATCCTTTCAGGGACTCCGTACTGGCAGATGATGTCTCGCTTAATAAATCGGGCGACCACTTGCTTAGTGACATTGGTGTAGGATGCCGCTTCAACCCACTTCGTGAAATAATCAATAGCAACTAGGATGAAGCGATGACCATTAGAAGCTGTTGGTTCAATCTTGCCAATCATATCGATGCCCCACATAGCGAACGGCCACGGTGAAGACATGACACTCAACGGATTCGGAGGCACATGGACCTTGTCGGCATAAATTTGACACTTGTGGCACTTACGGGAGTACTTACAGCAATCAGATTCCATTGTAATCCAATAGTATCCCGATCTTAACAATTTCTTGGCCATGGCATGTCCTCCAGCATGGGTGCCAAAGGAGCCTTCGTGAACCTCCTGCATTAACATGTCTGCTTCGTGTCTATCCACGCATCTGAGCAGTACCATGTCGAAGTTCCGTTTGTACAGCACACCGTCTTGATTCAAGAAGAAACCTCCTGCCAGTCTTCTAAGGGTCTTCTTATCCTTACTAGATGCCCCAGCCGGGTATTCTTGAGCCTTCAGGAATTGTTTGATGTCATGGTACCAAGGCTTGTTATCTTCACCATCATCAACCGCAAAGACATAAGCAGGTCTTTCAAGAAGGGATACCGAAATTCGAGGCACGAAATTCTCTTGACAAACTTTAATCATGTACGACAAAGTTGCGAGAGCATCGGCGAACTGGTTTTCGTCTCTAGGAATATAGTTCAGCTTGACTTTGGTAAAGAAAGTTAACAGCCTCCTGACATAATCTCTGTAAGGAATCAAACGAGCTTGATGAACCAACCATTTGCCATTGACTTGATTTACCACCAAAGCAGAATCTCCGAAGATCTCAAGGTTCTTGACTCGCAAGTCTATTGCCTCTTCGATCCCCATGATACAAGCTTCATACTCCGCCTCATTGTTAGTGCATTCGAAAGTCAACCGAGCGACTAAAGGTGTGTGGACCCCTTCTGGCGAGATAATAACAGCACCTACTCCACTTCCATTCATGTTTACAGCCCCGTCAAACATCAGCTTCCATTTGGATTCAGGGTCGGGCCCCTCCTCCGGAAGTGGTTCTTCGTAGTCTTTCGACTTGAGGAACATGATGTCCTCATCCGGAAACTCAAACCTCATGGGTTGATAATCATCGATCTGCTGTTGGGCCAAGTATTCTGACAACACACTCCCCTTGATTGACTTTTGCGAAGTGTATTGTATGTCATACTCCGTTAGTATCATCTGCCAACGGGCCACTCTTCCTATCAAAGCCGGCTTCTCAAAGATGTATTTCACAGGATCCATCTTGGAAATTAAGAGAGTAGTGTGAGTCAGCATGTACTGTCTTAGTCGGCGAGCAGCCCATGCCAAAGCGTAGCAAGTTTTCTCGAGTAGTGAGTATCGCGTCTCACAATCGGTAAACTTTTTGCTAAGGTAATAAATGGCATGATCTTTTCGACCAGACTCGTCCTGCTGCCCCAGCACACACCCCATCGATCCTTCAAGCACATTAAGATACATAATCAAAGGTCTTCCTGGCACTGGAGGCATAAGAATTGGTGGTTCTAACAGGTATTCTTTGATTCGGTCGAAAGCTTGCTGGCAGTCTTCGTTCCATTTAATGGCCTGATTCTTCCTCAGAAGCTTAAAGATGGGCTCACACGTGGCCGTTAGGTGAGAAATAAACCGTGCAATGTAGTTTAGTCTCCCTAAGAAGCCACGCACTTGCTTTTCAGTCCTCGGCTCAGGCATTTCTTGGATAGCTTTCACCTTGGCTGGATCAACCTCAATTCTTCATTCACTAACAATGAAGCCGAGTAACTTGCCAGAACGAACCCCGAAGGTACACTTATTCGGATTCAACCTCAGTCTGAACTTTCGAAGCCTGTCAAACAATTTTGCTAGGTTAACCAAGTGCTCTTCCTCCGTCTGGGATTTTGCTATCATATCATCAACATAAACCTCAATTTCATGATGGATCATGTCGTGAAATAACGTCACCATTGCCCGTTGATAGGTAGCTCCTGCATTCTTCAAACCAAATGGCACAACCTTGTAACAAAAGGTGCCCCAAGGAGTGATGAAAGTTGTCTTTTCCATGTCCTCGGGAGCCATCTTGATCTGATTATAGCCTGAGAATCCGTCCATGAAGGAGAACACGGAAAACTGAGCAGTATTATCGACAAGTACATCTATGTGAGGTAGAGGGAAATCATCTTTGGGGCTGGCCCTATTCAAATCCCTATAATCCACACACATTCTGACTTTGCCATCTTTCTTGGGAACCGGCACAATGTTAGCAACCCACGGAGGATAACTGGTCACGGCCAAGAAGCCAGCATCAAACTGTTTTTGCACTTCTTCTTTTATTTTAATTGCCATGTCTGGACGCGTGCGCCTCAACTTCTGCTTTACCGGAGGACAATCTTCTCTGAGAGGTAGCTTGTGTACCACAATGTCAGTGTCTAACCCAGGCATATCTTGGTAGGACCATGCGAAGACGTCAACATATTCTCGAAGCATAGCAATCAAACGAGTCTTGGCAGATTCTTCTAATGCAGCTCCGATCTTGACTTCTTTCTTGTCTTCTTCAGTACCCAGGTTTATTACTTCGACATCTTCTTCATGCGGCTGAATCATCTTCTCCTCCTGTTTAAGCAGTCTGGCCAATTCTTCAGGTAGATCGCAATCCTCTTCACCTTCCTCATTGGCTTGATAAATTGGATTGTCGAAGTCATACTCAGCCATAACAGGGTCGTCATTGATAAGATCCGGTGACGAGCACCTGCATGAATGGTGATTCATGCAAGGCTTTAGCAACAACTTGAGAAAATGAGAAACATTGCCATTTTAAAACTTTTCTTTCTTTTTGAAAAACAAAAGTAAAAAATGAAAGATAGAGAACAACATGAATGAGTGTGAAACGTCAGCTTTATTTATGATTGTGTTAATGAACAAATGAACCCTTACAAAGAGCTACTATGCCCCGGGCAAGACATAGTGCTTTAATACAGGAAAACAGAAACAAAAAATTATTACTCTTCGAAAGAGGTGACTGAAATAAGCCTTTCTGACGTCCAATTGCCAAGCTGAGTTCCTGGAGCGGCATGCCTGATCCATTCATCTAGGTCACAGTCACTATCGACAGCGTCATCCTGCACCGCGCTGATGTTTCCGTAGTCTACCACTCCCGCACTTGTGAAAGTGACTGGGCTCTGACAACTTTTAGCACTTGGTCCAGACGATGACTTCCCAGGATGATAGCCAATCCCGAACATATCTTTTTTCTCTGGCACTTCTACTGGATTGCCCCAGCCTTCTCGTACCCCAGATTCTACCAATTCAAGTGCTTGCTTATAAGAGGCTATGGAAACCCCTTTCTTCGGTACTTCAGGAGAAGTTGCCATTGCGGATGCTTGCTCAGACTTCAAGGGCTCAAAAGCCTGACATGGGGTCTCAACTATTTCGCCATCCATCTCCACATATTTGAATGAAGCTAGATGACTAACGAAGATATCTTCTTCCCCACTGACAGTCACAACTTGACCCTCCCAGACGAACTTTAACTTCTGATGGAGTGTAGACGAAACCGCTCCTGCCGAATGTATCCAGGGTCTTCCGAGTAAACAACTATATGCAGGCTGGATATCCATCACATAAAACGTGGTATTGAAGATCTGTGGACCTACCTTGATGGGTAATTCCACCTCTCCAAACACCGATCTTCTTGACCCATCAAATGCTCGAACTACTAGGTCACTGGGCTTTAGAACCACTCCATCATAGTCCAGCTTCATCAGTGCTTTCTTAGGCAAGACGTTCAGAGATGATCCAGTATCTACCAACACGTGGGAGAGTACTGCACCCTTACACTCTAGAGAGATATGCAATGCCCGATTATGAGCACGCCCATCAGAGGTTAAATCCAAGTCTGTGAAACCCAGTCCATGACTAGCGTTGACGCTGGACACCACCGCTTCTAACTGATTTACAGAAATATCATGAGGTACATATGCTTTGTTCAGAATATTCAGGAGAGCCTTCCTGTGAGAGTCAGAACACATGAGCAAGGACAAGATGGAAATCTTCGACGGCGTCTGCTGCAGATGATCCACAATCTTGTAGTCACTCTTCTTGATGATCCTCAGGAATTCTTCGGCTTCTTTATCAAAAGTGAGGTCTGGATCAGTTGATGGTGTAGGATCATTGACAACTACTGGCTGCTTCCCTCTTGCTCTAGCTTGGGCTTCTGCAGTATCTCTGGGTGGTATTACATTGTTTCTCAGTGTTTCCGGCGCAAACAACCTTCCACTTCTAGTAAAGCCCCCTACTCCAACGTTTTCTACTTGAGCTGGGGTTATACTAGTCGTGGCCAACTCTTTCCTCTGGCCGTTGCAGTACACTTCACCACCATAATTCCAAGGAACAGCTCTGTCACTTTGGTACATTACTGGTCCAGCAGTGGTAATGGTAATTGGTGCCACTCTGGCCCGTGAAGGAACTTGAGATGGATCATAGAAGATAGTTACTGTGGAGACTTCACTTTCTTTTACAACCCTGTCAAACTGCAACATTCCCTCATCAATCATGCTTTGGATTCCGGCCTTCAACCGCTTACAACCATTTGTAGCTTCAGCACATTCCGGACAATCTTCTTCACATCCAGGGAAGATACCTTTCTTCAACAAGCAAACCTTAACAGCAACCAACGAAGTCTGCAAGTCGTCAACATCACCCACCAAATTCAGGTTCTCCCCTTCATCAATTGCCCCAATCGTACCCCTGTGAAGAGGCATGGGGTTCTGAAGCTCATTAGGAGAAGGAGCAAAGTTGATTGCTTTAGTATCCAGTAGGTCTTGAACAACATGCTTCAATGCTTTACAGTTCTCAGTGGTATGTCCGGGAGCTCCGGAATGAAATTCACATCTAGCATTTGAGTCATAACCCTCGGGGATCTGGCCTGGCTTCGGAGGTTGTAGAGTTCGAAGTTGAATCATCTGAAGCTGTAGAAGATTCTTCAAAAGCTGTGAGTAAGACATCGGTGGAGCTTCGAAATGTCTATCCTTCGGTCTCTGAGGGTAATATGAACGAGGAGCTCTTTGCTGATACCCTTGTGAGCGCTGCGGCTGTGGTGGTTGGACCTGCTGTTGAACGGGTGGAGTTGAAATAGTGACAGGGGCCACTTGCTGATAATATCCTCGGTTAATCACTCCCCTCTGTGCATACACTGCACCTGTTTCTCCCTCCCTTCTTTTCACAAAGGGTTTCTTAATACCAGACCCTGAAGCACCTCCATTCTGAATTTTCCCCTGCTTGAGCCAACTTTCTATTCTTTCTCCAGTCAAGATGATGTCCGAGAAACCACTTGAGGAACAACCAGCCAGCCTTTCCATGAAATGCCCAGGGAGGGTATCCAGGAAAAGGTCGACCATCTCTCTCTCCAACAAAGGTGGTTGCACTCGAGCGGCTACTTTACGCCACCTCTGTGCATAATCTTTGAAGCTCTCCGAGCTCCTCTGAGTCAAACTCTGAAGCTGAGTGCGACTGGGTGCCATGTCAATGTTGTACTGATATTGCCTGAGGAAGGCTTCTCCTAAATCCTTACAGCTTCTTATAGAGCTCCTCTCCAGCTCCATGTACCATTCCAAGGATCCTCCGGAGAGACTATCCTGGAAGTAGTACATCCAGAGTTTTTCATCTCGCGTGTGGGCAACGATCTTCTGGTAGAAAGCCTGCAGGTGAGTCTTCGGGCAGGAGCTACCGTTGTATTTATCAAAAGCTGGTGGCCTGAATTTGTGTGGAATGACCACCCCAGGTACTAAACCCATGTCCGACACATCAATCCCCAAAGTGTCTCTACACTCGAGGGCCTTGACCTTCTCAGCAAGCACCAAGAAGTCATTAAGATTTCCTTCACCGCCGAATCCCATGTCATTGTTGAAATACTGGAATTGATCCTCCTGCCTGTCGTGCACTGGAGCGAAAGTTGCCATAGCTGGATCTGGAATATGAGGTCCACCTGGGCCGTTGTTGGCGTTGGAAGGAGCCCCTAGCCCGTCAGAAGTGGTCGCATGAGTATTAGTATTAGGAGGGGTCAGCCCTTGAATTGCATTCCTCAGCTCCTGCTGTCCCTGAGCCATCCCTTGCATCAGGGTCATGAATTCTGCCATCTTGGTACGAACTTCATTGAGCTCTGTCTGCATAGCATCCATGGCTGTCCTTTGATTGCTGCGGGTCGTGTAGCGATGCGGGATATCTTGTCGGAGATACCGGGTCTTGGCAGCTCTCGCAATCTTTGCCTGAAACACAGATAAATTAAGCATCCCGAAGAAAAACCTGCAAAGACAAAGACAAAATGCAAATGATGCGTATGCAATGCAATGTGTTCCTTTTATTCCCAGGACTTTCCCCGTTTCCGGTCCTGGCATTAAGAGAAGATAAGAATTGGGAAGAAGACCCAAGCAATATTCAAATATAATGACGGCTGTGGAGAATTGGTGCTCATTACCCCGTGTCGGTGCAACAAATAACGAACAAGAGATTCATAACAAATCAATCACATAAACTGGAGTTTGAAAATACAAAGTCCCCGAAGGGTGCCAATCACAAGTACATCAAATATTAGGAATCCCACAACAAGCCTGTGGGTAATCCAAGTACAATAACATGAAATTAAACCCTAGGGAACTCCAATTCTTGCAATCTCCAGCTAACGCGCTTGACATTCTGGAACAGCTGAACTACATCTGGATGATCGGGCTCCTGTATGAGTCTCTGGATGAGGAGGTCCCTCGTATCAGAAGAAGCGTGTAACTCCTCAATCTGCTGCAGGAATGCTGTCTCATTCTCTTTGCTTTGACTCGGCCCGACCTTTGACCTCTCCACATCAGCTTTCAACTTCAAGTCTTCTATTTCCTTTTGAGCTTCCTTTAATGCTTGTTGACTTTCCGCTAAACGTTGGAGACGACCCTTCTCTTGATGATAAGCCTTCCGAAGGAGTTCTTTCTGCCCATCCAAAGAATCCTGAAGACTCTTAATTTCCCGCTCATGCTTGACATCTAACTCCTTTTGCTTCTTCAAATGGTCGGCCCATTTTTCTTGCCATAAGGTAACTGCTTCATTGGCTTCATTCAGATCTTTCTTCTCTCTTCGGCGCTGGGCCGTCTTGTGAGTCTCAGCTAACCCCTTTTTCCTGAAGTAAAGCTCTCTCTCTTCGAAGTCCTTCTGCTTGAGACGAACTGCTTCCTCGACTTGTACAGCTCTATCCTCTAACTGACGGTTCTGAATCATCAGTTTCTGACAAGAATTATGGGCCTCTTGATTCTCAACCCTAAGCTGCTTGACCAAAGCTTCCAACTTCTGATAATCTTCCAAAGGTACTGAAGTCCTTGGTGCTACCTCTTTAGGGTAGAGGGGTGTCTCTCTAGAAAATGGTAGAAGATGAGTTTTCACACGATCCTCCAACCAGCTGGCAAAAGGATCATAAGTGTTAGGATCCACTCTTCCAAAGTCTTTCTTTCCTTTCATCACTCTAACTTCCCAAGCTTGGGATGTTAGTATGCTCATCTTGGAGTTTCCTTCTGCTGGAAAATATAAAGACTCATTTGCATCGTCAATCAAAGGTACATCTCTTAAAGGATAGCCGAACTGTTTCCTGGACAAGATAGGATTGTAGCTAATCCCACCTTTCCTTCCCATCAAAGGCACATTTGGAAAGCTACCACAACTGACCAACATTTCTTTGCCCACCAAATCTCTGTTGCATCCCCAAGAAATGTCAGCTGAGGTTAAGCCCATTAATCTTTTGGACCACTTCCAAGATTGTTTCAAATCCTGAAAGGGTCCTGATTTAGGGAGTTGCCTTACAAACCAATAAGCAAATATGGGAGCACAACAGTTTACATGTCCCTTCCTCTTTTCATTTCTGTGGTGAACTCCATAGTAAAAGTCAGCTAGCAATGTAGGAACAGGATTTCTCTTGACAAAGATGGTGATGGCCTCCATGCTAATTAGCCATTTCTCTCCTGGAAATAAACTAGTTCCATATACTATCATGGCTAACAGTGCTTTGAAGTCTGCCCACTTCTTTCCCGATGCCATGACATGTGCCTCTGCAATAAGAAAATCCAATGGGATCCCTTTACGTTGGCCAGCCTCTAATCCCATCTTGAGTCTGAGCATACTCAAATGACAGGAAACAGTGATATCCTCATGAGAAGGGACCCTCTCTGAAACATAATAAGGCATACCCTCCTTAATGGGAATATTCAGCATACTAGAAACCTCCTCTAATGTAGGTGCCAGGATGTAATCAGGGAAGACAAAGACCCTTAACTGTGGATCATAGAACTGCAACAAAGAATGCAAACTATCTCTCTGGTCGACTGTGGGCTTGCTCACATAATCCAGTATCTTGCCAAACTCTTTCCTGAAATCATCAAGGACTCTGTCACCCATCAAGCTAATCAAACCCTGAACACTCTCTGTCTCCGGTTGTGGGAAAGTATAATGAACATTTCTCTTCCTCGGAATCTTCATGCTGAAGCAGCAAATATGACCAGGACCTAGGAGGTAATGAACTCTGAGAATAAAAAGAACACAAAATGATTAATGATGATATGATGCTTATGCAAGACAAGGCATGTGATCAGTGAAGTGTCTGTGATGTGCCAATCAAATAATCAGGTGTCGGTGCAAGGTCCATATATCACAATAATCATCCCTCTGATCCGGGATCCATATCTTAAGAACAGAAATCCAGATCACAAAACTGAACCAAAGGCAAAGTGGGTATGTTGAAGGTATTAGGGTTCCTGCAAACCTGTAAACCCCTCCCAATCTCACGGGTGTGCTACTCGGGTCAACATCACGGACTCTCAAAGCCGAATAGCAATAATACGTTCACCATTTCTGAGAAATGGCTCATGACCAAATCAGGGAATCGGTTTGGCATTATGTACTACGCAGGGAGGTCTCAGTTGAGTCCGGAAAAAAAAAGCATCCCTCACAAGTCTCCAGCTTCAAGCACTGAGTCGAGAAACAATAGTACATTCATCCCGAAGGGTACAATACTATCGTCATACGAACAGTTTGCCTTGACTGGATTTCTATGAGAGAACCAGGCCATCCTATGCGAGTTCCCAGTGGGCCCTCGGATGCGAGTGGGTTTGCCAACAAATGTGGACTGACACTGTCATCACTGGAGAGGGATGTTTCCACAAAGGTTCTCAATGATCGGTCCCCTGACTGCACATAACTATCAAGGTAGCGCATCAACCCAGAAAGATTCCGGTATCAATACATTCCCGAGAAGGTCGCAAGTCAAGGTGTGGAACTCACTACTACCAACATAGCTAGATGCCATGAAGCCAAAGTGGAACCACTCTAAGTCCTAGGGTGCACTCGAGCCCCGGTTACGAGCTCATCTCACAGTAACCCCATCCCACAGAAAAAATGAAAACCAACACAGCCAGACAGTCCAGTATAATATGATGCATGGAAAATAAAATACTGAAAGCGGTAAATAAATGCGATAAAGTAAAGTTGTAAAGTAAAACTGTAAATGAAAACAATAAAGCTAAAGTAAAGTACACGGCAGCAAACATATAAACACCCAAAGAAACAAAACCAAACAGGCGCTAGGATTAATTCTACAAGGGAAACCGGAAGAATCAGGTTAGGTCCCCAGCAGAGTCGCCAGCTGTCGCTCCCGGGATTTTCATCCTAGTACAAACGCGAAAGTGGCGCGGAAAAGTTAGAGTCGTCAGCCAGACATTTTTATCCCGAATGAATGGGAAAGGTAATGTTGCACAAACCTGAGGAAGAAGGAAAGGACAAGGTCCTGCGAACCAAAGATCTGAGTTCGGGAGTCGGTTACGACCTGGGAAGGTATTAGCACCCCAGATCGTCCGCCGTACCCGACGGGATCCACGCTTGCTTGTTTGTTTCAAAGGGTGAGAAAAATAAAGTGCTGAAATGAAATGATGGCTATCTGGAATGGAAAATGAAATGAGAAAGGAATAAGAAAAGAGAATGAGAATAAAAGGGGAAATGTAGGGAAAATAAAAATTGTGCTCGAACGGGCCCTACCCCGCTGCCTACGTACCTCATCGGGATAATGAGGATCAGAGTCGACGTAGTTCGCCTAACTAAGGCGGGAACTATTTGTTTGTGTTTTTTACAATTGGAACTGCGTATGTCTGTGCTCAGGTGTTGCAGGCTCGTCTGGTACGAGTGCATTTACCGTCTTGCATGCGAGACAAGTCGTCGCGAGTTCGCGTTATGAGTGAATGAGATGAGAAGAGAAGTTCTCGCAGGATAGTCACTTGTTGTGTTTTTGTCTTTTAAGAGAAGTGTTTTGAATTTATTTGTTTTATGAAATGATCCCTTGATGAGACTTGTACATCATGATAGACGAGCTTACACCACTCCAAGATGGAATGAATGCAAGTGCTTCATGGAATAAGGCTATACCCAAAGGATCCTTTCATTTATTTGTTAAGTGTTTTTGGATTTTGTTTGAAGATGAGAAAGAAGACTCAAATTGCAAAAGGACAAAATCTAATGGGGACTAAGACACAACCCTAATTTTCGTTTATTTACAAATGAGGTCCTATGGTTAATGAGGTTTCTAAACCTAATGGAGAAAGGAACTTAGACCTACTAGAACGCAACTTACTTTCTAAGGAAGATAAGTTGATTCTAAAGCCAAGGGGAACCTATACAAGTGATATTATCAGCATAACAAAAACCTTAAGAAATGAATGACAAAATAAAGCTCAAAGCTAAACAATTCAAATAAAGGCATGAATTAAAATAGTCCTATTTATTTATTCTAATTCTAATTAAAATGGAACTTAAGTCTAAGTCCTAAACTAAAGTCATACCTAATATTTTTCTTCTAAAAAATCAATATCTAAACTAGCCTAAGTCCATGTTAACTTCTAAGATTTAATCTAAACTAAACTATATTTTTTATTGAATTTAATATCCAAGCCTAAACTAGTAGGAATTACATGTAACAAAGCCTAAGACTAAAATCCTAAAAAATAGAAAAACCTCTGGAAAAATTATGAATATTAATCTATGGGGTCCTAAGATTATTTATAATATTGTTCTAAAGGGAATTCTAAAAAATCAAATTTTTACTATGCCTAAAAACTGTTTATTTTCAGCTAAGAATTAACCACTAATTTCTAAGGGATTAAGCCTCTAAACCTAAGACAAAATGATCTAAAAAATCTACTAAAATTATACTAAGTACTATTATAAGTCATCTAACTACAGTAAAAAGAATGGGCAAAAAAAGTTACTGGAAGACTAAAAAATAAAATCAACAAATTTAGGGACAGTTGAAGAAAATTCATTAAGAAACATCTACATGAAAAATTCAATATAAAACCAAAAATAAAGCAAAAATAGAAAAATAAAATTCTAATCAATTCTAATATGAATTAAAAAATTTTGGGAATTTTTCTAATCTTTTTTCTATTTTTTAGGGAATTATTTCTAAACTAAACTAAAACAAAAATAAAATCTAAAGACATAATAGAAGAGGGGTGTTTTTAGAAATTTATTTAGGTTGTTTTATTGGCTGGGCTCAAAAAAACGGTGCAGAAAGCAAAAGGGCAAGGCCCATTTTCGTGATCTTCCTGTTTTATAGAAGATGCTTGAAGGTGGTTATTCTGGAACTTTCTTCTGGTGAATCAATCAGTTTTTGTTACAAATTCAGTTAGGATTCGGTTATTTCTGTTATTGATTTCATTTCTCACTTTCACTTGGCAAATCCTGTTATAACTGATTCTCACTTATGAGGCCTATCTTGTTATTCTTTAGTCTTCACTCCCTCCAAATCTTGTTATTGCAGGTTGATGTGAGATTGGAACTTGATGAAGACTAGGATTGAGCAAGAGAAGTCCTGCTGAGAGTTCTTCTTTCCCCTTTTTTCCTTTGACAATTTCTAACGGCTTTCCGCTAATGCCGTTAATGTGCTTTCCTTGGTTTTTTCCGCAAGAATTGGAGAAAGGCTTGGCCCTTAAGGTACAAAAAATCAAAAGCAAAAGGGAAAACTTCAACCTTTATGTCACTCACACTGACCTTTTTTGCGAGCTCGAGTACCAAATATGTGTTTCCTTCTGGTGTGGAATACAGGATTGGTACATAAGTGATTTGCTCCAATATTGTGTGTGAAAATGGTTGGAGGTTGAGAGAGTTGAATGCCAAGTTCAAACAGTAATTGTTGTATCCATAGTAAGCAATTTTTTTGTGGATTGTTTCTTGCAGGACCATGAGGTTGCATTTGGACCAAGATAAACAAAGTAGGCTAATGTGGATTTTTTTTGTCAACAGTGTCATCACCCTAATCAGCTTCATAAAAGGCATTGAGATGGAGTATGGTGTCCCGAACTAGATGCAAACCATGAGAAAGAGTTTGTTTCAAATATCGTAGAACACACTTTAATGCTTGCATATCATTGGTTGTGGGAGCTTGCATGTGTTGAGATAGTTTGCAAATGCCGCGTCTGGACGAGTGATGGATACGTAATGAAGAGAGCCAATGATGATGAGGTAGGGATGCATCACAAGTTTGTGCAGCAGATTCTGAGATAGGAGGATTTGATGTAGCCATAGGAGTGCACACGGGTTTGACATCAAGCATGTTTCCTTTCTGTAATGTGTTTCGGATGTAATGTTGTTGGGGGAGAAAGATACCTTTTGGAGTAGGAAGTAGCTCAAAACCGAGAAAGTGACTTGGATGGCCCACATCTTTGAGGGAGAACTTCGCTGCCAAGGATGTTTTGAAGGTGTGTAAAAATATGGGAGAGTTACCCGTGAGAAGTAGATCATTAACCTAGACAGAAAAATAGGCCGCAATGATGTCTTTCTTGTATATGAACAGGGATGGGTCATATTTTGATTTGGTAAACCCACAATTTGATACAAATGAGTGTAATTTATTATACCATGCACGCGGAGCTTGCTTGAGGCCGCTCATGGTGGACCAAGCTATAAACATAATTTAACTTGAATAAAAGGTGGTTGTGATAATATGAAAAACAGACCTTACAAGAATGCCATACAATTATCTCCATGCGACATAGCCAACGATGATAACTCGGCTTAGTAAAAAAAACTCGTGAACATTAATACAAGAAACTTGATTAAAAGCTGACATTTAAAGATGGACTTTATTGAATGAACTTGGATAGACACTTATAACGGATTAAGAAGGAAAATCACAGATGAATTAACATAATTTATTCAAAATTAGCCTTGGACAAAAAATTAGACCAATGGAATGATTTAAATGGGCTTGAAAAGATGAATGGATTTGAAATGGGCCTGGCAATAAAAGATATTAGAAATGGGTTTTATTGACCATGGACTCGAACTTAAGACGACTAACTGGAAATTGGTTTGGTGATTTTGATACTAAGATGAAAACAAAAGAAATTGATCTCCTATAATTTTTGTAGAATTTGTGATGATCCTAAAACGAAGTTGCCAACGAGTTTAAATGGTATAAGAACGAACAAAGGGGAAATTATGAGTTTGAGAGACGATTCAAAACAGATTACGGACAAAAGATAAATGGAAAAGTGAATAAAAGAAACGGAAGATGAATTGATGGAAACGTCAAAGATAATGGGAATTGAAGAAATGAAAGTAGAATGGAATAGTCGGGAATGGTTTATAACAATGAGAACAAAGCAAGGAATGGATATGAAGTCTCGATTTTAGCCCAAAGCTTATTTTGAATTCTCTCCACAAGCCCATGAACACGACCCCTTCTGAACCACTGAATAATTTTTTTAGATAAATCACACCCCTTTTCGAATCGCCTGAAACCTGCTATGACCATTCAGAACCAGATGAATCATTGACAAACTGAAGAGTCAAACCAAACTACACACAAAACACTGCTTGATAAACTGACGAATCTCAACACACGACAACCTGAACTTTGAATATGCATTGTCCAAGAAATAGACCAGTGACCCAAATAACCTGGCAGTTGCAGTAATCTTTTGATAGTTTGACCGAAATTAAGTCAAACTCCCATCTGAGTTGAAACACAACTGAACAACCGCATTTGAAGTGGAATCATTGTCCAGTGAGTATTTTCCATCAATTCAATCCCTGGCGGATACGGATAAGGTACGAAACCCTAATTTCTCAGGGCCTTGATCACATGCCCTATGAATCCATGAAATGCACTATTATGATGTTAATGACCTAGTGAGAAATGCAGATAAATGCGAAGCGATAAGCCAGTAAAGGGAATAAATAAGGGGGCAAATTTTGAGGTATTACAATATTCACAACATCAACATAAATATTAGTCCACACTTTAGTCTTATTAACCACAATATTGTAATATTGTACTTTCTTTCAATCTTTATAATATTGTACTTTATTAATGATAATCACGAGTAACCCACAAAAACACGGTGAAAACATTGGTTCAAGGTTCGGTGTCATGAGGATAGAGCTCTACCCGTTCCTAAAGGTTTATAATATTGTAAAATACTTTTATATCTGTAGATCATGTAAGTCAAGGTCAAGGGATAAATGTTTACTAAATCCTCAGTGTTATGAGTATCTAATTGGAAATCGTCACAGAGTACGCTATAAACATTGATTTCACACTGGATACCTAGACTGATTCAAGGACTTTTGAGGTTTCACCTTACCGAGATTGGACTCCTAACAAGCTATCTCAATTATGCCCTACCTATCTTAAAATGCACTCAAACTCACCCAGATCGGATTAACCACATTCTCTTTTTTTTAGAAATCAACCCAAAGGATATCATTTGAACATATATTATGCGGAAACATAAACATAAAGCAATATAAAAGCAATATAAAAGTTGCGTGTCTATATATATATATATATATATATATATATATATATATATATATATATATATATATATATATATATATATATATATATATATATATATATATATATATATATATATATATATATATATATATATATATATATATATATATGCATGTTCCTAAACCTAGGTTTTTCTCACTAAAAAGGTTTAACGAAAATTCTATCTTAACAGTAAAATAAAAGTTCCCCATAGATGACACCATTTTCCTATAGCTCTATTTTTGTGGTCTTTAGTCACTATCACATTTTCGCTACTTTCAGATTTCTTATTTTTTTTCCTAGTGAAGCTGGTTATGGAAGGGAAAAGATATCTTAAACTCACCCCGCTTTGCATACTGTTATTTAATAGATGTCCACATGGTTTTAGGTTCTTCTTTAGCTTATTTCACCTTTGGTTTAGTGCAAAATTTTTTCTTTTTTATATTGATAGGGGTTTCTTTATGAGTCTGGGTATGAGATGAGTAAGATTGATAGGGTGATGTTGATGTTTTTCTGTATCATAATAATTTTCTGATGTTTTTCTTAGGTTTAGAAACCTAATTGTTGATTTTTATTTGGTGTGCTCGCAAAGATCTTACGACCTTTTGCCTACGAACTCCTAAAAAGAGAATTGAGGGATCAGAGCATCGTAGTTCCTCCTAAAAGGCTAGAGCTATGAGGAAAGGGGTTGATTTGTATCCTGATTAAAACACATGATGTTGATGCTCAAAAGTTTGATTTATGTCTTGATCAAAGCCCAAAATTAAAGCTGAAAAGCCTGTTTGTCCTGATTAAAGCCCATGATTAAAGCTGAAAAATATTTGTTTGTAATTAGTTGGTTGGTTGCTTGAATTGCATAGCCCAAGGCATAAGATGAATGATATCTTGATTTGCATAGCTCAATAAAGGCTGAATGGGTACCCTGAATTGCATAGCTCAAGGAGGACTGAATGGTTGACCTGAATTGCATAGCTCAGAACAATTGAATGGGTTATCTTGATTTGCATAGCTCAATAAAGGTTGGATGTTTAGCTTAGTTAAAGTCCAAGACTATGACTATATTGTTGGGAATTTAGCTTAGTTAAAGTTCAAGACTATGATTGTTGGGAATGATCTTAGTTAAAGTCCAAGACTATGACTGTATTGATGTTGTTTAGCTTAGTTAAAGTCCAAGACTATGATTGTAATGAAAGAATTAACTTAGTTAAAGTCCAAAACTATGACTAATTTTGAGTGACTGTATAATGTTTGACTATTTGTGCCTTGATTAAAGCCCAAGGTTGAAGCTAAAAGAGAAATCTGACTTCATGGGAAAGTTTATTTGTGTCCTGATTTGGAATCCCGAGTGTGAAGCTTATTTGTGAGAGACTGACTCTTGATTATCTGTATCTTATATGAAGCCGAAGATGGGAGGCTAAAAATTTGTTGAAGACTGACTCTATAATAATAGTGTTTGGTCTGTTCGAAATATATGTGATATATGGTCATCAAACATTACTTTTTTCGGGGAGGTTCAATTGTACAAAGCCCAAGAGGAAGCTAGCTTGGTCATCCATCGGGGAGAGGAGGACTACTGAGAGGGTCCTTGTGTTTAAGCCCATGAGGTGGATAGGTTACCTATATAAGGCCCATGGGTGTAACACCCCAAATTTTCCATCTCATTTTTCATATCATATAGCATAGCATATAGTATACATAATATTGCATCTTTGCATAGAAAGATGAGGCATGACATCCATAGTTGCAAGCATAGGGCATGTGATCAGTCTTCTAGCAAGTTATGATTCTTCAAAGTCAATTTGAGGGCCAAGTGGTCTTATAAGAATCCTACAAAGGATCCTCATATCCTATACAAGTTCAATTTCATCCTCAAAGCCCAAGAAGGAGTGTGGTTCATCAGAAGCTCAACAGTGCAAGCTTCTCCCTTACAAGGAAATCCTAATTAGGGTTTTGCCTCAGATGCTCATATTCTCATATATTTCAACAATTCTTGTGGTCAAAGGCTTATATATGTTATATAAGGCCTATGGATGAATTTTGATGCAAAAATTCATTGAGGAAGTGAGGCATTGGTCCAGTTACTTGTAAATGAAGAAATGGGTCAACTGTGCAGAAGAAAAATCAACCATGGGATTTCAAAGGTTCCAATCATGATTTTCAAGCCTATAGACCTTCATGAGGGCAAATTATAGCTTGGGTGATCTCAAGAATCAAGAATCAAGAGTTTGGAAGAAGGTTGCAAAATATGGAAAGTGACCTATAATGAAACTTTCTATTTTTGGCAATTTTTGCCCTAATTTCATTCAATTCTTTCATGACAAATATGGCTCCAAATTAATTTTCCTCAAACATGAAATTTGTAGGGTTTGTTCTCCCCTTTCTAAAAAGTCCTAGAACTACTTTATACCATTTGTGGATTGAAAGTTATGATCAATTGAAGTTGGCATATTTTTAGGGTTTTTCACATTTTCAAAGTTTCTACCATTTGCAAAAAGGTTCATGGTGCATTTTCTTGACCTCTAATGTATCAATTCTTATTACCACATTCAAGTACATCTTAAAATAGTCATTTTTTCCCAAAGAATCAAAGGAATTTGTGGCTTGCTTACAAGTATTTCCATAATGTGCAATTTTGCAAAATCATCCATAACTCATGATCCAAGTCTTCCCAAGCCCTAAGATCAATCCAATGGTGATAAGTGAATTAATTTGAATATGAACATGCACATGGATGCAAGTTTGCACGCATACTTCACCACTTCACAACTTTCAAGCAAAACTGCAAATTATTCCCTATCACACATTCCATGCAACCATTGCTCCTAAAACCCTACACAAGTGTAAACACTAGTGATATATAAGCTAACTTTTCCCTTGATTCAGCCTCATGCACTATCATTTCTCAGTTTCACAATTTTTCTCCATTTTCAATTTCTTTCGAATCTCACAAATCCTCCACACATTGCTCTATTTTTTTGCACATTCATGATCAGTGAGGTCTAAGGAGTGTGAATCCACCATTGGTTTGAGCTTTGAGCAAGTTTGTCTTCTAGTGCAATTCAGAAGAAAAAGCATTCGAATCTCAAGATCCAGGCTGATTTGAATATCTATTTGTATTTATTTTGCAAATAGAAGTTCTAAGGAGTGGATCTGCACCATTTCAATGGATTTCTTGGCGTATTTTGCTTAGCTTCGTCTCAGGTTAGCTTCAAAGTTCATCACTCTAGATCTTGTTTTTAATGTGTGTATATTGATTTGTATGTTTCACTGGGCTTGCTGATGTATTTTGTTTGTGATTTGGATGTGAACTGAGCCTACATTGTTGATTTGAAAGTTTAAATGTTCAATTTTATTTTCTTCGGTCTGTAAGATATGTTGATTTTCTGGTAATTCTGAGTTTGGATTCATAATCAGTGCATGAAATTGTGTGGATTTGGAGCTTTGTGTGAGTTTCTGTGCAGTTTGGTTCTTGGCTTTGAATTTCACGGTGGCTGGAGCCCTAGCTCCGACACTGTAAATGTTTGTAGGTGGTGGGAAGGTCCAAGGAAGGAGACGTAATCTTGTCCATTGGTTTTTTTGATCTGACGCTTTGCATGAAGCCAACACATTAAAATGTGCAGGTGATTGGCTTGTGGCTTTTAATTTATTTTAATGTTGTGTGTTTTCTAGTTCACAATTGTTACCATATGTGTGCCTTGTGATGCTCTAATTGTGTTGACTTTGTGAATCAATTGACCAGATCATATGCGATTGATTAATCCTGAGGTTTAGATTGAAGGCTGACTTTAACTGGGGTTCATAATATGCATTGACTGTGCTTATTATATCTTTGGGCTTATGTTGCTTTTCACGCCCCCTCCCTTGGCATGCTTTTATTTTGAACTGGTTTGGGCTGATATTTACACTCACCCTTGCTTATTTCATTTCATTTTTATTTATTTTTCTTAATTAATTTTAAATTTTTAAAAATAGCTATAGGTATTTAAAAAAATCCAAAAAATTCATGAGTGATATGTAAGGTTTTCTAAAATTGATCCAAATTTTATTTTTCATTTTTCTTTTATTTTTATAGTCTGAATTAATTTTGCATATAATTTCTTTTATTTTGCTTTATAACTTGTACACCTTACCTTGTAGAATTTTTATCTTGAGTTTAAAAATAAGTTTGATGCTGGTTCTTTTTGATATGATTCACTAATATGTTGATGCACTTTGGTAATTTTTATCACAATTTTTAGGCTTTATTTGGCTGGTTTGTGACTTGTTGCTTCACGTGTAAGGAAATGAAACCCTAGCCTTACTTTGACCACTTAATTGATTGAATTTGCTTCTGATTTTGGTCATGTGACTTTGCCATGTTGATTGTATAAGTTTGAGATGCTTTGTTGCTTGTTGGATTAATTTTTGAAGGATGATCACTAATTGTTTCAGGTTTGGTCTTAACTTGCCCTATTTGATGTTGTTTTTGAACCATATTTTTTTTCTTGATTAGAAAGGCACTTGTGCCATCTATTAGGAGCTTGTTTGATAATTGATAATATGATGTTTGATCCCTAGTTTTAACATGTGATGCTCGCCTTTGCTATTTTGATGTTAACTTGTGCACTAAGTGAGACTTTCACAAGTATGCTCCACTTCACTTCACACTTCTCATGTCTCCTCTAATGGACCTAATGTGCTTGTATGCCTTTGTGTTATGTTTATATCTTCTTCTTAGGCACTTAATCCACCTGTTTAGCTTCTGAATTTGGTGATACTTAGTGGTTTTTGACTTGTTTGTTTCTCTTAATCACATGTTCTTATCTCACTTCTTCATGTGTGCTTTGCTTGTGGTTTGTGAGACTTCTTTCATTCCTTTTGGTGTGAGGTTGTATGATTAATATTAGGAATTTTACATGGTCATTAGGTTCTGGTTTTTTTGGTTTATAATGATTAGATGCTTGTTCTTTCATGGTTTGAACTTATTTGATTTTCTCTTGTCATTTGTGAATATTTCTAACATTTCCAGGGGCTATGGTAAGTAAAAGGTGTGGATGAGAATTCCATATCTCCAACTTTTTTCTCCTCTTTCTTTTACGCTTTATCCACTTATGTTTGAGATGAGCTTATGCCATCATTTTTTCAACTTCTTTTCATCCCTCTAGAAACAACTTAACTTTTGTAAGAGAAGTAAGTTGTTTTCTACCTCCTTTCTTCTTCTTATTCTTCTTTCCTTCTTCTTCTTTCCTTCTTCTTCATTAGGATAGAGTTCAAACCACACTAACCTAGGACTTCTATGCATGATAACATTAGGGTTTGCTAGTACCCCTCTAGTCTTGTGTGTAGGGAATTATTCCATGGAGCACTTGTATTCATCCTATCTTGGTGGTGGTACAAGCTTGTCTAGCATGATGTACAAGTCTAATCATGAGACTATTTTCACAAACAAAAACAACAAAAACACTTCTTTAAGAAACTCAAACAAAGAATAATCGTCTCTCTTTCGGGACTTCTTTCCCTATCACCTTCACTCATAACGTAAGAAATTGCTTTTACTTGTCACTTTGCAAGACGGTTACGCACTCGTCATTCGAGCCTATAACACCTGAGCATTGACATAGGCAGTTCAAGCTTTTAAAACACATGTCATTTTCCTCCCTAGTTAGGGGAACTACGGCGTCTCTGATCCACATGTCCATATGAGGTACGTAGGAAACGGGGTAGGCCCGTCCGTGCACTCTTTTATTTTCCCTACATTTTCCCATTTCTTTTCTTTTTTATCCAGTTCCAGTTTTCTTTTGCAGCAGTTTCACTCTTTTACCCTTTGAAATAGTTTCTTTGCAAGCGTGGATCCCGTCGGGTACGACGGACGATCTGGGTGCTAATACCTTCCCAGGTCGTAATCGACTCCCGAACCCAGTTTCTTTGGTTCGCAGGACCTTTGTCCTTCCTTTCTTTTCTTCGGTTTGTGCAACATTACCTTCCCCATTCCTTTGGAATAAAAATGTTTGGCTGGCGACTCTACCCTATTCCGCGTCACTTTTGCGTTCGTACCAAGATGGAAATCCAAGGAGCGACAATGGATCCTTGGATAAAGCCCAAGAGGAGGCTAGGGAAGGCTGAGTAATATCTAAGCCTTAGAGAAGGCACCTTTAAGAGGCCTAGGGTCCTTGAATGAAGCCCAAGAGAAGGCTATGTTTTGCCCTAGTTTTTGTTCTAGTTATTCAGAGGTTAGGTATGGTGACAGTAACCCAATTGCTTAAATTCTAGCATTGATGCAAGTATATGCAGTAAAGGTGCATGCAGACAAATAAAAATGTCAGTGAATGTGTTTAACAGCTTTTAGTATGTCTTTGTTATGGTTTGAATATTCTTACGTTGTTTTATTAAGAATGAAGTTGGGGGTTACACTGGGATGTAGAGGCCCAAAATCCCGAGCGAGAAAGAATAAATATGTGTTTTATATATTGTATTCTCTTTTTAATTAAGAAGTTTATTACTATCTTTGCTTTAGTATGAGGTGAAGAAAGATAATTTTGGCAAACAATTCTATTCTAAGCAAGTACATCAGTTTAAGAAAACATCGAGAAGTTAGAGAGAGAAAAGATGGGCTCAGAAGCCAATAATAGGGCTTAAACGTAAGGATGCATATGGAATTTGTTTTGCTGATTAATCATCTGATGATTTCATACACATAGTAGGACTTGGGTGTTAAAAAACTGCCTACAGCCTAGAAAGCAGTTCACCAGATTGAAGCTCAGTGTTGTTCCCCAAAATTTTCCCTCCCATATTCACGACAATATGTCTCAAAAGTTCTCCCAATAGTCACAAGATTCACAATTGCACATAAGGATTTCAGGTTTCATCAGACAAAGCCTCCTCCTAAGCAATGGATCAGAAACTAGGGTTTTGAATTTCCCCAATAAAAGTGGAATTCCAAAGCCTCAAATGTACTTCATAACATCCCACATACTTCAAAGGATCCTCATGTCAAGTTTCAAGGTCTTCTATACAAGTTTGGTCAGTGAGATGTTCAGATACTTAAAAAATCAGTTAACTTGGTCAATAAGTCAATTGTGGTCAACATAAAGTTAAACTGTAATATTTTTGGTCAACATCAATATTATGAGGTGAAATTAATCATTTGATCAAAGTTTGATCATGATTCATCAAGGAAACCTCAGAATCATCAAGAATCAGGAGTTACTAAATTAGGGTTTGTGTAGGAAAAGTCAACTGACCTTTGACCAGTCATAACTTTCACATACTTCATAAAAAATTTCCCATCCAAATCTAATTTTGAAGTAAATTCAATTCTCTACAACGTTGGGTCTCACAAGCCAGGTCCAAAAATGCTTCATTTGAAAGATATGAGTCAAGACATTACAAGTCCTTTTGAAAGTCAACAAAAAGTCAATTTTTTCGAAAGCTCATAATTTAAAAATGGAAAATGATATGGACATGTGACAAAAAGGAGAAGTTATAGGACACTCTAATCTTTCTAAAAAGTCCTAGAACACCTTCATGGGATAAAAATTGAGGGAATTATGTATTGTTGAAGTTGGACAATTTTGAGGAGGTGTATGAAGCAAAAATGACCAAAACTCAATATTTCTCCAAATGGGCCTATAAGTTTTCAACCCAAACTTAAAGATAAAGTCATTCACGACCTAGTGACAATATTATTTGTTTTTTATTATTTATTTTATATTATATTTGATTTTAATCATTTAAAATCAATTTTAATTGAAATAAATCATAAAAAATCAAATATTTGATTCCGAAATTATTTTGGGATCAAATATTTGATGATTATATTGATTGATCCCTTCCAAATTCATGTAAGACTCAAATGGCATGATTTTATGTGATTTTGACAACTTTGAAAATATAGATTTCTTCACATCCAAGCAACCCAAGAAAACATGATCAAAGCCCAATACTTTGACCTAAAATGCATCACTACATATTCACAACAAGACCATAAGGATAGGAGGACGAAATTCAGAGAGAAAAGCACCACTTTCACAACTCAAAAGTTTCAAGAAAACTTGTAATTCGGTTTCTAAGTTTCAAGCTTTTTCCAAGTGATTTAAAGGTTTCAAATGAATCTTTGAGGTTCCCTAAACCTATTCCAATCATTCTCATCATCAAATTCGTGCCATATTGCACTAACCGAACCATTTTTTTCCTTGTTTATTATGATTTGCAATTTCATATATACACTTAATATAAATTGCATTTGATGATTGATTTGTGTTTGTTGTGATGTAAGGATGATTTTTGGACAATTATATTGGAGTTTCGATGCAGGACCAAGAAGTTGTCATTGTTAGGGTTCCTAGTTCCAAATTAGGGCTTTACGATTAAGGCAATTTCAAGAACCTTGGATGACATATTTGAATCCTATAGTCTTTGGGAAATTGATTGGTATAATTATTGTGGACTAATTTTGTATATTTTGAGATATTTGAAAAAAACAGGTTTTGTACCCCGAAATTTGCCTTCCCACAATCAAAGCAATGTGTCCCTAGAGTTCTCTCAAGGTTCACAAGGTTCACAAAGTACACAATTGGTCAGAAAGTTTGAGAGTTATCTCAGACAAAAGCATCCTCCTAAGCAATGGATCCACAACTAGGGTTTTGAGTTTATCTTAACTAAATGGACTTACAAGGCCTCAAGTGAGCTTCATAACATCCCACATGTATTCAAGAATCCCCATGTCAAGTTTCAGGGCTTTCCCAAAAAGTTTAACCAATCAGATGATCAGATATGCAAAAATCAGTCAAAGTAGTTAAAAAAGTAAAACTGAGGTCAACTGTGGTCAAATTAAAGTCAAACTTCAAGATTTCTTGCCAACATCAATATTATGAAATAAATTTCATCATTTGATCAAGGGTTGATCATGATTCATCAAGGAGATCTCAGATCATCAAGAATCAAGAAGTTTCTAAATTAGGGTTTCCTAACAAAAGTCAACTGAACTTTGATCAGCCATAACTTTCACATGCTTCATCAAACATTTCCCATACAAAGCTCATTTTGAATTAAATTGAATTATCTATAACTTTATGTCCCACAAGCCAAGCCTAAAAATGCTTCATTTGGAAGGTATGAGCTAAAGCATTACAGGTCATTTCAAAAGTCAACAAAAAGTCAACTTTTTCCAAAGAGCATAATTTGAAAATGGTTAAATATATGGACATAAGACCAAAGAGGTTTATTAGAGGACTCTTTAAGCTTTCCAAAATGTCCAAGAACACCTTTATAGCCTTAAAGTTGAGGGATTTATGCCTTGTCAAATTTGGGAGATTTTCAAGGGGTGTATGAAAAAAATAAGGTCTTAAATCCAAATATTTCCAAATGGGCCTATCATTTTGCAACCCAATCTTAACAATAACATCAAGCACGACCCAATTCAAATAATTTCTGATTTTTAAAATTTATTTATTATTTATTTGGATTTTATTCATTAAAATTCATTTTAAATCAAAATAAAATATGAAAATACAAATATTTGATTTGATTCTTCTTCTAGAAACTCTTAAAGACCATTCAAGTTGATTTGATACCATCCAAATTCGTGCACATACTTTGGAGTATGTAAAGATTTGATTTTTCATCACATTTATGTTTGATCTTTCTTCACACTCAAGTTACCCAAAAGCCTATACAAACCATCAGATTTTTGACCTAATCTCACTCTTCTATAAGTATACAACACAACACAAGCATGAGCCCGAATTTTCAGAGGCAAAAGTTCACTTTTCAAAACTCAAAATTTTCTCAAAAACTCAATTTTCGGTTTTTCCAAATCAACCACATTCAAAGGCTTTTAAACATTGCAATTGCTTTATCAATGTTTATTGAATATATTTCAATCATCATACGCATCAAAAGCATGTTCATAAGCCATAACCGAATCAATATTGTTCTTGAATTTTGAATTTTTCGATTATATTAATTTGTTTGGTGTTTGTGAGTTTTGATCTTATATTTTTGTTTGTAATGTTATAAGGATCGTTTATGGGCAAGAATATCTAAGTTTCATGGCCAAATGTGTAAACGGCCATTATTAGGGTTTTGAGCTCTCAATTGGGGCTTCTCTATTTAAGCAATATAAATGTTATTTGATGATGAATCTAGACTTTGCAGGTCATGGGCAATTGATTGGTACAAAAATTATGAGTTGAACGTACGTACTTATGATGTTGTGAAAACGAAAGCTAGTTAGCTACGAAATTTTCGTAGCAAAACTCTAGCGAAATCGTAGCAAAAATATATAGCCAAAGGTTGAAGACGAAGATGGCGCGGACTTCAGAATTTCAAATTTCATTTTTTTATTATATAGTTTTGTTTCTACTATGATCTAAAAAGAATGCACGTAGTCTGGTGGCAAGGTGTAGGCGCGAATGACCAAAGGACGCAGGTTCGATCCTTGGTAATATCATTCCTTTTTCTTAATTTTTCAGACATTTCATAAGTTTTATATATTATAATATCTTGTTGTTTTATTATCAGACGCGCCCCAGGTGGCTTGATGGAAAAAACTTGGCTTTGAAGTGAGAATGACATGAGTTTGAATCCGGCTGCAGGCCAATTTTTTTTAGCTAATTCATTTGTTTTCCAGGTTTATTATATAATAATTTTTGCTGATCATATATATCAGGCGCGCGCCTAGCCCAGTTGGTGTAGGACTCTTTCTTTGAGGTACAGGGTCTGGGTTCAAATCCCAGGTCCTTTATTTTTTATGTTTTTATGTTTTTTCTTTTATTATTATTATTATTATTATTATTGTTTTCTTTACATTTGATTAATTTAAATAATTTTCTAACTAAAAAAATTAAAACTAATAGCTAGTTTTCTAAATCTTTTCTTTTCTTTAAATTCTCCTAATTGTTTTTGTAAATAATTAAAATAAGTTAATTTTTCTTAATAACTCTTTTTTTGTAAATCAATTAATTTGTAAATCTTTAATTTGTAACTTTATATTTTGTAAATATTAAATTAATACTTTTTTCTAAAAAAATTCTTAATAATATTTTGTATATTAATAATAGTATTTTTCTTAATTGTATTATAATAATAATAATCATATTTTGTAAATAACTAAATTCCTTTTTATTATTATTACTAAATTATTTAAATAAACTTATATTTTCCTAATAACTTCTAATTATTCCTCTAATTAAACTTCTAATCTTAATTCGCTAATTTATTTTGCTTTAATCCTATTATTATTGTTTTTGCTTTATTATTATTGCTTTATTATTATTACTATTATTATATCTACTATTATTGCTTTATTATATTCTTATCATAATTTATTCGATTATTTTGTATTTGTCCATAAGCCTTGTAATAGTTTAGAATTTTCCTGTTACTTCATATTCTTTATTATTGGATGGCTTGGTTAGTAAATAGGGAGTGCAAAACTAATTGTAGTTAAATGGACTTAGATACTTTGATTGGAAAAGAATAAATATCTGAAAAATAACACTCACACACGTAAGTCGATCTATGGTCGCCATCTGCACTTCCTAGGGTATTCCTCTTGGTTGCCTTATCTAATTGGTCAAGTCCCTCGAATATAGGGGTGTTTAAGCAAAGTCCCTTCAAAAGAAATCATCATTGTCCCTTTAAAGATTTTAAAAGATCAAGTCCCTTCGAGGTTGCCTACGGAATAATGATTTTGTCCCTTCGGTAAATATGATGATAGTCCATTAAATTTTGCTAAAAATACCCCTACATGTTGCCTTCATTGACCATACGATGACCCTACGCCTGTCCCTTAATAAAATTCAAAGTAATGACTACCTATTCCTTAATAATAGGGATAGTCTTACTCTTGAAGAAACATAAAAGAAATTGAATGACTTAGCTTAGGGTAGGTACCTCATAGTTACTTACTCACACTTTAAAACTACTTTTCACACATCACTTTTCTTAAACATTTTTCAACTTAAAGACTTTGTATACATCCATATGAGGATCATTACAAACTTAGAAAAATTTATAAAAACATACTACACTTTCTTTTCAAAAAAACAATTAAAGTGAGCTAAGTAACTAAGAGCCCATGGATAAGCATGGATATAAAGGGTGCTAACACCTTCCCTTTATATAACCAACCCCCCGAACCCAAGTCTTTTCAAAAACCGCCTTTCCTGTTCTTTTATGTCCTTTCCTTATGGATAAAATAAAAGTCGGTGGCGACTCTTGCTATTCGCAACATTTATAGAAAGTCAGTTCTCCCACCGTGTTACAACAGGTCAAATAGCTACGAAAAATTCGTAGCTAATCAGTAGCAATTTTGTAGCTAATTTTGAAGGCTGGAGGTTGAAGAAGAAGGCCTTGCGCGCATTTTTTGGATTTCAAAAATTGGCTTTATTTTATTATGTTTTGTTGTTGATTATTAATACTAAGCGCGTGCCTGACCCAATGGATGAGAAGCGTACATACGAACCAAAGAGTGTGGGTTCAAACCCAGCCTCCAGCAATTTTTTTTATAACCTGTTTCTTTTTCTTGTTTTATTTTATATTGAATTTGTTTCAGGTTATTAACACCAGACGCATGTTGGTCTAGTGGATGAAGGTGTTACCTATGAGGCAGAGGGTATGGGTTCAACTCCAGCCTCTAACCTTTTTGAAGAATTTGGTTTTATTTCTTGTGTTTTTTAACTTTAATTTATTTTTTTAAATTAATTAACCTTTAACCATAATTAACCTAAAAATAATTTAATCACCTTCAATTAATATTTTTCTTTAAATAAATTTCATAACCTTTTTATTATGACTATTATTTTGTTTTATTTAAAAATTAATTTATTAAGTTTTATTTTAATTAATTAATTAGGTTTAGGTTAACTAACAACCCTGATTTTTCCTTAAACCCTATTTTTTAAATCAAACCCTAATTCTTTTTATTAAACCCTAAACCCTAAATTTCAAACCTAATTTTTCAAACCTAATTTTTTAAGAGCTTAAACCTAATTTATTTTTCATAAAACCACAATTTCTTTTCTTTTTAATTTAAATTGCTTTATTTATTTATTTAGAAATTGTATAGGTTGCATTTTTTTGTAATTTATTTTTCCTTCGCTCGATTATTATGTAATTGCTCCTATCTTGTAATATCTTAGGTTTTAATTTCTGCATCTATTATTATGTAACTGCCCCGAAGCCATGTAATAGCGTATGACCTTTTAAATTTCGTCTTTAAATTTTTGCAAATATTAATGCGTGGTTAGTAATTTAGGGAGTTTGTAAAGAAAAAATGAATTAATTTGGACTTAGATCACTAATCATAAGATACAATTTGAAACTGATATTCACACACGTAAGTCGATTGTTCTACGATCTCCATCTGCACCTCTTAGGGTTTTCCCCTCTTGGTTGCCTTTAACAAATGGTCAAGTCCCTCGAATATGGGGGTGTCTTAAAGAAATGTCCCTTAAACCAAAAATCATCATAGTCCCTTCAAAGTTAAAAGATCATAAGTCCCTTCGAAGTTGCCTACAAAATAATGATCTTGTCCTTACGAAAAAATGATGATCGTACCTACGAATTGCTAAAGACACCCCTTCCAGTTGCCTTCTATGACCATATGATGACCATACGCCCGTCCCTTATCAAATCCAACGTAATGACTACTTACTCCTTAATAGTAAGGACAATCTTACCCTTGAAAGGAAATAGAAAAACATGAAAGACCACTTTAGGGTAGGTAGCACTTAATTACTTGCTCACTCTTTCAAAACTCTTTTCACACCCCACTTTTAAAATATTTTCAAACTCAAGACTTTGTATACATCCATATGAGGATTATTACAAAGACTTCTGAAAATTTTCTAAACACACACTACACCTTTTTCAAACAAGTTAGGTTGAGCTAAGTAACTAAGAGCCCATGGATAACCATGGATACAAAGGGTGCTAACACCTTCCCTTTGTATAACCTACCCCATAAACTCAAAATCTTTTTAAGGTTTTTCCTGTTCTTTTATACCCTTTCCTAAATTGGATAAAATAAAAGTCGGTGGCGACTCTTGCTATCCGCACATGTTTTTGTCAAACAAAAACACCCAAGTTAGTTCTCCCACCCTGTTACAGAACTAGCGACTATGTTGGGGAGTACTAAGTAAAATAGGGGTTACCTTAGGAATTAGATCATTTACTTGTTTGATTTGTTTGCTTTATCTTTAAGGGATTGGTATGAGGTTACTGTGAGAAAGATCCTAACCCGTATCTAGTGTACCTTAGGTAAGTGGCAATAGACCAAGGAAATTGTACAGCATACAGCGATATGGTTGATCTAGTGGCTACAGTTAGTGTGACTTCTTGGTTGGTGCTTATGTTCCTTAAGTAAGTTGAGGATAATATGAGGCTGCCATATGTTGTCATTAATACTAACTACCCTTTAGAATCCTAATTGACCCATATTGGCCTTTAGAATGTAGTGAGATATCTGGCTTTGGTGAAGTCTAAAGTTGGTTGATACTCGATGCTACGCTCATTGAGATTCTAATATTGGGGGGGGGGGGGGGGTTGTTGGCAAATCAGTTGCCTACTGAATAACAACTCTTGAGAAGGATCAGTGATGTTGAGATACCTTAGAACCCGGTTACTTTTGTTAGGACAGGATTAACCAACTAAACTTCAGTGGAGAGGGTACTTACCTATGGACTTCATGCAAGCCTTAAGCCTAAGGTTATTGTGTGACTTGTTTGTGTGTGACAATTTCTTGTGTATGAACATAACATCATAACATCATGACATCATAAGCATATAATTCTTACTAACCATTTCAAGGACCAAAGGATTTAACTTTGTTCTTTGTTGCAGGTTATGGCTTCCGCTCGTAGGAATACTATACGGATCGACTTTGTAGGAATACCCTCCAAGCTTAAAAAATTGATCTCCAAACATCCTGAAACCCCCCAATTCATCAAGAAGCATGGTCATCTACTTAACTTGGTTACCTCAAGATTTGATGAAGATATGATGAGTGTCATGTTCCAATTCTTTGATCCTAAACATCATTGCTTCACATTTCCCCATTATCAGCTAATGCCCACAATGGAAGAATTATCCAAGCTACTTGGTGTGCCTATCCTTGATCAGAAACCTTTAACAGGCTTAGAGAAGGAGCATGAACCTGAAGTCATTACTGCAATACTACATTTGAAGACATCAGACATTGTCCTAGAAACAAGAAGTGGAGTTAAGGGTGTTCTTGCCAAAGTAATAATAGAGAAAGCTCAGGTGTTCTTGGATGTTATGAGTTATGATGCTTTTGAGGAGATCTTGGGTTTGTTGATTTATGGTTTGGTGTTATTCCCTAATCTAGAACAATTCATAGACGTGCACGCTATCAACATATTTCTGACTCAAAATCCTGTGCCTACCTTGCTTGGAGATATCTTACACTCTCTTCACACCCGTACTACGAAGGCGTTAGGAACTCTGATGTGTTGCATACCTCTACTATCAAGGTGGTTTATTTCACACCTTCCTTGACCTGTGATGAAGAATGAACAAGGTTTAAGGTGGTCTAAAAGGATATTGTCACTCTCTCATTCAGACATTCATTGGTGTTCCCGATCTATGGAGAATATTACTATCATTGACCATTGTGGAGAGTTCCCTAATGTACAACTCATTGGCATAAAAGGGGGCATTACCTACAATCCTTCTTTAGCATTATGTTAGTTTGGTTACGCCCGAAGTAATGATCCTCATGATATGATTATTCAAGGTATTGTGTTCTATTATGACAATGATCTTCAAGGTTACCATCAAAGGTTTGTACGAGCTTGGAGTATGGTGAATAAGATTAACAAAAATACTCTGGAACCAAAATACTTCATTCCTATGGAACCTTATCTCAGATGGGTGCGGTCTCGTGCTCAGACTCTTATGATGCCATATCCTGTTGTTCTGCCAGTGATTATTGAGCCTATTGTTGAATGAGATAATCCCTATACCATTCTTCATCCTGATATGCCTTCTGACCTAGAAGAGCTTCAGAAGTCCTGGATCCAACTGAAGGAGCAAAGGGATACCTTTAAGACTCAATTCAAAGCTAGCCAAGAGAAGGTGTTAGAGCTAACAAAGCAACTTCACAAAGAGCGGAATCTCAACACCTACCTCAACACAAAGACGAAGCGTCCATGGGAGACTTAAGTCTCATGTGTTTATTTTATTTGCACCTTCTCTTTATTTTCTTTCATTGTAAGCCCAAGGGGAAATTATATTTTAAAATTTACTAATGAAAGTTTTTGTTTTTGTTTTCCTTTAAACAAATTTAAATCCTATGTGGTCCTTGAAAACATTGCATATGCATCTACATACCATATCATTACATAACAGGTTTCCACCACAGGTTTCTTATCTTCTCGCTGTTTATTTCAGCAGAAATGGCTCTCGAACAATCTGTCAAAGATCTTCAAATTCAGAATTCCCAGTTTCAAGAGATTGACCTGAACTTGTCCAAGGGACAAGAAGAGCTGAAGGTACTCCTAACCAAGAAGAAGAAGAAGACCAGAAAACCATCTGACTTCATCAATCTGGGTAGAAGGTTCAAAGCTCCGATCAAGACAGATGATGAGGTTGAAAACCCTGGAGATGAAGATTCTGCGAAAGAAGAAGAATTACTACGTGGTACTACTGGGAATTCTGATTATGAGGAGAATTATTACCATGATTCAACTGGTGATGAGAAATATAAGTCACTAGAAGACCGTGTGAATGCCATGGAATTACTGAAAACTTCTGGATTAGATTTTGAAGACCTGAGTTTGATTTCTGGAGTTCTCTTCCCTATTGGTTTCAAGGTTCCTACTTTTGTGGTATATGATGGTGTTTCATGTCCAAAGTTGCATTTGAGATCTTATGTCTGAAGGATCCAGACACATACTGCTGATAGGAAGTTGTGGATTCATTTCTTCCAGGAGAGTTTATCTGGAGCTCAGTTGGAATGGTATTATAATCTTGAGAGTACCAATATTCGAACTTGGAATGATCTTGTTGAGGCCTTCTATAGGCAATACCAATATAACTCTGATTTAGCACCGACTCGCATGCAACTCCAAAACATGTCTATGGGTTCCAAATAAAGTTTCAAGGAGTATGCCCAGAAGTGGAGAGATCTTGCAAGTAGAGTTCAACCTCCTTTAACTGACAGGGAATTAGTTGACATGTTTATGAGTACACTAACTGGTGCTTTCTACAACCATCCCATTGGAAGTTAATCATCTGGTTTCACTGAGCTGATAATGACTGGAGAACGTGTGAAGAGTGGAATACGAGGTGGTAAGATACAAATGGATTCCTCTTCAAGTACCACAAAGAATCCCCCTAATTGAAAGAAAGAATCTAATGTTGCGTATGGCCAACATGGTCGTAATAGGAATAACCAATCTGTAGGAGCGGTCATAATCTCTAATCCCGCACCTACACAACAAGATCAACAACAAAATAGTCAGCCTAAGAAAGGTACGCCTAGGAGACAATTCACCAAGATCAATATGTCATTGGCTCAGGCTCTGCAACACATGTTGAAAGGAGAGTTGATTATTTTGATGGACCCTCCTCAGAATTCTAATAATACCTCTCCTCGTTATAATCCCAATGAAAGGTGTGCATATCACTCCAATTGCCCAGGCCAGGATACTAATAACTGTTGGGCATTGAAGAATAAGATTCAGGACATGATTGATGCTGGAGAAATTGAGTTTGATCCTCCTGAGACTCCTAATGTGATTACTGCTCCCATGCCAAAACATGAGAATACTGTTAATGTTGTTGATGATGGTTCTTATGTTTCTTCGGTGACTGATTTGACTACTCCTCTGGAAATTGTTAAGAAGAAGCTGCTGCAAGCCGGTTTATTTCTGGGTTGTAATGAAGATTGTTTTTATTGTGCCTCTCAACCCAATGATTGTTGGAAACTAAAATAAGGTATTCAGCGTTTGATGGACAATCATACTATATTGTTTGAGAAAACCCCTTCTATGGAGAGTTTATGTGAAGGTCTGTCTCAAGATTTGAAACTTGAAGACGTGTATGTGGTTACTAAAACCCCGGTTAGGATCACTTTTAAGGGTCCTATGAATATTACTGTTGAGCCAAAGGTGGCTCCTCTCATTATTACTACTCCTGGTCCAATCCCATATTCTTCTGACAAGGCTATCCCTTGGAATTATGGTTCTGATGTTTATATCCATGGTGTCAAGCAAGAGCCTCTAACTGACATACCTGCTGCAGATATTAATCCTAATGTTGACAATATTGTTGGGACCAGTAAGGTTACTAGGAGTGGAAGAATTTTCTCTCCAGAAGATACTTCAAATATTGTTGCTGCTCCAACTCGTATTTCTAACTCTGGGCCAAGTATTGAAGCTCGGGGCAAAGGACCAGCGATTGAGCCTGTTCAGGTTGAAACACCGACTACTGAAGATCTCTCTAAGCAGATGGAAGAAGTCCCAAAGATCATCCATAAAAGTGATTATAATATAGTTGAACAATTGGGGCATACTCCCTCTAAGATCTCTATGTTGTCTCTGTTGTTATGCTCTGAAGCCCATGCTAAGGCTTTGGTGAAATTCCTGAAATCTACTCATGTACCACATGAAATCTCTGTGGACCAGTTTGAAAATTGTGTTGCTAATTTAACGACTGACAATGGCTTATGCTTTTTTGATGTTGATTTAAATCCCGCCAAGAGAAATCACAACAGAGCTCTACACATCTCCATTGAGTGCAGGGGCATTACTATGTCTCATATTTGGGTGGATAATGGTTCCTCATTAAATGTGTTAGCAAAGGATGTTCTGGACAAACTTAATTTTGAAGATGTTGTGCTAAGACCTAGTAACGTGGTGGTAAGAACCTTTGATGGTTCAAGAAGAATGGTGCACAGAGAAGTTGATCTCCCAATCAAAGTGGGTTCTCAAGTCTTTGATTCTACTTTCTACGTGATGGATATTCGTCCTGCCTATTCCTGCTTGCTTGGGCACCCTTGGATACATGGGGCAGGTGTTATGACTTCCACTTTACACCAGAAGTTGAAATATCCTGTGAAGAGTAAGATTGTCACTGTTTATGGTGAAAAAGAGTACATGGTCAGTCATGTGAGCACTTTCAAGTATGTGGAGATAGAGGGTGAATTTGTTGAGACTCATTGCCAGAAATTTGAAGTGGTTCCTTAAGTTGTTCCCGCAGCTGAGTCTGTCCCTACTGCTAAACCAGTTCCTGTTATTACTAATGTACCTCCTACAATGACCTCTCTGAAGGATGCTAGAGCAGTAGTTGAAGAAGGTGGTTGTACTATTTGGGGTCAGCTTCCTGACATTCCTTACAAGTCTGACAAGTTTGGTTTGGGTTTTACTGTAGAGGCTCGGAAGGTTGTTCATCGTGCTCATGGTATTCGTATCACCAACAAGGGAGTTCAGAAGGATCAAGTCAATGTTGTGGAAGACTCTGATGAAGACTGCAACCAAGACAGTTGGTTATTTACTACCATTGGAAGCGGGCTCAACAATTGGAAGGCTGAAGACGTTATTCCTATCTCCTTTAGTCAGGAGTAAATGCTATTTTTTTTTGTTTTTTTGATTTTGTAATTTTGAACAATTAAAATAATTTTAAGCCTTGTGCCTTGCCCGGGGCACAATTTTATGCTTGTTAGGGATGTCATTTCATTTGCATATTTTCATTCAAAAAAATCAATGGACGTTTTTTCTTTCGTAAATATTGCGATCTTTGTCTTTCTTTTATTTTTCCCTTATCAAAAAGCTACGTGTTCTTACACACACCCACATCACTAAAATGCAAATCCTCATCCACTCTAGATCCCATTGATAACAATTCTGCTATTGCCAATTATAACTTCGAGAATTCGATCTACCAAGTCGAGGATGGAAATGAGGAAGATTGTGAAGTGCATGTAGAGCTTGCTAGGTTGCTACAACAAGAAGAGAAAGTTATACATCCGCATGATGAACCAATCGAAGTTGTAAATCTGGGAACTGAAAAAGACAGGAAAGAGTTCAAGATAGGAGTTGAATTAGAAGACAGTGTTAAGAACTGGTTAATTCAAATGTTACATGACTACGTGGACATTTTTGCTTGGTATTATGGAGACATGTCAGGGCTTGATACTGATATTATGGCTCACCGTCTACCAGTGAGGGAAGGTTGTCGTCCAATAAAGTAGAAAGTTCGTCGTATGCGTCCTGAAATGTCAGAAAAGATTAAAGCAAAAGTGATGAAGCAATTTGATGCAGGGTTCCTAGCTGTTACTTTCTATTCTTAATGGGTTGCAAATGTGGTACCGATGCCTAAGAAAGATGGTAAAGTACGCATGTGCGTGGATTACAGGGATTTGAATAAAGCCAGCCCTAAAGATGATTTTCCACTTCCACATATTGATGTTCTAATAGACAACACAACTCAACATAAGGTATTCTCTTTTATGGATGGTTTCTATGGTTACAATCAGATTAAGATGGCACCTGAAGATATGGAGAAGAGTACGTTTGTCACACAGTGGGGCACCTTCTGTTATAAGGTAATTCCATTTGGTTTGAAGAATGTTGGGGTAACATATCAGTGTGCTATGGTAGCTTTGTTCCATGATATGATTCACCATGAGATAGAAGTATTTGTTGATGACATGATAGCCAGATCTCAGACTGAAGAAGAACATCTTGATCATCTGCACAAGTTGTTTGAGAGGTTGAAGAAATACAAACCGATATTAAATCCAAACAAATGTACCTTTGGAGTTAGATCTGGTAAACTTTTAGGTTTCGTTGTCAGTGGTAAAGGTATTAAAGTTGACCCTGCAAAGGTAAAAGCTATATAAGATATGCCCACTCCCCGTACTGAGAAAGAAGTCAGAGGTTTCTTGGGACGCCTGAATTAAATAACAAAATTTATTTTCCAATTAACCGCTACTTGTGAGCCAATCTTCAAATTATTGAAGAAAGATCAAGTAATGGAATGGAACGAAGAATGTCAGGTAACTTTTGATGAGATCAAGAAATATCTCCAGGAACCTCTAATATTGATGCCACCAGTTGAAGGAAGACCCTTGATTATGTACTTAACAGTGCTAGACAATTCAATGGTGTGTGTGTTAGGGCATCATGACGAGTCTGGTCGAAAAGAGCAAGCAATATGCTACCTTAGAAAAAATTTTAACGATTGTGAAACAAGATACTCACTGCTCGAGAAAACTTGTTGCACTTTAGCATGGGCTGCTCGCTGACTAAGACAATATATGTTGACTCATACCACTTTATTGATTTCGAAGATGGATCCTATCAAGTACATATTTGAGAAACATGCTCTCTCTGGACGAATATCAAGATGGAAAATGATCTTGACAGAATATGACATACAATACACTACTCAAAAGGAAATTAAAGGAAGTGTGGTAGCTGATCATTTGGTTCATCAAGCAGAGGATGATTATCAGTCTATGAATTGTGAGTTTCCAAATGAAGATATTATGCTTGTTACTAATCGTAAAGAACTTAGACCGTATGAAGGACCTGAACAGGGATCCCAATGGACTATGGTTTTTTATCGAGCTTCCAATGCACTTGGTAATGGTGTTGGTGTTGTGATTATCTCTCCTAAATGATATTATACGCTGTTTATTGCAAGACTTTGTTTTGATTGTACAAAAAATATGGTTGAATATGAAGTGTGTATCATGGGTATCAAGGTTGCCATTGAGATGAAGATCCAGTTCCTGAATGTGTATGGAGATTCAACCTTAGTTGTTAGTCAAATTAAAGGAGAATGGGACACAAAGCATCCAAATATCATTCCTTACAAAGAGCATGTGTTGTCTTTGATTCCATACTTTGAAGAAATCACATTTGAACATATTCCACGAGAAGAGAATCAATTGGCAGATGCATTAGCCACCATGTCATCTATGTTCGAAATCAGTTGGGATGATGAAGCTCCTATAATTACCATTAATCAATTAGATGAGCCAGCATATTGTTATGAGGTTGATACCGAGGGAGTAGAAGAGAAACCTTGGTTCCACGAAGTAAAAATATATCTCGAAGCTCAGGAATCTCCTGAAGGGGCATCTATCAATGACAAGAAGTTTCTAAGGAGATTTTCTGCCAAGTTTTTCCTGAGTAATGGAATTTTGTACCAGCGCAGTCACGATTCGACTTTGCTTCGTTGTGTGAACAAGAAGGAAGCAATAAATATTATGGAAGACATGCATGATGGGATCTTTGGTACTCATTCTAGTGGGCATACAATGGCTAAGAAGATTTTGAGAGTAGGTTATTATTGGTCTACCATGGAAGCTGATTGCTATCAGCATTCCAAAACTTGTCATAAGTGTTAGATCTATGTTGA
Organism: Lathyrus aphaca; assembly: GCA_963966055.1. NCBI lineage: Eukaryota > Viridiplantae > Streptophyta > Magnoliopsida > Fabales > Fabaceae > Lathyrus > Lathyrus aphaca. The sequence continues at coordinate 739,320,723 of OZ014519.1, read as the reverse complement.
TAAAGTACATGTGCCTCCAGTTCCTTTGAATGTTCTAACTTCTCCTTGGCCTTTTGCCATGTGGGGCATTTATATGATTGGTGAGATCAAACCCACCGCTTCCAATGGACATCGTTTCATTCTCGTTGCTATTGATTACTTTACGAAGTGGGTAGAGGCAACATCGTTTGCTTCTGTTACCAAGAATGTTATGGCTTGATTCATCAAGAATAATCTTATATGTAGGTATGGCATACCTGAAAGGATTATCACAGATAATGGTACTAATCTGAACAATACTATGATTACTGAACTATGCACGTAGTTCAAGATTAAGCATCACAATTCTTCTCCATATCGACCAAAGATGAATGGCACAGTGGAAGTCGCCTACAAGAATATTAAGAAGATCTTGTAGAAGATGACAGTGACATACAAAGATTGGCATGAGATGTTACCATTTTCTCTTCATGGTTACCGTACCACAATACGTACTTCAACCAGAGAAACCCCATTCTCTCTTGTCTATGGGATGAAGGCAGTTTTACCAATTGAAGTTCAGATTCCCTCCTTGAGAATTATGAAAGATGCAGGTTTAGATGAAGATGAATGGATTCAAAATCGACTCGACCAGATAAACTTGATTGATGAAAAGAGGCTTGCAGCTGTTTGTCATAGTCAGATGTATCAGAAGCGTATGATCAAAGCCTTTAATAAGAAGGTCAAGCATCAAGTATACCAGGCTGGTGATTTGGTAATCAAGTGTATCATATTACTATAGAGTGATCCTAGAGGAAAATGGACTCCCACCTATGAAGGGTCATTCGTAGTTAAAAGGGTATTTTCTGGAGGTGCCATGATGCTTACTACTATGAATGGTGAAGATTTCCCGTAGCCTGTGAACACAAACATAATCAAAAAATACTACGCATAAAAAGAGACCCGCTAGGTTGACTAGCCTAGGAAATAATAAGGGCATCCCGGCGAACCAAAAGGGTTCGGGCAAAAATTAGGTGTATATATATATATATATAATTGTTGTACATCCAACAAGTCGAAAACCCGAAAGGGAGGCTTGGGAAAAAAAGGGTATCCCGGTGGACTGAAAACCTGAAAGGGAGTTCCAGGCAAAAGTTAGGGAATAAAGCATGCACCTATGTCTTGTTGGATCACCCATTTAACCTCAACTAGTTGTGCTACCAATATCAAGTTCAAACAAGTGCAGATCAATTTAATTATTTCTGTTCCGACAACAGAAGATGAGATACTTCAAGATAATGGAAATAACAGAGTTGAAACTCGATGGAATCACATAGCTATTTTTCCTTATTTTTGTACTCTTTTAAATTTTCTACGACGAATTCCTCTTACTAGGATTTTCGTCTCTTTGTTCAAACTTGCCTGTTTATAGGCCACTTTCAAAATTAATATAATGGCATACACATTCGTAATGCATATGACATTCTTACCTATATTAAGGACATCATGTCATATATGCCTACATCAAATAATCTTGCATAAAGTAACCTTTCCTTTTCAAGAAAGTTCATAGTCAGATAAACATTAGCAACTTCCTAAGACGGTTCAAAGACGATCTATACGAATATCTAGTGTTGATACTTAGTACATGATACATTTTTCTCCCTAAGACAGTTCAAAGACGATATATACGAAGATCTAGTGCTGATACTTAGCGCAAGATATTTTTAGAGATAATCAAAAAGAAGATTTACTTTTGATACTTCCATCAAGATATTTTCCCGAGACTGTTCAGAGACGATCTATAAGAAAATCTAGTACTGATACTTAGTGCATGATATATTTTCCCCCTAGAGATAATTCATATCAACACGAAGATCTAGTGCTGATATTTAGCTCATATATGTTACAGATACGATTTAGAGATGATCTATACGTAGATCTAGTACTGATACTTAGTGCAGTAACAACATTCAGATAAAGTCAAACGTAGACACCTTCTAATACTTTGGATGGCATATATAAGTCCATCTTCGAATACTCCGAATGGCATCTTTAATCTCATTCAAGAAATACAATCAACCAACAATATTACTTTGCGCATCGGTAAGTACAAATTTTTAGGCCTTAATGTTCAATCCTCTTCAACCTTCAAGTCACGAATGGCGTACAGGCCAATCTAACTCCTCAGGTTTCAGAAAATTGAACAGGGGCAGTTGTTGTACCCCAAAATTTTCCCTCCCATATTCAAGACAATATTTCTCAAAAGGTCTTCTAATAGTCACAAGATTCACAATTGCACATAAGGATTTCAGGTTTCATCAGACAAAGGCTCCTCCTAAGCAATGGATCTGAAACTAGGGTTTTGAATTTCCCCAAGCAAAGTGGACTTCCAAAGCCTCAAATAGACTTCATAACATCCCAAATACTTCAAAGGATCCTCATGTCAAGTTTCAAGGCCTTCTATACAAGTTTGGTCAGTCAGATGTTCAGATACTTAAGAAATCAATTAACTTGGTCAACAAGTCAACTGTGGTCAACATAAAGTCAAACTTCAAAAATTTTGTTCAACATCAAGTTTATGAGGTGAAATTCATAATTTTATCAAGGGTTGATCATGATTCATCAAGTAAACCTCATATCATCAAGAATCAGGAGTTACTAAATTAGGGTTTGTGTAGGAAAAGTCAACTGAACTTTGACCAGTCATAACTTTCACATACTTCATCAAAAATTTCCCATCCAAAGCTCATTTTGAAGGAAATTCAATTATCTACAACTTTGTGTCTCACAAGCCAAGTCCAAAAATGCTTTATTTGAAATATATGAGTCAAGACATTACAGGTCCTTTTGAAAGTCAACAAAAAGTCAACTTTTTCAAAAGCTCATAATTTAAAAATGTAAAATAATATGGACATGGGACCAAAAGGATAAGTTATAGGACACTCTAATATTTCTAAAAAGTCCTAGAACACCTTCATGGGATAAAAATTGAGGGAATTATGCATTTTTGAAGTTGGACAATTTTGAGGAGGTGTATGAAGCAAAAAGGACCAAAACTCAATATTTCTCCAAATGGGCCTATAAGTTTTCAACCCAAACTTAAAGATAAAGTCATTCACGACCCAATGACAATATTTTCAGATTTTTATTATTTATTTTATATTTTATTTTATTTTAATCATTTAAAATCAATTTTAATTGAAATAAATCATAAAAAAATCAAATATTTGATTCCAAAATTATTTTGGGATCAAATATTTGATGATTATATTGATTGATCCCTTCCAAATTCCTGTAAGACTCAAATGGCATGATTTTATGTGATTTTGACAACTTTGGTAATATAGATTTCTTCACATCCAAGCAACCCAAGAAAACATGATTAAAGCCCAATATTTTGACCTAAAATGCATCACTACATATTCACAACAAGACCATAAGGATAGGAGGATGAAATTCAGAGAGAAAAGCACCACTTTCACAACTCAAAATTTTCAAGAAAACTTGAAATTTGGTTTCTAAGTTTCAAGCTTTTTCCAAGTGATTTAAAGGTTGCAAATGAATCTTTAAGGTTCCCTAAAACTATTCCAATCATTCTCATCATCAAATTCGTGCCATATTGCACTAACCGAACCACTTTTTCCCTTGTTTTTTATGATTTGCGATTTCATATATACATTTAATATAAATTGCATTTGATGATTGATTTGTGTTTATTGTGATGTAAGGATGATTTCTGGACAATTATATTGGAGTTTCGATGCAGGACCAAGAAGTTGCCATAACTAGGGTTCCTAGTTCGAAATTAGGGCTTTACGATTAAGGCAATTTCAAGAACCTTGGATGACATATTTGAATCCTATAGTCTTTGGGCAATCGATTGGTATAATTATTGTGGACTAATTTTGTATATTTTGAGATATTTGAAAACACAGGTCAAATAGCTACGAAAAATTCGTAGCTAATCAGAAGCAATTTCGTAGCTAATTTTGAAGGCTGGAGGTTGAAGATGAAGGTCTTGCGCGCGTTTTCTGGATTTCAAAAATTGGCTTTATTTTATTATGTTTTGTTTTTAATTATTAACACTAAGCGCGTGCCTGGCCTAGTGGATGAGAAACGTACTTAAAAACCAAAGGGCGTGGGTTTAAACCCAACCTCCGACAATTTTTTTTATAACCTGTTTCTTTTTCTTGTTTTATTTTATATTGAATTTGTTTCAGGTTATTAACACCGGGCGCGCGCTGGCCCAGTGGATGAAGGTGTTACCTATGAGGCAGAGGGCATGGGTTCAACTCCAGCCTCCAACCTTTTTGAAGAGTCTGGTTTTATTTATTGGGTTTTTTAACTTTCTTTAATATACTTTTTTTAATTAATTAATCAACCTTTAACCATAAATAAACAAAATAATTTAATCACCTTCAATTAATCCTTTTATTTTAATAAATTTCATAACCTTTTCATTATTACTATTATTTTGTTTTTTTAACAATTAATTTATTAAGTTTTATTTTAATTAATTAATTAGATTTAGGTTAACTAACAACCCTGATTTTTCCTCAAACCCTATTTTTTAAATCAAACCCTAATTTTTTTATTAAACACTAAACCCTAAATTTCAAACCTAATTTTTAAACCTAATTTTCTAAGACCTTAAACCTAATTTATTTTTCATTAAACCACAATTTCTTTTCTTTTTAATTTAAATTGCTTTAATTATTTATTTAGAAATTGTATAGATTGCATTTTTTTGTAATTTATTTTTTCTTCGCTCGATTATTATGTAATTGTTCCTATCTTGTAATAGCTTAGGTTTTAATTTATGCATCTATTATTATGTAACTGCCCCAAAGTCATGTAATAGCGTAGGACCTTTTAAATTCCGTCTTAAATTTTTGCAAATATTAATGTGTGGTTAGTAATTTAGGGAGTGTAAAGAATAAAGGGATTAATTTGGACTTAGATCACTAATCATAAGATAAAATTTGAAACTGATATTCACACACGTAAGTCGATCGTTCTACGATCGCCGTCTGCACCTCTTAGGGTTTCCCCCTCTTGGTTGCCTTTAACAAATGGTCAAGTCCCTCGAATGTGGGGGTGTCTTAAAGCAATGTCCCTTCAAACAAAAATCATCATAGTCCATTCAAAGTTAAAAGATCATAAGTCCCTTCGAAGTTGCCTACGAAATAATGATTTTGTCCATACGAAAAAATGATGATCATCCCTACGAATTTCTAAAGACACCCCTGCCAGTTGCCTTATATGACCATACGATGACCCTACGCCTGTCCCTTATCAAATCCAAGGTAATGACTGCTTACTCCTTAATAGTAAGGACATTCTTACCCTTGAAAGGAAATAGAAAAACATGAAAGAATAACTTAGGGTAGGTAACACTTAATTACTTGCTCACTCTTTCAAAACTCTTTCCACACCCCACTTTTAAAATATTTTCAAACTCAAGACTTTGTATACATCCATACGAGGATCATTACAAAGACTTCTGAAAATTTTCTAAACACACACTACACTTTTTTCAAACAAGTTAAAGTGAGCTAAGTAACTAAGAGCCCATGGATAACCATGGATACAAAGGGTGCTAACATCTTCCCTTTGTATAACCTACCCCCCGAACTCAAAATCTTTTCAAGGTCTTTCCTGTTCTTTTATACCCTTTCCTAAATTGGATAAAATAAAAGTTGACGGCGACTCTTGCTATCCGCACATGTTTTTGTCAAACAAAAACACCAAGTCAGTTCTCCCACCGTGTTGCACTCAGTCTAGTTGCTGGTGTATTAGATCTTTAGTCATAAATATGAAAAAAGAAAAGGAGATGATATTTATAAACAAATGCTCATGAATCTCTGTATAAGAGATTGAAAACTGTTTAAGAAATAGTTGGTGGATTCAGGACTTATACGGAAGCCTGGCAGAGTTTTAAAATAGACTAGAGAAAGTTTAAAACAGAAAGAATGAGTCTTAAATACAAAGGATTCATAATGACACATTTTGACAATTCATTTTAGAAAAACAAATGGTTATGTGTAAATATATTCACATAGAAATATTCACAGATGAAAACTTAATGCGGTGAAAAAGACGATTGCGCCGAGTTTTTGAAAATGGATCAGATGAACTCTAATGGTTCATTTTTCAAAAAGGATGGGTCTTACAATCTAATGGAGGCCCAAGAGTGTGACAAAAGACAATTTGAGGGTATGAAAGTTAAGACCCTAATTATTGAATATTTTGAATATTTATTTTGGAAATAAAATATTAAAATATTTGATAAATTTCAAACACTAAGGAAAAACAAGAAAATTTCTTGGATCAAAGTTTAAAAATTCATATTTTATCCATAGAATATCTTGAGATTCATTTGTGTTTGAAAAATCAAGACAAAGAATCATTTTAAAATGTGTAAAAACAATTAAAAATTAATTCTTTGAAAACAAAATATATTAAAAAATACTTTTTTTTGGAAATTTTTTATGGAATAAAATATTTAAACATTTTTGAGAATTAATGAAAAAAGAATAATTTGAAAACTCAAAATAATCAGAGCAAAATTAATTTGTGAATTAGTTAACAAAAATCACAAAATTCAAATATTTGAATTTTAAAAAAAAAAGGTGCCAAGAACATGGCTAAAGAACACGTGCAAAGGTGTTCTTGCCCAGAATAAACATCAAAATAAACATCAAAATCACTCGTTTTGATCCCACGAACCCAATGGTACCAATTAATTTTATTTATTTTAAGTGTGGAGTGAGAAATCAGTGATGAACACTAAAGATCCCTAATTTGGCCTGAGCCTCATGAAATTCTACATGATGATTATTTTGTGAAATTAATTGAGGGGAATTACTTAAAATATGATTACACACATATGGCAAAAAGATAGTGCGAGGAAATATGCATGAATTATGATTTGACCTAGTTTGAGGCTTACCTGAACTTGGAGCTGCAGCTGGAGTTGTGATTTCGAGCTGGAGGTGTTACAAAGATGTTGTGATGATCTGGATAGATTCCCTACACCATATAAAGTGTGCTTGAACACTTGGACTTGATTACAAATGGCTTGATCAACTTCTGATCTTAAAGTTGCAGAAACAAGGACTTTGGGAGGTTTTGATGTTTGATTTTGGGTTGGGAGTGTTTCAGAGGTGATCTAAGTGTTTAAACGCCTCATAAACCTCATATGGGATGTGTGTGAGAAAGTGGTATGAGCTTGTGCAAGCTCAAACTCAAAAACGAGAAGTGACTGCTCAAAATATTTAGTTTTGAGTCTTTGAGAGCAAAGAAGAGAAAGCTTAGTGATCAGAGGCTTTGGTATCATTTTTATGATGGAATGGAATCTCTATTTATAGGCAAACATGTTAAGATTGCTTAGGCCTTAAGTCTTGAAGAGCTGAGGTCATAATTGTTGAGTCATTGTTTATGAAAATATCTCTTACAAGTGAAATGATGATTTTGTGAAATAGCTCAGCTATGCAGAAACAAAATTCACATTCCTCAGAAATTTGATGCTTGGATTGTATTCACCTATTGCTTGTTGAACAAGAGATCCAAGAACATTCCTTTTTGAAGCTTTGTGGCCTTTGGATCAAAATGCATAATGTTGAATTCTATTAATGTCATTTTGGTGAATTCCATGGTGCAATCATCAATTTGCAGGTTTGATCAGGCTTGTAATCATTATTTAGATGCTTAAATGCACTTGACATTGTACTTTGATTCAAAAAATCAGATTTCACAAGTTTGTGAAAATCTGTTTTTGGAAAACAACTTGAGATGCTCACTTTGATCCATGATTTTTTTCATGTACAAGCAAGATCTTTTCATGCCACTTGGTTCTTTTAATTGTTGGAAACATTTGCAACAATATTGGTGTTTTGAAAGGATCTAAATCAGCTTGTAAATTTGTGTAAAATCCCTCCAAGTTTTGATGTTTTGCTGATTTTATGCTTAGGCATATTTTTTCTAAGTGTTGAAAATCAATATTTTTCTTGATTTTGATTCATCTTCAACTTGAAATACATAATGAATTGGAGTTTCTCCTAGTTGAATCATTTGTATTTTATAGCAATATCTTTCATTTGAGCTTTGGTTCACCAAAATCTGATGCTTGGATCACAAGTTATGATGATTGGAAGTAGGGTACTTGAACACTTTTTCCATAACTTAGAAAATTTTCTAAGTTTCAAAGGTTGCCCCTTTTACAAGTTATCTTCAAATTTATGATTTTTTTTGTGATCAAATGCATTATAAAATCATATATTCTTGAAATATAGGTCACGTGGATCATTTTGGGTGAAAAAGTCAAACTTTGACTTTTTGGTCCAGATGGAAATTACACTAGATACTCCTGGACTTCTGATTTTCTAACTGGACATCCTCTGAGGTATTTTGTCCTTATTAATGGACTTCTATGATGTATATGAGGTATCTTGTCCAGATAAAAATACTGACTTTTGGTTCCCTGATTAGTCAGAAACCCTAATTTAGGCACTGTGAAACCCTAATCTTGCATTCCTTGATCTCTGCACCTTTTGTACCTATAAATGGCTTTTCATTGTCATGTAAACATTTTTTATGATATGTGGAGGCCTTTGCTCCTTTTCCAATGAAAAATTTCATCTGGAGGGCTCAGTTGACTAAAACCCTAATCATTGATTGTGATGGCTCGGGATCTAGATCACTGAGACTTTTTTATAGTCCTGGAAATATTTTATATTATTTGACACTCCTTAAACCTTTGATTAGTGATTGAAAGGTTGAAAATATTATGTAATAATGATTGGTCCTTTGCCTGAATCCTCTAAGGGACTCAGGAATCCTGATCCATCCGGGGATACTGTTCAAACCAGTCTGGAACAGTCCTTTGGTCATTGGGATTCTTCTGATGATGTACATATCTTAGGGTAAAAATTTAGAGTATTACACTTGCAAGAAAATAAAGGTCCAAACATGATATTTTTTAACTGTTGCAACCAGTGGAGTAACTTCTCTTTTATTTCCCAGAGGTAGAACCGCATATTCTAAGTTCAAGATACCTGTACCAACCTTTGATAATTCTACTTGAAAAGTAGAATACAATGATGATGTTGGGGAGCTTCTTAGGCAAACAAAACTTATTATATGGGATGAAGCACCCATGACACACAAGCATTCTTTAGAATCACTTGATAGGACATTGCGGGATGTAATGAGTACCTACAGTAACTCCAACAATGTGTTTGGTGGCAAGGTTGTTTTATTTGGTCGTGATTTTTGACAGATTTTTCTTGACGTTCCAAGCGGGGGGAGTTATGATATCATACACTCTATGATAAATGATTATTATATATGGTATTCGGTTCTGGTCTTGACTTTAAAACAGAACATGCGGTTGCATTATGGTCCAACTGAACAAGATAAAAGAGAGATTGTAGAGTTTTCTAATTAGCTTATGAGAATTGGTAAAGGCAAAGTTTCAGAACCAAACGATGGTGTTGCTAAAATTGAGATACCCCCTGAAGTTTAAATAATGGACTTTGACGATCCTATTGTTGGCATTGTCAAAAATATATACCCTGATTTCATTCATAATTATAAATCTAACGATTATCTCAAAAGTCGAGCAATACTCGCTTCTACCTTAGAAGTTATTGATGAGATAAACGACCACCTTCTTGCCTTGATGCCAGGTTGTTTTCCTAATACCCTTCCAAGTCCATATTATATATGTTTAATTCCAGGATATTGATATATTCATGTTTGATATGTAGGAGTGATACATGATTACTATAGTTGTAATTCAGTTGATAACTTTGAAATTGATGAGCCCGCCGTAGTTGACATGCTCAAGCCGGAGTTTCTTTGTTCCCTATGAATGTCTGGTTTGCCTAACCATCACATAAATTTAAAGGTTGGAACACCTGTTATGCTATTGTGAAACATTGATCAGTCAGAAGGTTTGTGTAACAACACAAGGCTAATTATAACAGAGATGGCAACCCATGTTGTTGAAGCTAAAATAATGGTTGGAAAGGGTTTCAGAAATTTACTTTACATCCCTCAGATGGATATGTCACCCTCACAATCCCTTTGGCCATTCAAACTAAATGGATAACAATTCCCATAAATAGTCTCATATGCAATGACTATTAACAAATATTAAGGCCAATCTTTGGATATGGTAGGACTTTACCAAGATATGTATTCACCCATGGTCAAATATATGTCGCACTGTCAAGGGTCACAACCAAACAAGGAATCAAAATATTGGTGCATGATGATAAGGTCAAGTTCAAAGCAACCATTACAAATGTCGTTTACAAAGAAGTTTTCAATAATATATGAGATAAACTCGATATGCATGTGTGTGTTTTTCTTTGCATCGAATTCATCTTTTATATTTTGTTTATGTAATTGTTAAACGTATTTTGTTTGCTTTATACTGACATTTGTGTTTTGTTTGCTTTATAGTGACCCCTGCTTTATACACTCTCACATGGTTGTATGATCAATTTCAGTTTCCCTTACAAGTCATTATGCTGGAGTTGATTTTATAAACAATCTATTATAATATAACATGACATTTGTTGTCATGCTTAGCTATTCCTATGTATGCATTATTTTTCTTTAGTGTTTAAATGAATGCGATCAAATTGGATATGTTGACTAAAAGGCAGAGGCAAATAACTCCTATTTTATTTTATATGCCCAACAATGCCACTGATACATTTTCAAGTGTTAACATTGCAACCGATACATTATTCAAGTGTTAGCATGGCGATGCAGCAAGATTTCTCAATAAGCATGACCGTTCCAATAATATATGCGAAAAACACATATGATATAAGCGGAATTCATATTAAACATAGCATTGTTTTATAGTGGTAACTTCAACACAAACAATTTAGGTTGTTTCAACATCTTAAACAAAGCTATTACAAATACTTCAAGTAAATATTCCAAAACATTTTTTCCAACACCTACAAACTACCAAATCTGCACCCAAAACACCCACATCAACACACGAATATGCCTTCCAGATTCAAACAACCTCCCTACATGCAACAATGTTTATGCACGAACACTGACAGACGCTCTGTGGGAGGATACTAAATTGAGAGGGAAAACACATCACCTTCACTCAACGCCCCAGCTTCTGCGAACTCATACCATCTGTTGTAGAGGTACATCTCAGCCTTATCCTTGCGTTTCTTCAAAACACAATGGTATGTAGCATCAAAATCAACATCATAGAGTTCTATCGAACTCTGGGGCTCAGGGAAATATTTTCTTATTACGCCCATAGGAAACTGCTACAGAGAAACACAAAAACACTTAGATTAGCATTCTTTTCAAATAAAATTTTATATCACTTCAGTTTGTTATAAATCTAACTTACAAAGAAATTTTTCCGTATAACCTCTGCATCATCAAACAGTCGTGTCCATTTGCATTCTTGGCGGATAACGAGATCATCAACATGCAGCTCAACCGCTTCAACCATCTCTTCAGATCAGGATCTTGCCCTTTCACACTTATCTCTCCATTCCCTAATGATATGACACATTTGATACGCCTGATACACGACTCTCTTTCTGCACAACCGTGTCCATATCATTGGGGTCACCATTGTTTCGACGGGTGATAACGAGAAAATGTATCGATTATATTGCTATGTTTCAATACCGTTTTATCGCATAATTGTCGTTTTAACACCCAATTCCTCGAGTTTTCTTTTCCATTTTGCAGGTACATCATATACAGAGCTAAATCAAGAGCCACGAGTGAAATGAGCAAAAACAACCATTAAAAGATGAAGAAATGAGGAATTCTGCATAACCTGCATATTTTGTTACACTCACGGTCGTCACCTAGGTGTCACGACCGTGACACTCAAAAAGGAGCACTCACGACCGTGACATATCCCTCACGACCGTGACGCATATAATACAAGGAACACGAACGTGACACCCTTGTCACGACCGTGACAAGGGAAAACTAGGTTATTTGACTGAAGACTTGGTCATGAACGTTACGCTGCATGAAGTGCCTATTTTCCAGCTGACCCAGTATTCACACGTCCCTGGATTCTCTCATTTTCCTACGAGGCCCAAGCAACAATTCAACTACCAAGCCCATTTAGTTTGCTATAAATAGCTTAATTTGAATGAACAATACACAGAGTTTTTTAGTTTTTTTTTCTTGTGGAAGCTCTGCCAAATTATTTTGCACCCTTTATATTTTTCCAGCATTATTTTCATTGCTTTATTTTTCTTGTATCCCAACCAACCCTATAACAATTTCCAACATCAGGAAATTGTTATAAATTTATTTGTTTCAAAGCCTTCAGATTCTTTTAGAATTTATTTCCGATTCCGATCAATACTCCGAACTTTCCGGCCTGTGGAAGAAGGAGTCTGCCACTTTTATTGTTATCCAGGTTTATATTAATTTGCAATTATATTTATGTTGAATATTTATTTTTCCGCCATGCATATTTCGTTTTATGTTTCTCTGCCTCTGTCTGGTTCAACAATAATGAGTAGCTAAATACCTTAGGGCGGTATGTAATTAAAACGAACTAAATCGGTAAAATCAACTCTAGGTTTAAAATAATTAAGAGCTTAATATTCTGGCTGAGACTTTTTATTATAAAATCAACCTTTTTGTTACGAGAGTAAGGAAAGTGTATTAGGTTAGGTCAAGACCACGAGAGTGTGAGATTTTAACCAGATAGCTAAAGTTAGGCATTTAAATTAAACACAGCGAGAGCGCTTTAAAATAAATTAGAATTACTAAGTTTCCAAAAATTATTTCTAAACACTTATGGGCTAGCGAGAGCAAGCATAGGGCTTTAGGGGTAAGATCTGAGATAAGACCACGAGAGTGTGAGTTAAAGATATTTAAACTGGTAACCTCTATAGAATAGATTAAGTGAAACATATTTATAAGCCTAGGGTAGATTGACCCGCCTAAGTTAGCATAATTACATACCGACCGCCTTAGTATTATTTATTAAACTTAAATTTAATTTCCCGCCTTTAATCTTTAAAAACAACAAAAATCGTGACAACCCTTCACCTTAGCTAAACTAGAAGTTCCTCTAGCACTAAGTAACCATAGAGTCCTTGTGGATCGATAATCTTAAATATTACTTCGATAGGCTGTGCACTTGCAGTTAAGATACCGCTAGACACATAATTAGATACGTCTTTAGCCCATCAATTTTTTGGCGCCGTTGCCGGGGACCTTAATTTAGTTACTAGTGCACTTTAGGGTAGCATTGTCTAGACTAAGGTAACAACTATTTTCTTTTCTTAATCTAAATTCCCGAGTGTATGCCAAGTACTCGCTCTCAAGGCGAAGACTTGCAACCTCTAATCCCAGAATCGGAACGCTTCTTACACGTAAGAAGACGGATATTCGATTACGAACAAAATTACAATATTCCAGATCTTCAATTAGATCCACCTAAACCAGTCGTAACATCAAAGGACACAGAGATGGCTGAAGAACAGAATCACCCACTCAAATATTACGCTAGTCCTTCGCAAGCTGAACCGCATTCAAGCATTTCCGCACCGGCTATCAACCGAAACGATTTCGAACTAAAACCTTCGCTGATATCAGCCGTGCAACAAAATCAATTCGCCGGAAATCCTACCAAGGATCCGAACCTTCATCTTTCGATCTTTGTGCAATACGCAGATACCATAAAAGCCAATGGAGTTACCCAAGAAGCTATTAGACTACGTTTGTTTCCTTTTTCACTTCGAGACAGAGCGAGAGCCTGGCTTCAATCTCTGCCTTCGAACTCAGTAACTACATGGGAGGAACTAAAGAGAGTTTTATTGACCAGATATTTCCCACCTAGCAAGACAGCTATGCTGAGAGCTCAGATCAACGGATTTAAGCAAAGGGAAAACGAATCACTTTTCGAAGCTTGGGAACGCTATAAAGACATGCTGAGACTTTGTCCACATCACGGATTAGTAGAATGGATGGTCATCCATACCTTCTATAATGGACTCTTGTACAATACAAGAATGACAATTGACGCTACCATGGGAGGTGCACTAATGGACAAAGAATATAACGATGCATATGCACTTATCGAAAGTATGGCTCAAAACCATTACCAATGGGGAAGCGAGAGAGTCGCAACTGAGAAACCAACAAAAGGAGGTATGTACGAAGTTAGTAGTATGGACCAAGTCAATGCAAAGTTTGACAAACTAAACCAAAAGATCGACAACTTGGCCATAACACCAACAGCCACCGTGGCTGCAGTAACACCTAACTGTGAGCTATGTGGAGTTCCAGGACATGAAGTTCCTGATTGTCAACTATTAACAGGAATTCCCACAGATCAAGTGAATTATGCTCAAGGAAACCCATACTCAAACACATACAACCCAGGTTGGAAGAATCATCTGAACTTCTCCTATAAGAATAACAATGCTTTATACGCACCAGGTCAAGCACCAGCTACACCACCAGGGTATCAAAAGACTGCTCCTAATGTCCCTAGAAAATCGAACCTTGAATTGATGATGGAGAACTTTATAGCTAACCAATATCAGACAAACAAGGACTTCTTAAACCAAAACATACACACTAGTGAGCAGATTAAGCAATTAGTAAGCAAAGTAGATGCATTAGCTACACATAGCAAAATACTTGAAACTCAGATTTCACAAGTAGCTCAACAACAAGCACCTACCGCTGCACCAGCTGGAGTATTTCCTGGACAACCTCAACCTAATCCGAAAGGACAGGCCAATGTTGTGATATTAAGAAGTGGCAAGGAACTTGACGGACCTACCGATCCAAGACTTGACAATCCAGCCATGTACCAAAAACCGGATAAACCGACTGAAATGGTGAATGATACAGAAGAAAAGGAAGATGATAATCAAGAGGCAGTGGAGAAAGAAAAGCCTTATGTGCCTCCACCACCCTATAAACCACCAATTTCGTACCCTCAGAGATTAACCAATTCCAAGACGATGGGCCAGTTTAAGAAATTTGTCGAACTTCTGAAACAGTTGAATATTACTATTCTGTTTACAGAAGCTATCACTCAAATGCCCTCGTATGCTAAGTTTTTAAAAGAAATCTTATCTAATAAGAAAAAGATAGAGGATAACGGAACAGTTACACTTACTGCTGAGTGTAGCGCCATAATTCAGAATAATATGCCTCCTAAGCTAAAAGATCCAGGAAGTTTCTCTATACCCTGTGTAATAGGAAAATTCGTCATTGACAAAGCTCTATGCGATTTAGGAGCCAGTATCAGTGTTATGCCCTTAACGATTTGCAAAAGGCTAGACATGGGAGACCTAAGACCAACTAAAATGTCTGTTCAACTAGCCGATCGCTCTGTTAAATATCCTATAGGCATACTAGAAAACGTCCCAGTACGTATAGGACAATTCTACATCCCTACTGATTTCATAATCATGGACATCTCTGAAGACTCCACTACACCTATCATACTAGGAAGACCATTCTTAGCTACCGCCGGAGCTATAATAGACGTAAAGAGAGGAAAGCTAACCTTCGAAGTAGGTGAAGAGAAAGTTGAATTTATTTTAACACAATTCTTACAATCACCAGCTATAGAGGATACATGCTATCTATTGGACGTAATTGACGAATATGTAAGAGAAATGGAAATGAAAGAAACTACCTATTCTGAAATTATGAAAATTCAAATCCCTCCGATTTTCGAAGATGATAATTGGCGTGCACCATATCAGGATGATAGTCTAAGCGAAAGTTTAGCACTTACACCGGATCCCATGCCAAGTAAGGATAAACCTACATTAGGATTAAAAACTTTACCTAATAACCTAAGATACGAATTCTTAGACATTGAATGTAAAAGACCAGTTATAATAAATTCCAGTTTAGGAACAATCGAAACAAAGAAACTTTTAGATGTCTTAAAGAAATATCCAACTGCATTAGGATATAACATATCTGATCTCAAAGGAATATGCCCTTCAATCTGTATGCATCGTATTCTGCTAGAAGAAGATTGCAAAACCTCCAGAGAATCTCAAAGAAGAATTAACCCAATCCTTAGCACTGTAGTAAAGGAAGAAGTTAAGAAACTACTAGATGCCGGAATAATATATCCAATCTCTGATAGTAAATGGGTTAGTCCAGTACATGTAGTACCAAAGAAAGGAGGTATCACTGTTGTGAAAAACGCTAAAGGCGAATCGATATCACAAAGAGTAGTGACGGGACATAGAGTGTGCATCGATTATCGTAAACTAAACAAAGCCACTCGAAAAGATCATTTGCCACTACCTTTTATAGATCAAATGTTAGAACGATTAGCCAAGCATTCTTATTTCTGTTATCTTGATGGTTACTCAGGATTTTTCCAAATCTCTATCCACCCAGATGATCAAGAGAAGACTACATTCACATGCCCCTATGGAACGTTCGCTTATAGACGAATGCCCTTTGGACTATGCAACGCTCCTGCAACCTTTCAAAGATGTATGATGTCAATCTTCGCAGATTTTATAGACAACATCATGGAAGTGTTCATGGACGACTTCTCTGTATGCGGGCAAAGTTTTGAAGGATGCCTATCAAATCTAGAAATGGTGTTAGAAAGATGTGTAAAAGTAAACCTCGTGCTTAACTGGGAGAAATGTCATTTTATGGTCAGAGAAGGAATCGTATTAGGACACGTTATATCCGACAAGGGAATTGAAGTTGATAAAGCTAAAATAGAAGTCATAAAAGATCTTCAACCCCCTAAAACCATTCGAGAAATACGAAGTTTTTTAGGACACGCCGGTTTCTACCGACGATTCATCAAAGATTTCTCGAAAATCACAAAACCTCTTACCGGTTTATTAATGAAAGACGCTGAGTTCATATTCAATGAAGATTGTCTTAAAGCATTCGAAACTCTAAAAACAGCCCTCATCACCACACCAATCATGCAACCCCCTGACTGGAGATTACCTTTCGAAATCATGTGCGATGCGAGTGACTATGCTGTAGGCGCAGTTCTAGGCCAGAGGAAGGAAAAGAAACTTCATGCGATTTACTATGCCAGTAGAACCTTAGATTCTGCTCAAATGAACTACGCCACTACTGAAAAAGAATTGTTAGCAGTTGTCTTTGCGCTTGACAAATTCCGTTCTTACCTAGTAGGAGCGAAAATAATCGTTTACACAGACCACGCTGCTATCAGATATCTATTAACTAAGAAAGATGCTAAACCAAGACTCTTGAGATGGATTTTACTCTTACAAGAGTTTGATCTCGAAATAAAAGATAAGAAAGGTACTGAAAACGTCGTAGCGGACCATTTATCTAGAATAGAAGGTATTAAACCCGAAAAAGTGCCGATTAACGATGATTTTCCGTATAAACAGCTGATAGCACAAATAGGAAGCGACCCAGAACCCGTGGAAACAATCCAAACGACTGTAGGACTGCCATGGTACGCTGACATTGTCAACTACCTAGCTGCAGGAGCTTTTCCACCTGATTTAACCTATCAGCAGAAAAAGAAATTCTTTCACAATCTCAAACATTACTATTGGGATGAACCATTATTGTTCAAAAGAGGACCCGATGGAATCTTTCGTCGATGTATTCCCGAAGAAGAAATAGAAGATGCCATTGCTCATTGCCATTCATCTCCTTATGGTGGACATGCAAGCACTTCCAAGACTTGTGCAAAAATCTTACAAGCCGGCCTATTCTGGCCTAATCTATGGAAAGATGTCCACATCGCTGTTATAAATTGCGATCGGTGTCAACGCACCGGTAATATTTCAAGAAGAGATGAAATGCCTCAAAAAGGAATATTAGAAGTAGAAATCTTTGACGTCTGGGGAATAGATTTCATGGGACCATTCCCAACATCTTTCGGTAATAATTACATACTCGTAGCTGTTGATTATGTTTCAAAATGGATTGAAGCAATAGCTTCTCCTACAAATGACACACGAGTAGTAATAAAGCTTTTCAAAAATATAATCTTTCCCAGATTTGGTGTGCCTAGACTCGTCATAAGTGACGGTGGCTCGCACTTCATTTCAAAAATCTTTGACAAATTACTATCTAAGTATGGAGTAAGACACCGTGTGGCAACACCTTATCATCCACAAACAAGTGGACAAGTCGAAGTCTCCAACAGAGAAATCAAACAAATCTTAGAAAAGACTGTCGCCATATCTCGGAAAGATTGATCATCTAAACTTAATGAAGCTTTATGGGCTTATAGGACCGCTTACAAGACACCCATAGGAACTACACCTTTCAAATTAGTTTATGGAAAATCTTGTCACCTCCCAGTAGAACTATAACACAAAGCTTATTGGGCGATCAAAACTCTCAATATAAACTATAATGCTGCTGGAGAAAAGCGAATCCTAGATATTAACGAATTAGAAGAGTTAAGGCTAGATGCTTATGAGAATGCTAAGATATATAAAGAAAGAACTAAGCGATGGCATGATAAATGCCTATCTAGGAAAGAATTTAGTGTGGGAGACGTTGTACTCCTCTTTAATTCAAGACTTAGGCTCTTTCCTGGAAAACTAAAATCTAGATGGTCAGGACCCTTTGAAATAACTAAAGTGTTCCCAAGTGGAGCAATAGAAATTAAGGGTAGGAATAGTGAACCATTCACAGTAAACGGGCAACGTTTAAAACATTATCATAAAGTTGAAAATAGAGATTATGCAAATAGTCTAAGGCTTTTAGAGTTGTCCACTAATTTCCCTGATTAATCTAACCTAAGCATTACGTCAGGCTTTAGACGATAAAAACAGCGCTTAGTGGGAGGCAACCCATTTAATCATTTAAATCATTTTGATCATTTTATTATTTTGTCATTTATCATTTTATTATTAGTTTATTTGTTTTGCCATTTTATAGTTTTATTTCATTATTACTATTATTGTTTTTTTTTATTTATGCATTTTATTTTCTTATTTTTCCTTATTTTAATTTTAAATCACTTTTACAGATTTTCTAAAGTCTTTTCCACTTTCCTTTCCCCCTGATTTGTTTCCTCCGTATTTGCACTAACTATGGCTAACCAACCGATAAACCTTATGGAAACCAAATTTAGAGGTAGGAACCAAAGAATGAAATTTGAAGAGTTATCACAGAGACCAATGGATTTGACTCTGTACCCGGATGATCTGACTATGGAAACCTTAGGTATACATGATAGCATCCTATACTTGTTTAACCGACTTGGATGGGAGAATGCACTGATTCAACATAAGTTTGTGACTTACCGCGAGCTCACCCTTGAGTTCCTTAGCTCCTTAGTTTACCTACCCGAGCGCGGTTTTGGATTCAGGAAAGGATTTATCAGTTTCCGCCTATTTGGAATAGAATATGACTTTAACCATAAAGAACTAGCTGACTTATTAGGATTCCCTAGTGGACCCTTTGCTTTTACTACCACACAGGTAGAATTGATGGACATTGAGCTGGATTTCTTTTGGGGAACCTTAACCGGAAATTACCATCCTGAACCAAATAACATGAACAATGATGAGATACATAACCCTGCTATCCGTTACTTCCATAAGATCCTAGCCCACACCTTCTTTGGAAAAGAAGAAAACCTTACTGGAGTATCTAAAGATGAGATATTCATTATGTCATGTTTCACTAATGGACAGCCAGTCAATGGTGTGCCTTTCATGATGCAAACCTTCACCCGAATCCAAGAAGAACCTGATTTACCTATATTAGTAGGAGGTCTTGTCACCATGATTGCTGATGCCTTAGGACTTAGATACCAATTGCACAGGTGCAACCGTTTAGGTACCATCCGTCCTATGAATCTTAACTTTTGCTTTAACCGTCATATCATAAGGAATTTAGGACATCCACCTTTCGAGTACCTAATCAGGAATGAAGTAGTAACCCTGTTCACACTACCAAACCATGCTAGAGTAAGTGTTCACAATAAGGATAATTGGCTTTATGAGTTAACCCCACCTGACTATCCATCTACTCCTGAAACACCTCAATCTTACAAGATAAAGGATGATATAATGACCGATGTAGAAAGTGACCCTGAGACACCTCCTGGTTACCATGACATTGACCACACTGACGAAGTGATTGAAACCCCTGAAGTGAATCAAGTAGAATATGCTGATAACTTAAAGAATATCATTAACACTCTTGAAGCTTACCAAACCGACATAAATACTGTTAAGGATGAAATTAAAAGCATGCGATTGGACATTATAGGATTAACTGACATAACATGTGAGCAATTCTACCACCTGAACTCCGCAATCGAAGATTTGAAGAAGCACTTTTGAAAATGCTGTAGTGATCTAGCTTATTTTACTTATTGTTTTCGTTTCTAGTTAGTTTTACTTTTCGCAACATTTTCGTACCGTATTTTTATTAATGTAATTCCATTTCAATTATCAAGCAAAGCATTTCTAGTTTACAAATTTTTCCAATTTAATCAATTTATATGCTTTCAATCTATTTACTGTTATGTTTGAATTGATTAATGTTTTATATAATCTCTCATGTAATGCAATTTACAAAATTCTGTTGGTATTATATATTATGTGTTGTTTATGTATTAAATAGAGTGAGAAGTGATCAAAAATATTATATAAATTATATGAAGCATGAGAGAGATAATATGCTTTCTGGAAATTATTCAAGGTTTTAAGCCCTCACGATCGTCATCACCCTCTTACGATCGTAACTCGCTAATTAGCGCGTCACGACCGTCACCCCCCTTCACGATCGTGACGACCCAATTATAGGAATCGTGAGAAACAGAACTGTTTCTTCTTCGAAACCTCTTCTTCTTTCAACTTCCATAACTTTCAAAACCACCCATTATCTCCTCCAACTTCTGTAACCTCCCATTACCAAATTAAACCCCATTAACCTCCCCATTTACACCACACCTATCACATTCTCACCTTGCATTATTAATCCGAACAAATTTCCTCTCATTTTATCACTTTTCACACAAAAATCAAAACTCCTCATCTCCCACTCTTGTTCTTGCATGCAATGGAAGCTATTCAATTTAGAGATGGTGAGAATGGAGAAAACCAGAGAGAGAGGTTCATCCGATTCCAGAACCGTGGTGTGCAACCTACGCGATATGTCGACACTGTCTGTTTGAGAGAATTGGGAATGCTTAACAGTGTCAAGAGCCTGCTTCAAAAAGTCGGTCTATGGGATCTTTGCAGTCAGCCCCAGCCCACATTCGAGCTTCTGACATTGGAATTCCTAAGCTCATTCCATTACATCACTCCTACCGGTTCTCAGAGTCAACTCACCGGTTTCGCTAAGTTCAGATTGCTTGGCCGGGAGTTCGAACTTTCGCAAAATAGGATAGCCGAGTTGCTAGGCTTCGATCACGGGAATGAAGCTCACCTCCGCGTGCCGGACAATTTCAGTGAAACCGCTTTCACCTTATGGCACGATATCACCAACACCCGTGCCTCAGCCTTTCAGAGCCTGAATGCTACACATATCCACAACCCGGCGATCAGATATTTTCATCGCATCATTTGCAACACCATCTTTGCACGAGAGAGTAACCACAAGCTCAACTCCAAGGAGCTTTTGTTCTTACACTGCGCTCTAAATGACGAGCCTATCAACGCTGCCCCGTTCATGCTGAACCATATCCAGTCCATTGCGCTACGAGGCGCAACCCCCTTTTACATAGGCGGCATTGTCACCACCCTCGCCATTCAGTTGGAGCTTGGTGACTTGGTCGTAAATTTGCCTAGCAGAGCCGCCGAGTTCCTAACGAAGAATTATTGCAAGTCCGCACACTTGATTGCTCAGAGAGAGGATGGCAGGTTTAGCCCTGTTATCCACGGCACTGTTTATCACCATATCATCTTGCCGTGTCGTGACCGCATCGATCCGTCTAGCCAAGCCAACTGGCTCTTTGCTTTACCGGATGTTGCCGGCCACGCCCCCATTCCTGATGAGCAGGCCGATCCCCCAGCGGACGAGATGCAAGACACCCTGGATGCAGCTGAGCCTGTCCAGGACATTCCTGAGACATCCACCCGACAGCCTCCTGCACAAGAATACACACTTGAGGAAGTCCTCCGTGCGATTCATCAGCAAAATCAGATGAATGTCGCACTGGAGCGAAGGCAGCAGGAGCAGCATGATGCATTACTCCGCACTGTTACCACCAACCAGCGGTCTACTGATGAGAAGCTCGGCGAGATCCTTAGCGAGCTAGAGGCTTTGCGCATTGATATTATTGCTATCACCGGTACCGATTCTGATCCTGAAGCGACTCCGACCAGACGCTCCTGCACCAGAAGCCGAGGCCGCGGTCATCAGCAGCCTTAGTTTTAGTTTTTGTTTATGTTTTTCCGTTTCCGTTGTTTGTATTGTACTTTAACCGCTATTATATCACAACATTTAGGACAATGTCTGATATAGTGTGGGAGATGTACCTTTCATTTTCCGCATTTTCCCTTTTCGCACTTTTCCATTCCGTTGTATTTCCTTTTCGTAAATTAATGAAACAGAGCAATTTTAGTGCTATTTTCTTTAGTTTTGAACTTTCCCTGTTTATTTAGCCATACCGGAAAAAAAATCTTTAATTAATTCTTCGCATTACCCGACTTACCTACGAAATCATAATTAGGAAGCTGAGAACGATTCAACAAGATCAATACAGTCTTGACACCTTAGACTTCCCACTTAAGCAATCCCGTTCCGATGATTGTTTCGACTACACCTTAAGTTTCAGTTCAAAAGTAACCCCTAGTAGTTTATACTAGCAGTCAGCACCGTCTGAACACAAACCACGTGGGGAGCCGATGAATATAAGCGTTTGATGCCTAATCTATAATGATCCTTCATATCTCAATGCAAATGAAAAGAAATTTCACCAAAGTACACGGTCGCATATAAGAAACGAGAAATATGAGAAGGAGTCCATTGCGGGTTGGTTCAGAGGTACTGGTTCTGAACTTGGTAGGGCATGCTACGGCTCGATCCCCCACAACCTCCAAATCGGATAATGTATATAGGGTTACCACATTCGTGTACCAGACCCCGTGCTTATAAAGGATCAAAGTCGCTAACCGGCTACTCCACTACGTGCATGCTAAGGCAAAGGGCTTAATGTGATTGCGCTAGAATGAAACCGGGCGAAATAAGATCGAAAGACTCTAGGTGAAAATCGTAAAGCAATTGCCGAATGCTTCGTTTAACGGGAAGTCGACGACTTAGCTTGTTGCTTGTGTCATTAGTGTATCGTTAGTGTTTTATCAAAGTACCAGTTTATCCGACAAAACGATCCCTCGTACGGTTTGTTATGTGTATGCGTCGATAAAAACTTGTCCGACAATTTTCAACCGACTATTTCTTTAGGACAAGCAAAGGTTTAAGTTTGGGGAAGTTTGATAACGAGAAAATGTATCGATTATATTGCTATGTTTCAATACCGTTTTACCGCATAATTGTCATTTTAACACCCGATTCCTCGAGTTTTCTTTGCCATTTTGCAGGTACATCATATACAGAGCTAAATCAAGATCCACGAGTGAAATGAGCAAAAACAACCATTAAAAGATGAAGAAATGAGGAATTCTGCATAACCTGCATATTTTGTTACACTCACGGTCGTCACCTAGGTGTCACGACCGTGACACTAAAAAAGGAGCACTCACGACCGTGACATATCCCTCACGACCGTGACGCATATAATACAAGGAACACGAACGTGACACCCTTGTCACGACCGTGACAAGGGAAAACTAGGTTATTTGACTGAAGACTTGGTCATGAACGTTACGCTGCATGAAGTGCCTATTTTCCAGCTGACCCAGTATTCACACGTCCCTGGATTCTCTCATTTTCCTACGAGGCCCAAGCAACAATTCAACTACCAAGCCCATTTAGTTTGCTATAAATAGCTTAATTTGAATGAACAATACACAGAGTTTTTTAGTTTTTTTTTCTTGCGGAAGCTCTGCCAAATTATTTTGCACCCTTTATATTTTTCCAGCATTATTTTCATTGCTTTATTTTTCTTGTATCCCAACCAACCCTATAACAATTTCCAACATCAGGAAATTGTTATAAATTTATTTGTTTCAAAGCCTTCAGATTCTTTTAGAATTTATTTCCGATTCCGATCAATACTCTGAACTTTCCGGCCTGTGGAAGGAGTCTGCCACTTTTATTGTTATCCAGGTTTATATTAATTTGCAATTATATTTATGTTGAATATTTATTTTTCCGCCATGCATATTTCGTTTTATGTTTCTCTGCCTCTGTCTGGTTCAACAATAATGAGTAGCTAAATACCTTAGGGCGGTATGTAATTAAAACGAACTAAATCGGTAAAATCAACTCTAGGTTTAAAATAATTAAGAGCTTAATATTCTGGCTGAGACTTTTTATTATAAAATCAACCTTTTTGTTACGAGAGTAAGGAAAGTGTATTAGGTTAGGTCAAGACCACGAGAGTGTGAGATTTTAACCAGATAGCTAAAGTTAGGCATTTAAATTAAACACAGCGAGAGCGCTTTAAAATAAATTAGAATTACTAAGTTTCCAAAAATTATTTCTAAACACTTATGGGCTAGCGAGAGCAGGCATAGGGCTTTAGGGGTAAGATCTGAGATAAGACCACGAGAGTGTGAGTTAAAGATATTTAAACTGGTAACCTCTACAGAATAGATTAAGTGAAACATCTTTATAAGCCTAG
The DNA here is from genome assembly GCA_963966055.1 of Lathyrus aphaca. NCBI lineage: Eukaryota > Viridiplantae > Streptophyta > Magnoliopsida > Fabales > Fabaceae > Lathyrus > Lathyrus aphaca. The sequence continues at coordinate 739,296,017 of OZ014519.1, read as the reverse complement.
GATAGATTGACCCGCCTAAGTTAGCATAATTACATACCGACCGCCTTAGTATTATTTATTAAACTTAAATTTAATTTCCCGCCTTTAATCTTTAAAAATAACAAAAATCGTGACAACCCTTCACCTTAGCTAAACTAGAAGTTCCTCTAGCACTAAGTAACCATAGAGTCCCTGTGGATCGATAATCTTAAATATTATTTCGATAGGCTGTGCACTTGCAGTTAAGATACCGCTAGACACATAATTAGATACGTCTTTAGCCCATCAACGGGTCTGCAAATAAAACACCAAATGGTTATTAATACTATGGATACACAATTCCATGCCCAAATTAAATAACCAATTATCATGCAAACAAGAAAATTCCTTTACCTCTCAGTACATTGATCACCGACTTCCCCATTTCACACATTTCCTCCTACTTTCTTCCGTGTTTCTTACATTCCTTTTAGTTGCCCAACAAACTCCTTCCTGCATTATAGTGCACAAATCAGTATTACAAATCTACAATTGGATTGAATTTAACAAGATTGAGTAGTTCTCAATAAACCAAATACTATGATACCACAAACTCAATCAATAATCTTGGAGAAATATTTAAATCAAAGTCATTTGATTCCACAAACTCATTCAACCAATGTATTTATTTAAAATATGTTCTGGCCTAACTCCATTACATTGCAAGTAATACGATAATAATATTCTTCGATCGATTGGGTGTGTTTAGGTAAACTGTCGAAACTTAATTATTCTAGCATATATAGCTTGCTTGAAGATGCCAATTTCTATTTTAGATACTTTGCAAACAACACATATAGCTTGCTTGAAGATGCCAATTTCTATTTTAGATACTTTGCAAACAACACTGTTTTCACAGATTAAATAAAATGTACCCTTGCGATGGGTACTTGGATTACAACATTTTAAAATAAAATTGCAACAAATATGGATCTAACATCACAGTTTCATAATAACATGTACTCCAATGCTATCTGATAAAACATACAACTTTTAACTATTATTATGATTAGAAGTGAAGGCATGCTAAAGAAAAATTGTGACACAAACAAGGTTTTGGTTAAAAAACAATGCACTTCAACTTTCATGTACAAGGAAAGATACTGAAACAAGAACTACGACAAAGCCGACTTAACAACAAAGGGAGGAAACAATGCATCATGAAAGTAGTTGGTCTGCAATGGATGATACAAAATTGAAGCAGATTTGTCTTACAAAGTCTAAAAACTTCATTTGAGGTACTAAATTCAATGATGAAAAGAGTGTGTGAATTAAAGGCATCTTAAACATATATGGATAAAAACATCAGAGTTTGAGTAAAATATCTGCAAATTTAACCTAATAGTGTTATACTATCATGCATTTGTCATTAAACTGAAATAGATCAAAATGATTAAATCGTAAACTCAATCATGCACCAATCTAGCCAATGTACACAATTAGCATGCTAACACAATCAACCTTAATTCAAATATCACCTACTAACTTGACAAATTCAATTTAATTTTTGTGTGTGTGCATGATGCAAATCCATGTCCAAAATCATTTCACAAGCAATAATAGTCCCTAAACTTTAGCTCTAACAATAACTAACTTGACTCACTAAGTAATCATTCACTTTTTTTCTAAACTCATGTTCATGCTTCACTAATTCAAGTAGCAGTGCAAATCATAACTAATTGTAAACTTTGCTTCACACTAATATACAAGTTCATAATAACTTTTTCACTAATTCAGTAGCATATAACAGATTCCAAGCTCATGTTGACTTAATTTCACTTAACACTAATGCACGAATGTTGTTTTACAAATTACGACATTTTTGTAAACTGACTACAACCAACTCCAATTGGTAAAAAAAATAACATTGCAAATTCAATAACAGAATATTAAAAAACAATTTAACAAGCGCAGTGCATTTCAAACACTACAACCACATTTCACATAATTGTAACTTCCAACTTAACCTAAATGGCATTGCATAATCATAAGTCCCACGTGAATTTTCATTTTAATAAATCATGTCAGTAACACAAATTGAATCCACAAGTTCTAGCAGTCCACAACCAGTACATTTCATAAATTGTTCTAAGATAACTTTTCAAACAACTCTAACAAATTTTCATAACTAATTTAAACAATTATAATAAATTCACAAACTCATAACGGTTTTTTCCACATGCACATAACAACATGGAATTTTTATCATTTTTCATTGCAAAACCAACATTTAATATTGAGACATCCAACCCCTATAACTAATGTGCTCAATAGATTTTTCTAATGGTAGTTAATCCATAACAGGATTCATTCCATTACTAACTGTTATAACACTTCATCCTAACCATCTAATTAATCACTAATTCTAACTCCAAAACACAAATTCAAGCCACAACTAAGACACCTAAATGTATATGTATAACGTAATTATGCAAAAGAAACACAATTAAAGTAGTTCTCAGATGTAAACACTAAAAAATAGATTCTGATGAAAACCAAACCTTCCTCCTTACTATCTTAGCACATAAAAATATCATTGAGCTTCTAAATATTGACATCATGAGAATAAAACACATTCCATTATGCTTCCACACTCATACATATATCATAAAGTACACGGTTCGTGATCAATCTTGAGATATACTCAAACTGCCACAAACTCAATAGAACTGTATTAGAATTCTACAATCACATAAACAATTGATAAAACCATAATCAGAACCACCTCTCAGACACATAAAATCAGATGTTTCAACATGTAAATCATATCGTCCAGTGGCTGCCACGAAACAAAATTCAACGATAAACTTCATAAAATTCACATATAAATTACAATTGTCTGATATAGTTCATCTGAAGTTTAATACTTATAATTTAGTAGGTACATTTTTTAGTCAAGGTTATAATCAAGCTTCACTCAAACAATTTTACAGATGTATTGACATTTCACATATTTACAAACATGTGGTATCATATATATTGCACAAAATCAAATAAAGGAAAACATGCAACAACAATTATATATCAAGATTATGTATCAGATGATTGATTGTAACACCCCAATATCTAACATTCACACTAGCAACATACTTCACATTTTTATATTTCATTGTTGCATGCAATGGACATTTTATGAAAATTACCTCTTTTTTGGTTTAGAACATTCTCCAGATGTTTTGGTTCGAAAGGATCCTCCGACATTTACCGACTTCACATGTGGAGGTTCTACTTTTTTCCCCATATTTCTTCCTTCCTGTCTTTGTATTCACATTTTTTCCATAAATCACCTTGTCATTAATTCCTTGATTTTGGCTTGAATGAATTTTGTTCTGGACTGGGCCTGACGCCAGGCATGTCAGGCAAGACCCAGTCCGTCGGGTATAAGCCCAAGGCCCAATAGTGGGGACGTGGGGAGAGAACCTCTCCCACGTGCTCCATACTTGCTGACAATTGCCTCCACAATACTCTCCTAGATTCTCGGAGTAGTTGGACCAGGGGCAAGACTACTTACTAGGTCTTACTTGCTCATACGCAAACCCTGGCAGTCCCCCCGCCGCAATCCACCAGCCGACCAAGAGTATTCCTCCACCGTAACCAAATCCCTAGGGACAAGGACTACTCACCCCTGAGGAGCAACGAGGAAGACCCCCGCTTCCCACTTTCTCGGGAAATCATGGAGACCTAGCTCCCCGCGGGCATGGGAAGCCCCCTAACCTTTCAATGTATGACGAGACTACCGACCTCGACGACCACGTTGATAACATTAAAGCCTTTCTCGACTATCGTAACGATGTCGGAGTAAACGTCAAGTGCAGACACTTCTCCATAACACTAAAAAAGGGGGCCATGGCATGGTACAAACGCTTTGATCTCGAATCCATCACTATTTAAAGAAGCCTGAGGTCAACATTCACAAGGCACTTTACAGCCTCTCGGCGTAACCATATGACAAAGGCTACACTTGAAGCCATCATCCAAGGAAAGAACGAAACACTGCATTCATACATCGAACGATTCAACCAGGAAGCTGTCGAGGTGGATACGACCGACTACATGAAGAAATACCTCATCGAGAAGGGAGTTCTGCCCAACAGTGAACTAAACAAAGCTGTCGGGATTGAGCCTTCCCACTCTCTGGACGAACTTCTACACAAAGCTCAAGCGTACATTAGGTATGAAGAAAAGTAAGTCACCCACAACATTCAGAACAATCGCAACCAAGACGAGACAAAAAATCCCAAACCTGACGAGGTTCGCAAGGGTAGAGGGTCAGTTGGGTGCTTCTCTGAATACACATTGCTTACCGCTCCCCGCGAGTGTATCCTCGCCAAATGTGTCAATTAAGAGTTCAAGCAGGGCAGGGTAAGGTTCCCCAAACCAACGACACCCAAGCCCAACATCGATAAATCTAAATACTGTTATTTTCACATAAGCCACGAGCATGTGACCGAGGACTGTGTTCACCTGAAGGACACAATAAAAATACTGATAAAGGAGGGGAACCTCATACAATACACCAAGAGGAGTGAGCCCCCCTGACAGGAGGACCAAGACTCAAAAAGAGGTCGCGAATACACTTCGTTCGACGACTCTCCTTTCCTAGTAGCCCTTTGCATATCTCGACCTGACGATTTCTGCCTCCTTAGGGCACACACAGAAGCTTATTTGGCTGCCCACAGCCCATGGGAAAGCTTCCCAACAGCCTTGGTAATCTCGGGTGGCGGGATGAACAATGAGAACGTCGCGATTTCAGCAAAGAGGAAATTCGACGAACTCCTGCTGACCATGCCCGGCCAGCTGGCGACTCTGACCAGATCTCAAGGAAAGTCCAAACCCATCTCATTCTACCTCGAGGTGTAAGTTTAAATGCGCCTAAGAGGGGGGTGAATTAGGTGGTCAAAATTTTATCTTTGATTTTTTACCGATTTTTTATTCCTTTTTGGATGGTTGATAATGGCTGAAAAATAAAGTGCGGTAAAAGTAAAATACACATGAGGATTATCCTGGTTCCCCTCGCAATCCGAGGGTACATCCAGTCCCCTTACGACTCGTAAGAGATTTCACTATAATTTAGAGAATTGTACGAGCCTACTCACACAATGTGAAGCCTACTATCTAAGCTATAGGTAATTTAAAGTGAATGAATAACAACCCTCTTCAAACACTCACTTGTTTCCAACAATCTTGGACAACAAGGTAATACAAAGAAATTATCTTGATAAAAATTCTAAGTCTTGAAAGAATGTGCTATCAATCTTCTTGATCGATCTTCTCCTTGAACAAAATGTCACTCAAAAAGATATATACAAGTGTTCTTTTAAAAGAATGAGATGGAACTATGAAAGTGTATGAAATTTATGCAAAGGTTTCTCTCAAAAATGAGTTTGTATGAACACTTTAAGAAATAATAAAAGTTGAGTAGAATGAGTGAATTTTGAGTATTAAATTCCTTGGAGGTAAAAAAAAATTATGATTATAAAATGTATTTATAAGTGCATAACACCTTTTTGAAACATTGTAAAGTTATGCAAAAATATCATGAACAATTGTTATGTTAAAAGAAATTGTTTCATGAAAAGATGCATGAAAAGGTATTAAAAAAATTATTGTTTTTTTTTCAAATTCGTACAGGACTTGTTAAGTCAGTTAACGGATACCTAACTTAACAAATGCTGAACAATTTTTGAATTTCAAAATTAAAATACTGTTTCAGAACGGTGCACATTACGGCGATTTTTAGGCATGTTACGGAGGTTCAAAAGGCCATAATTTACAAAAACCTGTGTGTTTAAATAAATTAAAAAATTAAAAATTTGTGTAAATGTTTGAACAAATATTATGCAATGTCTATTAATTTATCCAAACCAATACATTATATTTGAAAGTTATTTAACATGGTTCAAATATGAAAAATAATTTTTCAAATGTATGATAAAAAAAATTGTTTTTTAAATCTAGAAATAGTGATATATTTTCAACCAAATGAACCATGCATGCAAATAATTAATTTAAAAGGAGTGAGCTACTCAAAAAAGGTTTGAAAAAAAATCTTATGATATAGGTCATGCAAGATAAAATATTTGAACAATTGTATAAATATTTTAAGTGATTTTTGGTATACCTTTTGAAGTTGTTCAATACTTGAAATTTAAAACTTGCATATGAAGCTTTGATCAATTTTGTCTTAGTCATTTGCTAGAACATATTCTTATTGCTTGATGTCATTTAAATCTCTTATCTTTTTGCATTAATATGTTGCATAGAAAAACTTGTTGTCTTCATCAAAACTCTTATGTAATTGAAGCTTGCTTCTACACGAGGAACTCCCGGGAAGATCCCCCAACTCGAACACCCCCTAATGATAAAGTCAAAAATGGTGCATTTCGATGTCCGTCGCATCCTAGTTGACCAGGGAAACTCTGTTTATATCATGTACGCCCACTTGTTCAAAACCCTCAAGCTCGACGAGAAGAATTTATCCCCGTACGTGGGATCCAACCTCGAAGGATATAACATGGAAACCACAAGGCAGTGAGGATACGTGGAACTCCTTGTCTTGTTTGGTGAGAACAAGACATCCAGAGAAGTCAAAGTCCAGTTCATGGTGATAGAATGCCCTTCCTTGTACAACTGCATTCTTGGTCGACAACCTCTAGCCGAACTGATCGTCGTACCCTCGACGGTCCATTTGAAGATGAAATACTACATCAAGTTGGGCCGCGTAGTCATGCTACACTGGTACATCGAGGTGGCTAAAAAATGCTTCAATGCAACAGTTAGAGGAAAGATCGTAATCATCACGGCCACCAAAGAAACAAGAAACCACAAGTCAAATAGCAGAAGTTGTCTCCTCGAATCAATTCCATTGACCTCGACTGTTGCCTCAATGAAGACGACACTGAATACGAGACCATTTAAGCTTCCTCCAGCAAACCGGCACCAACTCATCCAGTTTGACTAATCCCAAACGGAGACTTCGAGCTTATTTGTCTTGGCGACGACCCTGACATAAGCGTGAAGATTGACGCCAGTCTCCCATCGACAATGAAAGAACAGCTCGCGACCTGCCTCATGGAGAATGCAGACTTGTTCGTGTGGAGCGCTGCCGAGATGCACATACTAGACCCCGAGGTCACCTACCACCAGTTAGCCATTAAGTTCGCGCAACTAGTCTCCCGAGAAAACGGAGGTTGTTAAGCAGGCTATAAAAGACCTCTTAGAGGCAAATTTTAATTCTGAAGCCCAATACACAACATGACTCTCTAATATAGTTCTTGTTAAGAAAAATAATGGAAAATGGCTAATGTGCATTGATTATACCAATATTAATAGGGCATGTCCCAAAGATGCTTTCCCTTTACCTAATATTGATAAACTGATAGACAATTCTACAGGTTTCAAACTTTGGTCCTTCATGGACACGTATAATGGGTACAAACAGATCCCCATGTCGGAGACGAACAAGAGACACATGGCCTTCATGACCATGTCGGGCAATTACTTTTATAACGTAATTCCCTTCGGGCTGAAGAATATCAGAGCTACATACCAACACATGATGAACGAATTATTTCGAGCAGAGATCGGGGACATGCTCGAGGTCTACATCGACGACATGATTGTGAAATCCCATGAGGAGACCAATCATGTACTCCACCTCAGGAAGGTCTTCGAGCAGGCGAGAAAATGCAAAATAAGGTTCAACCCTAAAAAGTTCACTTTCGACGTTCGAGCGGGGAAGTTCCTTGGCTTCTACCTCACAAAATGAGGAATCAAGGCAAACCCCGACAAATGTCAGACGTTCTCCGAATTCCCGACCCCGAAGTCTAAGAAATCCATCCAATCCCTTAACAGGGTGCTCGCCTCACTATCTCGCTTCGTCGTTAAATATGCACAACACGCACTTCCTTTCTTCAAGTTACTACAAAAATAGGTCGCATTTGAATGGACCGAGGAGTGTGAATAAGCCCCGCTCCCCATTAAAATAACCCTCTTCGAACCATCGGTTCTTTCCCAACCTCAAGAAAAGGAGACGCTCTACCTATATCTGTTTGTAGACACCGATGCGGTCAACACAACTCTCATCCACGAAATGATTGACAGATAGAAACCAATTTACTTCACGAGAAAGGTCCTGCAGGGTCCCGAGCTCAGGTATCAACAGATCAATAAAGTCGTGTTGCCCTGATAAACACAGCAAGAAGGTTACTGCATTACTTCCTCGCCCGTACTATCAAGGTCCGAACAAATCAACCTATAAAACAACTGCTCGGACGCCCAGACATGGCCGACAAAATGTTAAAGTGGTCCCTAGAGTTGTCAGAGTTCGACATCCAATACGAAAGAAAATCCCCGAAGGCCCACCAACCGACTGTAACACCCCAAAATTTGTCCTCATATTTATTACCTTAACTGGCTTATGTTTTATCCATATGAATCTGACATTAGGTCATAAAATCACAATCAGGCATTTCATTGGTTCCTAAGACATGAGATCATTCACTTTCTTGTGATTTTAATTTTCCTATTCAAAGGTGATTCATATGGCTATTACACTCGAGATTGAGACGAAGGTTGAGCTCCCAAAGTCATGAGTATATTGTTATAAGAGTTTATCAGGTTATGTTGTCATGTTCTTCAGGATTTCTTAAGCCTTAGTGTACAACAATGAAGTGTGGGAGTAGTGTTTTGATTCATACTATTAAAGGTTTTCCTCATCATTGTGCATCTAAGACAAGCATCTCAGGGTTTCCTCTTCCTCGTCGTCAGTATGCATTTAGAATGACTCAGGATTTTTTTAGGGTTGCATCGTTGGTCATCATGCCCAGATATTCTTGAGGATTAAAGTTCAAGATGTGAGGCAAAGGATTCATCATACTAAAAAATGCCATTATCCTTTCAAGTACTCATTTCCTGTAGTATACGTCCTTTGTGGCTTGAACATGGAAACCAGTTTGGTGGAAGATTTGTTCTAGAGCTTATTGGATGCGTTGAATTCAAATGTTTAAATCTGCCAAGAGAATTGAGGTTTGAATGACATAAGATGAGAAGATTCATGCTTACAGCATATTCGAAGAGCAAATTTATAAGCCCAAGGCCCAATAGTGGGGATATGGGGAGAACACTTCCCCCACGTGCTTCATACTTGCAGACAACTACTTACACAATACTCTCCTAGATTCGCGGAGCAGTTGGACCAGGGGAAATACCACTTACTAGTTCTTACTTGCTCCTATGCAAACTTAACAGTTACCCCATTGAGCCAAGCTGATCCAGCCCATGTGGGAAACCTTGGCCCAACGCTGGGGACACACTATAAAACCCCTCTTTTATTAGAAAGTTAGATATTTTATTCTCTTACCTTTTTACTGTACTTGATCACTCTATAACTCTCTCTCTCACTTTGGCATCGAAGTACCTTGCTGGTACCCCCCCCCCCCCTTTTCTCTACCGTAGAAGCTGCTCACAACTGGAAGGTTTCTCCTGATCATGTCAGATCAAATTCTTTGTCTCTTTCAGATTCTGAAGATGATCTGCAACGAATTAAACAAATATGTTACAAACATGTTATCAATGTTTTAATAAACAGGGAGAAGAGTTTAGAATCGTAGTTTGAGCTGTTTAGATATTATTCAATTGAGATTTCAATCGACCTTGACCAGATTCTTCCTTCCAAGTAATGCATGATGTTTGCTTCTTGAGTTAGTGTTGCGTTCGTTGAGTAACGGGGAAGATGGTTGCACACGACGATGGAATGTTCTACTCTGAGAGAGGGATGTTGTTCGTTGACTAAAGCAAGTAACCTATGAGAAAGATTGTTTTGGTTTTGTCACATGTTACTTTTAGATGATTTTGGTCTCTTCATTATATTTATTTATTTTCCACGTTTTATAACATGCATAGGACCATGTGGTGTTTTGGGCCATTATAATTTTGTATTTTTTTAACATTTAATTGGTTGAAAGTAAAAATTGCCCCCATTAATTTGGAAAAACACAGTCTATTTTTTTTCCATTTGAAAAAATTGAAAACATTTTTATTATTAACTTTTTTATATCTTATTAATTTTTATTTTTTCATACCAGTCTAAAATGTAAACCTATTTATTCTTTTATTCTTTTGTTTTATTTAGTTAATTGGAATTACTAGAGATGAGGGAATAGTCCTTGAGGAATATACAGTAAATCAGCGAAACAATTTGTGCCCCATGTAGTCAAACAAGAAAGGCCTGGAGAAGCAGTAGCCCACCAGTGTTAGTGGTTAACCGAAATTAGGATGCAGACCAAGTGGTCCATAAAGTCCGACAAGAAAATCTGGTGGGAGAAAACAATCTTGCAGCCATAGTCGAAAGAATAATGGCGCAAAATGGTGTGAATATGGGTCTACAGAGGCCAAATTATATGTCTCCCTTGTCGGACGAGGGAGAGATAAATTGATTTGTGAAAGCAAGCAAAATAGCAAGATGAAATAATTGCTAAATGAAACGATTGTCGAAAGAAAGTGCAATGAAGAAGGAAAATCAACTCCTTAAGGCTAAGTATTTGTCATAACATATAAATATCATTAAAAATCATAATAGAAGATGGTTATTTATAAAGTACTAACGAAAATTCAATGATAAATTATAATTGTAATATATCGGTGAATATTCTCACACATTAACTCTTACAAAATAATTGATTTTCTTAAATAAGACCTCAAAAGTCATAATTCAAATATATTAGTAATTAGTTGACAACTTATTCATATGTGCACCCTATATGCAACTACTTAATTCCTCATGACATTTGCTATTCAAATATATTGTGAGTTTTGATAGTAACAAAAATTACTTAAAAGTTATAAGTAGATTATAACATAGATATTATGCAAAAATAAACAAGAACCTTTTAAGCTTTTTAATGTATATATAACTAGTAACTATAAGAAGAAGAAAAAAAAGATTTATTTTATTTTCTAAATAATATTTGGGAAGATATTAAATTTAGTAGTCCGTTTTCATAAGTTATACTATAAAACAATTATTGAGAAGTAAATAGATTAAAATTCATATTAAATACTATTTATAAATAAAATATATTTTCCTAATATGCATCTCAATCAAGGAATACAACATTCAAATTATTTAATTAATCTCAGAAAAAGTAGTACATAATAAAAGGCCAAGGCGAATAAGGGAAATAAGGGTATGAGATGGAATGCTATTGGTTTCAGCATTAATAAAGATGATTGATAAATATAGAATTCTACCAAAACTACAACAACATGAAGTCGTTGTAGTATAGTGGTGAGTATTCCCGCCTGTCACGCGGGTGACCCGGGTTCGATCCCCGGCAACGGCGCTTTTTATTTATTTTTTTCATCATTTCGTTTTTACACTCACACTGGACCGGGTTTTGAATCATTTTGGGCCCAATTAACTGTTTCATTTCATTTCTGGCTGTACCCACACACTAAACTAACTATACTCTTGCAACTTCTTTATTTAATAAATGTCTATTTAGAAAAAGTTAATCTTCCAAGGTTTTTTTATTTATTTACTTGTTAAATATCATTATTTAAATACATAAAATTATGGGATTCCAATTTCCAAACGTTTTGCATTCATGCATTACATTATTTTTTAACTCAATTAATAATTTTTTTTCTTCCAAATTTCAATAAATAAATATATATTATTAAAATTACAATCTCTACTATATACTCTTTCTTTGAATTATATATATATATATATATATATATATATATATATATATATATATATATATATTGATCGTACCTGAAGATCAGGATCCGATATGGCCGCATCGAGTATATATATATATATATATATATATATATATATATATATATATATATATATATATATATATATATATATATATATATATATATTGATCGTACCTGAAGATCAGGATCCGATATGGCCGCATCGAGCGTGGATGAATGTAGTTGATGATGGAGAAAAAATGGGGGTGTACCTGCAAAGGCACTCCGATGCTAAAGTCAGAAAGCGAGCAACGAGTGAGCAAGTACAATATTTTTGGGTCAAGATTTGAATACCCGACCCTCTTAAACGAGAGGATTTATATACTGGTCCAATTGGGTGTTTATTGGCCCAAATTGTTGGGCGCAGATCACGGATCCCGCAATAATCGACGGTGATTAGGAACTAGTCGGTGAGGCGAGAAAGTGTCCGCTCGACAGGTCCCGTGCTCGACATTGAAGTCGTCCGAACTGTGGCAAGTCGACCAGGTGATTTTGGGTCTCCGAGCATAGTTGCATATTTTGGGTCGTTTGGCCGTGAGATGTGTTTGGCTCAATCCCGAGGGTTGGGCCAGTCCGGAACATGAGTCCCCCAAGTCGTTGCTTTCGGTCAAGGAAGTGATGACTTAAAGGTAGCTCGGTGCTCGGGAATATAGGCGAACGTCGGGGGATTGGCTTTCCGAGCATCCTGTCTATAGGTCGGCACAGAGGAAGTGGAAACGAAAAGGTGGCGTGTTTCAGGATTTGTGCTAATTTAATGCTCTGACGGATAGCATAGGGCCTAGCGCGTAGGCTATTATTTCCTAGGGATAGGGGCCACACTTCAGTGCACGTGCCCTTTTCCCTATAAATAGTAACGTTGTCCCACAGAGGGAACTTTTCGCTTTGTCCTCTACCTCTCTGCATTGCTTGTGCAATTGTCTGTCGATCACCGCAAGCCGTCGTCGACCACCGTACTTTTCAAGTCATTTTTCTGTGATGGCGTCTCAAGGCCAAGGTTAGACATGCACTTGTTGTAGTAGTCACAGATTCGACTTCCATTGTTTAGATTAATAATTAGTTGCTTCTGTTCTAACTGTGGTTATGCTTCAATATGCAAAAGTCAATGAAGAGAGTTAGTTGGTTTATCAGTTGCAATGAATAGTGTGATACTTTTTAATACTCACACATATATGTTATTTGGTTGATGTAGGAAAGTTTCTGTTGTCTGTCACAAACACTTACAATGTTACCATGCTCTCTCTCTTGATACTGATTTTCTTCCAATCAAAGAATTTATAGACATATATATTTTGTTATTTTTTTATGTATTATTTACTATTCTTATGCATTTGTGTTAATTGAAACAAAATCGTGCAGCATGCCTAAATATTTGATGGTTAGTGTGTGGGGACAACTAAGCTGTAATTCTCAGCTTTCCTCACAAGGGTCTGAAAATACTCAATAGAATCATGTTCAGAAGTTGCTTTCTAAGGTTGTTGTTATGCCGCTCGCTGAGATTACCAAGCTTATTGACGTATGGACTATTTCTTCTTCATAACTTTTACTTTAATTATTTGTTAATTCTGTTGCCCATGCCTTTTGCGTTTTATGTTTTATGCTATATACGATTATTACAGATCACTTTTTGTGCTACTGTTGTCGAAACCAAAATTTTAGTAGCATCTCCATTTGGGTGGTATTATCGAGCGTGTCATTTATGCCCCAGGGTTGCACACGATGACAAACCTACATATCGTTGTGAAGCTGGTCATTCCATCGAAGCTGAGATATTTAGGTATGATTGCTTATGATTTATTGTATTACTTATCTCTGCAAGTTATATTCTTATGTATATGATGGATGATGGATACTAATTCTTATTGCCTCAATTTGCACATATCGCAGCTATAAGATAGAAATTGAAGTTTGTCACTATTAGCAGAATAGCAGAAAGTGGAATTGGAAAATTCTGTAGTATTCCATATTTTCTTATGTTTACAAGAATACAATCTGGGATTTATACAATTCAGTATTCGTTAATTTAGGCATATAAATCTCCTATAATAAAGTTATAATAAATTTATAATAAAACTGTAATCTCCTATAATTAATCTATATCAAACAAATATCCTTATAATTTCTCTTAACACCCTCCCTAAAACTCTAGTTGGTATGGTGGATGCCAAGTGGAATTTGCGTAATAAATATTTGAAGCGCATCGGATTATGTGTTTTGGTGAAGGTATCAGCCGGTTGGTCCACAGAAGGAATAAAATTCAATCGTATGGTGCCATTAGTAACATGATGGCGTACAAGGTGACAATCAATTTCAATGTGTTTTGTGCGCTCATGAAAAACATCATTATGGGAAATCTGGATAACACTTCTATTATCACAATGAAGCATAGTAGCAGAAGTTTGTGTAACGCCCATATCGTTTAACAACCATCGTAACTAAAGTAACTCAGCAGTTGCATCAGCAAGAGCGCGATATTCAGATTATGTGCTTGATCGGGCAACAACTGTTTGCTTTTTTCTACGCCAAGAAAGAAGATAATTTCCTAAGAAGAAACAATACCCTGTTGTTGATCGACGATCGGTAGGGTCACCTGCTCAATCTGCATCAGAGTATCCAGATAGGACCAAGGATGAATTAGCAGAGAAGCGTAAACCATGAAAAAGGGTACCTTTGACATAGCGAATGATACGTAGAACTTCAGAGAAATGAGATGACCGAGGGGCAGCCATAAATTGACTGACTTTATGGACAACATATGCAATATCAGGGCGAGTGACAGTCAGGTAAACAAGACTACCAACAAGTTGTCGATACAAGGTGGCATCTTCAAGAGGAGTTCCGTCAAGTGGTGTGAGTTTAGAGTTGACTTTCAATGGTCTCAATTCAGTCTTGCAGTATGTGATGCTTGCTAGAGAAAGCAAGTCAGAAGCATACTTGGCCTGGGAAAGATAATAACCTTCTGAGTCTTGGGAAACTTCAAGCCCCAAAAAATAACTAAGGGAACCAAGGTCTTTCATTTCGAAATGTTGACTGAGATATTGTTGTAAAGTTGAGATTCCAGTCTTGTCATCTCCGGTTATGACCATATCATCTACATAAAGAAGTAGAATTACAATACCACTATCACTTCTTCGAGTGAATAGAGCAGAGTCATGTGGACTAGAGAGAAAACCAAATTGTGTTAGAGTAGAACTGAACTTGGCAAACCAGGCTCTATGAGCCTGTTTCAACCCATATAAGGCTTTTTGAAGTTTACAGGCCTTATAGGGAGAATGATATCCTGGAGGAGGGTGCATATACACTTCCTCTATCAAATCACCGTGAAGGAAAGCATTTTTGACATCCATTTAAAAAAGCTTCCATTTACGAACTGCAGCAATGGCCAAGAGGCTAAAAACAGATGTTATTTGAGCTATCAGAGCAAATGTCTCTTCATAGTCTATACCATACTCTTAAGTATACCCTTTGGCTACTAGGAGATCTTTATAACGTTCTACAGTTCCATCAAAGCGAGTTTTAGTTTTGTTGATCCATTTGCATCCAATAGGAATCTTATCTACAGGAAGATCAACTAATTCCCAAGTATTTGTCTTTTCTAAAGCTTGAATTTATTCAACCATAACTTGCTACCAAATGGGGTTAGTAATTGCCTCTCGATAAGAAGAAGGCTCATAAAGAGTTTTAATAGTAGAGTAACAATGGTAATCATTAAGAAGAGTAGGTGGATTACTTACTCGGGTGGAATGGCGAGATGCAGGTACAATATCAACATCCGAAACAGGTTCAGTAGGAGCAGGTGAGGGCGGACGAGTATTGAGCTCAACATCTGGAACAAGTTCATTAGGAGCAGGCGAGGGAATAGGAGTATTGAGGTCATTAGAGTTATCTGTATTAGAACTTGGAGACAACTCAACTGAGGGATCAGTGAAATAAAACGATTCAGTGTCAAGAGAATGATGAAATGTAGAAAGAGAGGAGAACATTGTGTTTTCCCAAAAGGTAACATGACGTGAGATGCGTAATCTGTTAGAGATTGGATCCCAACATCGATATCCTTTGTGTTCTGTGCCATAATCAAGAAAGCAACACAAGCGAGCACGTGGTTGTAATTTTGTGTGTTCATGAGGCTGCAAGAGAACAAAACAGACACATCCAAAAGGTTTAAGAATGGAGTATTCAGGAGACTTACCAAATAGTTTTTCAAAGGGAGATAAGTTTTGAAGATTTATGGTGGGAAGTCGATTAATTTTATAGACAACATTAAGAGTTGCTTCCCCCCAAAATTTCTCTGGACACGAGGCTGAGAGGAGAAAAGCACGGACTGAGTTAAGGATGTGACAGTGTTTTCGTTCAGCCCGACCATTTTGTTGGGAGGTATGAGGGCATGAACGTTGAACCACGGTGCCTTGCTGACTGAGAAACTGAAGCAAGGAAGATTCACGGTATTCCATTGCATTGTCTGTGCAAAGAATCTTGATAGCACAGGAAAATTGTGTTTTTACCATACGAGCAAAAGAAATATAAATTTGAGGTAATTATGAGCGATTTTTCAAAAAATATATCCATGTAAAACGAGAAAAATCGTCAATAAATAATACAAAATAACGAAAACCATTTATTGAAGAAACAGGAGAAGGCCCCCAAATATCTGAATGAATTAAATCAAAAGGACTATCTGAAATAGAAACACTACGATTAAATGATAATGCAGGTTGTTTTGCAAGTTTACAATGTAAACAATCAAAAGACTCAAACTTTGTGGATCCTAATAACCCACGAGATATTAGAGGTTGAATTTTGCTTGCCGAGGCGTGACCAAGTCGAAGATGCCATTGATGAATTGGAGAATTCATAGTAGCAACAAAGATATGATCTTTAGGAAGGTGAAAAGATTGTAGCTCAAATAACCCACCCACCCTGTGACCCGTCCCAATGATCTGCTTCGTCTGTGGATCCTGTACCTGAACACCAGAGGGAGAAAAATAAACATTCAATCCTTGTTCACACAATTAACCAATGGAAATAAGATTAAGTTTCAAGTTAGGAATGTAATATGTGTCAAGAAGGGTGAGATTTAAGGTGGATACATGACCGGTATGAGTTATATTCATTGTATTGCCACTGGTTGTGCGGATTGGTGGCAGAGATGAAACAAGTGTCGCAGCAGGTAATGATTTAATATCAGTGGTCATATGATTACTACATGCAGAATAAAAAAACCAACGAGAATTACCGGAAGTAGCAGACATGACAGTAAAGGTGTTGGAAGACATAACCTGTTTGATTAAAGCTTCAATGTCACTCATAGTAATGGGCGTCGAACCTTCAGTGGAAGCAGCAGAGGTGAAGGAAGATCCAGACTTTCGAACATTATTTGATTTGGTGAAGCCACAATTTTGTATTAGAGGTCGCGTGGGAAAATGTTCAAGAATGTGACTAATACCATGGCAGTACCTACACTCTATAGTAGGACAGTTAGCAAATATATGACCAGTGCAATTGCAATTCTTACATGGATGATGATTCGATTTCTGATGTGAGAATCACGTAGTTGCAAGGGCAGCATCCATTTGAGGATTTTTGTCTAGGTTCAGACGTGTTTCTTCAAAAATGATTTCTTGAATAGCAGTGTCCAATGATGGAAGCGAATTTCGATGCAACAATGAGGCTTGTACAGCTTCATATTCGGGCCGAAGAGCCATAAGGACTTGAATGATATGAAGGTGGTCTTCACTAATTTTGGCCAGAGATATTTGGTGCCAAATTGGTTGGATTTGAGCAAGAAATTCATTCACTGATTGACCAGGTTCTTGCTTGGTATTGTGAAGTGTGGTCCACAACTGATAATAATATGCAAGTCCAGTTGTTTGATAGCAGTTTTTCAAGAATTCCCAAATTTCTTTTGCAGAATCGTAGTTATTAAACTAAATGTGAATAGACGGTACAGGCATGTTGCGCAACCACGTGATGATTTGGTGATTTTTACTATCCCAATCTTCAAGGAGGTTCACAAATTTTGTAGTAAATTCATCTTCGTCTTGAGTTGGCTAGACGATATCGCCGGTGACTATGCGCCAAAGCTTGCGTCCGATCAGAAAACTCTTCATTCCTTGGACCCAGAGATTGTAGTTTGGTCCGGTCAAGGTTGTTGTAATGGGTTTAACAATATCAGATTTCTCCATGATGCAGAGATGAACAGATGACAAGATAATGGAGAACTAAGTTTGTACAGATCTGCAAGTAAATATACAGATGTTGCAGAAAAGAGAAGAAAAAAATTGGGGATCGATGACCTATGCTCTGATACCATATTAGCAGAATAGCAGAAAGTGGAATTGAAAAATTCTGTAATGTTCCATATTTTCTTATGTTTATAAGAATACAATCTGGGATTTATACAATTCAGTATTCATTAATTTAGGCATATAAATCTCCTATGATAAAGCTATAATAAATCTATATCAAATAAATATCCCTATAATTTCTCTTAACAGTCACGTAGGGAAAACTTACAACTTTGTTTTCTGGGACAGATAATGTTTCACAAATTTTGGATTTATCTGTTGCTCAAATGCGCGATTCCATGATTTAGGTTTATTATTTATTTGAACATCAACATAATAGCACCATCAAACAATATTGTCATAGTTATTATGTTGCTTCCTTATATAGCTTGGAATTCATGATCCCTTATGTCGTACCTCGAAAAATATACGATCCTAGAATAAACAACAGAGTCGCCACCTAATTCTATTTATTCTACTTAAAGAAAAGGGAGATATAGATACAACCTAATAAAGGATAAGAAATGGTTCACGAAACCAAATTCTAAGTTCAGGAGTCGGTTACGCAAGGGGAAGGTATTAGCACCCCTCACGTCCGTTGTACTCAACGGGAACCTCTTAGCTAAACTATGCGATTAAATGTGTGATCTTAAGTTTTTTTCTTCTAAATGGTTGTTAATATGTGAAATTCTGTGATCAGGTATGAGATGTCGAATGAGATGTTTAAACACTTGAAGACTTAACTAAAACTTAAAGTGCAAGAAAATTAAATAACACAGGAATTTGTTAACCCAGTTCAGTGTATAACCACACTTACATCTGGAGGCTACCAAGCCAGGAGGAAATCCACTATAAGTAATATTAATTCTAGACTTAAACCACCCAGTTTAATCTTTCACTTAATATCTACCCAATGCAATTTCTACCTAAGACACAACTTAGATATGAGTACCAACTCACTCCCCCTCAATCACACAGTGATCTTGTTTACAAGTTTAATAAAATTGAAGTCATACTTCAAACAAAAACAGCTTGATCTTACTTCACAGTTTCAATCAAGACACAAATACACTTTTGCTTAAAAGCTCATAAAGTGGTACAATAAAACAACCTGCTATTAAAACTCAAAACACCCTATTTTGTCTTCTGAAATTCGTACTCTATTCTGAGAGTTTCTGTTGCTTAAATAGGTGTTTGGATTTTGGGCTTTCTGTAGGTTTATCCAATCCTAAAACGCATGCTGCTTCCACCTTGAATTAGGGTTTGTTACTTCCTAGATTCTAGGTGATTCAGTTGTTCTGATTATGCTGAAGACATATAACAACACTCCCTACAGATGCGCCTTATTCTGTTTTATCCATCCATAATTAATTCCAGATAACTTTCCTTAATTTACTCAGTTCTGTTAGTCATTAATTAATTCTGGTAGCAGGTTTGAGATGTCACAACATCTGTTGGGACATCCTGAAAAACTGAGCTTACTTCATTTACTGATACAATGTCACAACATCTGATGTGACATCCTGTAAACTGAACTTATTTCATTAACTGAAACAATGTCCCAACATCTGGTGTGACATCCTGAATTAAGTTCATTTACTTATACTTTGTTTGATAATGTCCCAACATCTGATAGGACATCCTGAACTAAATTCAACATTTCTTGTTGGTCAAAAATTCTGCCAATTCTAAACATCTACAAACTCCCCCTTTGGCTAATTTTTGGCTAACATATTTTTCTGGTTATCAGAGTGCAGCAGAAGTTCTTCTATCAGAAAATAGAAGTTCTTTTCTGTTGAGTCATGTGTGAGTTTACTCCCCCTCAAACATACATGTATTCAGTCTTGTTGCAACAGAAATTTTAATTAACATCACAGATTTAGTTCAGAAGCAAACAAAAGTTTTTCATTAATAACTAAACAGCATCATACATTGTTGTTGTTGTTCTTGTTCTCCCTCTTGTTAGACATAAATTTGGGGCCAAAGTTACTAATTCAAAATTACAATGCAGAAGCTGTCATTACATATTCCTCACAAACAATTTTCACTCAGACTCCTCATAGTCAGTTTCTTCCTCTTCCTCAGTCTCCTCATCAGAAGCAGCATTTTTCTGAGCACTTTCTTCACTCTCCAGCCTTTGGATAATCTCCTCAAGCTTCTGCTTCCTTGCATCCAGTTCTTTGCATGTGATCTTCAGCTCAGCAATCAAGGCAGCTTTGGAGATTGGAGACTTTGCCTTTGAAGGACCAGCAGATGTCCCAGAGGGAGCTTCAACATCAGCTGCATGATGACTCAGGAACAGCTTGTAGTGGAAGGCCAGAGGGCTTTCTCTTTTGCAAATTGTGTCCTTCTCAGTGAGGATACCAGGATACTGACTCAGCATTCTTCCACACAGCAAGGAAGGGAAGGCAATTGGCAGCTTTGTTGCAGATGATCCAGCATGCTTCAATGTCTGATCAAAGATATAAGCTCCAAAATCCAGCTTTGTTTGGGTGCCCACAGCATATATGAACCTGCCCAAACCAGTTGCTATTGAGGAGGTATGATTGGTAGGGACCCAGTTTGCAGTGCCAATCCTATGCAGCATGGCATACTTCCTTGTCAGCATGCTAACAGATAGCTTCCCTTTGACTGGCCAAGTCTTGACCTGATTGGCAGTGATAACCTTGCAGACCTGGTTATCAGTCTTCCCTAACTCATTTGGGCCATCAGATTCTCTTCCAAGGTAGTGGTTGATAACCCTAGGAGAGAATTCTACACACCTCCCTCTTACATAGACTTTTCTAAAGTCAGCAGACTTACCATCAGCACAATCTTCTTGGAGGTTGACTATGAATTCCTTGACTAGCAGCTCATAGCAAGGAGAGAAGTTGGAGACAGTTTTGAAAAGGCCAGCAGAAGAGATGAGATCAATTACCTCTGTGCACTCAAGTGCATTACTGCTCAGCTCTCTTTCAAGTGCTACCCTTCTTTGATAAACAAACTTCCATTTATTCACACTTGAAACATGATGGAAGGAGATGTTGTCCAGAGGAGCTTCTGGAACAGCAGTTGATGACCTTGAGGGTGATGGTTTCTTCTTTGGTGGGGATGTTGGGACATCCTCTTCAACATCTGAATCTGGAGGAGTGACAGCTTTCCTCTTTTGTGTTTGCACCTTGCTCCATTGTTTTGTAGGACCAAAGACAACTTTAGCTTTGTCCTTCTTTGGTGTAGCTTGCTTCTTCTCAGGAGTTGCATGTCCTGCATTCTTCTTTTCCTTCCTAGTTCTAAGCCTTTTGGCTATGCTAGGGTTGACAGAAGCAATGATTTCTGTATCAGAATCATGCTCTATATTCACAACAGGAGGAGGTTGAGCAGTCTCCTCTTCAGCAGGTGGATCAACAGAGATTTGATCTTCAGTGGAGGCCTTGTGCTGGTCCTCAGATATTTCTTCATCACTATCAGTGGAGGCCTTTTTCTGGTCCTCAGATGTTTCATCAGCAGCATCAGATGAGGCCTTTTGCTGGTCCTCAGATGTTTCAACATCTATTGGGACATCCTGTTGAGCAGGAGTGTCCTTTTCAGCCTGAGTTTGTTGATCTTCTTGTGGAGCTGGCATGGTGTTCAGAGGGATAGATATGCCACTTACCACTCTTTGCTCAGATAAGATCATGTTTACCAGCTCCTTTATGGAATCATCCACATATGCAGAAGCTTTTGGAGTGGTGTTTGATGGTGAAGGCATGCCTTTGGCCTTGCTGAATACAGGATCCTTTGTCCTTTTCACAGTAGGGGTTCTTGGTTTTTGAGCAAGAGGAACACTTCCTCTGATTTCGTCCATTGGAGTTGAATCCATGGGTACCACAGAGATGGGGGTTGCATGCACCACATCTTCCTTGTTGAGGATTTCTTCAGAAATGTTAGGGTTTTGGTGATGAGCCATTTTAGAATGTGGTGAAGAAAGAGATTGAGATTGGCTGATTTTGATGAGTTCTGAACAAGCAGTTAGAGAATGCAATTCGTTTTGAGAGAATGATGAGAAGATAGATAGCTGAGAGCAAGCTGATATTTTTATAAGTAGCCGTTACTTTGAGAAATTTTAGGAGCTGATATTTTCTGGTGATCATGCCACACGATGTCAAATGACATGTTGGCACATCTTCATAACTGTTATATTTCACATAAACAGATTCCCAATTTACCCCTTAGGTTTTCAAATTGGGTAGCATCCAAGGCTTTAGTAAATATATCAGCTAACTGCAGATTTGTAGCTACATGTTCCAATGAAATCACTTTCTCTTCCACAAGATCTCTTATGAAATGATGTCTGATATCAATATGCTTGGTCCTGCTATGTTGGATAGGATTCTTTGATATGTTAATAGCACTTAAGTTGTCACAGTACAATGTCATGACATCTTGTGGGACATTGTACTCAGTGAGCATTTGCTTCATCCAAACCAATTGTGAACAACTGCTTCCAGCTGCAATATATTCAGCTTCAGCAGTAGATAAGGATACACAATTTTGTTTCTTACTGAACCAAGAAATCAAATTGTTTCCTAAAAAGAAGCATCCTCCTGAAGTGCTTTTTCTGTCATCAGCACTTCCAGTCCAATCAGCATCACAAAAGGCAGTGAGAATTGGTTTGCATCCATGAAAGTACATTATGCCATAGTCACAAGTACCATTGACATATTTCAGAATTCTCTTGACTTGGTTTAGATGACTGACTTTTGGATCAGCTTGATATCTTGCACAAACACCTACTGCAAAGGATATGTCTGGTCTGCTAGCAGTCAGATATAATAAGCTTCCAATCATACTTCTGTATAGACTTTGATCTACATTCTCACCCTTGTCATCTTTAGTCAGCTTTAAATGTGTGGGGGCAGGAGTTCTTTTATGAGTAGCATTGTCCATCCCAAATTTCTTGACAATGTTCTTAGCATACTTGCTTTGGGAAATGAACATGGAATCCTCCATTTGCTTTATTTGCAATCCAAGGAAGTAGGTTAGTTCTCCTACTAGGCTCATCTCAAATTCAGATTCCATTTGAGTGACAAAATGTTTAACCATCCTGTCTGACATCCCACCAAAGACAATGTCATCTACATATATTTGAGCAATCATGACATTACCTTCATCATCCTTCACAAACAAGGTTTTGTCTATTCCACCTTTCCTGTACCCTTGCTTGATAAGAAAAGTAGTCAGCCTTTCATACCATGCTCTTGGGGTTTGCTTCAGTCCATAAAGAGCTTTCCTTAGTTTGTACACATGATTTGGACAGCTTGGATTAACAAATCCTTTAGGCTGTTCTACATATACTTCTTCATTAAGATATCCATTTAGAAAAGCACTTTTCACATCCATTTGAAATAGCTTGAACTTCAAGATACAAGCAATTCCTAACAGTAGTCTGATTGATTCAAGCCTTGCTACTGGTGCAAAGGTTTCATCAAAGTCTACTCCCTCAATTTGTGTGTATCCTTGAGCTACAAGTCTAGCTTTATTCTTTGTAACAACTCCCTGCTCATTTGACTTGTTCTTATACACCCATTTAGTGCCAATCACATTTATGTCATCAGGTCTAGGATTAAGATCCCACACTTCATTCCTTGTAAATTGACCTAATTCTTCTTGCATTGCACAAATCCAGTACTCATCAGTAAGAGCTTCCTTGATGTTTTTAGGTTCTATTTTTGAGACAAAACAGGAACCTGAAATCACCTCTCTTGATCTAGTGCTTACACCTCTGTTGGGATCCCCAATTATCAAATCTTTGGGATGATCCTTCTGGATTCTTATGGAGGGAGGTTTGCTGGAAGGTTCTGTCCTTGCATCAGTTTGAGTGAAGTCAGAATGATCACTCTTTTCTTCAGCTTCAGTTTGGCTGTCAGCAGATGTTCCAACATCTTCTGTAACATCTGTAGGAGCATCATCAATTATCACATTTATGGACTCCATGATAACTTTAGTTCTAGAATTAAATACTCTATATGCTCTGCTGTTTATAGAGTATCCAAGAAAAATTCCTTCATCACTTTTAGGATCCATTTTTCTTCTTTGCTCCCTATCAGCCAGAATATAACAATTACTTCCAAACACATGGAAGTACTTAACTGTGGGTTTTCTGCCCTTCCAGACTTCATAGATTGTGGTCAAAGTTCCTTTCCTTAGAGTGACTCTATTATGGATGTAACAAGCTGTGTTCATAGCTTCAGCCCAGAAGTACAAAGGTAACTTTTTAGCATGGATCATAGCTCTTGCTGATTCTTGAATAGTTCTATTCTTTCTTTCAACAATACCATTCTGTTGAGGAGTGATTGGTGAAGAGTATTCATGATTTATTCCTTCTGAAGAACAGAAATCTAAGAATTTTTGATTCTCAAACTCCTTTCCATGGTCACTTCTTATTCTGACCACACAGCTGGCTTTTTCTCTTTGTATTCTTTGGCATAAATCTTTGAATACATCAAATACATCAGACTTCTCTTTGATAAAATTTATCCATGTATACCTTGAGAAGTCATCAACCACCACATAGGCATACCTCTTACCACCAAGGCTCTCAACCTGCATAGGTCCCATAAGATCCATATGCAATAATTCCAAAACTTTGGAAGTTGTCAGATGTTGAAGCTTTGGATGGGACATCTTGGTTTGTTTGCCTATTTGACATTCACCACATATTTTGCCATCATCAATCTTCAGTTTAGGAATACCTCTCACAGCTTCCATAGATATGATTTTCTTTATGCCTCTGAAGTGAAGGTGACCCAGTCTTTGGTGCCATAGTTTCATTTCTTCTTCTTTGGCTAAAGAGCAAGTTGAAGTGGGACTGAAATCTTGAGGTTCCCACATATAACAGTTGTCTTTAGATCTGGCTCCTCTCATGACAACCTCCTGTTCTTTATTTGACACTATGCATTCAGTTTTGGTAAAGTTTAAACTGTAACCTTGATCACATAATTGACTTATGCTGATCAAGTTAGCAGTCAATCCTTTTACTAGCAGCACATCATCCAGTCTTGGTACATATGGACAGGCCAAGGTCCCAACACCTTTGATTTCTCCTTTAGCTCCATCTCCAAATGTTACATATCTGGATGAATATGACTTTAAGTCTACTAGCAGATTCTTCAATCCAGTCATGTGTCTTGAACATCCACTATCAAAGTACCAGTCTTCTTTAGCTGATACTCTTAGAGATGTATGAGCTATATATGCCACATTTTTCTTTGACCATTTGTATTGAGGTTTCTTTTGATGCCTCTGCCCTGTGTAGTGTCCATTAGAAGAGCTCCCAGCTTGTTTGTTGAACTTGCTCTTGGACATGTAGCTTTGATCAGCATGAAGACTTGCTTTAGGAACCCATACTTTCTTGATGTCCTCTATCTTATGCTTAGGGGTTTGCTAATACATCTGATTTGGATATCCATGCAGCTTGTAACAATGAGGTTTGATGTGTCCAAACCTTCCACAATGATGACATCTCCATCTTTGATACTTCTTCTTCATTATGTTCTTTTCATGATGTTGAGACATCTGTTGGAACATACTGTTTGACTTTGTGTTCTTTTCATGATGTTGAAGCATCTGTTGGGACATCTTGTTTGACTGTATGGAATTTGAAGTAGGTTTGCTGGTGCTAGCTTCAGCCTTATAAGCTTTATTAAATCCCAGTCCACTTCTATCCCCTGAATGTTTATTGTTGTTGAGAATAACATCCAGTGTGTTTGAGCTACTGTTCAGCATTCTAACAGATTTGGACATATGCTCCAACTTGGAATTGAGAAGGCTTACTTCACTTTTCAAGGTGTCAATGATCTCTAGATCACTTGTTTTTTCATCCTTTAGTTCCTTAATCTGCTTCTTCTGCTTTATATTCTCCATGCATACTTCGTGCTCCTTTTAACCAGTTCTCTGTATGATTGCTCAAGCTCTTCAAAAGTAAGCTCCCCATCACTGGATTCACTTTCAGATTCACATAATCCAGCTAGAGAAGTGATATGCTTAGCTGATTCTTCTTCTGAATCACATCCTGAGTCTTCATCAGACCAGGTTACAGAGAGACCTTTCTTTTGCCTTTTTAAATAGGTAGGACATTCATTTCTGATGTGTCCATATCCTTCACATCCATGGCATTTAATCCCTTTTTCTTGACTGGTTTTTTCATCATAATTTGACCTTCTATTAGCATCATAAGGTCTTTTGTTCTCAGAAGAGTTTGTGTATCTTCCACTTGGTCTGGACTTGTCTTCCATCTTTCTGAGAATCTTTTTGAATTGTCTTCCAAGCATAGCAATGTTTTCTGATAAATTTTCTTCAGTTTCTGATTCATCATTTTCTTCTTCTTTATCAGTATTTGACACCAAGGCTATGCTTTTGTTCTTCTTTACAATTGTGTCATTCATTCCCATCTCAAATGTTTGAAGGGAACCAATGAGCTCTTCAACTTTCATTGTGCATATGTCTTGAGCTTCTTCTATTGTTGTGACCTTCATGTCAAATCTTTTTGGCAAAGATCTGAGAATCTTTCTTACAAGCTTTTCATCAGTCATCTTTTCTCCCAAAGCTCCAGAAGTATTGGCTATTTCTAAGATGTTCATGTAGAATTCATGAATTGTCTCATCTTCCTTCATTCTCAAGTTTTCAAACTTGGTGGTGAGAAGTTGAAGTCTTGACATCTTTACCTTTGATGTTCCTTCATGAGTTGTTTTAAGAGTGTCCCAAACATCTTTGGCCAGCTCACAATGATGCACAAGTCTAAAGATGTTCCTATCAATGCCATTGAATAAAGCATTTAAGGCCTTGGAGTTGCCAAGTGCTGAATCTTCTTCCTCCTTACTCCATTCTTCTTCAGGTTTCAACACTTTTGCTCCATCTTTGGTGTCTTGGACAGGGTGCTCCCATCCATTGTTGACTGCCTTCCAGGCCCTATTGTCAAGTGACCTTAAGAATGCAACCATTCTTGGCTTCCAGTAGTCATAATTAGATCCATCCAATATAGGTGGTCTATTTACTGATCCTACATCTCTGTCCATATTTCCAGAATTTGCAGTCCCTAGATCTCACCTAGTATAAACAGGCAGGGTGCCTCCTCTGATGCCAATTGAAATTCTGTGATCAGGTATGAGATGTCGAATGAGATGTTTAAACACTTGAAGACTTAACTAAAACTTAAAGTGCAAGAAAATTAAACAACACAGGAATTTGTTAACCCAGTTCAGTGTATAACCACACTTACATCTGGAGGCTACCAAGCCAGGAGGAAATCCACTATAAGTAATATTAATTCTAGACTTAAACCACCCAGTTTAATCTTTCACTTAATATCTACCCAATGCAATTTCTACCTAAGACATAACTTAGATATGAGTACCAACTCGCTCCCCCTCAATCACACAGTGATCTTGTTTACAAGTTTAATAAAATTGAAGTCATACTTCAAACAAAAACAGCTTGATCTTACTTCACAGTTTCAATCAAGACACAAATACACTTTTGCTTAAAAGCTCATAAAGTGGTACAATAAAACAACCTGCTATTAAAACTCAAAACACCCTATTTTGTCTTCTGAAATTCGTACTCTATTCTGAGAGTTTCTGTTGCTTAAATAGGTGTTTGGATTTTGGGCTTTCTGTAGGTTTATCCAATCCTAAAACGCATGCTGCTTCCACCTTGAATTAGGGTTTGTTACTTCCTAGATTCTAGGTGATTCAGTTGTTCTGATTATGCTGAAGACATATAACAACACTCCCTACAGATGCGCCTTATTCTGTTTTATCCATCCATAATTAATTCCAGATAACTTTCCTTAATTTACTCAGTTATGTTAGTCATTAATTAATTCTGGTAGCAGGTTTGAGATGTCACAACATCTGTTGGGACATCCTGAAAAACTGAGCTTACTTCATTTACTGATACAATGTCACAACATCTGATGTGACATCCTGTAAACTAAACTTATTTCATTAACTGAAACAATGTCCCAACATCTGGTGTGACATACTGAATTAAGTTCATTTACTTATACTCTGTTTGATAATATCCCAACATCTGATAGGACATCCTGAACTAAATTTAACATTTCTTGTTGGTCAAAAATTCTGCCAATTCTAAACATCTACAATATGTTTGTTCTTAAAGAAAAGTGTTTAAATTAATATTAAGACGGAGAAAGGATTAAAGTTTTTTATATCGTGATTTAAACAGAGAAATA
Source organism: Lathyrus aphaca (assembly GCA_963966055.1). NCBI lineage: Eukaryota > Viridiplantae > Streptophyta > Magnoliopsida > Fabales > Fabaceae > Lathyrus > Lathyrus aphaca. The sequence goes on along the minus strand of OZ014519.1, from coordinate 739,267,739 downwards.
ATTAAATTTTTTATTAGGGTGCTGGCGAAGGATTAAAATCCTCGTGCCTACGTATTCCCTTGTGCAATGGGAAAGTCAGAGCTTTGTAGTTCGTGCTACTACAGTTTGTGATTTTTAATTGAACGATTGTTTAAAACGCATTCTACTGCTAAGTGTTGGCTTATACTCGCGGTGGAGGCTGAAGCGCTAGCTTGTTTGCGAGATAGAAAGATTTAAGCAATGTTCGTTTAGCTAAAATGTTTGACCTTCATTAAGGTGTTTTTAAATGAAAGGGCGAATGAAACACGTCGCGTGGGGCTAGCCCAGGAGTGATTGCATTCTAGAACGTGCGGAGTGCTAGACTCCAGAGTTCCGTCTTTCGCTAATTAATTATGAAAATGATTTGAATTGGTTGGTAAGTTTTAAGTTGTTTTAAGATATGAAAGAGTGAATGAAGCGCGTCGCATGGGGCTAGCCCAGGAACGATTCATTCTAGAACGTGCGGAGTGCTAGACTCCGGAGCTCTATTTTTCGTATTTGAATTTATAAAAAAAATTGAGATATTTTGATATACGAACGGTGATTGAACCACGTCGCGTGGGGCTAGCCCAGGAATGATCCAATCCAGAACGTGCGAAGTGCTGGACTCCGGAGCTCTGTTTTCGTATGTTTAATTTGTGCGAATAGATATTTCGAAATACGGAAGGCGAATGGACCACGTCGCGTGGGGCTAGCCCAGGAGCGATCCATTCCAGAACGTGCGGAGTGCTAGACTCCGGGGCTCTGTTTTTGTATTTAAATAAAATTAGTTAGATATTTAGTTTTTTCGGACGTTTTAGGATTGGCATATTTTAATAACGAGGGAGTGAACGAAACACTACGCGTGGGGCTAGCCCAGGTGTGATTCGTTCTTAGAACGTGCGGAATGCTAGACTCCGGAGTTCAGTTCTTTCGCAAATTGATTTGTTTGAAATTTTTTGATGAAAATCGCATTTTGTTCTAAGAGATTTACGATTTAGAATCGGTAGTGAGGTACGAGTAATCAGACAAACACGAGTGCGATAACAAGATTGTAGTGAGGCGTAAATGATATAACAATCAAGTTTTAGAGGTACCTAACGGAGAAGGTCCGTTGCCTCTTCAATACGTGCAAAAGAAACTCAAGCAAAAAATCTCAAATCCAAATCATGACGAAGTATCAAGCTCACGGCGTCCATCAGGATTATACCAATTGACAAGGGTATTCCTCACATCAAACTTAAAGCTCCAAGAATAAGTCAAAACTTCAACCAAGGATCAACAAAGTTATATTTACCAAAAGATCCATGTAAAAAAAATCTAAAGGACAACAATTAAATCTAACTAGAATTCTAAATAATATATCCAAAATTTTAATCTAGTTTAAATTGAAATAATAACAAGCTTTAATGTCAAACAATTGTCTAAATAATCAAGAAAATGTTTACATGTATAAATAAAAAATTAAACAAAATATAATTAAAAGAAAATAGACAAAGATTAATCACAAAAAATTAACCAACACATAATTGCTAATAAAAATTAATTAATGAACAAAAGGTTGTCTTAGTGTGTAGATAACAAATCCTGGTGGTGGGATGAGAAGGGACCTGTGGGCTTAAGATCATAAACAGTCCAAACAACAAAAAGAAATAAAGAAAACACAAGGTAAGAAAATAAATAAATAAAAAATCTGTAAAGTAATAAAACAAAAATAATAAAAAGAGTTTGATAAAAAGTCAGTGGCCCTCTTCTTCATGCATACTTTCACCCTAAAAAGAGAGAACAAACAAACAATGAAAAAACGAGAAAAGAAAATGAAGCAAAAATCGGCGACGATTTCGTCTCGAGATAGCTTCTCTCTCAACAATGCAGATTCAACGGTGATTTCTATTCCTGTCTTGTGTGGCAAGTGGACTCGCGTTTGTCTCCTTCTCACTCGCGGATATCTCTCAAACCGGCGCCCTCCGTCTCTGATTTCCGGGTCACGGTGGTTTTCGGCGGATTCAAATGGGTACGACGGTCTCACACAGGAGTTTCGAATGATCGTGCGTCCTCTCACTTTCTCGTTTCAGTTTCGGATTTCGTTATGAGTTCACGCGGTATTTGTGAATGTGAATTTCAGATTCAAGCTCAGTTTTGAACCGTGCGTTGTCGGCTATTCAGATTTTGTTTCGGTTTTGGTACCTCTGGATTTCGAATCACAGTTGGGTTTCAGGTTTAAGTGGTGGTCGGCGATTCGGAAGGTTCTGAGATGGTGGTGTTGGTTTGTGGTTCCTGTTGTTTTGTGAGGGTCCCCTGGCGAAGGGTGTTTTTGCGAAAGGTTTATGTGTTGATCCTTTTGAAAAGAGAAAGGCCGTGGTGTTCTTTGTTGTTTTAGTTTGTGTTGGTTAAAAAAAAGGTGAGTTATGGTGAGTCTGAAGAAGGTTTGGGATGGCGGTGAAAGGAATTGGGATTGAAGGGTTTAAGGAATTTCATCTTGTTTTTTCTGGTTCAAAAACTGCTCCCCTTTGAATCTGGTCTATAGAGTGATTTTATAATGTGTTTTTTCCGTGGTTGTGGAGAGTGGTCGATAGGTGTAGGGTCCTTTCCCATTCTTTTTGAGAACAAGGTTGAAGAAAAAATGAAAAAAAAATCCCCCCTGTGCCGAATCCCCCCTTTCCTTTTCTTTTGAATGCTCTTCTTTTATTTTTTTTCTTTTGGTATGTGCTTAGTGTCTTGCCTCTGTCACTGTGCAGGAACTTTTGGCTTGTTTTGTGATGGCTTTTGGAGCAGATTGGTGGGTGTTCCAAATTGGTGTAATGGAGTTTGGTCAATGGTGCAGAGGTGGAAAGTGATCTCTTTTGTGTATTGACTGTGTATGGTTTTTATGCAACAGATCTTTGGCTAGTAGCTAAATTGGTGTAAGGATGACAGGAGCAAAGTTGGCACAATGACTTGGTTAACAGAGGAGAAAGTTGTGGTAACAAAATACTTGGGTTAAATCAACAAACTATGTCTAAAATTAGTTACATGCACCAAACTAAATAAACTAAAACAAATTTAATTAAAATAAACTGATATATTAAACTAATAAAAATCTAAAATTTAAAATTAAGCTAAATAAAAGGTTATTAGCAGTGAAAACCGTACATAAAATAAAAAAAAATAAAATAAAATAAAAGAAACTAATTAATATAATTATAAACTAAGATTAAGTTTAAATTGACTAATAAAATTATTAACTAAAATCAATAAATCAATACTTGAATTAAAAGTTAGATTTAATTAAATAAAGACTAATCAGGAATATAAGTTATAAAGAAAATTCTAAGTTTAAAACAAAAAAACTTCTAAATCTACACCTTGAATTAGAATTTTAAAATTACCCAATAAAATTAAATAAATTCTAACATCATCTAAAAATGAAATATTTTGTAAAGTAAGAAAGTAATTAAATAATAAAAATAAGACGAAATTAAAAAGTAAATTGCACGATCATGAAAAGAAAAATAGAATAAAAAAAGACATAGAAAATTAAAATTGACAGAAACTGCATGATTAATGGTTAATGAAATGTTTTAACTTAAAAAAAAATGCAAAATGATTGATTTTTGATACATCGACAAAATGCGTCAGAAAATGAACAAGAATTTGAAAATCTCTGGTCAAAATTTAGGGTATGACAGTTGCCCCTATTTAATCTTCTTGAACCTGAATGTATGAATAAACAAAGTTTTCGGACATTCGAGGTGGAAGAGGATTAAATATTAAAAATACCTAAAATTTTGACCGACTGCAAATGAAATGCAATGATATGAATTCATGATGGACCTTTTTTATTCTGCTGGGGATATGACATATGAGATGCAATGAAACCTAGCATGTTGATTAATATGCTGAATATGGTATGATGAAGATAAATGCAACGGTGATCCATAAAAGCGAAACTGAGGGCGAAGACCCACTAGGGATAACAATATGCTAGGGATGACAAGACAGAAACAGGATGTATTCAAAGTGATAGATCAGCAGGTTCAAGTGTAACTGCTGACACTAAGAACAACAAAATACGGGAAATAAAACAAAAGTCCAGAACATAAGATTAATGAACAGACCGACACTTAAAATAAAGAGAGAATGGTTCAAAGTGAAAACGTACTGGCTTGATGCGACCAAAACTGACACTATGAACAAAAACGGACTATCTAAAGTGATAAATTAGCAAGCTCAAGGTGGCTGTTGTGGATCCCAATACAAAAATTTGGTGATTGAGAAAAAAATGGAAATGACATCTACTCGGCAGTCAGAAGAACAAAATAGCAGACATTGACACGGCGGTCAGGAATAAACAAACATCGACACAGTGATCGGAAAATAAAATAACAGACATCGACAATGGTGGTCGGGAAAATAAAATGACAGACATCGACAACGGTGGTCGGGAAAATAAAATAACAGGCGTCGACAACGGTGGTTGGGAAATAAAGTGACTGATATCGACAACGGTGGTCGGAAAATAACAGACATCGACAACGGTGGTCGGGAAATAACAGACATCGACAACGGTGGTCGGGAAATAACAGACATCGACAACGGTGGTCGGGAAAATAACTGACATTGACAACGGTGGTCGGGAAAATAAAATAGCAGGCGTCGACAACGGTGGTCGGAAAATAAAGTAGCAGACATCGACAACGGTGGTCGGAAAATAAAGTAGCAGACATCGACAACGGTGGTCGGGAAAAATAAAAAGGACTGACATCGACAACGGTGGTCGGAAAATAACAGACATCGACAACGGTGGTCGGGAAATAACAGACATCGACAACGGTGGTCGGGAAAATAACAGACATCGACAACGGTGGTCGGGAAAATAAAATAGCAGGCGTCGACAACGGTGGTCGGAAAATAAAGTAGCAGACATCGACAACAGTGGTCGGAAAATAAAGTAGCAGACATCGACAACGGTGGTCGGGAAAAATAAAAATGACTGACATCGACAACGGTGGTCGGAAAATAACAGACATCGACAACGGTGGTCGGGAAAATAAAATAGCAGGCGTCGATAATGGTGGTCGGAAAATAAAGTGACTGACATCGACAACGGTGGTCGGAAAATAACAGACATCGACAACGGTGGACGGGAAAATAAAATAGCAGGCGTCGACAACGGTGGTCGGAAAATAAAGTAGCAGACATCGACAACGGTGGTCGGAAAATAACAGACATCGATAACGGTGGTCGGGAAATAAAATAACAGACATATAATCCAAAGTGGTAAATCAACAGGTTCAAGTGTAATTGTTGAGACCGAGGATTGGGAAACAAAAACAGTATCTAGGCAGTGGCTTTGTGCAAACAAAATGATATTGGGAGTTGCATGCGAAGCACTCAGATATAAATCAACGGCTCTAAGCGACCGACTGACAATAAAATGTTGGAGTTTTAAACAAGATAAACGTCCAACCTCCGGAAATTCCCTAAATGAAGAACTTGAAGGATTTGTGCCAATGACAATTGGACTTAAGAGAAATATTGGTGGTAAAAGGGTGGATATCAATAACAAGGAGGACCTCTGCAGGGGATATTAGTGTTACTGGGAAAAAGACCTTGGTTAACCACACTAAAGGGTAATCAACAACAATGGATTTTCAGACAAAGCTGCTAATGACAAATGATTTTTTCTCTTGACATGCCAGACAGGAACTGGTTTCTTTTGATTCGTTGTCAGGCGGGGAATGACTTTGGAAATGGTCTACTAAACAAGAATTGGTTTTGAACTGGATTTGGAAAAGAGATGACTGTCAGACAAGAACCGACTGTCAAACAACTTTTAAATGAAATACCAGGCGGGAACTGGTTTGGAAAGAAATTGATTACCAGACAGGAACTGGTTTGCAAAGAAATTGGCTACCAGACAGGAACTGGTTTGAAAAGAAATTGACTACCAGACAGGAACTGGTTTGAAAAGTAATTGACTACCAGACAGGAACTGGTTTGAAAAGAAATCGACTACCAGACAGGAACTGGTTTGAAAAGAAATCGACTACCAGACAGGAACTGGTTTGAAAAGAAATTGACTACCAGACAGGAACTGGTTTGAAAAGTAATTGGCTACCAGACATGAACTGGTTTGAAAAGTAATTGACTACCAGACAGGAACTGGTTTGAAAAGAAATGGGCTACCAGACAGGAACTGGTTTGAAATGGGCTAACACACGAGAACTGGAGCGTAAACTGACTGTCAGACAAGAACTGACTGTGAAATAAATTTCAAATGAAAATATCAGACGGGGACTGGCTGTTAAAATAAATTTCAAATGAAATACCAAATGAGAACTGGAGCAAAAATTGACTGTCAGACGAGAACTGACTGTGAAATAAATTTCAAATGAAAATACCAGACGAGAACTGGCTGTTAAATACTGACTGTCAGACAAGAACTGACTGTGAAATAAATTTCAAATGAAAAAATCAGACGGGGACTGGAATACTTGGGTTTTGACCTGTACATATTCTAGATGAGTAAGACGATATGCTAGGTTAACGCTATGAGCGGAGCGACATGACTAAAGCATGAGAGTGATTATGTACTGACTCAGTGATTTTCAAAATATGCCCCTGCGTGGTCAAGGATGGAATAGTTCTTTCCCGACGACTCTCTAAAAGGAGGCAAGGATGACGACATGATTCCCGACACCCGTCTTGAACTCAAAATTTGTTGTTGCATAGGGCCTGCTTGAACAAACTTGTAAGCATGGAAAGGATTTTCCCCTGTGTGATTCATCTTGCCCCAAATCAGTGGGTTTGAAATTTTCCTCTTCGCAAAAAGTTTAGACCAACCTGCCATGTCATGGCCTTGAAATGGTTGCCCCAGTGCTGGAATGTCGGAGATTTCCCCCTAGATATCTGATCCCTGGGATGGGAGACTTATGGTCTGGCTGGCCATTTGAACTCTTGAATTGTTGTGATAGATCAACTCTAGTCTGAGTCTTGAGAAGAGGTTCATTTGGATTAGATGATTCCTGAAGTGGTTGCCCCTGGCTGGGCTTCTTCTTACTAAGTCGAATTCCCTAACTGGCTGCATTCGCAGGGATTCCCTTGATGCTGAATTGACTTGCAAATAAACATTATTCATAAAAAATTGGCAATTTTTTAATGTAACATTTATGCAAATTTTGAAATCACAATTTATTGGTATGATAGTGATACGGTGGAGTTGATTAAAATAAAATAAAAAGTGGATCTAGCCATTTATGGAATGGCAGATGAAGGGATCAATGATTAGCAAAGATCGTTAGGAGTCAGGTTAACACAACCTTGTTGTAGTCTTCTCTCAAAATAAACCCTGCCTTAGCTAGGTCTTTTAAGGGTTGTAACGTGGCTTGGTTCACGGTTTATGAAACAAAGGATAAAAGGCTCAAATTTTATTTGTACCCATCCCATCTTCGTGATGAACTCCAATCCTATGTTCAGTTAATTTGACATACGCATTCATATCTCAAAAGTCTTTTGACGGTGCGTGATAAGGATCAGGATTTGAAAGTGATGGCAGCCACCTTGCTTTATCCTGCTTTGTAGAGGATTTGATGACTTCATTAATTTCGCCTAAGTTGTCTTTTTTCTGTTTTTTTTACTTAGTGGACTTTTCCTTTGTATTTCTTTTCCTTTCTTCATTCCTTTGTTGAACGATTATGACTGCCATTTTGTTGGAGAGTAGAGAACATGTACTACGAACCTTTGACCTTTCGCGACTTCTTTGACATGCGAAGGAAAGTATGCAGTTGATCCTTCTTGAATGATGGACTGAATCTCTTGAAGATTGAATGCAATCATATTAACTGAAACGACTACCCTGCCCCAGGTTTGAAATTAAGGGTTTTTGCATTTTTTTGAAAAAGAAAACTCCTACTTCTAGGCTCGAAGGGGTTAGCGAGGGATTATCTTCCTTATTTCACCAGTGTCTGGGAATTCGAAACAATGCCTGTAGATCATTGGCAAGGTTTTAGTTGAGAGCATACAAATGGGGAATTCAGGTATCTGGTTTTCATCATCCTCCCTCCAATCTTTGCTAAAACAAAAGTTTGATAAATAAAAGGAGAGAAATTATGTTTATTTATAACAATGAAAGAAAACAAGTGAATACGACTGGATTGATTCAAAATATGCATAAACATTTCATTAATTTTGCCAATTCAAAAACAACAATGCTAACAAGCAAATACAAAATCAACATGCAAAGAAAATACAACAGTGCTGAAACAAACAAGGGATTGCCAGCTTTAGGGAAATGAAAATGTCTTGATTTACTGTCTTCAAGAGATGCCTCGAAGAGTCTTTGTACTTACTCTAGTGAGAGGTTGACATGCACCAACAGGTTTCCTTCTGGAAAGGATATGTACTTTTTATCGATCAATTGTTGTACCTTGGCTTGAAAATCTCTACAGTCTTCAGTTGAATGCCCCATTGATCCATCATGATATCCACATTGCTCATGTGGATTATACTCAAGAGGGTATGGCTTTGGCAATGGCTTGAGAGACTTGGGAACCACTAATGAGCTTTGAATCAAAGGTTGCAGAAGCTGGGTGTATGATAAAGGTACTGGATGAAGAGGAGCGCTCCTTCGTTCCAAATTGTTGCGAGGCTTATGTTGACTCTGATGTTGATTCGGATATCCTCGGCTTTGGGCTTGCTGACCTTGATGAGGAGAAATCCAGGGTTGCTGGTAAGGTACCCTAAACATTGTTGGTTGCCTACAAGGGTAGTAAGGGACACAAAGTGGTGATTGCTGAAAAGACGGAGGGTCATAGGGTCTTGTCGATGCACCACAAGAATACTCGACGTCTGCCATGACTGCATTGATTACATCCTCTTCCTCCCCTTGGGAACTGCTGAGGGATTCATTCTTACTGGCATGGTTGCTTGAGGCGCCTTGAATCTTTCCGCTTTTGAGACCAATCTCAATACGTTCTCCCGTTTTTACCAGGTCAGAGAAACTTGTTGATGCGGCGCCTACCATCTTCTCAAAGTACGGGCTCTGCAGAGTATCCATAAACAGGTCAACTAACTCCTTTTCTGAGAGTGGTGGTTGAACACGATCAGCAAACTCTCTCCATCTCTAGACGTATTTTTTTGAACGGCTCATTACTTTCTTGAGATATGTCTTTCAAGTGAAAGCGGTTGGGAGCTTCTTCCAAATTGTAATGGTATTGCTTCACGAAAGCATTGGCTAAGTCCAACCATGACTGGATATGACTTCTTTCCAAATCCATGTACCAATTCAACGGTGCCCCACCCAAACTATCTTGGAAGCAATGAATCATCAGCTTATCATCAAAAGCATATGCAGTCATTTTTCGATAGAACATCACCAAATGATGTTTTGGACAACTATCCCCTTTATACTTCTGAAAAGAAAGTGCTTCAAATTTTGGAGGTATAACCAAACCGGGTACCTAGCACATGTTCAAAGCATCCAGGTCAAAAGCATTATGCCCCTCTAGAGCTTTGAGTCTTTCGTTCAGCATTCGACATTTCTCAGTCATCTCAGCGACGTCTGGTCCCTTGGTCTTTCTCACTGGGATTGCCCCTCGGGAATTTGGCTCAGAGAACCCAAAGCTTTGGTACTCGACGGCATCGTGAGGTAAAGAGTTTCCATCTCGAATAATGGTATGCTCTTGAATAGCAGGTGCCCCACCTGGGGTCCTGGCAGACTGAGGTTGAACAAAACTGTTCCTTTGAGGTGGGGAGACATCTCCAGTTACGGCAGCCTGTTGAACATTACCCCCTCTCTTGATCAAAGTTGTCACAACATCCATGAGTAGGTTCATTTGGTCCTTTGTCAAATCAAAATCTCCCCTCGACGCAAACTTCTTTTGTCCTTCAGGGTCCATGATCAATCAAGAACTACTTCAAGTCCAAAGTAGGTGTCAGGAAATCAGCTGCGGGTTATGGACACAGGACGAGGATGAGCTTACTCTGAGGAAATAAAATGATATGCAATGAAAATGCAATGGTATGCAAATGGATGCAATGCAAGTATGCTTAAGGATCACAAACACAAACATAGACGGCAGCTGGAAAAGCTTAAAACTTCCTAAATGGTAGGTTGTAAGAGATTGGTTCTACAGTCTATACCCATAAATCCCACTCACATGATAGTTTCTATGGTGATGGTTTAGGGAAACTCAAGGTCACGGAAGTTTATGATATTAACGACTCGCCGTAGGCTAGCTGCATTGTGACAATAATAACGATAAGGTCTACCTTGAGTGGAGTTCTCATGCTAGGCTGATAAAGGGGCGAGCCCTCGGAGCCTAACATTACACAACTACCAAGATTGAAACAGGTCCTAGGGGGTCCCAGAATCACAGCCCTTTCGTGAATCAGGTCACGCGACAGACTAGCTGCGTTGAGACAAGATTTACGAAAAGTCTAACTATCTGGGGGAGCTTTCATGCTAGGAGTGCAAGGAGCGAGTCCTTAGAGACTAACACTAATAACATCCAATTCTAAACTTAGGTGTTCCCTCTGCTTTTTCCATAACTCATTTTTACTTGCAAAGTGACCCCAAGATCCCACAATCAAGTATAATAAGTAATAAAAGAAAGCGAATAAAAGAACAAATAACAAGACATAAATAGCAAACATAGAGAAGACAAAATCAAACAGATAAACACATAAAGCTAAGTTAGGCTCGACCCTCTCTAGCATGGAGTTATCCCCAGCAGAGTCGCCAACTGTCGTACCTCGAAAAATATACGATCCTAGAATAAACAACAGAGTATCCACCTAATTCTATTTATTCTACTTAAAGAAAAGGGAGATATAGATACAACCTAATAAAGGATAAGAAATGGTTCACGAAACCAAATTCTAAGTTCGGGAGTCGGTTACGCAAGGGGAAGGTATTAGCACCCCTCACGTCCGTTGTACTCAACGGGAACCTCTTAGCTAAACTATGCGATTAAATGTTTGATCTTAAGTTTTTGTCTTCTAAATGGTTGTTAATATGTTTGTTCTTAAAGAAAAGTTTTTAAATTAATATTAAGACGGAGAAAGGATTAAAGTTTTTTATATCGTGATTTAAACAGAGAAATAATTAAATTTTTTATTAGGGTGCTCGCGAAGGATTAAAATCCCCGTGCCTACGTATTCCCTTGTGCAATGGGAAAGTCAGAGCTTCGTAGTTCGTGCTACTACAGTTTGTGATTTTTAATTGAACGATTGTTAAAAACGCATTCTACTGCTAAGCGTTGGCTTATACTCGCGGTGGAGGCTGAAGCGCTAGCTTGTTTGCGAGATAGAAAGATTTAAGCAATGTTCGTTTAGCTAAAATGTTTGAACTTAATTAAGGTGTTTTTAAACGAAAGGGCGAATGAACCACGTCGCGTGGGGCTAGCCCATGAGTGATTGCATTCTAGAACGTGCGGAGTGCTAGACTCCGGAGTTCCGTCTTTCGCTGATTAATTATGAAAATGATTTGAATTGGTTGGTAAGTTTTAAGTTGTTTTAAGATATGAAAGAGTGAATGAAGTGCGTCACGTGGGGCTAGCCCAGGAACGATTCATTCTAGAACGTGCAGAGTGCTAGACTCCGGAGCTCTATTTTTCGTATTTGAATTTATAAAAAAATTGAGATATTTTGATATACGAACGGTGATTGAACCACGTCGCGTGGGGCTAGCCCAGGAATGATCCAATCCAGAACGTGCGGAGTGCTGGACTCCGGAGCTCTGTTTTCGTATGTTTAATTTGTGCGAATAGATATTTCGAAATACGGAAGGCGAATGGACCACGTCGCGTGGGGCTAGCCCAGGAGCGATCCATTCCAGAACGTGCAGAGTGCTAGACTCCAGAGCTCTGTTTTCGTATTTAAATAAAATTAGTTAGATATTTTGTTTTTTCTGACGTTTTAGGATTGGCATATTTTAATAACTAGGGAGTGAATGAAACACTACGCGTGGGGCTAGCCCAGGTGTGATTCGTTCTTAGAACGTGCGGAATGCTAGACTCCGGAGTTCAGTTCTTTCGCAAATTGATTTGTTTGAAAAGTTTTGATGAAAATCGCATTTTGTTCTAAGAGATTTACAATTTAGAATCAGTAGTTGTAAACACCCCAAATTTTCCCTCACTTATTTCACCATGGCTTGTGATCTTTTCATTTGCATAAATTCAATCATAGCATCTCATACCACATTTTTGATTCACTGCATTGGTTCTAAGTCATCTGCATCTAGGGTTTGTGATCTAAGCAATCCCTGAGCTATCTGAGCCACTCCAAAGGTCTTAAATCATCTCAAAGGGGTCCATGTATGTTCAAGCATCATATTATATCCTCCCAAGGTCAAGGAAGTTAAAGAATCACAAGAACTGAGAAAGGCATGGAAGCAGAGCCAGATTTAACTGCACAGGTGACCTAAAATTAGGGTTTTGGTTTCAGAGGCCATAACTCCAAATTTTTTGGTCATTCTTGTTTCTATTGGTCTCTATATGTTATGAGGATCACGCACATCAATTTTCATGAAGAAATTCAATGGGGAAGGCATCTGATCACAAGATGACTTCTTGAGCAAGTCAGTGCAAAATCAGGGCATCTGAGGCCCCCAATGACCCAACCAAAGGGTGTTCTCCATCATTTTGAATGTGTATGATCTTTATTTGATCATAGAAGGTGTTAGAAGTTCACAAAATTGGAAAATTTCAAGTCATTTGCAAAGTTGCCTTTTTGGGAAAGTAACTTATAATGTAAACTTGCCATTTTGGGAAAGTTTTTCAACCTCCTCTTTTTGATTCAAAAATGCTTCAAATGAGAAAACTTTGGTCATGAAAGTTGTAGATTGGATCATTCCCGTTTCAAAAAGTACAAGAAATCTTTCTAATTCATTTTGGATCAAAAGTTATGGCCTTGCAAAGTTGGGAAAAATCATGAAATTTCACTTATGCACCAAAAGAGGAAAGTTGCAAAACTTCATGCCAAGGCTAATTGTGACTTCAAATCAACTTCTAAGCATTACACAAACATAAGTCATGACCTAAAATTCAGAATGCACCAAAGAATTGCTCATTTTCATGCCTTTATCATTAAGAAACTTCAAAAGGGCCAAACTTAGTGAAATTTGCAAAACCTCCCACCACTTCTCACAAACTTGCTAATTGGCCTCAATCTCATTTCCATGGTCATCCTTGAATCAAGCTGCAGCATACATGCTTTTGTTCTAGCCCTAAAACAGCCCATACCTTATAGTACACATAGACTTGACTTTTTGCAAAAGGGGCCATGCCAATCACACTGTGCCACCACCAACCCTCTGCCCTATCACAGTTTGATAAGTGGACAAAATGAGACTAAAAACACACAAGAAGCAAGCCTGAAACCACAGCATTGCCATAGTTCCCAAAAACTTTCCTCTTGGCATTTTCCTTCGAATCTCATCACACAAACATCAAACCTCAAAACCAACTTCACCATTCATTCAGAAAAGCTTCATAGAGCATAAACCACCCTTCATCTTGCCTTGAAAGTCCTTGAAACAGAAATACGATTTTCCACTCCCTTGGACAGAACTTCATCAATCTCACAAACTAGCCACCATACACTCCAACTAAGCCTCAAAGCATCTTCAGGGAGATCATTAGAGGAGCTTTGAAGCAGGGAGGCAGTCTGAAAGCTCCAAATTGAAAGCTTCACCTCAGGTAGCTTCGCAAAATCATTTTTCCATAAACCCCTTTTTAAGTTATTGAAATGATCTACATGTTCCCCTGAATGCTTTGCACTTTTTATTTTTGAAAATGATTGGCTATTAAGCATGTACTGCATCTCTGAAAGTTTGGTCAGTTTTTAGGTTTTGACTCGTATCTAGGTTTTGAGTGAGAAGAAATGGATTTTGAGGGTTGATTCATGTTTAGGGAGGTTGAGAGGTTTGATCTGGAGCTTTACAGCTCTTGAAATGGCCTGGGGAGTGGGATTGAAATTTTCAGGGAGGGATGTCACCGGAGAAGACGACCGGAGCTCTTCTCCGGTGACCTGAAAGTCATTAGGGTTTGGTAATTAGGGTTAGCTGAGTTTAAACGTGGGACGTTGGATCTGGGCTTCCCGCGCGTGTTAAAGGGTCAGGATGATTTCATTTAGCCCTAATTGTGATTAATTAAATTAATTAATTAGGTTTAGTTTTAAAATGCCAGTTTGAACCTAGGCCGTTGGATAACGCGCGCAGTCTTCCCGTCATCTCCAGGTTTGAATGTGAGCCTCAGGATTTACATACTTTTCCATTTATTCATTTTTATTTCATTTTATTTGCATTAAACTTCTACGAATTTTTAAAAATAGCAAAACATATTAAAAAATTCTGAATTTTTTTGTCAAACCTTTCATTAATTTTCAGAACCCCAAAATATTTTTATTTTTATTTTTTGCATTAAAAATCATTTTTAAATCATTTAAATGTTTATTTTTAATTAGTTAATGGAAACTAATTAATTAAAAATGCATTTAGGTATTTAAAAATCACCAAAAAATTCACATTGCATTATAAAACATTTAGAAACATTATCAAACTCTCAAAACAAATTTATTTTTGGTCCTTGATGTATTTTGAAAATTTTCATTGGAATTAAAGTTTTTTAAAGGCAATATTTTGGTCCTAACTTGAAAAAATTCATTCTGCCTAACCAAGAAGAGTTTGATGATGGTTCTTCTTGCATTGCATCCTTCATATCATGTAGTTTTTAGGGTAAAATTGGTTTGAATTTATCTTTCATTTTCAATTTAATGTGCATTTTTTCCTTTTGAGTTAGCTTGAAACCCTAGTTGACTTGAGAAAATCATAACACCCATTAGGTTAAGAGTTAGGTCCCCTCCTTTGGGCAGTGAACTTGTGTAGGGTTAGGGTTCCTTTGATCCCATTTTCAATTTTTTGTCATGTCATTTGCTTCTGGTTTTGAATTTGTTGTTACATGTTGTGCATAAACCCTAATTCTTGCCTTCCTTTGCATCCTTTTCTCATTTGCTTGCATACATGAACTTGCCATGACATTTTGTGCATCCTTATGACATATAATACATCTTAGGACATATTAGAATCATGTTTGATCATTGCATCTTTCATTTGCCATGTTATATGTTCATTCCATTTCATAAACTTTCATGAACTTTTATGGTTCAAAGCATGCTTCATTTGCATCCTCATCCTTGTATGATCATCCATAACTCTTGGCATATGTTTGCATCATCTCTTAGCATCATTAACATCATGTTTATGCTTCTGACTTTGGTTTGCATCATTGCATTTCATCTCATTTTCATTTCATTTCACTTTCTTTCACTAACTTTACAGGTGGTAAGTTACTTTGAGAAGTGAATTTGCCTTCACTTCTCATAATCTCTTCTCATCTCTCTTATGCATCATTGCTGCATTTTATCTTTTTATTTGAGTGAGCTTTCTCATTCATGCTCTTTCCCACTTTCTTTCTTTAGGCAACTTGTCTTCTTAAGTGAAGCAAGTTGTCTTGATTCTCTCTGCTTCTTTCTCCTTTCATCTGCTTCTTTTCCTGGTGGCTTTTCTCCTGGAGATCTTTTGCAAAACTCATAAACCCTAGGAACAACCAAGCATGATAACAATTAGGGTTTGATTACTCCCCCATTTTAGTTTTACCTTTGTGTCATCTTTGAGTCTTCTTTTCTCATCTCATAACCAAGGACTAAACCTTAAAGGTTTTAAGGCTTTGTAGTTAAGCTTATGCCTGCATCCTTCTATTAGGATGGAGTGTATAACTTTAATCCTAAGTGTTAAACCCTTAATGTGTTTAATTCCTTTAATCTATCCATCTAATAATCACTAAGACATCAAGCTTGTAACTTGGGCCTTGCATTAGGGTTCTAATTCTTCCTTAATTGGTTAAGAAGGACTAACCCTAGTGTTAATGGACAAGTCCCCCTCAAGTTGTCTTACAAACCATAAAATTCACTTCTTAATATTACCATTAACTTAAAATCCATTTAATAAAGGTTTTGTTTTGTCATGAGGTTAATCCCTAATCATGGATTATGTTGAGGAGTCTTCCTCAGCTTAAATGTTCTCATCTATTATCCTTCTATTAGGATGGTGTAATGAGTCCATTAAATCCTTGATTATGGCTTAAACTCATTACTTAACACTAAACAAAAACATCAAAAACATCTAAATAATTACAAGTAGGTTAATGATCTTAATCCTACACCATGGTGATTAAGTGTGAGGTGCTTACTTCATACTTAAAGCATTCTCATTACCCCTAATCAGAGGGAGGATGTGATGAGTTTACTAACCTTTGGTTTAGACTTAAGCTCATTTTTATTATGACAAACTCCAAAAAGCAATAAAAGATTGAAAACTCAAAAACAAACAATAATCGTCTCCTCCGGGATTCTTTTCTCATCATCTTCACTCATAAACGAGAACTTGCTTCTTCCGCCTAATGCAAGACAGTTTGCACCTGAGCCAGACAAGTCATACACTTGAGCATAGGCAAGTAAGCAGTTCACAAGTCAATTTATCTTTTCAGTCTCTTTGAGTCGAACTACGGTGTTCTGACTTCCTCATTGCACGAGAGGATACGTAGGCATAACTTAACAGTTATCGAACAAAAGTCTCTGTATATTCCCCCTCTTTCCAGCATTATTCTTTGAGCCTCATAGTCTTGAGCATATCATTCTTGTTCTCACACTGACACTTCTCATATACACCTCACATCTCTTTTGCACTGACACTTGCATTCTTTCCAGCTTTGATACACAAATTGCACTGACACTACCCCTTTTAGACACAAACTTTCAAGCGTGGATCCCGTCGAGTACGGCGGACAATCTGGGTGCTAATACCTTCCCAGGTTGTAACCAACCCCCTTTCTCAGTTTCTCTGGTTCGCGACCGTCTTATCCATATATTTTCTTAGGTTTATGCAGCATTACCTTTCCTTCGGGATAAAAATGCCTAGCTGGCGACTCTATTCATTCCCTCTCCTTTCGCCGACCGTTCGCGTCTGTACCCCTCCTGACCAGGTGTCATTTTGGTGGGAGCGACAGCTTGGTGACTCTGCTGGGGACCCTAATACTGTAACCAGGGCTTCTGGTTCTTTTTGTGGGTTCCTCCTAGCGTTTGTTTGATTTTTGTTTACTGGGGTGTTATGTGCTATGTGTGTTTATTTATTTTGCTTTATTTATTGCTTTATGTACAGCTTTATTTATTGCTTTCCTTTACAGTCTTTCATATTTCATACTGTCATTATCATTGCTGGATCTGGTTTTCTGTTCTGGTGGGTGGGGTTTCATTGAGAGTATAAGCTCCTATACCTGGGACCTGAGTGACACCTAGGCTAGAGTGGTTCATGTTCTTTCCCATTCCATTTCGGTCTGGTGCGAAAATATGAAACACGGTTCAGATATGGGTTTCTTCTTGAGAACTCTGTGCTACAGATTTCCTGTAGTGCTAGGGCTATCTGGGAAGCCTGCTAAGTCTGGATGACCTTTATTGTGACCTTCAGAAACTGGGGTGAACTAGAGGAGGATCTTTTATGGTTATTGTAAACATTGTACCTCCGGGTTAGAAGTGTTTACACTTCTCATAACTGATCCAAGTCTGAAGATCCTTGTTCTAGAACACTACCTGTGAGGGGGTTGGGCTATTTACAGGTTTGCAGGTACCCTTGGCCACATCATACCCTGTTACTATTTGGTTTAAGAGTACCTCATTTTGGACAGTTCTTGTGATTAACCCTGGACATGTGACTCTTTATTTGAGTCCCCCACCTTAGTTACTGGATTCCTGAACCTCCATCTGGATTTCTTGAACATACATGGGCTTTATATCAAGACAGATAATCAGATCCGACTTGTTCACAAACCCTTGCATATCATTTGCATACATCATCATTGCATCATTTAACATTTGTTTATTTGCTTTTCAGGGTATCCACATTATATCTGGTTTGGTTTTGACCCCTTCTCCTGCGTAGACCTTTGCTTCATCAGTTGTCTACTTCAGCTATCTTCATCATCACCAGTACTAGCCTATCAGTGGCTCATCTCCAGTATCAGTCTTGATCCTCATCAGCACTTGTCTTCAGCTCTTCATCAGCACTCATGACCACTCCCAGGAAGAGCAACATATCATACCATTTCTTTGAGCCTGTGTTGACTGGTATCAGGCAGGTCCAGTCACTTATCACACCTGACCATATCCCATTATTCAGAGAGCATTATGGAGGTATCCTGGATATGGTTATGGACCTTGACCCTTCTCAAAGGAGCATGATCCACACATGCTTGCAGTTTTATGACCCTCCTTTGAGATGCTTCACATTTTCAGACTTTCAGCTAGGACCTCTGCTGGAGGAGTTTTCATCATTGATTGGAGTACCTATCAGGGGTGGAGTCCCCTTCAACCCAGAAATGACTTCTCCCAGCAATAGGGAAGTAGCAAAAGCACTATACCTGGAGCCTGCCTTGATTGAGCAAGGCATGACAACAAAAGCTGGGATCCCTGGTTTGCACTTAGACTTCTTGATTTCTCAGGCCATCCTGAAGGCCTATTTGGGAGAATGGAGGGCAGTCTGTGCACTGTTAGCCCTCAGCATATATGGGGTTATATTGTTTGCAGATGAGCCCAAATTTGTCAGCAAGAATGCCATTCATCTTTTCCTTCTGAGGAACCCAGTACCCACATTGCTGGGAGATTTCTATTACTCCATTCATCAGAGGAGTGAGAAACAAAGTGGGAAGTTGGTAAGATGTTGTGCTCCTTTGTTTCACACCTGGCTGCTCAAACACCTGCCTAAAACAGATGCCTTCTTGAACCCTCACCAGCAGAAGAATTGGGCTAAGAGGCTCATTGCTTTGACTTCAGATGATATCAGATGGTGCACCCAGAGCACCAAAGGCAAAGACATTATCACCAGCTGTGGGCAATATCCAAATGTGCCTCTAATAGGAGTAAAGGGTTGCATCAACTACAATCCTTTGCTGTTTAAGAGACAACTGGGCTATGCTTTGGTTCACCCTCCTAGAGTACAAGATTTAGCTGAGACCCTGTATTGTGAAGTAAAACCTAATTCAGCTATTGTCAGACAAGCATCCTGGGCTTGGGACAACATCCAGACAAAGGGGATGGCTATTCTTGGAAGGTGTAATAATATTGCTTCAGCTCAGTACTATGACTGGTCCCATGCTAGAGCTCAGATTACTGGAATGCCCTTCACCTTGGAGGACATGCCTGGACCCTCTACAGTACAGCCAGCAGCCACTGTCAGCCTGGAAGAATTTGAGAAGCTAAAGGAAAGGAATGAGAATTTGTCTCAAGCTTTGAAGAAAACCCTTTGGGAAATGAGTGATGGTCGTCTGGACATTGAGAGGTTGGAGAAGCTTAGGGTGGAGCATCTGGCCAAGATTGAGAAAACAGAGGACTACATCAGAAAAGCAAGAGCTGGGGAGCAAATATTGAAGAATGCCTGTAAAGAGGCCAAGATTCAGAAGGCTAGGATTGAGCTCTACCTGCAAGAGAGTCAGGATAGGTGGGTCAGGATCACTGAAGCCCGGACACAAGAAGATAAGAGAACTCAAGTTAAGATTGAACAGTTAGAGGCCAATGAAAAGAAGCAGCAGGAAGCTTTGTTGGCAGCCCAGAAGGAGATTTCAGAGATAAAGCTCAGAGCTGGATTGAAGAGATCAAAGGACCAGGACAGGCACAAGAAGCTGACCACTGCCATTGCCACTAGGAACCTCCTCATTAGGACCATTACAGAGCATCCAGCTGGTCCAGTGACTGAGGCACTTCTAAAGGAGGTTAAGGAGGATGAGTTTGGATTGGATGTTTGACTTCTTTGCTTGTTGTTCATTTCCATTTGATGTACTTTTCTTTTTCGTTGTATTTTGACCCCCCAGGGGCATGTGTTGTAAAAGAAACTGTGTATTGTTCATCATTTGTAATATATTAGTTTGATTTCATTGGGCTTCTTTTCTCAACAACATCAAAGCATCTTCCTCGAGGTCTGGAAAGGTCAAAACCAAGAACCAAGCCGGATACCTTGGAAAACAAATAAGCATACTGCATTGCATACTAACCTTGTTTTGTTTTGTAGGTTTTGTAATTATTTGTTTCTAACTCTGTTGTCGTCTCAGGAAATATTGCTCGTCGCCGGGTGTTCCCTGTCAACCGTACGCACCGGTATCCTACTCGCAACAACCTTCCTGGTATCCAAATGGAGCAAGTACAGCAGGACCTGACTGAGGTCAGAACCCAGATGGCTAATGAAAGAGTGGAGATGAGGAACCAAATGACTCAATTCATGGCTGTGATGACTGGCTTGGCCCAGAGTCAGGAAAGGTTAAGGGCATTAGTGGAAAGACAAACTCCCGAGGAACCTCATCCCGGAACTGGAGGAACTAGCAATAATGAGCGAGGCCAGCCTCATGTTAATCCACCAGTATTTGGACCTCATCTAGATCCGGAAGTCAACATCCCGGGAAATGTGCAAGGGAATACTGCTGGGGGGAGAATCTTGTCAGAGGATCCCCAAGAAGAGCAATTTACTGTCATGGGAGCTGGAGACGAAGTCTATGATAGGAGGTTTGATGAAATTGCTGAGAAGTTGAGATCTTTGGAGTCTCAAAACTCCTTGGGCTTCGATGTAATGGATATGGGGTTAGTGGATGGGGTGAGAATTCCCCACAAATTCAAACCCCCGTGCTTTGAGAAATACAATGGAACCTCTTATCCACGAACTCACCTGCAGTCTTTCCTGGGGAGACTTAAAGCATATACCATGGATGAGAAGCTGTGGATGTTCTACTTTGAAGACAGTCTGACTGGGGCTTCAAGAGAGTGGTATTCACACCTGACCAGAGCTACCATTAGATGCTGGAAGGTCTTAGCTGAAGCCTTCATCAGACAGTATCAATACAATCTGGACATGGCTCCTAACAGGACCCTCTTAATGGGAATGTCTCAATCTTCCAGAGAAAGCTTCAGGGAATATGCCCAAAGGTGGAGACAGCTTGCTGCTGCTGTCCAACCACCCATGTCAGAAAGGGAGATGGCTGACATGTTCATGAATACTTTGCAAGGAACCTATATTGATAGATTGGCGGCCTTTTCTTCTACCAGCTTTGCAGACGTATTTATAGCTGGTGAAAGGATTGAAAGTCTGCTGAAAATGGGCAAAATTTCTGATAATGGTGCAAGTTCATCCAGTAATCCCAGGAAGCCTTTTGTGGGACCCCGAAGAACCGGTGAGACAAATGCCATTCATGCCAGCAGGGGCAGACCTCAGTATGTTCACAGATCAGTAGCAGCTGTCACTATTCCAGCTCCGATTCCTCAGCAATCAGCATATCAACAACAACAACAACCACATTATCAACAGCAAGTTCAGTATCCGCAATAGAGAACCTACAACAACAACAATAGCAATCAACAACAACGACCCTTCCAGCAAAGACCATCACAGGCAAACAGGGTGATTGACCCTATCCCTATGCCTTATGCTGCCTTATTGCCACAACTCCTGAAGCTTAACTTGGTTGAGTTAAGGACATTGGCACCTCCAGATCCCTCCAATCTCCCAAAGAATTATGATGTCAACTCCAGGTGTGCTTTCCACTCCAATGCACCTGGTCACAATACTGAGAAATGCAGGGCCTTACAAATGAAAGTTCAAGATCTGGTGGATTCTAAAGCCCTCAACTTTGCACCTCCTCCGAATGTCAACAGAAATCCTATGCCTAATCATGGTGGGCCGAGGATTAATGCCATTGAGGAAGACAAACCATCTACCTTGATCACCAGTGTTGCACAAATTCGAACACCTTTGGTCTAAATTAAAGCTCAGCTTCTAGAGTACCAAGTGTTCCCCGGGTGTGAGCTCGATTGTGGGTATTGCAACATTGCAGTCAACGGGTGTGAAAATCTGAGAAGCGGCATAGATGGTCTTATTAAGGATGGTATCCTTCAGATCTCAACAACGGCGCCTACAAATCCAACAATTCCTTTAACAACAATTCCTGATTCTTCTACAACAGTAGCAACAATCATTCCTACCGATTCATCAATATCATCAGCAATGGCTCCATCCATCACTTCAACAAGTCAGATTTCGACAACCATTTCTTCTACAACATCAGCATCCATTTTATTAGCAGATTCTTCTACAACGCCAGCAAAAATTAATGAAGATGTTTCAACAGTTACAATTTACTATGACCCATCAGAGGTTCCTCCCAACAGCAATTTCCAGCAACAAACAACGGCATCTCCTGCCAGAGCACCAGTCAGAATTTACTATGATCCGCACACCGTTACAGTACCCTCCTCTGCAGCAGTCAGTCCAGTTACCATTACGGTACCTGGACCAGTTCCTTATGAAAACAGTAATTCCATACCTTGGCATTATGGCTCTGATCTCTACTGCAACGGGGAGAAAATCACTCTGGATTCATCAACCTCTTCTCCACAAATTGATAATGTTGGGGGAGGCGGAGGCTTCACCAGAAGCGGACGCCTTTTTGCCTCACAAACACAAAGACCTAATGTTGAAGCAGAGGTTGCTGCCAAAGCAAAAGGAAAGAGTGTGGTACCTGAAGAGCCAACTGTCAAAGAAACTCAGAAGACATCTTTTGAACAAGATGTAGACGAGTTCATGAGAATCATAAAAAGGAGTGATTACAAGGTGGTGGATCAGCTTCACCAAACTCCCTAAAAAATCTCCATATTATCACTGTTGATGTGTTCTGAAGCTCACAGGAACGCATTATTGAAAGTCCTGCACGCAGCATACGTGCCAGAGGAGATTACTGTTAATCAGCTAGAAACTGTGGTAGCAAATGTCAACACCAGTCATGGACTGGGCTTTACCAATGCTGACTTAACAACAGAGGGACGTAACCACAACAAGGCTTTGCATATCACCTTGGAATGCAAAGGTGTTGTGTTGTCTCATGTATTAGTAGACACAGGGTCATCACTCAATGTTCTACCAAAGAAAGCCTTAGTGAAGCTGAAGTATGATGGTTTGGCACTGCGTCCGAGTAATTTGGTGGTGAGAGCATTTGATGGCTCTAAAAGATCAGTGCTTGGAGAGATTGATCTGCCTGTGGTGATTGGCCCGCAGACCTTCAAAACTACCTTCTTTGTGATGGACATTCAGCCGGCCTACAACTGTCTATTGGGTAGACCCTGGATCCACGCCGCTGGCGCTGTTACGTCTACCCTTCACCAGAAGTTGAAATTCGAGTGGGAAGGCCAAATCATCACCATTTGTGGGGAGGAAGACATCTTTGTTAGCCATCTGGCTACGTATAAGTACATTGAGATGGATGGGGAGATCCATGAAACTATGAGCCAAGGGTTTGAAGCCCTCAACATTAATGAAGCATCTGCTGTACTGGGAACTTCCATAACGTTATATCAGCAAGCCCGGAAGGTTGTTGAGGAAGGTACCGCCCAAGGCTGGGGCAAACTGTTGCCCGTGGAAAAGAAAGAGGACAGATTTGGGTTGGGTTACTGACCAACTCAACAAGATCAATCAGAGGCTGCCAAAAAGCCCAATTTTGTCAGCGGGGGAATGCTCACCCCGGATGCTGTGAACAATTTGGAAGACGAGGAGGAAAGCGACCGCAACCTGGAGAGCTGGATACGTCCAAGGATCCCGGGGAGCCAAGTCCTTAACTGGTCTTCCCAGGAAATTATAAGGGTTACGACTGCAAAGTAATTAATATTTCCTGTATTTCGAAGCATGAATCAAGTCTAGCATCTTGCCCAAGATGTCAAGACTCATTTTGTAATCGGGCCATCTTGTATTTTGTGCAAAGATCAATTAATGAATATCAGGACATCTTTTGCAAATGAGTCTTTTCTTTTCCGCTCACTGTTTTTCATTTTTCTTTTTGTACAAAAATAAAATGGCAATGTTTTTTCAAAATGATAACTTCATTTCACTTTTTCTAAACAAGATAAAATTAATCACTAAAATAAACCAATCTAAACCCTTGCAGAAAGTGCCCTCCAGACTGCACTGACAACAACACTGCTATGACTTCGTATGACTTTGACAATCCAATCAATCAAGCTGATGAAGGGGTTGAAGAAGATTATGAGCTACCTGAAGAGCTAGCCAGGTTGTTAAGGCAAGAGGAGAAGGTTATCACTCCTCATCAGGAGGAGATTGAGACGGTTAATCTTGGTACGAAAGAAGACGTGAAAGAAGTTAAGATCGGGGCCTGCTTACAAGATTCAGTGAAAGAGCAACTGATTGACATGCTTCGGGAGTATGTGGATGTTTTTGCTTGGTCTTATCAGGATATGCCAGGGTTGGACACCGACATTGTCATGCACAAGCTACCTCTGAAAGAAGACTGCCCACCAGTAAAACAGAAGCCGCGCCGTACTCGCCCAGATATGGCAATGAAGATAAAAGAAGAGGTACAAAAGCAGTGGGACGCCGGTTTCCTTGCTGTGACTAGCTATCCGCCATGGATTGCTAATATTGTACCTGTGCCTAAGAAGGATGGCAAGGTGAGAATGTGTGTAGATTATCGGGATCTGAATAGAGCTAGCCCGAAAGATGACTTCCCTCTACCTCACATTGATGTATTGGTCGACAATACGGCTCAGTTCTTGGTATTCTCCTTCATGGATGGATTTTCGGGATATAATCAGATCAAGATGTCACCTGAAGACATGGAGAAGACAACTTTCATCACACCCTGGGGCACATTCTGTTATAAGGTGATGCCATTCGGACTAAATAATGCGGGTGCCACTTATCAACGGGCTATGGTAACATTATTCCATGACATGATCCACAAAGAAATTGAATGTTATGTGGATGACATGATTGTCAAATCCCTCACAGAAGAAGACCACCTGGTGAATCTGTTGAAGTTATTCAAGCGTCTAAGGAAGTACCAATTGAAGTTAAACCCCAACAAATGCACATTCGGGGTGCGATCCGGTAAGCTGTTGGGATTTATTGTGAGTGAGAAAGGGATTGAAGTTGACCCTGACAAAGTCAAAGCCATTCAAGAAATGCCTGCACCGAAGTCTGAAAAAGAAGTTCGGGGGTTTCTAGGTAGATTGAACTACATTTCAAGGTTCATATCTCACCTTACAGCAACCTGTGAGCCTTTGTTCAAGCTGTTAAGGAAAGAACAAACGGTCAGGTGGAATGAAGACTGCCAGAAGGCTTTTGATAAAATCAAGGAATACTTACAAGAGCCTCCGATCCTTATGCCTCCAGTTGAAGGAAGACCTTTAATAATGTACTTGACATTATTAGAAGAGTCAATGGGGTGTATGCTGGGCCAGCATGACGAGTCTGGTCGAAAAGAGTATGCAATTTACTACCTAAGCAAAAAGTTTACCGACTGTGAACAACGTTATTCACTGCTCGAGAAAACTTGGTGTGCTTTAGTGTGGGCTGCTCGCCGACTAAGGCAGTATATGTTGACCCACACTACTTTATTAATCTCGAAGATGGATCCAGTTAAGTACATTTTTGAGAAGCCAGCACTTACCGGATGGGTTGCAAGATGGCAAATGATCCTCACAAAATATGACATTCAGTATACATCCCAAAAGGCCATTAAAGGCAGTGTACTGTCTGATTATCTCGCTGAGCAACCCATTGATGATTACCAGCCTATGAGATTTGACTTCCCCGATGAGGACATCATGTTCATAAAATCAAAAGATCACGAAGAGCCTATTCACACTGAAGGGCCTGACCCAGAAGAAGAATGGACTATGATGTTTGACGGGGCTGTTAACATGAATGGTCGTGGTGTTGGTGCAGTACTCATTACACCTAAGGGAGTTCACATGCCTTTCTCGGCAAAGCTCACCTTCAACTGCACCAACAACGAAGCTGAATACGAAGCTTGCATTATGGGTCTTGAGGAAGCCATTGACCTTAGGATCAAGACTTTGACTGTATTCGGAGATTCATCTCTGGTAATCAATCAAACCAACGACAAATGGTACACCCACCAGGATCATCTGATACCTTATCGGGACTATACAAGGAGGTTGTTGACTTTCTTCACAACAGTCAAGCTTGAGTATATCCCTCGAGACGAAAATCAGTTTGCAGATGCTCTGGCTACCATTTCATCCATAATCAAAGTTCAAGCTGCCAACTTTGTGCCTCGAATCTCAGTATCCAGACTTGACAGACCAGCATATGTATTCTCAGCAGATGTTGTTAAAGATGATAAGCATTGGTTCCACGACATTAAGTGTTTCTTGGAGGATCAAACATACCCACCTAGGGCATCTTCCAATGATAAGAAGACACTAAGAAGGCTAGCTGGTAGTTTCTTCCTGAATACTGACGGTTCCCTTTACAAGAGAAACTTTGATATGGTACTCCTCAGATGCGTTGATAGGACAGAAGCAGACTTGTTGATGCACGAAGTGCACGAAGGATCCTTTGGTACCCATGCAGGAGGGCATGCTATGGCTAAAAAGTTGTTAAGATCAGGCTATTACTCGATCACAATGGATGCCGACTGTTGTGCCTATGCCAGAAAGTGTCATAAATGCCAGATTTATGCAGATAAAGTGCATGTGCCTCCCAATCCTCTGAATGTGATGTCTTCACCTTGGCCCTTTGCTATGTGGGGCATTGATATGATTGGCAAGATTGAACCGACTGCTTTAAATGGCCACAGATTCATCCTGGTTGCCATTGACTATTTTACCAAATGGGTTGAAACAGCTTCCTATGCAAATGTTACAAGGCAAGTGGTAGCCCAATTTCTAAAGAGAGACATCCTCTGTCGGTATGGAGTTCCCGAGCGAATCATTACCGATAATGGTTCCAACTTGAACAACAAAGTGATGGCAGAACTATGCCGGGACCTTAAGATCCAACACCACAATTCTTCTCCTTACAGGCCAAAGATGAATGTCGTTGTTGAGGCAGCTAACAAGAATATCAAGAAGATTGTACAAAAGATGGTGGTCACCTACAAAGACTGGCATGAAATGCTACTGTTTGCCTTGCATGGGTAGCGTACGTCAATCAGAACATCCACTGGGGCAACCCCGTATCAGCTTGTGTATGGTATGGAGGCAGTCCCACCTGTTGAAGTTGAATTACCTTCCTTGAGGGTACTGATGGATGTCAAGTTGAATGAAGCAGAATGGGTCCGATCCCGATACGAACAACTGAATCTGATTGAAGAGAAGAGATTGGCTGCAATTTGTCATGGGCAGCTGTATCAGAAAAGGATGAAGAAAGCCTTCGATCAGAAAGTCAGGCTCCGAGAGTACCAAGTAGGAGATCTTGTGCTGAAAAGACTCCTCCCTCCTCATACAGACCACAGGGGCAAGTGGACTCCGAATTATGATGGTCCGTTCATAGTAAAGAAAGTTTTCTCCGGTGGAGCACTGATGCTCAGTACTATGGATGGTGAAGACTTCCTGTCCCCTGTAAATTCAGATGCAGTTAAAAAATACTTCGCGTAAAAATGACCCGCTGGACATAAAAATAGAATGTAAGTCCAGGCAAAAATAGGGCATCCCGGCGAGTCAAAAACAGAATAAGAGGCTCGGGCAAAAATAAGGGAAAATGAATAAAAAATGTGTACACCCGCTGAGTTGAAAAGCCGCATTGGACGACTCAGGCAAAAAAAGGGTATCCCGGTGGATTGAAAACCTGAAAGGGCGATCCACGCAAAATAAGGGAATAAGCGAACAACTGCATTCTGAATTTATCTGTATCACTTGCAACATGGTAAGCTTCGAAAGGTTCGAGCGTCGGTCAGAATCAGCCTCCTTCAAAAGCAAGATGAGAAGAACGACAAAAGTCATACGAGTCATAGCAAAAGGGAAGCTCCCTGAAGCGTCATCAACATTGCCAGCATCTTTTTGTTTCCCAATTTGTAACGATCTCCTCATTTCAGGGGATCCGTTTCTTTGACTGTATTTGCCCATTCAAGGGCTCATAAATTAATAAAATCAGATTCTCATTCATGTTTCGTCTCGTACATTTTATTTTCGTTTGCAAAAATGTCCGATGTCTTTAAGATATTGATTGCATAAATACAGATGCTTCCCTTCTAAAAATACGTGCTTACAGGAAATATACTTACTACCGGGAGTGTCTAAACTCCTATGATGGAATCCAGTAAGGGATACCTCGGGGTACTTGTGCGTTTCTTTGTTATAACAGGATTGCAAGTATTCAAAGCGCAACATGGGGCATGAAAGCTTCTCCCCAGTAGGCTGCCAAATCATTTTTTCCTCAGCACACCTTCCAAACAGCACCAGAGATGCTTTCTCCCCATCAGAGTTGCCAGGCATCACTTCTCCAACATTTCCTTCAAAGAGCAGCACTTGAAGGTGTTCATATCCCCAGCTGAGTTGTCAAATATCATCCTCAGCAAGATCCCCACAAAAATCTCTAGGAAGATCTTTCAGTGATCTTTCTTCTTCCCCAGCCGAGTGCTAGACAAGGAACCATCTCCCCACAGAGTTTCAGCCTCTATCCAGAAAAGCAACGCCTGAAGATCTCACAACAAAGTGACGAAAGCTCACATAAACCCCAGCTGGGTCCCTCATTACCAAGATAGGTCTATCAGTGATTTATTTCCTCAAGCAGAGTCATATATGTCAGATCTACCAATGATCTCATCCCCAGCTGGGATACCCGCTTCAAGCAGCTCAACCGGAGATCTCCACAGTAACGGGATTCGAACCCCGGATCGGTATCTTTGCATAATCATAGCATTCACATCATATTTTCCCCATAGAGCGTAGCATTCCGTCTAATACGGAGCATTACGGCAAAAATCAAACATATTGCATAATCATAAGCCATGTGTCGAACTGAACACTTGTAAATACTGACAATCCATCAACAATATACAGAATATTTCCCAATTCCCCACCAGAGAGCCAAAGAATTTCCCTTACAGATACAGATACATACTCCTTTTTGGCACTCGTCCGTGTCATCATTCCCCCAATAAAATTGTCCGCGCAAACAGATGCTTATACATTACAGATGTTTCTTGACACTCGTCTGTGTCATATCCCCAGCAGAAAGCCAAAGCGTCCCCTTTGCACTCACTACACAGATACATATGTACACACTTCCCTGACACCCGTCCGTGTCATCTTCCCCAGCATAGTTGCCTAAACACTTTGTAAACCATATACTTGTTTATAATACACTTTTTCCGGCACTCGTCCGTGTCGTGCTCTCCCTAGCAAGTTGAATACTCGTCTATATCTCACTCATCACTTCTACTCATACAGATACTCGTCCGTATCTTGTATATACCACCTTATCCCCTCAGATTCGACACTCGTCCGTGTTCTTTGTTAACCAGTTGGTACTCGTCCGTATCATCATCTCTGAACATGCGTCAGCGTTTGTTTCTACTGATACTCGTCCGTATCATAAGTCTTAGGGATGCTCGTCCACATCTCTAATCTATACATAGTGTCAAACACTTATACCTTCATCTCTTGAATTTAGACACTCGTTTGTGTCTACCCTTCCCCAGAAGAGTCCCCAACAAATCTTGTTGAACTATCTGACATTCGTCCTATGTCATGATACCTTTTTGGCAGCCGTACCCTGCCAGGTGATCGTCCTTCACCTTTTTTGATGATCGTCCTTCATCATTCCCATAGGAGTCTCTATTCATTTAGAACCCCTTCCTATCCGACATTCGTCCTATGTCGTGATATTTTTAGTAGCCGTCCCCTGCTAGGTGATCGTCCTTCACCTCTTGATGATCGTTCTTCATCATTTTATCCGATGGCCGTCCCCATCATTGATTCTGTTATCTGACATTCGTCCTATGTCATGATAAACCCCGAGAGCAGCCGTACCCTGCTAGGTGATCGTCCTTCACCTCCTGATGATCGTCCTTCATCATGCTTATCCGATGGCCGTCCTCATCGTCGACCTTTTCTATCCGAAATTCATCCTATGTCGTGATATTTTCGGCAGCCGTACCCTGCCAGGGGATCGTCCTTCACCATAGATGAACGTCCCTCATCTTATCCCCAACAGAGCAGCAGTACCCTGCCAGGTGATCGTCCTTCACCTTTGATGACCGTACCTCATCATTTATTTCATTTATACCTCGAACTTGATGGTCGTCCCCATCATTCACTTTACCTTTAACCTCCAGAAAATCTTATTTATTTGCTTGATGGTCGTCCCCATCATAATCTCTTATATCCCCAGCCTGTCGGTCGTCCCCGTCATTGCAATTATCCCCAGCAGTCGTCCTCTGCTCGACGGTCATCCTCCGTCGCCCGCACCTTATAATCATGCTTTATTTTCTTTTACAATCTATATCCCTTTTCTTCTTCATTCTGTGAGTGCAAATTTTGGACTGTCTTTGTTATTCAACCACAAGTTATCTTGTTTGCCTGTTAAGCCGTTGCTTACATCCTGCACAGCTAACTCATGTTTGAATAGGGGCAGATGTAAACACCCCAAATTTTCCCTCACTTATTTCACCATGTCTTGTGATCTTTTCATTTGCATAAATTCAATCATAGCATCTCATACCACATTTTTGATTCACTGCATTGGTTCTAAGTCATCTGCATCTAGGGTTTGTGATCTAAGAAATCCCTGAGCTATCTGAGCCACTCCAAAGGTCATCAATCATCTCAAAGGGGTCCATGTATGTTAAATCATAATATTATATCCTCCCAAGATCAAGGAAGTCAAAGAATCACAAGAACTGAGAAAGGCATGGAAGCAGAGCCAGATTTAACTACACAGGTGACCTAAAATTAGGGTTTTGGTTTCAGAGGCCATAACTCCAAATTGTTTGGTCATTCTTGTTTCTATTGGTCTCTATATGTTATGAGGATCATGCACATCAATTTTCATGAAGAAATTCAATGGGGAAGGCATCTGATCACAAGATGACTTCTTGAGCAAGTCAGTGCAAAATCAGGGCATCTGAGGCCCCCAATGACCCAACCAAAGGGTGTTCTCCATCATTTTGAATGTGTATGATCTTTATTTGATCATAGAAGGTGTTAGAAGTTCACAAAATTGGAAAATTTCAAGTCATTTGCAAAGTTGCCTTTTTGGGAAAGTAACTTATAATGTAAACTTGCCATTTTGGGAAAGTTTTTCAACCTCCTCTTTTTGATTCAAAAATGCTTCAAATGAGAAAACTTTGGTCATGAAAGTTGTAGATTGGATCATTCCCTTTTCAAAAAGTACAAGAACTCTTTCTAATTCATTTTGGATCAAAAGTTATGGCCTTGCAAAGTTGGGAAAAATCATGAAATTTCACTTATGCACCAAAAGAGGAAAGTTGCAAAACTTCATGCCAAGGCTAATTGTGACTTCAAATCAACTTCTAAGCATTTCACAAACATAAGTCATGATCTAAAATTCAGAATGCACCAAATAATTGCTCACTTTCATGCCTTGATCATTAAGAAACTTCAAAAGGGCCAAACTTAGTGAAATTTGCAAAACCTCCCACCACTTCTCACAAACTTGTTAATTGGCCTCAATCTCATTTCCATGGTCATCCTTGAATCAAGCTGCAGCAGACATGCTTTTCTTCTAGCCCTAAAACAGCCCATACCTTATAGTACACATAGACTTGACTTTTTGCAAAAGGGGCCATGACAATCACACTGTGCCACCACCAACCCTCTGCCCTATCACAGTTTGATAAGTGGACAAAATGAGACTAAAAACACACAAGAAGCAAGCCTGAAACCACAGCATTGCCATAGTTCCCAAAAACTTTCCTCTTGGCATTTTCCTTCGAATCTCATCACACAAACATCAAACCTCAAAACCAACTTCACCATTCATTCAGAAAAGCTTCATAGAGCATAAACCACCTTTCATCTTGCCTTGAAAGTCCTTGAAACAGAAATACGATTTTCCACTCCCTTGGACAGAACTTCATCAATCTCACAAACTAGCCACCATACACTCCAACTAAGCCTCAAAGCATCTTCAGGGAGATCATTAGAGGAGCTTTGAAGCAGGGAGGCAGTCTGAAAGCTCCAAATTGAAAGCTTCACCTCAGGTAGCTTCGCAAAATCATTTTTCCATAAACCCCTTTTTAAGTTATTGAAATGATCTACATGTTCCCCTGAATGCTTTGCACTTTTTATTTTTGAAAATGATTGGCTATTGAGCATGTACTGCATCTCTGAAAGTTTGGTCAGTTTTTAGGTTTTGACTCGTATCTAGGTTTTGAGTGAGAAGAAATGGATTTTGAGGGTTGATTCATGTTTAGGGAGGTTGAGAGGTTTGATCTGGAGCTTTACAGCTCTTGAAATAGCCTGGGGAGTGGGATTGAAATTTTCAGGGAGGGATGTCACCGGAGAAGACGACCGGAGCTCTTCTCCGGTGACCTAAAAGTCATTAGGGTTTGGTAATTAGGGTTAGCTGAGTTTAAACGTGGGACGTTGGATCTGGGCTTCCCGCGCGTGTTAGAGGGTCAGGATGATTTCATTTAGCCCTAATTGTGTATAATTAAATTAATTAATTAAGTTTAGTTTTAAAATGCCAGTTTGAACCTAGGCCGTTGGATAACGCGCACAGTCTTCCCTCCTTCTCCAGGTTTGAATGTGAGCCTCAGGATTTGCATACTTTTCCATTTATTCATTTTTATTTCATTTTATTTGCATTAAACTTCTACGAATTTTTAAAAATAGCAAAACATATTAAAAAATTCTGAATTTTTTTGTCAAACCTTTCATTAATTTTCAGAACCCCAAAATATTTTTATTTTTATTTTTTGCATTAAAAATCATTTTTAAATCATTTAAATGTTTATTTTTAATTAGTTAATGGAAATTAATTAATTAAAAATGCATTTAGGTATTTAAAAATCACCAAAAAATTCACATTGCATTTTAAAACATTTAGAAACATTATCAAACTCTCAAAACAAATTTCTTTTTGGTCCTTGATGTATTTTGACAATTTTCATTGGAATTAAAGTTGTTTAAAGGCAATATTTTGGTCCTAAATTGAAAAAATTCATTCTGCCTAACCAAGAAGAGTTTGATGATGGTTCTTCTTGCATTGCATCCTTCATATCATGTAGTTTTTAGGGTTAAATTGGTTTGAATTTCTCTTTCATTTTCAATTTAATGTGCATTTTTTCCTTTTGAGGTGCCTTGAAACCCTAGTTGACTTGAGAAAATCATAACACCCATTAGGTTAAGAGTTAGGTCCCCTCCTTTGGGAAGTGAACTTGTGTAGGGTTAGGGTTCCTTTGATCCCATTTTCAATTTTTTGTCATGTCATTTGCTTCTGGTTTTGAATTTGTTGTTACATGTTGTGCATAAACCCTAATTCTTGCCTTCCTTTGCATCCTTTTCTCATTTTCTTGCATACATGAACTTGCCATGACATTTTGTGCATCCTTATGACATATAATACATCTTAGGACATATTAGAATCATGTTTGATCATTGCATCTTTCATTTTCCATGTTATATGTTCATTCCATTTCATAAACTTTCATGAACTTTTATGGTTCAAAGCATGCTTCATTTGCATCCTCATCCCTGTATGATCATCCATAACTCTTGGCATGTGTTTGCATCATCTCTTAGCATCATTAACATCATGTTTATGCTTCTGACTTTGGTTTGCATCATTGCATTTCATCTCATTTTCATTTCATTTCACTTTCTTTCACTAACTTTTCAGGTGGTAAGTTACTTTGAGAAGTGAATTTGCCTTCACTTCTCATAATCTCTTCTCATCTCTCTTATGCATCATTGCTGCATTTTATCTTTGTATTTGAGTGAGCTTGCTCATTCATGCTCTTTCCCACTTTCTTTCTTCAGGAAACTTGTCTTCTTAAGTGAAGCAAGTTGTCTTGATTCTCTCTGCTTCTTTCTCCTTTCATCTGCTTCTTTTCCTGGTGGCTTTTCTCCTGGAGATCTTTTGCAAAACTCATAAACCCTAGGAACAACCAAGCATGATAAAAATTAGGGTTCGATTAGTCCCCCATTTTAGTTTTACCTTTGTGTCATCTTTGAGTCTTCTTTTCTCATCTCATAACCAAAGACTAAACCTTAAAGGTTTTAAGGCTTTGTGGTTAAGCTTATGCCTGCATCCTTCTATTAGGATGGAGTGTATAACTTTAATCCTAAGTGTTAAACCCTTAATGTGTTTAATTCCTTTAATCAATCCATCTAATAATCACTAAGACATCAAGCTTGTAACTTGGGCCTTGCATTAGGGTTCTAATTCTTCCTTAATTGGTTAAGAAGGACTAACCCTAGTGTTAATGGACAAGTCCCCCTCAAGTTGTCTTACAAACCATAAAATTCACTTCTTAATATTACCATTAACTTAAAATCCATTTAATAAAGGTTTTTTTTTGTCATGAGGTTAATCCCTAATCATGGATTAAGTTGAGGAGTCTTCCTCAGCTTAAATGTTCTCATCTATTATCCTTCTATTAGGATGGTGTAATGAGTCCATTAAATCCTTGATTATGGCTTAAACTCATTACTTAACACTAAACAAAAACATCAAAAACATCTAAATAATTACAAGTAGGTTAATGATCTTAATCCTACACCATGGTGATTAAGTGTGAGGTGCTTACTTCATACTTAAAGCATTCTCATATCCCCTAATCAGAGGGAGGATGTGATGAGTTTACTAACCCTTGGTTTAGACTTAAGCTCATTTTTCTTATGACAAACTCCAAAAAGCAATAATAGATTGAAAACTCAAAAACAAACAATAATTGTCTCCTCCGGGATTCTTTTCTCATCATCTTCACTCATAAACGAGAACTTGCTTCTTCCGCCTAATGCAAGACAGTTTGCACCTGAGCCAGACAGGTCATACACTTGAGCATAGGCAAGTAAGCAGTTCACAAGTCAATT
Organism: Lathyrus aphaca; assembly: GCA_963966055.1. Classification (NCBI taxonomy): domain Eukaryota; kingdom Viridiplantae; phylum Streptophyta; class Magnoliopsida; order Fabales; family Fabaceae; genus Lathyrus; species Lathyrus aphaca. The sequence continues at coordinate 739,232,858 of OZ014519.1, read as the reverse complement.
TATCTTTTCAGTCTCTTTGAGTCGAACTACGGTGTTCTGACTTCCTCATTGCACGAGAGGATACGTAGGCATAACTTAACAGTTATCGAACAAAAGTCTCTGTATATTCCCCCTCTTTCCAGCATTATTCTTTGAGCCTCATAGTCTTGAGCATATCATTCTTGTTCTCACACTGACACTTCTTATATACACCTCACATCTCTTTTGCACTGACACTTGCATTCTTTCCAGCTTTGATACACAAATTGCACTAACACTACCCCTTTTAGACACAAACTTTCAAGCGTGGATCCCGTCGAGTACGGCAGACAATCTGGGTGCTAATACCTTCCCAGGTTGTAACCAACCCCCTTTCTCAGTTTCTCTAGTTCGCGACCGTCTTATCCATATATTTTCTTAGGTTTATGCAGCATTACCTTTCCTTCGGGATAAAAATGTCTAGCTGGCGACTCTATTCATTCCCTCTCCTTTCGCCGACCGTTCGCGTCTGTACCCCTCCTGACCAGGTGTCATTTTGGTGGGAGCGATAGTAGTGAGGTACGAGTAATCAGACAAACGCGAGTGCGACAACAAGATTGTAGTGAGGCGTAAATGATATAACAATCAAGTTTTAGAGGTACCTAACGGAGAAGGTCTGTTGCCTCTTCAATGCGTGCAAAAGAAACTCAAGAAAAAAATATCAAATCCAAATCATGACGAAGTATCAAGCTCACGGCGTCCATCAGGATTATACCAATTGACAAGGGTATTCCTCACATCAAACTTAAAGCTCCAAGAATAAGTCAAAACTTCAACCAAGGATCAACAAAGTTATATTTACCAAAAGATCCATGTAAAAAAAATCTAAAGTACAACAATTAAATCTAACTAGAATTCTAAATAATATATCCAAAATTTTAATCTAGTTTAAATTGAAATAATAACAAGCTTTAATGTCAAACAATTGTCTAAATAATCAAGAAAATGTTTACATGTATAAATCAAAAATTTAACAAAATATAATTAAAAGAAAATAGACAAAGATTAATCAACAAAAAATTATACAACACATAATTGCTAATAAAAATTAATTAATGAACAAAAGGTTGTCTTAGTGTGTAGACAACAAATCCTGGTGGTGGGATGAGAAGGGACCTGTGGGCTTAAGATCATAAACAGTCCAAACAACAAAAAGAAATAAGAAAACACAAGGTAAGAAAATAAATAAACAACAAATCTGTAAAGTAATAAAACAAAAATAATAAAAAGAGTTTGATAAAAAGTCAGTGACCCTCTTCTTCACGCATACTTTCACCCTAAAAAGAGAGAACAAACAAACAATGAAAAAACGAGAAAAGAAAACGAAGCAAAAATCGGCGACGATTTCGTCTCGAGATAGCTTCTCTCTCAACAAAGCATATTCAACGGTGATTTCTATTCCTGTCTCGTGTGGCAAGTGGACTCACGTCTGTCTCCTTCTCACTCGCGGATATCTCTCAAACCGGCGCCCTCCGTCTCTGATTTCCGGGTCGCGGTGGTTTTCGGCGGATTCAAATGGGTATGGCGGTCTCACACAGGAGTTTCGAATGATCGTGCGTCCTCTCACGTTCTCGTTTCAGTTTCAGATTTCGTTATGAGTTCACGCGGTATTTGTGAATGTGAATTTCAGATTCAAGCTCAGTTTTGAATCGCGCGTTGTCGGCTATTCAGATTTTGTTTCGATTTTGGTACCTCTGGATTTCGAATCACAGTTTGGTTTCAGGTTTAAGTGGTGGTCGGTGATTCAGAAGGTTCGGAGATGGTGGTGTTGGTTTGTGGCTCCTGTTGTTTTGTGAGGGTCCCCTGGCGAAGGGTGTTTTTGCGAAAGGTTTATGTGTTGATCCTTTTGAAAAGAGAAAGGCCGTGGTGTTCTCTGTTGTTTTAGTTTGTGTTGGTTAAAAAAAGGTGAGCTATGGTGAGTCTGAAGAAGGTTTGGGATGGCGGTGAAAGGAATTGGGATTGAAGGGTTTAAGGAATTTCATCTTGTTTTTTCTGGTTCAAAAACTGCTCCCCTTTGAATCTGGTCTATAGAGTGATTTTATAGTGTGTTTTTTCCGTGGTTGTGGAGAGTGGTCGATAGGTGTAGGTTCCTTTCCCATTCTTTTTTAGAACAAGGTTGAAGAAAAAATGAAAAAAAAATCCCCCCTGTGCCGAATCCCCCCTTTCCTTTTCTTTTGAATGCTCTTCTTGTATTTTTTTTCTTTTGGTATGTGCTTAGTGTCTTGCCTCTGTCACTGTGCAGGAACTTTTGGCTTGTTTTGTGATGGCTTTTGGAGCAGATTGGTGGGTGTTCCAAATTGGTGTAATGGAGTGTGGTCAATGGTGCAGAGGTGGAAAGTGATCTCTTTTGTGTATTGACTGTGTATGGTTTTTATGCAACAGATCTTTGGCTAGTAGCTAAATTGGTGTAAGGATGACAGGAGCAAAGTTGGCACAATGACTTGGTTAACAGAGGAGAAAGTTGTGGTAACAAAATACTTGGGTTAAATCAACACACTATGTCTAAAATTAGTTACATGCACCAAACTAAATAAACTAAAACAAATTTAATTAAAATAAACTGATATATTAAACTAATAAAAATCTAAAATTTAAAATTAAGCTAAATAAAAGGTTATTAGCAGTGAAAACCGTACATAAAATAAAAATAAAAAAAAAAGAAAAGAAAAGAAACTAATTAATATAATTATAAACTAAGATTAAGTTTAAATTGACTAATAAAATTATTAACTAAAATCAATAAATCAATACTTGAATTAAAAGTTAGATTTAAATAAATAAAGACTAATCAGGAATATAAGTTATAAAGAAAATTCTAAGTTTAAAACAATAAAAACTTCTAAATCTACATCTTGAATTAGAATTTTAAAATTACCCAATAAAATTAAATAAATTCTAACATCATCTAAAAATGAAATATTTTGTAAAGTAAGAAAGTAATTAAATAATAAAAATAAGACGAAATTAAAAAATAAATTGCACGATCATGAAAAGAAAAATAGAATAAAAAAAGACATAGAAAATTAAAATTGACAGAAACTGCATGATTAATGGTTAATGAAATGTTTTAACTTAAAAAAAATGCAAAATGATTGATTTTCGATACATCGACAAAATGCGTCAGAAAATGAACAAGAATTTGAAAATCTCTGGTCAAAATTTAGGGTATGACAGTTGCCCCTATTTAATCTTCTTGAACCTGAATGTATGAATAAACAAAGTTTTCGGACATTCGAGGTGGAAGAGGATTAAATATTAAAAATACCTAAAATTTTGACCGTCATTATTTTCAATGTCAAAAATTTTAACTTATGATTCAGTCATTATTTTCAGTCTCTTTTCATTTTGATTATGATGTCAAACTTATTCAAACCTTATGGTTTTCTCACAAATATGTCTTGAGATCTTTTCGAGTTTAATCCCTTAAGTGAAATGAAACTTGTTTTTGTCTACCAAATTTTACAGTATAAACAAATTGGCACACTCAGTGAGACCCTTTTTGTGTAAAACTTTATACTTTTTTCTTTTAAAAAATTGTCTGCAAAGTTCTTCGTTTAAGAAATTTCTCAAAGTTTGAGTGTGCATGAGATTGATGAGTGGTACGATAGCCCAAAAAATACATTAGAAAATAAACAATGAGATACATTAGGAGAATGATTACTCCCATAAACAATAATAATGTAGAACAACCATATAATAGCACAAGGGTAGACACAACCACTGCAAGTTCGATTGAACCAGTCACCTCTATTGCTAGTACGACGGTCACACCGTCGATGACAGTTATGCCAACAATTGCACAAAAAAGGATAATATTTTCCCCTAAAACGACACAGAGACACCCTGTGACTCCCATACCAAATATGGCAAGTGAATTTATGCATTTTCATGAATTTCACATTGCATATGTCTGGTCGTGAACAACCTTATGGCATGCCAACCTCAATGATGGAAAATTTACATACGAATCCTTCTAAATTTGTTTACAATGATGCGAACACATATTCATCTATATTGGCACCTGGATCGACCATAGGTAATTGTGGTCAAACCATACAACCCCAATTAGGGATGAGATTTGGTTCCCAAGCAATACTAACGTTCATTACAAATTATGTGATGGCGATAAGACAACAAAATTGACGAAAGTAACCATGATATAGTTAACAAATTTACTCAACAAATGTATACTGTATTTAACCCGTTGATTCAAAATATGAATAAGAGTAACCAAAAATTGGCAACTCAAATTAATCGAACCGCTGACTTCTTTGGCGCCCATCCAACACAAGTTTGACCTGTTACACAACCTCAATTCGCCATGCCAATTCGAAATGAGGGAATAGTCCTTGAGGAATATACAGTAAATCAGCGAAACAATTTGTGCCCCATGTAGTCAAACAAGAAAGGCCTGGAGAAGCAGTAGCCCACCAGTGTTAGTGGTTAACCGAAATTAGGATGCAGACCAAGTGGTCCATAAAGTCCGACAAGAAAATCTGGTGGGAGAAAACAATCTTGCAGCCATAGTCGAAAGAATAATGGCGCAAAATGGTGTGAGTATGGGTCTACAGAGGCCAAATTATGTCTCCCTTGTCGGACGGGGGAGAGATAAATTGATTTGTGAAAGCAAGCAAAATAGCAAGATGAAATAATTGCTAAATGAAACGATTGTCGAAAGAAAGTGCAATGAAGAAGGAAAATCAACTCCTTAAGGCTAAGTATTTGTCATAACATATAAATATCATTAAAAATCATAACAGAAGATGGTTATTTATAAAGTACTAACGAAAATTCAATGATAAATTATGATTGTAATATATCGGTGAATATTCTCACACATTAACTCTTACAAAATAATTGATTTTCTTAAATAAGACTTCAAAAGTCATAATTCAAATATATTAGTAATTAGTTGACAACTTATTCATATGTGCACCCTATATGCAACTACTTAATTCCTCATGACATTTGCTATTCAAATATATTGTGAGTTTTGATAGTAACAAAAATTACTTAAAAGTTATAAGTAGATTATAACATAGATATTATGCAAAAATAAACAAGAACCTTTTAAGCTTTTTAATGTATATATAACTAGTAACTATAAGAAGAAGAAAAAAAAGATTTATTTTATTTTCTAAATAATATTTGGGAAGATATTAAATTTAGTAGTCCGTTTTCATAAGTTATACTATAAAACAATTATTGAGAAGTAAATAGATTAAAATTCATATTAAATACTATTTATAAATAAAATATATTTTCCTAATATGCATCTCAATCAAGGAATACAACATTCAAATTATTTAATTAATCTCAGAAAAAGTAGTACATAATAAAAGGCCAAGGCGAATAAGGGAAATAAGGGTATGAGATGGAATGCTATTGGTTTCAGCATTAATAAAGATGATTGATAAATATAGAATTCTACCAAAACTACAACAACATGAAGTCGTTGTAGTATAGTGGTGAGTATTCCCGCCTGTCACGCGGGTGACCCGGGTTCGATCCCCGGCAACGGCGCTTTTTATTTATTTTTTTCATCATTTCGTTTTTACACTCACACTGGACCGGGTTTTGAATCATTTTGGGCCCAATTAACTGTTTCATTTCATTTCTGGCTGTACCCACACACTAAACTAACTATACTCTTGCAACTTCTTTATTTAATAAATGTCTATTTAGAAAAAGTTAATCTTCCAAGGTTTTTTTATTTATTTACTTGTTAAATATCATTATTTAAATACATAAAATTATGGGATTCCAATTTCCAAACGTTTTGCATTCATGCATTACATTATTTTTTAACTCAATTAATAATTTTTTTTCTTCCAAATTTCAATAAATAAATATATATTATTAAAATTACAATCTCTACTATATACTCTTTCTTTGAATTATATATATATATATATATATATATATATATATATATATATATATATATATATATATATATATATTGATCGTACCTGAAGATCTGGATCCGATATGGCCGCATCGAGCGTGGATGAGTGTAGTTGATGATGGAGAAAAAATGGGGGTGTACCTGCAAAGGCACTCCGATGCTAAAGTCAGAAAGCGAGCAACGAGTGAGCAAGTACAATATTTTTTGGTCAAGATTTGAATACCCGACCCTCTCAAACGAGAGGGTTTATATACTGGTCCAAGTGGGTGTTTATTGGTCCAAATTGTTGGGCGCGGATCACGGATCCCGCAATAATCAACGGTGATTAGGAACTAGCCGGTGAGGCGAGAAAGTGTCCGCTCGACAGGTCCCGTGCTCGACATTGAAGTCGTCCGAACTGTGGCAAGTCGACCAGGTGATTTTGGGTCTCCGAGCATAGTTGCATATTTTGGGTCGTTGGGCCGTGAGATGTGTTTGGCTCAATCCTGAGGTTGGGCCAGTCCGGAACATGAGTCCCTGAAGTCGTTGCTTTCGGTCAAGGAAGTGATGACTTAAAGGTAGCTCGGTGCTTGGGAATATAGGCGAACGTCGGGGGATTGGCTTTCCGAGCATCATGTCTATAGGTCGGCACAGAGGAAGTGGAAATGAAAAGGTGGCGTGTTTCAGGATTTGTGCTAATTTAATGCTCTGACGGATAGCATAGGGCCTAGCGCGTAGGCTATTATTTCCTAGGGATAGGGGTCACACTTCAGTGCACGTGCCCTTTTCCCTATAAATAGTAACGTTGTCCCACAGAGGGAACTTTTCGCTTTGTCCTCTACCTCTCTACATTGCTCGTGCAATTGTCTGTCGCTCACCGCTGTCGATCACCGCAAGCCGTCGTCGACCACCGTACTTCTCAAGTCATTTTTCTGTGATGGCGTCTCAAGGCCAAGGTTAGACATGCACTTGTTGTAGTAGTCACATATTCGACTTCCATTGTTTAGATTAATAATTAGTTGCTTCTGTTCTAACTGTGGTTATGCTTCAATATGCAAAAGTCAATGAAGAGAGTTAGTTGGTTTATCAGTTGCAATGAATAGTGTGATACTTTTTAATACTCACACATATATGTTATTTGGTTGATGTAGGAAAGTTTCTGTTGTCTGTCACAAACACTTACAATGTTATCATGCTCTCTCTCTCTCTTGATACTGATTTTCTTCCAATCAAAGAATTTATAGACATATATATATTTTGTTATTTTTTTTATGTATTATTTACTATTCTTATGCATTTGTGTTAATTGAAACAAAATCGTGCAGCATGCCTAAATATTTGATGGTTAGTGTGTGGGGACAACTAAGCTGTAATTCTCAGCTTTCCTCACAAGGGTCTGAAAATACTCAATAGAATCATGTTCAGAAGTTGCTTTCTAAGGTTGTTGTTATGCCGCTCGCTGAGATTACCAAGCTTATTGACGTATGGACTATTTCTTCTTCATAACTTTTACTTTAATTATTTGTTAATTCTGTTGCCCATGCCTTTTGCGTTTTATGTTTTATGCTATATACGATTATTACAGATCACGTTTTGCGCTACTGTTGTCGAAACCAAAATTTTAGTAGCATCTCCATTTGGGTGGTATTATCGAGCGTGTCATTTATGCCCCAGGGTTGCACACGATGACAAACCTACATATCGTTGTGAAGCTGGTCATTCCATCGAAGCTGAGATATTTAGGTATGATTGCTTATGATTTATTGTATTACTTATCTCTGCAAGTTATATTCTTATGTATATGATGGATGATGGATACTAATTCTTATTGCCTCAATTTGCACATATCGCATGTATAAGATAGAAATTGAAATTTGTCACTATTAGCAGAATAGCAGAAAGTGGAATTGGAAAATTCTGTAGTATTCCATATTTTCTTATGTTTACAAGAATACAATCTGGGATTTATACAATTCAGTATTCGTTAATTTAGGCATATAAATCTCCTATAATAAAGCTATAATAAATTTATAATAAAACTGTAATCTCCTATAATTAATCTATATCAAACAAATATCCTTATAATTTCTCTTAACACCCTCCCTAAAACTCTAGTTGGTATGGTGGATGCCAAGTGGAATTTGCGTAATAAATATTTGAAGCGCATCGGATTATGTGTTTTGGTGAAGGTATCAGCCGGTTGGTCCACAGAAGGAATAAAATTCAATTGTATGGTGCCATTAGTAACATGATGGCGTACAAGGTGACAATCAATTTCAATGTGTTTTGTGCGCTCATGAAAAACATCATTATGGGAAATCTGGATAACACTTCTATTATCACAATGAAGCATAGTAGCAGAAGTTTGTGTAACGCCCATATCGTTTAACAACCATCGTAACTAAAGTAACTCAGCAGTTGCATCAGCAAGAGCGCGATATTCAGATTATGTGCTTGATCGGGCAACAACTGTTTGCTTTTTGCTACGCCAAGAAAGAAGATAATTTCCTAAGAAGAAACAATACCCTGTTGTTGATCGAAGATCGGTAGGGTCACCTGCTCAATCTGCATCAGAGTATCCAGATAGGACCAAGGATGAATTAGCAGAGAAGCGTAAACCATGAAAAATGGTACCTTTGACATAGCGAATGATACGTAGAACTTCAGAGAAATGAGATGACCGAGGGGCAGCCATAAATTGACTGACTTTATGGACAACATATGCAATATCAGGGCGAGTGACAGTCAGGTAAACAAGACTACCAACAAGTTGTCGATACAAGGTGGCATCTTCAAGAGGAGTTTCGTCAAGTGGTGTGAGTTTAGAGTTGACTTTCAATGGTCTCAATTCAGTCTTGCAGTATGTGATGCTTGCTCGAGAAAGCAAGTCAGAAGCATACTTGGCCTGGGAAAGATAATAACCTTCTGAGTCTTGGGAAACTTCAAGCTCCAAAAAATAACTAAGGGAACCAAGGTTTTTCATTTCGAAATGTTGACTGAGATATTGTTGTAAAGTTGAGATTCCAGTCTTGTCATCTCCGGTTATGACCATATCATCTACATAAAGAAGCAGAATTACAATACCACTATCACTTCTTCGAGTGAATAGAGCAGAGTCATGTGGACTAGAGAGAAAACCAAATTGTGTTAGAGTAGAACTGAACTTGGCAAACCAGGCTCTATGAGCCTGTTTCAACCCATATAAGGCTTTTTGAAGTTTACAGGCCTTATAGGGAGAATGATATCCTGGAGGAGGGTGCATATACACTTCCTCTATCAAATCACCGTGAAGGAAGGCATTTTTGACATCCATTTAAAAAAGCTTCCATTTACGAACTGCAGCAATGGCCAAGAGGCTAAAAACAGATGTTATTCGAGCTATCAGAGCAAATGTCTCTTCATAGTCTATACCATACTCTTGAGTATACCCTTTGGCTACTAGGAGATCTTTATAACGTTCTACAGTTCTATCAAAGCGAGTTTTAGTTTTGTTGATCCATTTGCATCCAATAGGAATCTTATCTACAGGAAGATCAACTAATTCCCAAGTATTTGTCTTTTCTAAAGCTTGAATTTCTTCAACCATAACTTGCTACCAAATGGGGTTAGTAATTTCCTCTCGATAAGAAGAAGGCTCATAAAGAGTTTTAATAGTAGAGTAACAATGGTAATCATTAAGATGAGTAGGTGGATTACTTACTCGGGTGGAATGGCGAGATGTAGGTACAATATCAACATCCGAAACAGGTTCAGTAGGAGCAGGTGAGGGCGGACGAGTATTGAGCTCAACATCTAGAACAAGTTCATTAGGAGCAGGCGAGGGAATAGGAGTATTGAGGTCATTAGAGTTATCTGTATTAGAACTTGGAAACAACTCAACTGAGGGATCAGTGAAATAAAACGATTCAGTGTCAAGAGAATGATGAAATGTAGAAAGAGAGGAGAACATTGTGTTTTCCCAAAAGGTAACATGACGTGAGATGCGTAATCTGTTAGAGATTGGATCCCAACATCGATATCCTTTGTGTTCTGTGCCATAATCAAGAAAGCAACACAAGCGAGCACGTGGTTGTAATTTTGTGTGTTCATGAGGCTGCAAGAGAATAAAACAGACACATCCAAAAGGTTTAAGAATGGAGTATTCAGGAGACTTACCAAATAGTTTTTCAAAGGGAGATAAGTTTTGAAGATTTATGGTGGGAAGTCGATTAATTTTATAGACAACATTAAGAGTTGCTTCCCCCCAAAATTTCTCTGGACACGAGGCTGAGAGGAGAAAAGCACGGACTGAGTTAAGGATGTGACAGTGTTTTCGTTCAGCCCGACCATTTTGTTGGGAGGTATGAGGGCATGAACGTTGAACCACAGTGCCTTGCTGACTGAGAAACTGAAGCAAGGAAGATTCACGGTATTCCATTGCATTGTCTGTGCAAAGAATCTTGATAGCACAGGAAAATTGTGTTTTTACCATACGAGCAAAAGAAATATAAATTTGAGGTAATTATGAGCGATTTTTCAAAAAATATATCCATGTAAAACGAGAAAAATCGTCAATAAATAATACAAAATAACGAAAACCATTTATTGAAGAAACGGGAGAAGGCCCCCAAATATCTGAATGAATTAAATCAAAAGGACTATCTGAAATAGAAACACTACAATTAAATGATAATGCAGGTTGTTTTGCAAGTTTACAATGTAAACAATCAAAAGACTCAAACTTTGTGGATCCTAATAACCCACGAGATATTAGAGGTTGAATTTTGCTTGCCATCGGCGTGACCAAGTCGAAGATGCCATTGATGAATTGGAGAATTCATAGTAGCAACAAAGATATGATCTTTAGGAAGGTGAAAAGATTGTAGCTCAAATAACCCACTCACCATGCGACCCGTCCCAATGATCTGCTTCGTCTGTGGATCCTGTACCTGAACACCAGAGGGAGAAAAATAAACATTCAATCCTTGTTCACACAATTAACCAATGGAAATAAGATTAAGTTTCAAGTTAGGAATGTAATATGTGTCAAGAAGGGTGAGATTTAAGGTGGATACATGACCGGTATGAGTTATATTCATTGTATTGCCACTGGCTGTGCGGATTGGTGGCAGAGATGAAACAAGTGTCGCAGCAGGTAATGATTTAATATCAGTGGTCATATGATTACTACATGCAGAATAAAAAAACCAACGAGAATTACCGGAAGTAGCAGACATGACAGTAAAGGTGTTGGAAGACATAACCTGTTTGATTAAAGCTTCAATGTCACTCATAGTAATGGGCGTCGAACCTTCAGTGGAAGCAGCAGAGGTGAAGGAAGATCCAGACTTTCGAACATTATTTGATTTGGTGAAGCCACAATTTTGTATTGGAGGCCGCGTGGGAAAATGTTCAAGAATGTGACTAATACCATGGCAGTACCTACACTCTATAGTAGGACAGTTAGCAAATATATGACCAGTGCAATTGCAATTCTTACATGGATGATGATTCGATTTCTGATGTGAGAATCAAGTAGTTGCAAGGGCAGCATCCATTTGAGGATTTTTGTCTAGGTTCAGACGTGTTTCTTCAAAAATGATTTCTTGAATAGCAGTGTCCAATGATGAAAGCGAATTTCGATGCAACAATGAGGCTCGTACAGCTTCATATTCGGGCTGAAGAGCCATAAGGACTTGAATGATATGAAGGTGGTCTTCACTAATTTTGGCCAGAGATATTTGGTGCCAAATTGGTTGGATTTGAGCAAGAAATTCATTCACTGATTGACCAGGTTCTTGCTTGGTATTGTGAAGTATGGTCCACAACTGATAATAATATGCAAGTCCAGTTGTTTGATAGCAGTTTTTCAAGAATTCCCAAATTTCTTTTGCAGAATCGTAGTTATTAAACTGAATGTGAATAGACGGTACAGGCATGTTGCGCAACCACGTGATGATTTGGTGATTTTTACTATCCTAATCTTCAAGGAGGTTCACAAATTTTGTAGCAAATTCATCTTCGTCTTGAGTTGGCTAGACGACATCGCCGGTGACTATGCGCCAAAGCTTGCGTCCGATCAGAAAACTCTTCATTCCTTGGACCCAGAGATTGTAGTTTGGTCCGGTCAAGGTTGTTGTAATGGGTTTAACAATATCAGATTTCTCCATGATGCAGAGATGAACAGATGACAAGATAATGGAGAACTAAGTTTGTACATATCTGCAAGTAAATATACAGATGTTGCAGAAAAGAGAAAAAAAATTTTGGGGATCGATGACCTATGCTCTGATACCATATTAGCAGAATAGCAGAAAGTGGAATTGAAAAATTCTGTAATATTCCATATTTTCTTATGTTTACAAGAATACAATCTGGGATTTATACAATTCAGTATTCATTAATTTAGGCATATAAATCTCCTATAATAAAGCTATAATAAATCTATATCAAATAAATATCCCTATAATTTCTCTTAACAGTCACGTAGGGAAAACTTACAACTTTGTTTTCTGGGACAGATAATGTTTCACAAATTTTGGATTTATCTGTTGCTCAAATGCGCGATTCCATGATTTAGGTTTATTATTTATTTGAACATCAACATAATAGCACCATCAAACAATATTGTCATAGTTATTATGTTGCTTCCTTATATAGCTTGGAATTCATGATCCCTTATGTCGTACCTCGAAAAATATACGATCCTAGAATAAACAACAGAGTCGCCACCTAATTCTATTTATTCTACTTAAAGAAAAGGGAGATATAGATACAACCTAATAAAGGATAAGAAATGGTTCACGAAACCAAATTCTAAGTTCAGGAGTCGGTTACGCAAGGGGAAAGTATTAGCACCCCTCACGTCCGTTGTACTCAACGGGAACCTCTTAGCTAAACTATGCGATTAAATGTGTGATCTTAAGTTTTTGTCTTCTAAATGGTTGTTAATATGTTTGTTCTTAAAGAAAAGTGTTTAAATTAATATTAAGACGGAGAAAGGATTAAAGTTTTTTATATCGTGATTTAAACAGAGAAATAATTAAATTTTTTATTAGGGTGCTGGCGAAGGATTAAAATCCCCGTGCCTACGTATTCCCTTGTGCAATGGGAAAGTCAGAGCTTCGTAGTTCGTGCTACTACAGTTTGTGATTTTTTAATTGAACGATTGTTTAAAACGCATTCTACTGCTAAGCGTTGGCTTATACTCGCGGTGGAGGCTGAAGCGCTAGCTTGTTTGCGAGATAGAAAGATTTAAGCAATGTTCGTTTAGCTAAAATGTTTGACCTTCATTAAGGCGTTTTTAAACGAAAGGGCGAATCTAGAACGTGCGGAGTGCTAGACTCCGGAGTTCCGTCTTTCGCTAATTAATTATGAAAATGATTTGAATTGGTTGGTAAGTTTTAAGTTGTTTTAAGATAAGAAAGAGTGAATGAAGCGCGTCGCATGGGGCTAGCCCAGGAACGATTCATTCTAGAACGTGCGGAGTGCTAGACTCCGGAGCTCTATTTTTTCGTATTTGAATTTATAAAAAAAATTGAGATATTTTGATATACGAACGGTGATTGAACCACGTCGCGTGGGGCTAGCCCAGGAATGATCCAATCCAGAACGTGCGGAGTGCTGGACTCCGGAGCTCTGTTTTCGTATGTTTAATTTGTGCGAATAGATATTTCGAATTACGGAAGGCGAATGGACCACGTCGCGTGGGGCTAGCCCAGGAGCGATCCATTCCAGAACGTGCGGAGTGCTAGACTCCGGAGCTCTGTTTTCGTATTTAAATAAAATTAGTTAGATATTTAGTTTTTTCGGACGTTTTAGGATTGGCATATTTTAATAACGAGGGAGTGAACGAAACACTACGCGTGGGGCTAGCCCAGGTGTGATTCGTTCTTAGAACGTGCGGAATGCTAGACTCCGGAGTTCAGTTCTTTCGCAAATTGATTTGTTTGAAAAGTTTTGATGAAAATCGCATTTTGTTCTAAGAGATTTACGATTTAGAATCGGTAGTGAGGTACGAGTAATCAGACAAACGCGAGTGCGACAACAAGATTGTAGTGAGGTGTAAATGATATAATAATCAAGTTTTAGAGGTACCTAACGGAGAAGGTCCGTTGCCTCTTCAATGCGTGCAAAAGAAACTCAAGCAAAAAATATCAAATCCAAATCATGACGAAGTATCAAGCTCACGACGTCCATCAGGATTATACCAATTGACAAGGGTATTCCTCACATCAAACTTAAAGCTCCAAGAATAAGTCAAAACTTCAACCAAGGATCAACAAAGTTATATTTACCAAAAGATCCATGTAAAAAAAATCTAAAGGACAACAATTAAATCTAACTAGAATTCTAAATAATATATCCAAAATTTTAATCTAGTTTAAATTGAAATAATAACAAGCTTTAATGTCAAACAATTGTCTAAATAATCAAGAAAATGTTTACATGTATAAATCAAAAATTAAACATAATATAATTAAAAGAAAATAGACAAAGATTAATCAACAAAAAATTATACAACATATAATTGCTAATAAAAATTAATTAATGAACAAAAGGTTGTCTTAGTGTGTAGACAACAAATCCTGGTGGTGGGATGAGAAGGGACCTGTGGGCTTAAGATCATAAACAGTCCAAACAAAAAAAAGAAATAAGAAAACACAAGGTAAGAAAATAAATAAACAACAAATCTGTAAAGTAATAAAACAAAAATAATAAAAAGAGTTTGATAAAAAGTCAGTGACCCTCTTCTTCACGCATACTTTCACCCTAAAAAGAGAGAACAAACAAACAATGAAAAAACGAGAAAAGAAAACGAAGCAAAAATCGGCGACGATTTCGTCTCGAGATAGCTTCTCTCTCAACAAAGCATATTCAACGGTGATTTCTATTCCTGTCTCGTGTGGCAAGTGGACTCGCGTCTGTCTCCTTCTCACTCGCGGATATCTCTCAAACTGGCGCCCTCCGTCTCTGATTTCCGGGTCGCGGTGGTGTCGCTCCCGATAAATGAGACTGGCTCAAATAGAGGTACAGACGCGAACGGTCGGCGAAAGGGTGAAATGAGAACACATGGGAGTGAACTCAAGAGAAAGAAAGAGTCGCCAGCTAGGCATTTTTATCCCGAAGGAAAGGTAATGCTGCATAAACCTAGAAAAGATACGGATAAGACGGTTGCGAACCAGAGAGACTGAGAAAGGGGGTTGGTTACAACCTGGGAAGGTATTAGCACCCAGATTGTTCGCTGTACTCGACGGGATCCACGCTTAAAAGATTTGTGTTTTAAAGGGGTAGTGTCAGTGCAATTTGTGTGCAAAGAAAGCTGGAAAAGAATGCAAGTGTCAGTGTAAAAGAAGTGTGAAGTGTATAAGAGAAGTGTCAGTGTAAGAATAAGAATGAAATACTCATGACCATGAGGCTTAAATAATAATGCTGGAAAGAGGGGGAATATACAGAGACTTTTGTTCGATAACTGTTAAGTTATGCCTACGTATCCTCCTGTGCAATGAGGAAGTCAGAACACCGTAGTTCGACCCAAAGAGACTGAAAGATAAATTGACTTGTGAACTGCTTACTTGTCTATGCTCAAGTGTATGACCTGTCTGGCTCAGGTGCAAACTGTCTTGCATTAGACGGAAGAAGCAAGTTCTCGTTTGTGAATGAAGATGATGAGAAAAGAATCCCGGAGGAGACGATTATTGTTTGTTTTTGAATTTTCAGTCTTTTATTGCTTTTTGGATTTGTCATAAGTTAATGAGCTTAAGCCTAAACCAATGGGTTAGTAAACTCATCACATCTCCCCTCTGATTAGGGGTAATGAGAATACCTTAAGTGTGAAGTCAGCTTCTCACACTTAATCACCATGATGTAGGATTAAGATCATTAACCTACTTGTGATTAGTTAGATGTTTTTGGTTTTTTTGTTTAGTGTTAAGTAATGAGATTAAGCCATAATCAAGGATTAAACAGACTCATTACACCATCCTAATAGAAGGATAATAGATGAGAATGTTTAAGCTGAGGAAGACTCCTCAACTTAATCCATGATTAGGGATTAACCTCATGACAAAACAAAGCCTTTATTAGATGGATTTTAGTTAATGATAAGATGAAGAAGTGATTTTTAGGGTTTGTAAGACAACTTGAGGGGGACTTGTCCATTAACACTAGGGTTAGTCCTTCTTAACCAATTAAGGAAGAATTAGAACCCTAATGCAAGGCCCAAGTTACAAGCTTGATGTCTTGATGATTATTAGATGAATTGATTAAAGGATTTAAACACATTAAGGGTTTAACACTTAGGATTAAAGTTATACACTCCATCCTAATAGAAGGATGCAAGCATAAGCTTAATCACAAAGCCTTAAAACCTTTAGGGTTTAGTCCTTGATTATGAGATGAGAAGAGAAGACTCAATGAGACACAAAGGTAAAAGCTAAGTGGGGGACTAATCAAAACCCTAATTATTGTCATGCTTGGTTGTTCCTAGGGTTTGTGAGGTTTTCAAGAAAGATCTTCAGAGGAACCACCAGGAAGCAGATGAAAGGAGCAAAGAGAAGCAAAGTAACTTGCTTCATTTAAGAAGACAAGTCACTTGAAGAAAGAAAGTAATACGAAGAAGAATGAGCAAGCCCAATCTCAAACACAAGACAAAATTCAGCAATGATGCATAAGAGAGATGAAAAGAGATTGTGAGAAGTGAAGGCAAATTCACTTCTCAAAGTTACTTACCACCTGAAAAGTTAGTGAAGGGAATGCAATGCAATGCAAAATGAGATGAAATGGGATGATGCACACCAAAACCAGAAGCATGAGTATGATGCTAATGATGCTAAGAGATGATGCACATATGAGGCAAGGCATGGGGATGATCATACAAACATATGGATGCAAGAGAAGCATGCTTAGAACCATGAACATACATGAAAAGTTATGAAATGCAAATGACATACAACATGGAAAATGAAAGATGCAATGATCAAACATGATTCTAATATGTCCTAAGATGTATTATGAATCAAATGGATGCACAAAATGTCATGGCAAGTCATGGTATGCAAACAAATGGAAGATGGGTGCAAATGAAAGTCCAAATTAGGGTTTATGATCAATGCACAAAACAAAAATCAAAACCAGAAGCAAACATCAAGATAAAAAATTGAAAATGCACTCAAAGGAAACCTAAACCTATACAAACTCACTGCCCAAAGGAGGGGTTCTAACTATTAACCTAATGAGGGTTATGAATTTCTCAAGATTGCTAGGGTTTTATGGTACCTTGTCAAGAAAAATGTCAAACAAATAGGAAATGCAAGATCAATTCATGCCAATTTAATCCTATAAACTACATGCCAAACAAGATGTAATGCAAAAAGAATCAAGGTCCAACTCTTAAAGGCTAGGCAGAAATGAATTTTTGAATATTGGATCAAAATAATGCCTTGAAATGAAATTAATTCCATGGAAAATTGTCAAAAGACATCAAGATCAAAAAAGAAATTTGGTTTGAGAGTTGGACAATGTTTCTAAATGATTTTAAATGTTTCATGAATTTTTTTGTGATTTTTAAATACCTAAAAGTATTTTTAATTAATTAATTCTCATTAATTAATTAAAAATAAACTTTTAAATGATTTAAAAATATTTTTTAATGCAAAAAATAAAAATAAAAATGTTTTTGGTTTCTGAAAATTAATAAAAGCTTGGATAAAAATTTTCAGAAGTTTTCAATGATTTTTACTATTTTAAATAAAATGTAGAAAACCAATGAAATAAAATAGAAAATAAAATGAATTAAATGAAAAGTATGCGCATCCAATGGCCAGGATTCAAACTCAGGAAGGAGGGAAAGACTGCGCGCCAGATCCTAGGGTTGAGATTCAAACTGGCTAATATTGATTAATTAATTTAATTAAGTGAGATTAGGGCTAAGTGAAGAATCTGGACCATTGAACACGCGCGGGAATTGACTAAGTCAGACAGATCAACGCTCCACATTCAAACTCTCATAATTACACAGATTAAACCCTAATTAATTTCAGGTGGCCGGAGAAGACTTCCGGTCGTCTTCTCCGGCCAGACCCTCACCTGAAAGTTGCTATCTTTCTCAAAACGCCATGAAAATGAAATCTAATTGCCCAGAATCCATCCCCATTCAACACTGAATCAAAACCCCCAAACAAAAATCATTTTTTCATCATGAATCAAGCAAATCGAAACAAAACATTTTTAGGGCAAAAAATTTCAGACAGTCCATACATACTCAATACTCCACCATTTCAAAAAGTAAAAACATCAGAGTGATCAGCAAAGCATGAAGAACAATCTAGGAACTTAAAAACTCATTTCTGGAAAAAAAGTTCTTGAGGTACCTGAGCTTGAGCTTTTTCAGTTCGCAACTTTCTGACCTCCTTCCTTTGTGCAAACCACTCCTCTTGAGCTCCTGATGAAACCTTGATACTTGGAAAAAGTTTGTGATGGCTGGTTTGAAAGATTACAGAAGTTCTGTTCAAGGGAGGGTGTTGGTCGTGTTTTTGATTCAGGGGGTTTCAGGCTATGGTAATGGGTGGATTGTGATCAGTGAAGCATGCTGAGTTTGTTTGTGAAGTTTGTTTATGTGTTTGAGGCTTGTACTGAGTGTTTCGAATGCTTTTGCAAATGGGGTGGAAAATGAGAGAGCTGTCTTCTTGGTGCTTTCAGGCTTGTGTTCTCTGTGAAATGGCTTGCTTTTGGTTTGTATAAACAAGTGTGATAGGTCAGATGAGTTGATGTGTACTGCTGTGATTGGTATGGCTCAAGTTGCCAAAATGTCAAACTTGTGTAAGAGAGGTATGGGTTACTAGCTAGCCAAGGACAAATGGGGTGTCCTGCGCAGCAAAAAGTGTGGAGAGCCCTAGGATTGGTTATGGAGTCAACAAGCAAGTGGATTCAAACTTGAGTGAGTTTTTGCAACTTGCCTCACTTTTGCTTCTTTTGAAATTTCTTGCTCCACAAGTCATAAAAATGAGTGATCCTTTGGTGCAATCTGACTTTTAGGTCTTGGTACATGCTTGTATGAAGATTAGAAGTCCATTTGATAGCACAATTTGCCTTAACAAGTGATTTTGCAACTTTGCCTCTTTGGTAGAAATCTTGAAATTATGTGATTTTTCCCCACTTTGACAAACCATAACTTTTGATCCAAAATGAATTAGGTCATGTTCTTGTACTTTTTGAAAAGGGAATGATCCATTCTACAACTTTCATGACCAAAGTTTTTCCATTTGAAGCATTTTTGAATCAAAAAGTAAAGGTTGAAAAAGTTTCCCAAAATGGCAATTTTCAACATAAGTCAACTTTCCCAAAAAGTCAACTTTGCAAATGACTTGAGATTCTTCAATTTTGTGAACTTCCAACATCTTCCATGATCAAATAAAGATCATTCATAATCAAAATGATGATGAACACCCTTTGGTTGGGTCATTGGGGGTCTCAGATGCCCTGATTTTGCACTGACTTGCTTAAAAAGTCAACTCTTGATCAGATGACTTCCCCATGGAATTTCTTCATGAAAATTGATATGCATGATCCCTATACCATATTGAGACCAATAGAAATAAGAATGACCACAAAATTTGGAGTTATGGCCTCTGAAACCAAAACCCTAATTCTAGGTCATCTGTGCAGTCAAACCTGGCTCTGCTTCCATACCATTCTCAGTTCTTGTGATTCTTTGACATTCTTGACTTTGAGAGGACATAATATGATGCTTGAACATACATGGACCCCTTTGAAGTGATTGATGACCTTTGGAGTGGCTCAAGAAGCTCTTGGATTACTCAGATCACAAACCCTAGATGCAGATGACTTTGAACCAAAGCAATGAATCGAAAATGTGGTATGAAATGCTATGATTGGATTTATGCATATGAAATGATCACAAGCCATGGTGTGAATGGGTGAGGGCAAATTTGGGGTGTTTACAGCTGCCCCTATTCAAACATGAGTTAGCCGTGCAGGATGTAAGCGACGGCTTATCAGGCAAACAAGATAACTTATGGTTGAATACCAAAGACAATCCAAAATTTGCACTCACAAAATGAAGAAGAAAAGGGATATAGATTGCAAAGGAAAATAAAGTATAATATAAAGTGTGGGCGACGGAGGATGACCGTCGAGCAGAGGACGACTGTTGGGGAAAGTGCAATGACGGGGACGGCCGACATGCTGGGGATATAAGAGATTATGATGGGGACGGCCATCAAGTAAAGCTGTAAGATTCTCTGGGGAATATGTAAAAAGTAAATGATGAGGTACGGTCATCGGGTTCATAAAGTAATGTAAACCACGATGGGGACGGCCATCGGTCTAAACTGATGAAGGACGATCATCAGGAAAAGGAAAAGGGACCACGACGGGGACGGCCATCGGGTTAAAGAATAAATGAAATAATGATGAGGGACGATCATCAAAGGTGAAGGACGATCACCTAGCAGGGGACGGCTGCTCTGCTGGGGATAAGATGAGGGACGGTTATCCAAGGTGAAGGACGATCACCTGGCAGGGTACGGCTGCTGAAAGTATCGCGACATAGGACGAATGCCGGATAAAAAGGTCGACGATGGGGACGGCCATCGGGCGAGCATGATGAAGGTCGATCATCAAGAGGTGAAGGACGATCACCTAGCAGGGGACGAGTGCTCTCAGGGTTTATCATGACATAGGACGAATGTCAGATAAAAAGATAAACGATGGGGACGGCCATCGGATAAAATGATGAAGGACGATCATCAAAAGGTGAAGGACGATCACCTAGCAGGGGACGGCTGCTAAATATCACGACACAGGACGAATGTCGGATAGAAAAGGTCAACGATGGGGACGGCCATCGGATGAGCATGATGAAGGACGATCATCAAGAGGGGAAGGACGATCACCTAGCAGGGGACGGCTGCTCTCAGGGTTTATCATGACATAGGACGAATGTCAGATAGAAAAGAAATTTTGCTTTGCTGGCGACTTACTGGGGAATAGTAAACACGGACGAGTGTTTATATCCAAGAAATAAAAGGTATAAGTGTTTTGACGTTGTGTATAGACTAAAGATGCGGACGAGCATCCCTAAGACTGCGATATGGACGAGTATCGGGTAGAAACAAATACTGACACGTGTTCAGAGATGATGATACGGACGAGTATCAACTGGTTAACAAAGAACACGGATGAGTGTCAATTCTGAGGAGACTCTTCTGGGGAAAGGTAGACAAAGACGAGTGTCTAAATTCAAGAAGACATGAGTGTTTGACACAGTGTATGGATTAAAAATGCGGACGAGCATCCTTAAGGCTATGATATGGACGAGTATCAGGTAGAAACAAACGCTTGACGCATGTTCTGAGATGATGGTATGGACGAGTACCAACTGGTTAACAAAGAACACGGACGAGTGTCGAATCTGCAGAGGCATGAATGATGTATACAAGATACGGACGAGTATCTGTATGAGTGAAATAAGTATGAGTGGTGTATAGATGAGTGTTAAACCTGCTGGGGAGAGTTTGACACGGACGAGTGTCAAAAGAGTTATATATGTGTATGTATATCTGTGAGTGCAAAGGGGACGCTTCGGCTTTCTACCGGGGATATGACACGGACGGGTGCCGCAAGGAGTATGTACTGATGTTTGTGGGCGTAAGGCAACTGCTTTAGCTCTTCGCTGGGGAATCTGGGGAGCATTCTGTATATTATTGATGAATTGTCAATATTCACAAGTGTTTGATTTAGAACATGACTTATGATTATGCAATATGTTTGATTTTTGCCGTAATGCTCCGTATTAGACGGAATGCTACGCTTTGTGGGGTGAATATGATGCGAATGCTATGTTTATGCAAAAGGTACCGATCCGGGATTTGGATCCCGTTGCCACGAAGATCTCTGGTTGATCTGCTTGAAGTGGACATCCCAGCTGGGGATGAGATCATTGGCAGATCTGATGAGATGTATCTGCTTGGGGAAATAAGTCTCTGATAGACCCATCCTTGGTAATGAGGGACCCAGCTGGGGTTTGTAGAAGTCTTCGTCACTCTGTTGTGATTTCTTCGTGTGTTGCTTTTCCAGGTAGAGGTTGACACTCTGTGGGGAGATGGTTCCCTGGCTTCTGTACTTGGCTGAGGAGGAAGAAAGATTGGCATCTCAGCTGGGGAGAAATAGCAAGTGACAACTCAGCTGGGGAGAAAGCACTTTGGGTGCTAAGGCTGAGTGAGTGTTGATTTGCCAGCCTGCTGGGGGTGAAGCTTTCATGCCCCATGTCGTGTTTTGGATACCTGCAATCCTGCAAAGATAGAAACGTACAAGTAATCCCGAGGTATCCTGTACCGGATTCCATCATGGGAGTTCAGACACTCCCGGGAGTAAATATATTTCCTGCAAGCACGTATTCTTTAGAAGAGAAGCATCTGTATTTATGCAATCAGTATCTTATAGACATCGGACATTTTGCAAATGAAAATAAAATGTACGAGACGAGACGTGACTGGAAATCTGATTTTATTAATTCATATGCTTTGAATTAGCAAGATACAGTCAAAGAAACATATCCCCTGAAATGAGGAGATTGTTACAAATTGATAAACAAAATGTTGGCAATGTTGACGATGCTTCGAGGAGCTTCCCTTTTGCTATGACTCGTATGACATCTGACGTTCTTCTCGTCTTGCTTTCTGAAGAAGGCTGATTCTGAAAGAAACTTGATCCTTTCGAAGCTTACCAAGTTGTAAGTGATACAGACGAATATGCAGTTGTTCGCTTATTCCCTTATTTTGCATGGATCGCCCTTTCGGGTTTTCAATCCGTCGGGATACCCATTTTTGCCTGAGTTGTCCAATGCGGCTTTTCAACTCAGCGGGTGTACATCTTTTGTTTATTTTCCCTTATTTTTTTCCCGAGTCTTTTATTCTGTTTTTGACTCGCCGGGATGCCCTATTTTTGCCTGGACTTTCATTCTGTTTTTATGTCCAGCGGGTCATTTTTACGCGAAGTATTTTTTAACTGCATCTGAATTCACAGGGGACGGGAAGTCCTCACCATCCATGGTGCTGAGCATGAGTGCTCCACCAGAGAAAACTTTATTTACTACGAATGGTCCTTCATAGTTTGGAGTCCATTTGCCCCTGTGGTCTGTATGCGGAGGGAAGAGTCTTTTCAGCACAAGATCTCCTACTTGGTACTCTCGGAGCCTGACTTTCTGATCGAAGGCTTTCTTCATTCTCTTCTGATATAACTGCCCATGACAGATTGCAGCCAGTCTCTTCTCTTTGATCAGACTCAGTTGTTCGTATTGGGACCGGGCCCACTCTGCTTCGTTCAGCTTAACATCCATCAGTACCCGCAGGGAGGGTAATTCAACTTCAACAGGTAGGACTGCCTCCATACCATACACAAGCTGATACGGTGTTTCCCCAGTGGATGTTCTGATTAACGTTCGGTACCCATGCAAGGCAAATGGTAGCATTTCATGCCAGTCTTTGTATGTGACTACCATCTTCTGCACAATCTTTTTGATATTCTTATTAGCTGCCTCAACAGCGCCATTCATCTTTGGCCTGTAAGGAGAAGAATTGTGGTGTTGGATCTTAAGGTCCCGGCATAGCTCTCCCATCATTTTGTTGTTTAAGTTGGAACCATTGTCAGTAATGATTCGCTCGGGAACTCCATACCGACAGATGATGTCTCTTTTCAGAAACCGGGCTACCACTTGCCTTGTAACATTTGCATAGGAAGCTGCTTCAACCCACTTGGTAAAATAGTCAATAGCAACCAAGATGAATCTGTGGCCGTTCGAAGCAGTCGGCTCAATCTTGCCAATCATGTCAATGCCCCACATAGCAAAGGGCCAGGGTGAAGACATCACATTCAGAGGATTCGGAGGCACATGCACTTTATCCGCATAGATCTGGCATTTATGGCATTTTCTGGCGTAGGCACAACAGTCGGCGTCCATTGTGATCCAGTAATATCCTGATCTTAGCAACTTTTTAGCCATGGCATGCCCTCCCGTATGGGTACCAAAGGGTCCTTCGTGCACCTCGTGCATCAACAAGTCTGCTTCTGTTCTATCAACGCACCGGAGGAGTACCATATCAGAGTTTCTCTTGTACAGGGAACCATCAGTGTTCAGAAAGAAACTACCAGCAAGCCTTCTTAAAGTCTTCTTATCATTGGAAGATGCCCCAGGCGGGTATGTTTGATCCTCCAAGAAGCACTTAATGTCATGGAACCAAGGCTTATCATCTTTGGCAACATCTGCTGCAAATACATATGCTGGTCTGTCAAGCCTGGACACTGAAATCCGAGGCACAAAGTTGGCAGCTTGAACTTTGATCATGGATGAAATAGTAGCCAGAGCATCTGCAAACTGATTCTCATCTCGAGGGATATACTCAAGCTTGACCGTTGTAAAGAAAGTCAATAACCTCCTTGTATAATCCCTGTAAGGTATCAGATGATCCTGATGGGTGTACCATTTAGCGTTGGTTTGATTAACTACCAGAGCTGAATCTCCGAATACAGTCAATGTTTTGATCCTGAGGTCAATGGCTTCCTCAAGCCCCATAATGCAAGCTTCGTATTCAGCTTCGTTGTTAGTGCAGTTAAAGGTGAGCTTTGCCGAGAAAGGCATGTGAACTCCCTTAGGCGTAATGAGTACTGCACCAACACCACGACCATTCATATTAACAGCCCCATCAAACATCATAGTCCATTCCTCCTCCGGGTCAGGCCCTTCAGTGTGAACAGGCTCTTCATGATCTTTTGCTTTTATGAACATGATGTCTTCATCAGGGAAGTCAAATCTCATAGGCTGGTAGTCATCAATGGGTTGCTCAGCAAGATAATCAGACAATACACTGCCCTTGATGGCTTTCTGAGATGTGTACTGGATGTCATATTCTGTGAGGATCATTTGCCATCTTGCAACCCGTCCGGTAAGTGCTGGCTTCTCAAAGATGTACTTAACTGGGTCCATCTTGGAGATCAACAAAGTAGTGTGGGTCAGCATATACTGTCTCAGTCGGCGAGCAGCCCACGCTAAAGCACAACAAGTTTTCTCGAGCAGTGAATAACGTTGTTCACAGTCGATAAACTTTTTGCTTAGGTAGTATATTGCATACTCTTTTCGACCAGACTCGTCATGCTGGCCCAGCACACACCCCATTGACTCTTCTAATACTGTCAAGTACATTATCAGAGGTCTTCCTTCAACTGGAGGCATAAGGATTGGAGGTTCTTGCAAGTACTCCTTGATCTTGTCAAAAGCCCTCTGGCAGTCTTCGTTCCACCTGACCGTTTGTTCTTTTCTCAACAGCTTGAACAAGGGTTCACAGGTTGCTGTAAGGTGAGATATGAACCTGGAAATGTAGTTCAATCTACCTAGAAATCCTCGAACTTCTTTTTCTGACTTCGGTGCAGGCATTTCTTGAATGGCTTTGACTTTATCAGGGTCAACTTCAATCCCTCTCTCGCTTACAATAAAGCCCAGCAGCTTACCAGATCGTACCCCGAAGGTGCACTTGTTGTGGTTCAACTTTAGTTGGTACTTCCTCAGGCGCTTGAATAGTTTCAGCAGATTTACCAGGTGGTCTTCTTCTGTGAGGGACTTGGCAATCATGTCATCCACATAACATTCAATTTCCTTATGGATCATGTCGTGGAATAATGTCACCATAGCCCGTTGATAAGTTGCACCAGCATTCTTCAGTCCGAACGGCATCACCTTATAACAGAACGTGCCCCAGGGTGTGATGAAAGTCGTCTTCTCCATGTCTTCAGGTGACATCTTGATCTGATTGTATCCTGAAAATCCGTCCATGAAGGAGAATACCGAGAACTAAGCCGTATTATCAACCAATACATCAATGTGAGGTAATGGGAAGTCATCTTTCGGGATGGCTCTGTTCAAATCCCGGTAATCCACACACATTCTCACTTTGCCGTCTTTCTTAGGCACAGGTACTATATTAGCAACCAACGGTGGATAGCTAGTTACAGCAAGGAACCCGGCGTCCCACTGCTTTTGCACCTCTTCCTTTATCTTCATTGCCATATCTGGGCGAGTACGGCGCAACTTCTGTTTAACCGGTGGGCAGTCTTCTCTCAAAGGCAGCTTGTGCATGACGATATCGGTGTCCAACCCTGGCATATCCTGGTAAGAGCAAGCAAACACATCCGCATACTCCCGAAGCAGATCAATCAGTTGTTCTTTCACTGAGTCTTGTAGGCAGGCCCCGATTTTAACTTCTTTTATGTCTTCTTCTGAACCAAGATTAACCGTTTCAATCTCCTCCTGATGAGGAGTGATAACCTTCTCCTCTTGCCTTAACAGCCTGGCTAGCTCTTCAGGAAGCTCATAATCTTCTTCAACCCCTTCATCAGCTTGATTGATTGGATTGTCAAAGTCATACGAGGTCATAGCTGTGCTGTTGTCGGTGCAGTTTGAAAGGCACTCTCTGCAAGGGTTTAGATTGTTCATTTTAGTGATTGATTTTAATCTTGTTTAAAAAAAAGTGAAATGAAGTTATCATTTTGAAAACAATGCCATTTTTATTTTTGTACAAAAAGAAAAATGAAAAACAGTGAGCAGAAAAGAAAAAGACTCATTTGCAAAAGACGTCCGATATTCATTGATTGATCTGTTTGCACAAAATTACAAGATGGCCCGATTACAAAATGAGTCTTGTCATCTTGGGCAAGATGCAAGACTTGATGCATGCTTAAAATACAGGAAATAATAATTACTCTGCAGGAGTAACCCTTATAATTTCCTGGGAAGACCAGTTTGAGATACGGCTCCCCGGGATCCTTGGACGTATCCAGCTCTCCAGGTTGCGCTCATCTTCCGACTCATCTTCCAAGTTGTTTACTGCATCAGGGGTGAGCATCCCCCTACTGACAAAACTGGGCTTCTTAGCAGCCTCCGAGTGATCTTGTTGAGTTGGTTTGTAACCCAACCCAAATCTGTCCTCTTTCTTTTCTACAGGCAACAGCTTGCCCCAGCCTTGAGCATTCCCCTCTTCAACAACCTTCCTGGCTTGCTGGTAAGATGTCATGGAGGTTCCAAGCACAGCAGATGCTTCATTAATGTTCAGGGCTTCAAATCCCTGGCTCATGGTTTCATGGATCTCCCCATCCATCTCAATATATTTGTATGTAGCCAGATGGCTAACAAAAATATCTTCTTCACCACAAATGGTGATGATCTGGCCCTCCCACTCGAATTTTAACTTCTGGTGAAGGGTAGACGTAACTGCGCCAGCGGCATGAATCCAAGGTCTACCCAACAAACAGTTGTAGGCCGGCTGAATGTCCATCACGTAGAAGGTAATTTTAAACGTCTGTGGGCCAATCATCACAGGTAGATCAATCTCTCCTAGCACTGATCTCTTAGAGCCATCAAATGCTCTCACTACCAAATTACTTGGACGCAATGCCAAGCCATCATACTCCAGCTTCACCAAGGCTTTCTTTGGTAAGACATTGAGTGAAGACCCAGTGTCTACCAGTACGTGTGATAGAACAACACCCTTGCATTCCAGGGTGATGTGCAAAGCCTTATTGTGGTTACAACCCTCAGTCGTTAAATCAGCATTGGTAAAACCCAATCCATGGCTGGTATTGACATTTGCTACCACGGTCTCCAGCTGATTAACGGTGATCTCCTCTGGCACATATGCTGCGTGCAAGACTTTTAGTAATGCATTCCGGTGAGCTTCGGAACACATCAGCAGGGATAGGATGGAGATTTTTGAGGGAGTTTGGTGAAGCTGATCCACCACCTTGTAATCACTCCTCTTGATGATTCTCATAAACTCGTCTACATCTTGTTCAAAAGATGTCTTCTGTGTTTCTTTGAGAATGGGTTCTTCAGCTATTACACTCTTTCCCTTTGCCTTGGCAACAGCTTCTGCTTCGGCATTAGGTCTTTGTGATTGCGAGGCAAAAAGGCGTCCGCTTCTGGTGAAGCCTCCGCCTCCCCTGACATTGTCAATCTGTGGAGAAGAGGTTGAAGAGTCAAGAGTGATTTTCTCCCCATTGCAGTAAAAGTCAGAGCCATAATGCCAAGGGATGACATTACTGCTTTCATATGGAACAGGCCCAGGTACCGTGATGGTAACCGGGCTGACTGCAGTAGAGGAGGGTGTTGCAATAGTATGTGGATCATAGTAGATGGTGACCGGTGTCCTGGCAGGAGATGCCACTGCTTGTTGTTGAAAATTGTTGTTCGGAGGAATACTTGACGGATCATAAAAAATAGTGACCGCTGAGATATTTGCTGGTGTTGTAGGAGAAGATTCTGAATAGAGGGGTGCTGATGTTGTAGAAGTAATGTTTGTTGATATCTGGCTTGTGGAAGTGATATTTGAAGCATTTGTTGATGAAACTGAAGAATTGTTTGGAATAATTGTTGTTGCAGTTGTAGGAGACTCTGGAACTGTTGTCGGAGAGATTGCCGGATTTGAAGGTATTGATGTTGTGATTTGAAGTAGACCATTCTGGATAAGACTGTCTATGCCGCTTCTCAAATTATCACACCCATTTACCGAAATGTTGAAATAACTGCACCCGAGCTCACACCCAGGGAATATCTGGCAATCAAGGAGTTGAGCTTTAATCTCTACCAGGGGTGTCCGGATCTGACCAACACTGGTTATTAAGAAAGACGACTTATCTTCCTCAATAGCATTGATTCTTGGTCCTCCGTGGTTGGGCATGGGGTTCTTGTTAACATTTGGCGGGGGTGCAAAATTTAGAGCTTTAGAGTCTACCAGGTCTTGTACCTTCATCTGTAAAGCTCTGCACTTCTCTGTACTATGGCCAGGTGCGTTGGAATGAAAAGCGCATCTGGCGTTGGCGTCGTAATTTCTTGGCAGACTGGAAGGATCTGGTGGTGCCAACGTCCTTAACTCAACCAAGTTGAGCTTCAGGAGCTGTGGCAATAAAGCGGCATAAGGCATAGGGATTGGATCAATCACCCTATTGGCCTGAGATGGTCTCTGTTGAAATGGTCTTTGTTGATTGTTGCTGTTGTTGTTGTAGTTTCTCTGAGGCGGATATTGAGTTTGTTCCTGGTAATGGGGTTGTTGTTGTGGTTGATATGCTGGTTGCTGAGGAATTGGAGTGGGAATGGTGACTGCTGCCACTGACCTATGAACATATTGAGGTCTGCCCCTACTGGCCTGAATAGCATTAGTCTCACCGGTTCTTCTTGGACCTACAAAAGGCTTTCTGGGGTTGTTGGACGAGCTCGCACCGTTATCAGAAATTTTGCCCATCTTTAATAGGCTTTCAATCCTTTCTCCAGCTATGACTACGTCAGCGAAGCTGGTGGAAGAAAAGGCAGCTAGCCTGTCAATATATGTCCCCTGAAGGGTGTTCATAAACATGTCGGCCATTTCCCTTTCCGACATGGGTGGCTGGACAGCAGCAGCAAGCTGTCTCCACCTCTGGGCGTACTCCCGGAAGCTTTCCCTGGATGATTGAGACATTCCCATCAGGAGGGTCCTGTTAGGAGCCATATCCAAGTTGTACTGGTATTGTCTGATAAAGGCCTCAGCTAGGTCCTTCCAGCATCTGATGGTTGCTCTAGTCAAGTGAGAGTACCATTCCCTTGAAGCTCCTGTTAAGCTATCTTCAAAATAAAACATCCATAGCTTTTCATCCATGGTATATGCCTTCAGCCTCCCCACAAAGGATTGTAAATGGGTTCGGGGACAGGAAGTTCCGTTGTACTTCTCGAAGCACGGAGGTTTAAACTTGTGGGGAATCCTTACCCCGTCCACTAGACCCATGTCCATAACATCAAAGCCCAAGGAATTCTGAGACTCCAGGGATCTCAATTTCTCAGCAATTTCATCTAGCCTTTTGTCATAGGCTTCATCCCCAGCTCCCATCACAGTGAATTGATCCTCTTGGGGGTCTTCTTGTAATACTCTGCCTGCAGTGGCATTCCCTTGCACATTAGCAGGGATGTTGATCTCTGGATGAAGGTGGGGCCCATACATAGGTGGGTTAACATGAGGCTGAACCCTCTCATTGTTGCTTGTTCCCCCAGTCCCTAGATGGGATTCCTCTTGGGTCTGCCTTTCTACTAATGCCCTTAATCTCTCTTGGCTCTGTGCCAATCCATTCATCACCTCCATAAACTGGGTCATCTGATTTCTCATCTCCAGTCTCTCATTGGCCATTTGAGTCCTGACCTCTGTAAGGTCCTGCTGTACTTGGTCCATTTGTATACCCGGAAGGTTGTTGCGAGTGGGATATCTGTGTGGACGGTTGAGTGGGAACACCCGTCGTCGAGCAATAGTTCCTGAATCACAACAGAGTTAGTAACAAACAAAACAAAAACCTACAAAACAAAACAAAAGTTAGTATGCAATGCAGTATGCTTATTTGTTTCCAAGGTATCCGGCTTGGCATTTGGTTTTGACCTTTCCAGACCCTGAGGAAGATGCTTTTGATGTTGCTCGGGAGAAAGAGATATAAACAAACTAAAGAGTATATTACAAATGTTTAATCATACATAGCTTGTTTTTTACAATACATGCCCTCTGAGGGGTCAAAATACAACATAAAAAAGGAAAAGTACATGGAATGAAAGCAACAACAAGCAAAAGTCAAACACCCAAACCAAACTCATCCTCCCTAACTTCCTTCAGAAGTGCTTCAGTCACAGGGTCAGCCGGATGCTCTGTGAGGTTCCTGATAAGAAGATTCCTGGTGGCAATTGCAGTGGTTAGCTTCTTGTGTCTGCCCTGGTCTTTTGACCTCTTCACACCATCCCTAAGCTTTAATTCTGAGATCTCCTTCTGGGCTGCTAGTAGGGCTTCCTGTTGCTCCTTTGCATTAGCCTCCAACTGCTCAATCTTGTCCTGAGTTCTCTTATCCTCCTGAGTGCGAGCTTCAGTAATCCTGACCCACCTAGCTTGGCTTTCTTTCAGATAGAGATCAGTCCTAGCCTTCTGGAACTGGGCCTCTTTACAGGCATTCTTCAAAATCTGTTCTCCAGCCCTTGACTTCTTGATGTAGTCCTCTGACTTTTCAATCCTGGCTAGATGCTCCACCTTAAGCTTTTCTAACCTTTCAATGTCCAGACGACCATCACTCCTCTCCCAGAGGGTCTTCTGCAGAGCCTGAGTCAGATTCTCATTCCTCTCTTTTAGTTTCTCAAACTCTTCCAGGCTGACAATGGCTGGAGGAGGTGCTGTGGATGGTCCAGGTGCATCCTCAATAGTGAAGGGCATCCCAGAAATTTGAGCCCTGGCATGAGACCACTCATAGTACTGAGCTGAGGCCACATTGTTGCATCTCCCAAGAATAGCCATCCCTTTGGTCTGGACATTGTCCCAAGCCCAGGATGCTTGCCTGACAACAGCTAGATTAGGCTTAATCTCACAATAAAGGGTTTCAGCCAAGTCTTGTGCTCTAGGAGGGTGGACCAAAGCATAGCCCAATTGTCTTTTGAATAGCAGAGGGTTGTAGTTGATGCAACCCTTCACTCCTATCAGAGGTACATTGGGGAACTGCCCAAAACTAGTAATGATGTCCCTGCCCTTAATGCTCTGGGTGCACCACCTGATGTCATCTGAGGTCAAAGCAACAAGTCTCCTAGCCCAATTCCTCTGTTGGTGAGGATTCAAGAATGCATCAGTCTTGGGCAGGTGTTTGAGCAGCCAGGTATGGAACAGGGGAGCACAACACCTCACCAACCTTCCTCTTTGCTTTTCATTCCTTTGGTGAACAGAGTAGTAGAAGTCTCCCAGTAAGGTGGGTACTGGGTTCCTCAGAATGAAAAGGTGAATGGCATTCTTGCTAATAAATTTAGGCTCATCTGCAAATAATACAACCCCATATATGCTGAGGGCTAATAATGCACAGACTGCCTTCCATTCTCCTAAGGAAGCCTTCAGAATAGCCTGAGAGGTCAAGAAATCCAAGTGCAAACCAGAGATTCCAGCCTTTGCTGTCATGTTCTGCTCAATCAGAATGGGTTCCAGATACAGTGCCTTTGCCACTTCTTCATTACTGGGAAAAGCCATCTCAGGGTTGAAGGGGACGCCACCCCTAACAGGCACTCCAATCAGTGATGAATACTCTTCCAACAAGGGTCCCAACTGAAAATTCTGGAAGGTGAAGCACCTTAGAGGAGGATCATAGAACTGCAGACAAGTATGAATCAAGCTCCTCTGGGAAGGGTCCAAATCCATAACCACATCAAGGATGCCTCCATAATGTTCTCTGAATAGTGGTATATGGTCTGGAGTAATCAGGGTCTGGACCTTCCTGATGCCAGCCAGCTCAGGCTCAAAGAAATGATAGGAGATGTTGCTCTTCTTGGGTGCCATGTCTGCTGCTGAAGAGCTGAGATAGATGCTGATGATGATGACTAACACTGGAGATGAACCACTAATAGGCTGAGGATGATGATGGAGGTTGCTGAAGCAGGTAGCTGGTGAACAAATGGCCTATGCAGATGAAGGGGTCAAAACCAAGCCAAATGTAATATGGATACCCTGAAAAACAAATAAACACATGTTAAATGATGCAATGATGATGTATGCAAATGATATGCAAAGGGTTGTGATCAAGCTGGATCTGATTACTGCCTTGGTGTAAGTCCATATATGTTCAAGAAATCCAGATGGAGGTTCATAAGTCCAGTAACCAAGGTGGGGGACTCAAATAAAGAGTCACATGTCCAGGGTTAAATCACAAGAACTGTCCAAAGTGGAGTACTCTTAATCAAACAAAGTAACAGGGTATGCTGAAGTCAAAGGTACCTGCAAACCTGTAAACAGCCCAACCCCCTCACAGGTGATGTTCTAAAACAAGGATCCTCGGACTTGGACCAGTTATGAGAAGTGTAAACACTTCTAACCCGGAGGTACAGTGTTTACAATAATCATAAAAGATCCTCCTCTAATTCACCTCATTTTCTGAAGGTCATAGTAAAGGTCATCCAGACTTAGCAGGCTTCCCAGATAGCCCTAGCACTACAGGAGATCTGTAGCACAGAGTTCTCAAGAAGAAACCCATATCTGAATCGTGTTTCATATTCCCGCACCAGACCGAAATGGAATGGGAAAGAACATGAACCACTCTAGCCTAGGTGTCACTCAGGTCCCAGGTATAGGACCTTAAACTCTCAATAAAACACCCACCCTCCAAAGCAACAAAACCAGATCCAGCCAGAACAGTATGACAGTATGATGTATATAAAGCTGTAAAGAAAGCAGTAAACAAACTATACATAAAGCAATAAATAAAACAAATATACAAACACAAATAGCACATAACACCCCAGTAAACACAAATCAAACAAGCGCTAGGAGGAACCCACAAAAAGAACCAGAAGCCCTGGTTACAGTATAAGGGTCCCCAGCAGAGTCGCCAAGCTGTCGCTCCCGATAAATGAGACTGGCTCAAATAGAGGTACAGACGCGAACGGTCGGCGAAAGGGTGAAATGAGAACACACGGGAGTGAACTCAAGAGAAAGAAAGAGTCGCCATCTAGGCATTTTTATCCCGAAGGAAAGGTAATGTTGCATAAACCAAGAAAAGATACGGATAAGACGGTTGCGAACCAGAGAGACTGAGAAAGGGGGTTGGTTACAACCTGGGAAGGTATTAGCACCCAGATTGTCCGCCGTACTCGACGGGATCCACGCTTAAAAGATTTGTGTTTTAAAGGGGTAGTGTCAGTGCAATTTGTGTGCAAAGAAAGCTGGAAAAGAATGCAAGTGTCAGTGTAAAAGAAGTGTGACGTGTATAAGAGAAGTGCCAGTGTAAGAATAAGAATGAAATGCTCATGACCATGAGGCTTAAATAATAATGCTGGAAAGAGGGGGAATATACAGAGACTTTTGTTCGATAACTGTTAAGTTATGCCTACGTATCCTCCCGTGCAATGAGGAAGTCAGAACACCGTAGTTCGACCCAAAGAGACTGAAAGATAAATTGACTTGTGAACTGCTTACTTGTCTATGCTCAAGTGTATGACCTGTCTGGCTCAGGTGCAAACTGTCTTGCATTAGACGGGAGAAGCAAGTTCTCGTTTGTGAATGAAGATGATGAGAAAAGAATCCCGAAGGAGACGATTATTGTTTGTTTTTGAATTTTCAGTCTTTTATTGCTTTTTGGATTTGTCATAAGTTAATGAGCTTAAGCCTAAACCAATGGGTTAGTAAACTCATCACATCTCCCCTCTGATTAGGGGTAATGAGAATACCTTAAGTGTGAAGTCAGCTTCTCACACTTAATCACCATGATGTAGGATTAAGATCATTAACCTACTTGTGATTAGTTAGATGTTTTTGGTGTTTTTGTTTAGTGTTAAGTAATGAGATTAAGCCATAATCAAGGATTAAACAGACTCATTACACCATCCTAATAGAAGGATAATAGATGAGAATGTTTAAGCTGAGGAAGACTCCTCAACTTAATCCATGATTAGGGATTAACCTCATGACAAAACAAAGCCTTTATTAGATGGATTTTAGTTAATGATAAGATGAAGAAGTGATTTTTAGGGTTTGTAAGACAACTTGAGGGGGACTTGTCCATTAACACTAGGGTTAGTCCTTCTTAACCAATTAAGGAAGAATTAGAACCCTAATGCAAGGCCCAAGTTACAAGCTTGATGTCTTGATGATTATTAGATGAATTGATTAAAGGATTTAAACACATTAAGGGTTTAACACTTAGGATTAAAGTTATACACTCCATCCTAATAGAAGGATGCAGGCATAAGCTTAATCACAAAGCCTTAAAACCTTTAGGGTTTAGTCCTTGATTATGAGATGAGAAGAGAAGACTCAATGAGACAAAAAGGTAAAAGCTAAGTGGGGGACTAATCAAAACCCTAATTATTGTCATGCTTGGTTGTTCCTAGGGTTTGTGAGGTTTTCAAGAAAGATCTTCAGAGGAACCACCAGGAAGCAGATGAAAGGAGCAAAGAGAAGCAAAGTAACTTGCTTCATTTAAGAAGACAAGTCACTTGAAGAAAGAAAGTAATATGAAGAAGAATGAGCAAGCCCAATCTCAAACACAAGACAAAATGCAGCAATGATGCATAAGAGAGATGAAAAGAGATTGTGAGAAGTGAAGGCAAATTCACTTCTCAAAGTTACTTACCACCTGAAAAGTTAGTGAAGGGAATGCAATGCAATGCAAAATGAGATGAAATGGGATGATGCACACCAAAACCAGAAGCATGAGTATGATGCTAATGATGCTAAGAGATGATGCACATATGAGGCAAGGCATGGGGATGATCATACAAACATATGGATGCAAGAGAAGCATGCTTAGAACCATGAACATACATGAAAAGTTATGAAATGCAAATGACATACAACATGGAAAATGAAAGATGCAATGATCAAACATGATTCTAATATGTCCTAAGATGTATTATGAATCAAATGGATGCACAAAATGTCATGGCAAGTCATGGTATGCAAACAAATGGAAGATGGGTGCAAATGAAAGTCCAAATTAGGGTTTATGATCAATGCACAAAACAAAAATCAAAACCAGAAGCAAACATCAAGATAAAAAATTGAAAATGCACTCAAAGGAAACCTAAACCTATACAAACTCACTGCCCAAAGGAGGGGTTCTAACTCTTAACCTAATGAGGGTTATGAATTTCTCAAGATTGCTAGGGTTTTATGGTACCTTGTCAAGAAAAATGTCAAACAAATAGGAAATGCAAGATCAATTCATGCCAATTTAATCCTATAAACTACATGCCAAACAAGATGTAATGCAAAAAGAATCAAGGTCCAACTCTTAAAGGCTAGGCAGAAATGAATTTTTGAATATTGGATCAAAATAATGCCTTGAAATGAAATTAATTCCATGGAAAATTGTCAAAAGACATCAAGATCAAAAAATAAATTTGGTTTGAGAGTTGGACAATGTTTCTAAATGATTTTAAATGTTTCATGAATTTTTTTGTGATTTTTAAATACCTAAAAGTATTTTTAATTAATTAATTCTCATTAATTAATTAAAAATAAACTTTTAAATGATTTAAAAATATTTTTTAATGCAAAAAATAAAAATAAAAATGTTTTTGGTTTCTAAAAATTAATAAAAGCTTGGATACAAATTTTCAGAATTTTTCAATGATTTTTACTATTTTAAATAAAATGTAGAAAACCAATGAAATAAAATAGAAAATAAAATGAATTAAATGAAAAGTATGCGCATCCAGTGGCCAGGATTCAAACTCAGGAAGGAGGGAAAGACTGCGCGCCAGATCCTAGGGTTGAGATTCAAACTGGCTAATATTGATTAATTAATTTAATTAAGTGAGATTAGGGCTAAGTGAAGAATCTGGACCATTGAACACGCGCGGGAATTGACTAAGTCAGACAGATCAACGCTCCACATTCAAACTCTCATAATTACACAGATTAAACCCTAATTAATTTCAGGTGGCCGGAGAAGACTTCCGGTCGTCTTCTCCGGCCAGACCCTCACCTGAAAGTTGCTATCTTTCTCAAAACGCCATGAAAATGAAATCTAATTGCCCAGAATCCATCCCCATTCAACACTGAATCAAAACCCCCAAACAAAAATCATTTTTTCATCATGAATCAAGCAAATCGAAACAAAACATTTTTAGGGCAGAAAATTTCAGACAGTCCATACATACTCAATACTCCACCATTTCAAAAAGTAAAAACATCAGAGTGATCAGCAAAGCATGAAGAACAATCTAGGAACTTAAAAACTCATTTCTGGAAAAAAAAGTTCTTGAGGTACCTGAGCTTGAGCTTTTTCAGTTCGCAACTTTCTGACCTCCTTCCTTTGTGCAAACCACTCCTCTTGAGCTCCTGATGAAACCTTGATACTTGGAAAAAGTTTGTGATGGCTGGTTTGAAAGATTACAGAAGTTCTGTTCAAGGGAGGGTGGTGATCGTGTTTTTGATTCAGGGGGTTTCAGGCTATGGTAATGGGTGGATTGTGATCAGTGAAGCATGCTGAGTTTGTTTGTGAAGTTTGTTTATGTGTTTGAGGCTTGTACTGAGTGTTTCGAATGCTTTTGCAAATGGGGTGGAAAATGAGAGAGCTGTCTTCTTGGTGCTTTCAGGCTTGTGTTCTCTGTGAAATGGCTTGCTTTTGGTTTGTATAAACAAGTGTGATAGGTCAGATGAGTTGATGTGTACTGCTGTGATTGGTATGGCTCAAGTTGCCAAAATGTCAAACTTGTGTAAGAGAGGTATGGGTTACTAGCTAGCCAAGGACAAATGGGGTGTCCTGCGCAGCAAAAAGTGTGGAGAGCCCTAGGATTGGTTATGGAGTCAACAAGCAAGTGGATTCAAACTTGAGTGAGTTTTTGCAACTTGCCTCACTTTTGCTTCTTTTGAAATTTCTTGCTCCACAAGTCATAAAAATGAGTGATCCTTTGGTGCAATCTGACTTTTAGGTCTTGGTACATGCTTGTATGAAGATTAGAAGTCCATTTGATAGCACAATTTGCCTTAACAAGTGATTTTGCAACTTTGCCTCTTTGGTAGAAATCTTGAAATTATGTGATTTTTCCCCACTTTGACAAACCATAACTTTTGATCCAAAATGAATTAGGTCATGTTCTTGTACTTTTTGAAAAGGGAATGATCCATTCTACAACTTTCATGACCAAAGTTTTTCCATTTGAAGCATTTTTGAATCAAAAAGTAAAGGTTGAAAAAGTTTCCCAAAATGGCAATTTTCAACATAAGTCAACTTTCCCAAAAAGTCAACTTTGCAAATGACTTGAGATTCTTCAATTTTGTGAACTTACAGCATCTTCCATGATCAAATAAAGATCATTCATAATCAAAATGATGATGAACACCCTTTGGTTGGGTCATTGGGGGTCTCAGATGCCCTGATTTTGCACTGACTTGCTTAAAAAGTCAACTCTTGATCAGATGACTTCCCCATGGAATTTCTTCATGAAAATTGATATGAATGATCCCTATACCATATTGAGACCAATAGAAACAAGAATGACCACAAAATTTGGAGTTATGGCCTCTGAAACCAAAACCCTAATTCTAGGTCATCTGTGCAGTCAAACCTGGCTCTGCTTCCATACCATTCCCAGTTCTTGTGATTCTTTGACATTCTTGACTTTGAGAGGACATAATATGATGCTTGAACATACATGGACCCCTTTGAAGTGATTGATGACCTTTGGAGTGGCTCAAGAAGCTCTTGGATTGCTCAGATCACAAACCCTAGATGCAGATGACTTTGAACCAAAGCAATGAATCAAAAATGTGGTATGAGATGCTATGATTGGATTTATGCATATGAAATGATCACAAGCCATGGTGTGAATGGGTGAGGGCAAATTTGGGGTGTTTACAAGTGGTTTTCGGCGGATTCAAATGGGTACGGCGATCTCACACAGGAGTTTCGAATGATCGTGCATCCTCTCACGTTCTCGTTTCAGTTTCAGATTTCGTTATGAGTTCACGCAGTATCTGTGAATGTGAATTTCAGATTCAAGCTCAGTTTTGAATCGCGCGTTGTCGGCTATTCAGATTTTGTTTCGATTTTGGTACCTCTGGATTTCGAATCACAGTTGGGTTTCAGGTTTAAGTGGTGGTCGGCGATTCAGAAGGTTCGAAGATGGTGGTGATGGTCTGTGGCTCCTATTGTTTTGTGAGGGTCCCCTGGCGAAGGGTGTTTTTGCGAAAGGTTTATGTGTTGATCCTTTTGAAAAGAGAAAGGTCGTGGTGTTCTCTGTTGTTTTAGATTGTGTTGGTTAAAAAAGGTGAGCTATGGTGAGTCTGAAGAAGGTTTGGGATG
This sequence comes from Lathyrus aphaca, assembly GCA_963966055.1. Classification (NCBI taxonomy): domain Eukaryota; kingdom Viridiplantae; phylum Streptophyta; class Magnoliopsida; order Fabales; family Fabaceae; genus Lathyrus; species Lathyrus aphaca. The sequence continues at coordinate 739,194,133 of OZ014519.1, read as the reverse complement.
GCGGTGAAAGGAATTGGGATTGAAGGGTTTAAGGAATTTCATCTTGTTTTTTCTGGTTCAAAAACTGCTCCCCTTTGAATCTGGTCTATAGAGTGATTTTATAGTGTGTGTTTTCTGTGGTTGTGGAGAGTGGTCGATAGGTGTAGGGTCCTTTCCCATTCTTTTTGAGAACAAGGTTGAAGAAAAAATGAAAAAAAAATCCCCCCTGTGCCGAATCCCCCCTTTCCTTTTCTTTTGAATGCTTTTCTTGTATTTTTTTCTTTTGGTATGTGCTTAGTGTCTTGCCTCTGTCACTGTACAGGAACTTTTGGCTTGTTTTGTGATGGCTTTTGGAGCAGATTGGTGGGTGTTCCAAATTGGTGTAATGGAGTGTGGTCAATGGTGCAGAGGTGGAAAGTGATCTCTTTTGTGTATTGACTGTGTATGGTTTTTATGCAACAGATCTTTGGCTAGTAGCTAAATTGGTGTAAGGATGACAGGAGCAAAGTTTGCACAATGACTTGGTTAACAGAGGAAAAAGTTGTGGTAACAAAATACTTGGGTTAAATCAACAAACTATGTCTAAAATTAGTTACATGCACCAAACTAAATAAACTAAAACAAATTTAATTAAAATAAACTGATATATTAAACTAATAAAAATCTAAAATTTAAAATTAAGCTAAATAAAAGGTTATTAGCAGTGAAAACCGTACATAAAATAAAAATAAAAATAAAAAAAATAAAAGAAAAGAAACTAATTAATATAATTATAAACTAAGATTAAGTTTAAATTGACTAATAAAATTATTAACTAAAATCAATAAATCAATACTTGAATTAAAAGTTAGATTTAAATAAATAAAGACTAATCAGGAATATAAGTTATAAAGAAAATTCTAAGTTTAAAACAATAAAAACTTCTAAATCTACACCTTGAATTAGAATTTTAAAATTACCCAATAAAATTAAATAAATTCTAACATCATCTAAAAATGAAATATTTTGTAAAGTAAGAAAGTAATTAAATAATAAAAATAAGACGAAATTAAAAAATAAATTGCACGATCATGAAAAGAAAAATAGAATAAAAAAAGACAGAAAATTAAAATTGACAGAAACTGCATGATTAATGGTTAATGAAATGTTTTAACTTAAAAAAAATGCAAAATGATTGATTTTCGATACATCGACAAAATGCGTCAGAAAATGAACAAGAATTTGAAAATCTCTGGTCAAAATTTAGGGTATGACAGTTGCCCCTATTTAATCTTCTTGAACTTGAATGTATGAATAAACAAAGTTTTCGGACATTCGAGGTGGAAGAGGATTAAATATTAAAAATACCTAAAATTTTGACCGTCATTATTTTCAATGTCAAAAATTTTAACTTATGATTCAGTCATTATTTTCAGTCTCTTTTCATTTTGATTATGATGTCAAACTTATTCAAACCTTATGGTTTTCTCACAAATATGTCTTGAGATCTTTTCGAGTTTAATCCCTTAAGTGAAATGAAACTTGTTTTTGTCTACCAAATTTTACAGTATAAACAAATTGGCACACTCAGTGAGACCCTTTTTGTGTAAAACTTTATACTTTTTTCTTTTAAAAAATTGTCTGCAAAGTTCTTCGTTTAAGAAATTTCTCAAAGTTTGAGTGTGCATGAGATTGATGAGTGGTACGATAGCCCAAAAAATACATTAGAAAATAAACAATGAGATACATTAGGAGAATGATTACTCCCATAAACAATAATAATGTAGAACAACCATATAATAGCACAAGGGTAGACACAACCACTGCAAGTTCGATTGAACCAGTCACCTCTATTGCTAGTACGACGGTCACACCGTCGATGACAGTTATGCCAACAATTGCACAAAAAAGGATAATATTTTCCCCTAAAACGACACAGAGACACCCTGTGACTCCCATACCAAATATGGCAAGTGAATTTATGCATTTTCATGAATTTCACATTGCATATGTCTGGTCGTGAACAACCTTATGGCATGCCAACCTCAATGATGGAAAATTTACATACGAATCCTTCTAAATTTGTTTACAATGATGCGAACACATATTCATCTATATTGGCACCTGGATCGACCATAGGTAATTGTGGTCAAACCATACAACCCCAATTAGGGATGAGATTTGGTTCCCAAGCAATACTAACGTTCATTACAAATTATGTGATGGCGATAAGACAACAAAATTGACGAAAGTAACCATGATATAGTTAACAAATTTACTCAACAAATGTATACTGTATTTAACCCGTTGATTCAAAATATGAATAAGAGTAACCAAAAATTGGCAACTCAAATTAATCGAACCGCTGACTTCTTTGGCGCCCATCCAACACAAGTTTGACCTGTTACACAACCTCAATTCGCCATGCCAATTCGAAATGAGGGAATAGTCCTTGAGGAATATACAGTAAATCAGCGAAACAATTTGTGCCCCATGTAGTCAAACAAGAAAGGCCTGGAGAAGCAGTAGCCCACCAGTGTTAGTGGTTAACCGAAATTAGGATGCAGACCAAGTGGTCCATAAAGTCCGACAAGAAAATCTGGTGGGAGAAAACAATCTTGCAGCCATAGTCGAAAGAATAATGGCGCAAAATGGTGTGAGTATGGGTCTACAGAGGCCAAATTATGTCTCCCTTGTCGGACGGGGGAGAGATAAATTGATTTGTGAAAGCAAGCAAAATAGCAAGATGAAATAATTGTTAAATGAAACGATTGTCGAAAGAAAGTGCAATGAAGAAGGAAAATCAACTCCTTAAGGCTAAGTATTTGTCATAACATATAAATATCATTAAAAATCATAACAGAAGATGGTTATTTATAAAGTACTAACGAAAATTCAATGATAAATTATGATTGTAATATATCGGTGAATATTCTCACACATTAACTCTTACAAAATAATTGATTTTCTTAAATAAGACTTCAAAAGTCATAATTCAAATATATTAGTAATTAGTTGACAACTTATTCATATGTGCACCCTATATGCAACTACTTAATTCCTCATGACATTTGCTATTCAAATATATTGTGAGTTTTGATAGTAACAAAAATTACTTAAAAGTTATAAGTAGATTATAACATAGATATTATGCAAAAATAAACAAGAACCTTTTAAGCTTTTTAATGTATATTTAACTAGTAACTATAAGAAGGAAAAAAAAAGATTTATTTTATTTTCTAAATAATATTTGGGAAGATATTAAATTTAGTAGTCCGTTTTCATAAGTTATACTATAAAACAATTATTGAGAAGTAAATAGATTAAAATTCATATTAAATACTATTTATAAATAAAATATATTTTCCTAATATGCATCTCAATCAAGGAATACAACATTCAAATTATTTAATTAATCTCAGAAAAAGTAGTACATAATAAAAGGCCAAGGCGAATAAGGGAAATAAGGGTATGAGATGGAATGCTATTGGTTTCAGCATTAATAAAGATGATTGATAAATATAGAATTCTACCAAAACTACAACAACATGAAGTCGTTGTAGTATAGTGGTGAGTATTCCCGCCTGTCACGCGGGTGACCCGGGTTCGATCCCCGGCAACGGCGCTTTTTATTTATTTTTTTCATCATTTCGTTTTTACACTCACACTGGACCGGGTTTTGAATCATTTTGGGCCCAATTAACTGTTTCATTTCATTTCTGGCTGTACCCACACACTAAACTAACTATACTCTTGCAACTTCTTTATTTAATAAATGTCTATTTAGAAAAAGTTAATCTTCCAAGGTTTTTTTATTTATTTACTTGTTAAATATCATTATTTAAATACATAAAATTATGGGATTCCAATTTCCAAACGTTTTGCATTCATGCATTACATTATTTTTTAACTCAATTAATAATTTTTTTTCTTCCAAATTTCAATAAATAAATATATATTATTAAAATTACAATCTCTACTATATACTCTTTCTTTGAATTATATATATATATATATATATATATATATATATATATATATATATATATATATATATATATATATATATTGATCGTACCTGAAGATCAGGATCCGATATGGCCGCATCGAGCGTGGATGAGCGTAGTTGATGATGGAGAAAAAATGGGGGTGTACCTGCAAAGGCACTCTGATGCTAAAGTCAGAAAGCGAGCAACGAGTGAGCAAGTACAATATTTTTGGGTCAAGATTTGAATACCCGACCCTCTCAAACGAGAGGGTTTATATACTGGTTCAAGTGGGTGTTTATTGGCCCAAATTGTTGGGCGCGGATCACGGATCCCGCAATAATCGACGGTGATTAGGAACTAGCCGGTGAGGCGAGAAAGTGTCCGCTCGACAGGTCCCGTGCTCGACATTGAAGTCGTCCGAACTGTGGCAAGTCGACCAGGTGATTTTGGGTCTCCGAGCATAGTTGCATATTTTGGGTCGTTGGGCCGTGAGATGTGTTTGGCTCAATCCCGAGGTTGGGCCAGTCCGGAACATGAGTCCCTCAAGTCGTTGCTTTCGGTCAAGGAAGTGATGACTTAAAGGTAGCTCGGTGCTCGGGAATATAGGCGAACGTCGGGGGATTGGCTTTCCGAGCATCAGGTCTATAGGTCGGCACAGAGGAAGTGGAAACGAAAAGGTGGCGTGTTTCAGGATTTGTGCTAATTTAATGCTCTGACGGATAGCATAGGGCCTAGCGCGTAGGCTATTATTTCCTAGGGATAAGGGTCACACTTCAGTGCACGTGCCCTTTTCCCTATAAATAGTAACGTTGTCCCACAGAGGGAACTTTTCGCTTTGTCCTCTACCTCTCTACATTGCTCGTGCAATTGTCTGTCGCTCACCGCTGTCGATCACCGCAAGCCGTCGTCGACCACCGTACTTCTCAAGTCATTTTTCTGTGATGGCGTCTCAAGGCCAAGGTTAGACATGCACTTGTTGTAGTAGTCACAGATTCGACTTCCATTGTTTAGATTAATAATTAGTTGCTTCTGTTCTAACTGTGGTTATGCTTCAATATGCAAAAGTCAATGAAGAGAGCTAGTTGGTTTATTAGTTGCAATGAATAGTGTGATACTTTTTAATACTCACACATATATGTTATTTGGTTGATGTAGGAAAGTTTCTGTTGTCTGTCACAAACACTTACAATGTTACCATGCTCTCTCTCTCTTGATACTGATTTTCTTCCAATCAAAGAATTTATAGACATATATATTTTGTTATTTTTTTATGTATTATTTACTATTCTTATGCATTTGTGTTAATTGAAACAAAATCGTGCAGCATGCCTAAATATTTGATGGTTAGTGTGTGGGGACAAATAAGCTGTAATTCTCAGCTTTCCTCACAAGGGTCTGAAAATACTCAATAGAATCATGTTCAGAAGTTGCTTTCTAAGGTTGTTGTTATGCCGCTCGCTGAGATTACCAAGCTTATTGACGTATGGACTATTTCTTCTTCATAACTTTTACTTTAATTATTTGTTAATTCTGTTGCCCATGCCTTTTGCGTTTTATGTTTTATGCTATATACGATTATTACAGATCACTTTGTGCTACTGTTGTCGAAACCAAAATTTTAGTAGCATCTTCATTTGGGTGGTATTATCGAGCGTGTCATTTATGCCCCAGGGTTGCACACGATGACAAACCTACATATCGTTGTGAAGCTGGTCATTCCATCGAAGCTGAGATATTTAGGTATGATTGCTTATGATTTGTTGTATTACTTCTCTCTGCAAGTTATATTCTTATGTATATGATGGATGATGGATACTAATTCTTATTGCCTCAATTTGCACATATCGCAGGTATAAGATAGAAATTACAGTTTGTCACTATTAGCAAAATAGCAGAAAGTTGAATTGGAAAATTCTGTAGTATTCCATATTTTCTTATGTTTACAAGAATACAAGCTGGGATTTATACAATTCAGTATTCGTTAATTTAGGCATATAAATCTCCTATAATAAAGCTATAATAAATTTATAATAAAACTGTAATCTCCTATAATTAATCTATATCAAACAAATATCCCTATAATTTCTCTTAACACCCTCCCTCAAACTCTAGTTGGTATGGTGGATGCCAAGTGGAGTTTGCATAATAAATCTTTGAAGCGCATCGGATTATGGTCTCTCATAAAAGAGGAAGATTATGGTCTTGAATTCAAAATTTATTGGGGCAATTTTTTTTCTTCTATTTTTTAAATGTTTAAATATCCTAATAAACATTTTTTAGACAAAATCCAAATAAACATTTTAAATTCCATAATTAATTGATGAACAAAGGGGCCAAAGAATAAACTGAAATTCACTCGCATTACTCATTATTATAAGTGTATTTAATCCTATAATATATTAATAATTTATTATATTTGTTTTTATTGTTTTAATCCTAGAAATTATGTGAAACTCAGCCACTCATAAAAAATACAAATAATATAAAATAAGTAAATATTTTAAATAAAGCACATCACACAGAGAGAAGAATATAAAAGCAACTGTGCTCCCTTCCATCACGTTTGTAGAAAAGTATAACAATATCTGACGTTTGTTTAAGTGAACAAATAGAAAAGAAACTGTTAGCACCAAATGCCAAAATTTTGTTTTGTTTTTCTTCATGAAAATTGCTCAATAAAGAATTGAGAACAGAAATCTTAGATATACATGAATATTCATGCATGCACTTAGTAAATTGAGCTCAATACGTTGTCTGGTTTTCCATTGATTAATTCCAAATTCGTCATTTCCCATGTCCCAACATGAATAAATGTTTCTACACTTGTCAAAGACATATATACTTTTATGCTAGCGTGTCATTTGGTCATAGTGCAATCTAAGAGGCGAGATATTAAGAATTTGTATTTAATAGAAATTGAGTATATGTCCTTACAATTATAGAAGTGTCCGGTCCTCTTATATTCTAGAAAATCAATCTCATCGTTAATAGTTTCTTGTCATAAATTTGTATCCAGAGATGACAAGATTTCTTGAAGATTTGTTGGATCTTTTTCCATTGTATAGGCCGCATAATCGGGCCCATAATATTTAACAGATCTTACTTGTTCACTTTGTCGAAGTTCAGTTTCTACTTTGTCGTTGCTTTCGGTGTTTTTTATCACAGAAATGTGATTCGATTCAGTGCCCACACTATTTCTCGATTTGTAAGGAATTTTGTCTTCATAGATGTTCCGGACTAAGCCTCCAGACTGTATTGGGCTACGACCCAATATGTCGAGCAGAGACCCATGTGCTCAGGCCGGTACGTCTGAGAGACGGGACAAGGGCGCTTAACGGTCGGGCACATATCCTAGATGTCGGACACACATTTAGAACGGGCAGAGAACATGTCAGCCAGTTCACTTGCCACATCACCCAACTGTCCCCCATTATCTCCTGAAAGATAGAGGCAGTTGAACCATGGACCTGACCACTTAGCTAGGTCTTCACGCTTCTCACGCGTTCCTTGGCAATTCTTCCTTGGGCCTAACTGATCCAGCCCAAGGAAGGACCTTGGCCCAACGCTGGGGGATTCTCTATAAATACCCTTTTTCACTAAAGGGTCAGGTATTCTGATTCCATTCTTCTAACTTACATATTTGTTGTACCTCTATTAACTTTGGCATCAGAGCGCCTTGCAGGTACACCCCATTGTTGGAAGACCCTCCTGATCAGGTAAGATCAATAGAATTCAACATCATTTGATTTTATGATCCCTTTAGCATTTAGGTCACAACACTTATATGCCTTACTGTTTGCTACATTCCAAATGAATACACATCCATAGGCTTTACTAGCGAGTTTAACTCGCTTCGGATTTCGAATTCTGACTTAAGTCAAACAACCCCAAATTCTAAAGTAAGACAAGTTTGATTGTCTTTTCTTTAATATCTAATAAGGATATATATATATATATATATATATATATATATATATATATATATATATATATATATATATATATATATATATATATATATATTTTAAACTTTGGAGTTCTATTCAGGACATATAAACCATTCATTTCAGGAGATTATACTACATTCGTTTAATGTATTATTCCATATTATTTAAAAAAAATCATTAAATAAACCAAAATCATATTGAGTTCATTTATCACTACGAAACCTCTTAATTTTCTTACTGAATTGATTTTTAATTTCATTTACAAAAATATCATTCTTAGTGATGGTGTACAAATCTACCCCAATAGAGTGCTAAACCCTGCCTCATTTAGAAGAAAACCAAAAACTCTATTCTTTATAATCTCTAAAGTATGCATGACACCCTTCAAGATTAAAGTTTTTTCAGAGATAGACTCTGCTCCACTTCTCCAATACCGACAACATTAATGGAGTGGGCAACTTCTAACGACACTTTCATATTCGTGTATGCTTTGAACATTGCACACTCATCTAACAAACACAACGAGAGGAACCAATGTCTAACCATCAATTATCAGATTCACCAATCATGTTGGTTTTAGCGATCAAAGTAATAAATTGCTCATCAGTCATGTTAACTTGTTCATTAGGGGAATCACAAGGTTTAAGCCCGGTCTTACATGTCTTAATCATATGACCTAGTTTTCACAACTGAACCAAGAGAAAACATCAATGTCATTTCTGTATGGTGGTTGTTGCTGCCTATCAATTGGAGTAATTGTGGCCCTTGAAGGATTTTCATTCTTAATCTGATTCAAAACATTACCGTTCTGATTCTTTTAATCATTTTCCAAATGACTTCAGAACTACACCAATTTTTTTTCCTATTTGAAACAACCAAGACTTTTCTTTTTGATATTGTCTCTAAGATTCATCTTCAACTCGAAGGAAAATAATCAAACTCTCAATAAAATATTCTTTTGTCTTGTGGTGAAGCAATTTTTTTTTTAAATTTCAAACTAGTGGGAAATTTGTCAATAATAAAAGAAATTTGAATTGATTTATCAAAACACATACCTTTTGTGATAATCTTAGAATCAATCTTTTGAAGTTCGTAATATTGAGCCTCCACGAACCTTTCATTTATGCCATCTGATACTTTAAGTAGAGGATTACGACATACTTCTTTGTTCCAACTATTTCAGTATTATATTTCTTTTGTAGAGCTTCCGATACATGTTTAACAATCTCGAAATTATTGTAGTAATCATACAGATTGTTAGCGAGACCATTCAGAATGTGGTTTTTGCAATGATAATCATTATCTTGTCAGGTGGGTATTTCTTTTCTAAGTTGTAAATCATTCGCTTTAGCTTTTGCAGCAGAGTCTAATTTAGACGAGTTCATAGTTCTGTCTGAATTCACAGTCTTGTTACCATAATTTGTTCAGTTGATTCAGAAGGAACAATAAGAATGTCCTCAGCCAAAAAGTGGGCAACCTTGGATTGTTTGTTTTTTGAAATTAATAATACATCTTTGTTTCAACAAAAAAAAGACGTGGACAACCTTTTTGAAGGTTAAGAAATATTTTATTTTATCTTGCCAATGTTTGAGGTGAGAACCCTAAAACTTAAATGGTTTGTCAGAGACAACGATCGCAAAATTACTAATAACTTTTTCAGTAGTGATGGTAGTTTTTTGAATGTCTTAAAATTGTTTTTTTTAAATAACCACATAAAAAGTTACCGAGTGAGTCACAAAAGAGTTCACTATCTATGAGATGTTTCAGGACACAACCCAAAAATATGTAAAGCAGTCTAACTACCACGACGTCTTCGGAATAAAATAACTCAATTATATATTGTACAATTACTACTTGCATGATAGATAATCGGTCTAGATATTTGGTATGACGACCCGTCGTAATAATTTATCAAACCTAGAGAAATTCCGATAATCCGTCAAAGAAAGTTCAAATGGTCATTTGACCACTCAAAATAATTTTTCAAAAAGGAGAAATTCAAGTAATTCTCCTAAGAGAATCCATAAATTAATATGTGTAATTTCTTAACTCAAACAATGAGTAATTAACATAATTCTCTTTAGAAAATACTCAAAAAAATTCAACGGGTAGAAAGAAAAAGGGGAGGGAGGGAGTTGACGCTTTGACAATTCAAAAGACACAAAGATATGAACAGGGCTGACCCAAGAGTTGACGTTTCACTATTAAATTCAACGTTAATCATCATTAGACCAACTAACTATTAACTATTGATGACTTTGTGATCTTTTAGTAAAATTTTAATTTTTTCAAATATAATGAAAATCACTTTAATGATAATATAAGTGACATCCAAATAATTACAAATTAGATTTTTTTTTTTAAATGGACAACAAAATATTGAAATTGGGTGTCATTCTTTTTTGATATATATATATATATATATATATATATATATATATATATATATATATATATATATATATATATATATATATATATATATATATATATATATATATATATATATATATATATATATATATATATATATATATATATATATATATATATATATATATATATATATATAAAATGATATGAACTCTATTCCATGATGCGAGTCTCAAATTTGGTGGAACACACTTTAATAAAAATCAAAATAAAAGTTATATGAACTCTATTCCAACATGCATAATTTCACTTCACTTTCACATTCCATTTGTTGCATAATTCATCTCATACACAAATTCCATTCTTAAGGTTGAAATTTCAAGCTCACAAAAACAATTAACAATTCACATAAAAGAATCTATTTCAAATTTAATTTTTGTTGTCTTTCTCCACCTTTTTTGGAAGATTCTTTAGGCATATAAAAGCAATGATATTTGTATCTCCCACTTTTCTTCCTTTCAAGAATATATAATCCATCTGCACCCACCTTTTCTACCCTTCATTGCTCATGCTTTGTTGAACTCTTCATTTATACATGGAGGCTGTTCTTCAGTCAAAAGGGTTTCTCTCTCTTCCCATAAACCCCAAAAACAGATTCTTAAACCCATCACATGGCTTAAAGCATAGATTTTTCTCACCAAACCCCAAAATCCTTGGTGGGTTTTCTCTAATTAATGATGGGTTGCATAAACTCAATAACTCTACCTTAAAAGCTAATACCTTTGATAAAAAAGACAAAAGCTTTTTCATATGCAAAGCTGAAGCTGCTGCTATAGGTGGTGGTGATGGGGAAGCAGTTTTTGAGGAACCTGAAACTGAGAAACCAAAGTTTTTGGGTGTTGAAGTTACCACACTCAAGAAGATTATACCTCTTGGAATGATGTTCTTTTGTATCCTATTCAATTACACAATTCTAAGAGACACAAAAGATGTTCTTGTTGTTACTGCTAGAGGAAGTAGTGCTGAGATTATACCTTTTTTGAAAACTTGGGTGAATCTTCCTATGGCTATTGGGTTCATGTTGTTGTACACAAAATTGGCTAATGTTTTGTCAAAACAAGCACTTTTTTATTCTGTTATTGTTCCTTTTATTGCTTTCTTTGGTGCTTTTGGGTTTGTTTTGTATCCTCTTAGCAACTATATTCACCCTGAGGCATTTGCTGATCACCTTCTTAACATCCTTGGACCGCGGTTTCTCGGTCCACTTGCAATTATGAGAATTTGGAGTTTTTGTTTGTTCTATGTCATGGCTGAATTGTGGGGGAGTGTTGTGATTTCTGTCTTGTTTTGGGGGCTTGCCAATCAGGTAGTTTCATCTTTTTGACTTTGATACTTTGTTGCTATTTGTTCTTTTTTGGATTGCTTTGGTTCTGTTATAATCTGTCATATCATATGATCATTTTTTAGTCTGGTATCCTAAACTAATCTTGTCATCTTAGTATTACTCTCGTTAAGGCGTTTATCGGAGCCAGCTCATTATGCAGTACTTAGTGTCTGTGAAGGAGAAATGAGAATACTAACTTTTTTCGTGTAGATAACTACGGTTGATGAAGCAAAGCGATTCTATCCATTGTTTGGACTTGGGGCCAATGTAGCCCTTGTATTCTCCGGGAGGACGGTGAAGCACTTTTCTAATCTGAGGAAAACTTTAGGTCCTGGTGTTGATGGTTGGGCCGTCTCTCTAAAAGCAATGATGAGTATTGTTGTTGGTATGGGTCTTGTTATCTGTTTTCTCTATTGGTGGGTGAACAATTACGTTCCTCTTCCTGCTCGTAGCAAGAAGAAAAAGGTACTCTTTTCGAACAAAAGTAATAATATATCATTCCTCTAATTTTGACTTTCATGCTAAATTGTATAGGAATTTTGTTTTTCCCTTGAAATCTGGATTTTAATCTAGTATTTAGACAAGGTTTCGTTTTTATGGCATGTTTGGCTCAAGTGTTTGTATATGAAATTGAGAAAATCTATGTAAGTAAATCAAGATATAATTTGCGTGCAACTGCAGAGACTATAACTGAAACGAATGACATTTTACATTGGTATGCATTGTTTCAGGAGAAGCCTAAAATGGGAACAATGGAGAGCTTGAAGTTCTTGATGTCTTCAAGATATATAAGGGATCTTGCAACTTTAGTGGTTGCATATGGAATAAGCATTAATATTGTTGAAGTTACATGGAAATCAAAGCTCAAAGCTCAAGTAATATATAACTTTTTTCACTTTTAAATTTCTTGCCATTTTGTTGTGTGCCTCTTTTTACCCCTCACTCTCACCTTTGCGAATTGTGCAGTTTCCTAGCCCGAATGAGTACTCATCCTTTATGGGCGACTTCTCAACTGCAACCGGAATTGCTACCTTCACTATGATGCTTGTGAGCCAATTTATATTCGGCAAATATGGATGGGGAGTTGCTGCAAAGATCACACCTACCGTATTGCTTATGACTGGAGTTGGTTTCTTTTCTCTCATATTATTCGGCGATCCACTCGCACCCGTTATTGGAAAGCTTGGATTGACTCCACTGCTAGCTGCTGTATATGTTGGTGCCTTGCAAAACATATTCAGCAAAAGTGCAAAGTACAGCTTATTTGATCCATGCAAAGAAATGGCCTACATACCCTTGGATGAAGATACCAAGGTTTGGGACTCTAAAATTACGCGGCTTTAAAAATTCGAGCCTTAATAAACACATGTTAAACTTTTTGTTGTAGGTGAAAGGGAAGGCAGCCATTGATGTTGTGTGCAATCCATTAGGAAAATCCGGCGGTGCTCTGATTCAACAGTTCATGATCCTAACGTTTGGTTCACTAGCTAATTCAACTCCATACTTAGGAGGTGTTCTTCTTGTGATTGTTCTTGCATGGTTATCAGCAGCCAAGTCACTTGACACTCAGTTTACTGCGTTGCGTCGTGAAGAAGAACTCGAGAAAGAGATGGAAAGAGGAGGTTCTGTTAAGATACCAGAAGTGGTGGCTGAGAGTGAAGATGGAAATGATTCTGTTGCATCTAGAAGTACAGAAGCAAGTGACTCTTCAACTAGTCCATCTGAATCTTCAACTCCACACAATAATCAGTTTTAGTTTGCAGTTCTACAGGTAGAACTAGTTGATAGAAAGAATAAGCAACAGTCATGAAAGAAATGTAGGTGAAACTGTAAGTTGTAGGTTTTATCTGTGTATATAGAATAAGTTTGTTTTCACTTTGCTTCAAGTCCTGTTATAATCAATTTTTTAGTCACCATATATAAGTGATGAATGTGTTAGTTTTGAGATAATGCAAATATATAAGAAAAGTCTTAGAGTTGCTAGTTTGGCAACAATTTAGTGTAAGTATCATAAAATCCAATACCTTCAATCTGTGTAAAACTTTTGCCAATAAATGTGCATTTATATTTTTCTATGATGTCATTAGTCTTGTAATTTACCTTGAAAACTCATTCATATTCTATGAGTTGTTGCTACAAGGAAGGTAGTGAGGACTTAAGTATTCCTCTATTTAGTGCATTTTTAGTTCAGAATTTTTGGTCCTGACCCAACATGGATGTGTAGAAGTGTGCCTTAAAATCACAAAGTGTTGAAAAGAAAGAAAAATATTCTTCGAGATTGTCACAAATCAGAATGTCAGAAAAAGAGCAAAAAAGTAGATGGAGAATGACAAAATTACAGACCGGTGGGGCAGTCGGCTGGCTTGAGCCAGGTCAGCGGCTAATCATAGCCAGGAATAGCTGGATGGAGCCAAACCGATAATTTGATGGAGTCGGGTCAGCGGCTGGCTGGAGTCGGGCGGGGCGAATGCCTGAAGTCGCGCGACAGTAAATGACAGCAAATCCGATTAGACGGAGGCGGTGGTCTTCGGCCATCGGGTCTGGTTTGGGCAGTTCATTGGTATTGGGCTTTGTTGTTTAAGTTTTCAGATTCGTTCGTTAATTGGTTGTGTTTTTTTTTGCTATGGATTTGTTGGGTTTAAATATATATGTACATACGTATCTCTATCATTCTGATAGATTCTGAATAATATTGATAGAGAAAGGGGAAATAATACACATACACAATAGTTTATTCTGAATAATATTGTAGTTATGCAAGGAATAACTTCCTGCAAAAGTAGTTACAACTGCAACAATTATAGAAATATAATTAACTATATACAACCTCTAGGATTAGAGAACCTAGTCTCTCCCAAACCAATCAATAACAAACTGAATGAGACTTTCTCATTCTTTATTCTACTTAAATACATTACATTTAACAATATAATTTGGGCTTAATTCACTGGACCTTGGGCCTACGCCTAACATAAACATTAGTAATTGGAGGTCTACTAACAATACTCCCCCCAAAAGTTTCACCTTGTCCTCAAGGTGAAATTCAGGAAATTGGTGTTTGATAACCTCAAATGTTTTCCAAGTTGCATCAAGTTCTGGTAAGTATTTCCATTGAATGAGCACCTCCACGACATTGGCAACATTAGTACGGACATCCATGAGAACTTGGGGTCTACTTGAAGTTCAAAATCTTCTGACAGCATACGAGGTTATGGTTGAGGATTTAGGACTGGTGTGATAACTTTCTTCAGCAAAGAGACATGAAAGACGGGATGAATCTTACTTTCAGCAGGAAGGTCTAATTGATAAGCAATTGAACCGATGAGTTTAATAATTTGATAAGACCCATAAAAACGAGGACTAAGTTTTTCATTTATCTTATTTGCCAACGACTTGAGTCTATAGGGCTGCAACTTGAGATAAACCCAGTCCCCAACAACAAAGGAGACATCTCGCCGATGTTTATTGGCTTGAGTTTTCATCCGGTTCTGGGCTCTCTCTAAATTGGAACTAAGGTCATGCAAAATAATGTATCCTTCTTGAGTCAACCTGTTAACTTCCCCCACCGCGGAAGGCGTGGTGGTTCCTTTAACTAAATGTGGTGGATCACAACCATATAAAGCGCAGAACGGAGTGATTTTGGTCGAGTTGTTGTAATTGGAGTTGATCCAAAATTCTTCCCAACCCAACCATTTGACCCATTGTCGTGGTTTATGCCCGGTTAAACATCTCAAATAGATCTCCAAGCACCTCTTTGTGACCTTAGTTTGACCATCAGTTTGAGGCTGATATGCTATACTGAACTTCAATTTAGTGCCAGCCATCTTGAATAATTATGTCCAGAAATGACTCAAGAAAATCTTGTCCCTATCAGAGACTATGGTGGAAGGGAAACCATGCAGTCTAACAATTTCTTGTAGGAAGATTCCTGCTACTGATTTAGCAGTAAAAGTATGGCCAAGAGGCAAGAAATGAATGTATTTAGTGAGTCTGTCAATCACCACTAGATAGCATTCTTACCTTGACTTTTGGGAAGCCCTTCAATGAACTCCATTGAGATATTGGCCCAAACTTGAGAGTGAATTAGAAGCGGTTGGAAAAGACCAACAGAGGATAAGGTTTCATATTTATTTTGTTGGCAAATGGAACAAGAAGCCACAGAATTCTGAATATCATTCTTCATGCCTTCCCAAAAAACAAAGGCACATAACCGTTTATAAGTGCGGAAAAATCCCGAATGAACACCTACGTTAAGAATGTCATCCCATGCATTACATACATAAAATGACCTCGCTTAAAACTAACTTTGCCTTTTCAGGATAGTTTGTGATCAGAGGGACATTGTCGACTCCTAGAGACAGTTCATAGACGATCGAAACGAATATCTAGTTTTGATACTTAGTTCAAGATATTTTCCCAGAGACAGTTCAGAGACGATCAAGACGAAGATCTAGTTCTGATACTTAGTTCAAGGTATTCTCCAAAGATAGTACAGAGACGATCGAGATGAAGATCTAGTTCTGATACTTAGTTCATGATATTTTTCCAGAGACAGTTCAGAGACGATCGAGACGAAGATCTAGTTCTGATACTTAATTCAGGATATTTTTTTCCAGAGACAGTTCAGAGACGATCAAGACGAAGATCTAGTTCTGATACTTAGTTCTAATATTTTTCCGAGATAGTTCAGTGAAGATTGAGACAAAGATCTAGTTTTGATACTTAGTTCAGGATATTTTTCTTTTCAGAGACAGTACAAATACGATCAATACGAAGATCTAGTTCTGATACTTAGTTCTGATATTTTTCTGAGACAGTCCAGAGACGATCAAGATGAAGATCTAGTTCTTATACTTAGTTTAAGATTTTCTTTTTCTAGAGACAGTACAGAGACGACCGAGACGAAGATCTAGCTCTGATACTTAGTTCTGATATTTTTCCGAGACAGTACAGAGACGATCGAGATGAAGATCTAGTTTGGATACTTAGTTCGGAATACTTTACAGAAACATTACAGAGACGATCGAAACGAAAATCTAGTTCTAATACTTAGTTCGGGATATGTTACAGAGACATTTCAGAGACGGTCGAGACGAAGATCTAGTTCTGATACTTAGTTAAGTAACATTTAGATAGATTCAAGTGTAGACACATTTTGATACTCCTATCAACAAACACTTTGGATGGCATATATAAGCCCATATCCAGTTACTCTGAATGGCATCTTTAAGCCCATTCAAGCAATACATTCAACCAACAGTGTTACTTCATGCACCGGCGAGTGCAAATTTTTGGGCTTAAGTGTTCAATCATCTTTCACCTTCAGGTCACGAATGACGTACATGCCAATCTAACTCCTCGGGTTTTAGAAAATTGAACAGGGGAAGCTGTTATACCCCAAAATTTGCCCTCATATCTTGAAGACAATATACCTCAAGAGGTTACACTAAACACGAGTTGTGTTAATTTAAGTTGAATTTTATGAATTCGTTGCGTAGTAATGAAAGTTGTTTATTTTAAAGATTAATCAGGTGCTTGTATGTGTTGTTTAAGTCGAAAGTGTAGCATTCCATTTTTTGTTGGAAATTTTATAACTCTGAATTTGTTATTAATTGACGGGTAAAAATGAGGTGTTACACAATGCCTGCAATTAAGCCCTCTTAACCTTTGTAGAACCTTGATACTTCCTACACATAGAATTCCAGGCATCCTTTTTTTTGTATCGTGAATCAAGATTGTTTCAAGAATTGTCTGATCAATTGCTTGAAACGAGTAATTCTTGGCTTTAAGATCTTTGAGCTTGCTCTCTTTTGCGGGTTTTCTTTGTTCTGGTGTTGCATCTAATGGTGTAACGATTACTTCATGCTCAACCAATTCCCAAGAATCTTTGGATATTGTTGGAGTAACGATTATTTCTCCATAAACGTATCCAAATGATCATATAATCCATCGAATTTAGAAATTGTTCGAGTAAAGAACTTTGATGAATCAGCCATGGAAGGAACTCATAAGGTGAGACAAGGAAGAGGAAGAAGATAATTAAATATAATTGAATCAACTGCTTTTCTTGTCTTGAATCATAAATAGCAATTTTGGATTGAAGGAAGCACATCTGAATTAAGAACCATTGCTCCTGATACCATTTATTAGAATGTAGGGGGTGGGGGGGGGGGAACTCTCATATGATATTACCAAGTAATAATCTTATATACAAAGAGAGGGATAACTTGCATATCAAGCAACCACACTATGCTAACTAACTAACATATAACTAACTGAGAGTTAGGTATATAACTATTCGAATAAAAAAAGACTAAGTTGATCATCTCATTTAACTTCTTTAATTATAATGTTGCAATTTTATTGTTGTTGAGTAGGGGAGTCCGCGATGCGGTTTGGGCGGTTTTCACGCAAAAAATCATTCGAACCACAAGAGAAAATAGCATGTGGTTTGGTTTGGTTCGGTTGACTTTAAGAAATAAAATTGAACCAAACCAATGCGGTTTGGATTGGTTCGGTTTGTATTTAGTCATTCATACATTATCAAATAGCAACAAAACTCGTCATATTTAGATAATAACTTCTCATTCAATATACAAAAATAAGATTAGACAAAAGTGGAATAAAAACATAAAATGGTAGTATAAAAAAATATCAAAAATATTATAATAAAAAGAAAAAATGGAGGAGAGGAAAGATTATAGAAGATGAAAAAGAAAGATCATAAGATATGCGATATTATAGAAGAAAGGTGCGATAAAAACGTAATTGGAAGAGAAAACAATAATATAAAAAGGAGAAGATGAAAATGAAAAAGAAATAACATAAGATAAGAGAAATTAGAGTAGAAGAGATGAGATGTACATAGCAAATATGATGTGAAGAATGTGCGATGCTACTCGAAGATATTTGAGAAGGTTGAAACTAAAACCCTAAGAGTGAGTTAGAGAATATTTGTATGGTTAAGGCATAATATGTTTGATTTTTGGGTTGAATGTGAGATAAGTGAAGTTTGGGTTGTAACTAGGGGTGTAAGCGGATCAGAAAAAACTAATTAAACCAATAATCCAAACCAAACCAAACCGAAAAAATCGATTGTTTTTGGTTCAGTTCAAAAACCGAAACAAACCAATAAAAATCGAGGTGGTTTGGTTCAGTTTTCGGTTTTAGTTTTTAGGAACCGATGACTTTAAATATATACTTAATCTTTTATTTATCCCATTAATAAGCCCAAATTTTGTATCGATCCAATATTTCTCCATCTTTATTTACACTCCTTTTCTTTGATATGTAACCAAAACCAAACATAAAAAATAGAAACCATAAGCCATAAAAACTTGTTCTTACAATTGTTTCTCTCGCCACCGTCATTCTTATATGTTATGGTTTCTTTAGTCATCTTCAAGTTCTCTCTGTCACTTTTCATCTTCTTATCTTTTATGTTTCTTCTTCAACGAATTTCCTTCAAGTTTTGTTACAAAATAGTTTTTATGTGTATTTGAGATGCTAAACATGTTAATTTATGTGTATTGAAATTTGTCTTTATTGTTGTGTTTTATTTGTTTTCAAATTTCTTCCCAACCTTCTCATGTCAAGTGTCAATTTTTGTATTCGAAAGTGAACTTATTTCATAATGCAATAAAAATTATGGAAATGTTTCGTATGAATTAAGAACAACTTGTAAGTTGTTTGAAAAGTAGAGCGTGAAATATATCATATGAAATGTATTATTTTAAAAAATAATAGCATAAAATAAATCAAACAATATTAGAGAAAATGATACACAAATGAATATAATGCTTAGAAAAAAATGTTGTAAACCGATCAACCAAACCAAACCGAACCGAATCAAACGGGTTAGTTTGGTTTGGTTCCATTTTTAAAAAACACTAAAAACCAAACCAAACTGATGAAGATATCATCGGTTTGGACAATTCTTTGACTAAAAACTGGTCCAAACCAAACCGATTACACTCCTAGTTGTAACATAATGCAGTTTGGTTTGGTTTAGTTTGGTTTACAAAATGCAAACCGCAAACCGAACCGCGCGGTTTTGTTAAAAAATGACTCAAATACATCCGAACCAAGTGCGGTTTTTTGCGGCTTCGGTTTGGTTTTGTTCGGTTTGCGGTTTTCTGTTGGGTTGGTTTGGTTTTGAACACCCCTGAGAAATTCGATGTTGGAATTTGGGACGAGAATAAATTGGAGCGAATTAGACTTTGTCAAGCTTAAATCTGATGTGCTAAAAATATCAAAACTTATGTCTACACTTTAAAAATTCATAAATTTTGTTTAGACTTAAGTCTGACATTTTCAAATGTCTTATTGACATACCGGCATCCTTAAAAATCTATTGTATTTGAACATCTATAAATATACAATTTAATTAATATTTAAATAGACTAAAAAAATTAAAAGAACAATAACATTAAAAACTTATTTGTATTGACTTATTTGAATTTATAAAAAAATATATATGTTTTTTAAAATTATTTATTTGGAAAAACTTAAAAAAAAAGAAGTTTTATAACAATGCTTATAATGTATTTTAAACTTATTTTCTTTTCTTAAGTTCTTTAAAATAACTAAATTATATTTTTATATTTTAATTCAAATACAATAATATAATAATAATAATAATAATAATAATAATAATAATAATAATAATAATAATAATAATAATAAAAGTTTTGATATTTATTTAAATAGATCGATTTGATATCATTAAAAGCCTTTAATGAAATATAGCTTTTTCGTTAAATAGACCAATAAATATTTAGTTAAAAAAAAAACTTTGGTCACCTCGACCTGTGTAGCTAGGACGCAAGTTTCTTTTAAAAACCCCTACTTAAAAATAATATTTAGCTAACAATAAATAAAAATTTGTTTGAAAAGGAAGAAACGAAAAAAAGGGGTTCACGAGATAATTTGTGAGATGTTTGGGATGCAAAACATAAAGAAAGTTTGTCATTTACATGTAGGGTAGGAGAACCTTCATATCTAGGTTTCCACCATTATATACCAAGTCTCAACTATCAATATAACTTGAATAGAGAAAACAAAACAGTCTCTTTCATGTTTGAAAGTGTTTCTCTTTTCAATGATGTATGTATCTAAGGATATTAACAATTTGGTCTCTATCATAGGGGTCCTATTTCTTTGTCAACACCTTTTTTCCTTGATTCTCTCTCACCCAAAGATAAATATATCTAATTTTTATCTTTTTCTACTTTATAATTGATTTACTAATTAAGTTTGAATAATGGAAATTGTGAGAGTTTAAACTAGAAACTAAAACCTCACTAGGGTTATCATATATTTATAAAGATTTTGTTTTTCACATACCAACAAAACAAAATCTTTATTACTCTCATTTATGTGATGGAAACTGCTGACCAAATCATGTTTTTAATATATTTTTATTCTACCACTTTTTTTTTAAAAAATAAATATGTAAATCCTATTTCAAGTGATAAAAATAATTATTATAGCACATTCTCTCTCTCTTTATCGCTTTCTAACAATTTTTAGTGATATTTAAAAAATTGTAATATAAATTATATTAATAAAATCAAAGGAGAGATTGAACTAAAATAAATGAAATAGATAGAGATTCAATGTTATATTTTAAAATGTCTTCATATTTTTATCAAATAAACAATATTTTGTATACTTTTTGATGGTGAATTTATGTGAATTCATATTATATTTGTAAGAAAATAAAAGCTAATATTTATTCTCTTACATATTTATTTATTTTTAGAAAAAGAACTACGAATATTGCGTGTTTTTTCTATCAACACCTCTAAAATAAATTAGTTGCCACACAATAATATATGGCTTGTTTGCATGTTTTAAGTTTAGACAATCAATAAAATATATTTAAATGTAAATATAAATTTGGTATTGATATAAAATATATTTATATATGTATTTAAATTTGAAATTTGTTGTTAATTTTAAAATGAATAATAATTATATAAATTTAATTGTATTTAAATACAAAGTGAAAAAAGAGACTCATGAGATGAAAGAAAAAAAGAATATTTAATATTTAAAAATAAAGTTTTTATCTTTCAAATTAAGGTAATTATTGATTAAAATAAAATATGTATTGTGTTTATATTTTATATTGACTCGTAAAATAAAAAATTTATTTGATAAAGTATAAAATTATAAAATGTATTTATATACATATGTATATTCGAAATGAGTTATTTAATTGTAAAATGAATAATAATTATACAATCTCAATTGTATTACATAATCATGCAAAAAGAAAAAAATGACTCGTGAGATAAAGAAAGATAAAAAAAATTGATGCGATAATGACTCGTGAGATAAAAAAATATTTGATGAGATATAATTTGTATTTAGATACAAATTCAAAATTTAAAATGTGCTTAATTGTAAAATAAACAATAAATTGTCTATCAAATTAAAATAATGATTGATTAAAATAAAAGAGATTGTATTGATAATGACCTGTGAGATAAATAAAATTTTAATTTTATTAAAATTAAAAAAATAGATTATATTGTATTTTTAGTGATAATAAATAAATAGAGAGAAAAAAATTAAAATGAAAGTGAGAAAGTGTGAGAAATTTGAATAAAGAGAGAATTAATGTATGTAATCTTTAATTGTGGTTTAATTTATGGAGGTTGATCAATGTGTGTCACTTGTCATGATATAATAGAATAAGAGAATGCAAAAAGTAAATATTAGTTGATTACCAAAATGCATTTTTGTTAATGTAAATAATTTGTGATGAAAGAATAATTTTGATAGTTCATGCAATTGAATTATAATAGATAGATATTAGAAGAGGAAACATGTCATCATAATTTTAAGCATTTGATTTTTTTTTTTTTTCCAACATATGAGATTATGAGACATCCTTATGAAATTTAAAAATGTCATTCGCATGTTAGGAGATTGAAATTGGAACGTATCAATTTAATAACAAAATAACTTTATTGGAACGTTTCCATTGGATTTTTGAAATAGGAGTATTTTGTATTATTGTTGGTGTTTGGAAAAAAATTCCTTGTATTATTTGTAGTGTACAACTAGTATCCTCATTAATTAAAGTCTTGCTTATAAAAAATGAAAGTCTTGCTTATAAAAAAAACCTCATTCTCCTCAAAATTAATCCAGATATTAATCTCCAAATAAATCAAGGGTGAATTCGGATAACAATCTCTACACCAAATCTTATTTGATAAATTTCTTATAAACAACATATTTTAATAAACATGATATACAAAACATACATAAATGCTATTTGATTAACCCATATATTAAGTCAAAATGGTGGTAAGAATGTCGCCATCATACATCATCTATTATCCAAAATCCAAACATCATTGTTCACAAAATACAAATTATCAAAATATTAAGATCAAAATGCAAAAAAAAAAAAAAAAAAAACAACTACTAGATATATATTTGACCCCTAGTTCCTCCTTTATCTTCTATATTACAAGTCATTTTGTGCCTCAACTATCATGGCTTATATCGTGTCCATTCTAGAAGTGCCTTCTTGAAACTCTCCTATCTCTATGCTCGCCCTCCCAATGGCTACAATACGTTGACAAATTGGCAACACGTCAATGGCATGACTTTCCCTAGCTTGTTCGTCTTCTAATTGTTTAATTTCAATTCCTTGTGTTGAAGTAGATTGTTCGACAGAGACAAGAAAGTTTTCAAATAGCCTAGTGTGTTTGTGTGTGTGTGTGTGTCTGTGTGTGTCGAAACACCTAGTTGTCGAAGTGTTGAGGAGTTAGTCTCGACATGAATTTTATCTTTAACATAATTTTGTAGTGTAAGCATAAATATGTATTTTAGGCTTTTTATTTTTGGGCTTTACTTAGGGAGCAAGCAAGTCAAATCTATAAATAAGGAGTAACCCCTATTTTTGTAATTTGATTCACTTGAATAAAATTGTAGCTTTGAGACGAGAGACTTACTCAGCAGAAATTCTTCTTCCCTATTTTCGTGAAACCCCCTAAACCTCTTATTCTTCTTCTTCTTACCCAATTTAATTTTTTATTTCTATTTCATCACCATTGTGCAGTGATACAATCTTACAACCAAGGTTGGTTGATTCACTCGAGTGAAGAGTGAAATACAAGAGGGAATTTGATTGGTGTGATTGAATATTGTTCATCAAGATTGATTCGGAGTTATTCAAAGTCTTGGGTTTAATTCCAACACTAATATCTCTTGTTGAGCTTACATAGGCGGATCTCCCTCTGTATCTGATGTTATGTAAGGATGTGACACTTTATAAAATCATTGGATGTAGTTGTATACCGTATTTCATGGCTGATGAGCTGGCACACAGCGTACATCCGCGGGGACCATATGATTATAAAACACCTCAAATATAGCATTGACATCTATGTGCATGACTTGTTTAGGTAAATATGAATACATCAGTTGTAATCCATAAGTTAGCCATCCGGTGTATAAGGCTACCATCTCTAAGAGGCTTGTTTGACGGTGATAGGCATATGTCATGAAGCAAATGTCATCTTCCCTAATGCAATCAAGATAAACTCAGAACAACTTAATCGTCTGATTCCCTCTGAGTGAGATGATGGAACAATCACATATCAAATCCTGAGAGTAGTCTTCCATACATGCTCATCCTGAGAGATGCGTAAAGTGTTGGTGGATTCATGTCTGAAAATGATTGAGATTAAATATTAGTAACGGAGTAACACAAGTATTATGAAAAATTAGTAACAGTAAAGGTGAAAAATATTACCGTAATTAAATAGTTATAATGAAGGAATATCTGATATGTTAATATCATATTGATGCTAATTGATATGTTGAGTCATCATTCCAATCATAATCCTATGATTGATTATTTTTCTGTCAATTGTCTTTAATAGCCTAATCATGTATAAGTTGTACATATCAATTATTAGCCTTATTTTAGGATCTGTTTTAATTGCTCCTGTAACTATTTATGTACCTGTAATTGTTTCAGTAAATTAGTAAAAAGGAAATACAATGTTTCATACTGTATTAAAATATGGCATTAGAGTAGGTTGATCCTACAATTTCTGCGCACAAGAAAGAAGATAATGACCATGTTTCTGATGACAAGAAAACATCAAAGGTCACTCCCAATCCTGCATATCACCTTGGTTCCTCGGATAATCGAGAACACCTCTCGTTGCTACAGTGCTTAAGGGAAATAAGAATTATCGGATGTAGGCGCGTTCAATATAAAAGGGTCTACCTACAAAGACAAAGCTTGGTTTTATTGATCGTACCGTCCAAAAACTAGCACAACAAGATAAAGATTTCCATTTGTTGGAAAAGGTTGATTCCATGGTGATGGCTTGGATTATCGATTCAATAGATCCCACTTTACATGGAAGCATTTCACATGTGTTGCACCCTCAAATTTTCCCTCACATCTTCAAGACAATTTGTGTCAAAAGGGTATCTTCATCCCAAGTCTTAATCCTTGCTTCACAAGTTTGCTCAGTCAATTGCTACAAATTAATCAACATTAAGTTATAAGGGATGTCTTGAGGTTTCCATAAAAAAAGCCTAGGATCACCTTCATATGACAAAAATTGAAAGAGTTGTGATTGATGAAAGTTGGACAATTTTTGAGAAAATGCATGAAGTCACTTCGAGCAAAACTTGAAAATTTGGACTAATGGACCAAAGTTTTAAGGTATAAGCATGTTCATGACCTCTTGAAGGATCTCATTTTTTATATTTATTTATTTTCATTTTATTTCATTTAACTTGGATTTTATTTATAAAAATTCAAAATAAAATGAAATTGAATAAAATAAATGACAAGGATAATGGGGGCGCCCCATTGTGGGCTTCTAGAAGCAAGATCATCACATTCAAAGCTCAATGATACCTGTAAACACCCCAAATTTTCCCTCACCCATTCACACCATGGCTTGTGATCTTTTCATGTGCATAAGTTCAATCATAGCATCTCATACCACATTTTTGATTCACTGCATTGATTCAAAGTCATATGCATCTAGGGTTTGTGATTTGAGCCATCCCTGAGCCATTTGAGCCACTTCAAAGGTCATCAATCACCTCAAAGGGGTCCATGAATGTTAAAGCATCATGTTATATCCTCACAAGGTCAAGGAAGCCAAAGAATCACAAGAACTGAGAAAGGCATGGAAGCAGAGCCAGGTTTAACTGCACAGATGACCTGAAATTAGGGTTTTGGTTTCAGAGGCCATAACTCCAATTTTTTTGGTCATTCTTGTTTCTATTGGTCTCTATATGTTATGAGGATCATGCATATCAATTTTCATGAAGAAATTCAATGGGGAAGGCATCTGATCAGGAGATGACTTCTTGAGCAAGTCAGTGTAAAATCAGGGCATCTGAGGCCCCCAATGACCCAACCAAAGGGTGTTCTCCATCATTTTGAATTTGTATGATCTTTATTTGATAATAAGAGATGTTAGAAGTTCAAAAAATTGAATAATTTCAAGCCATTTTCAAAGTTGCCATTTTGGGAAGTGACTTGTAATGCAAACTTGCCATTTTGGGAAAGTTTTTCAACCTCCTCTTTTTGATTCAAAAATGCTTCAAATGAAAGAACTTTGGTCATGAAAGTTGTAGAGAGAATCCTCCCATTTTCAAAAAGTACAAGAACTCATTCTAATTCATTATGGATCAAAAGTTATGGCTTGTCAAAGTTAGGCAAAATCACTTAATTTTCACTTTTGTACCAAAGAGGGAAAGTTGCAAAACTTCATGCCAAGGCAAAATGTGACTTCAAATGGAATTCTATGCATTACACAAACATAAACCATGGCCTAAAACTCATAATGCACCAAAGAATCTCCAAGTTTCATGACTTATGCTTCAAGAAATCACAAAAGGGCCAAACTTTGTGAAAATTGCAAAACCTCACATAAACTCCAACCCACTTGCAAATTGGCCTCAAATTCATTTCCATGGTCATCCTTGGATCAAGCTGCAACAGACATGCTTTTGTTCTATCCCTAAAACAGCCCATACCTTATAGTACACATAGACTTGACTTTTTGCAAAAGGAGCCATGCCAATCACACTGTGCCACCACTAACCCTCTGCCCTATCACAGTTTGATAAGTGGACAAAGTGAGACTAAAAGCACACAAGAAGCAAGCCTGAATACACAGCATTGCCATAGTTCCCAAAAACTTTCCTTTTTGCATTTTCCTTCGAATTTCATCACACATACATCAAACCTCAAAACCAACTTCACCATCCATTCAGAAAAGCTTCATAGAGCATAAACCACCCTTCATCTTGCCTTGAAAGTCCCTGAAACATAAATACGATTTTCCACTTCCTTGGACAGAACTTCATCAATCTCACAAACCAGCCACCATACACTCCAACTAAACCTCAAAGCATCTTCAGGGAGACCATTAGAGGAGCTTTGAAGCAGGGAGGCAGTCTGAAAGCTCCAAACTGAAAGCTTCACCTCAGGTAGCTTCGAAAAATCATTTTTCCAGAAACCTTGTTTTAAGTTATTGAAATGATCTACATGTTCCCCTGAATGCTTTGCACTTTTTATTTTTGAAAATGATTGATTATTGAGCATGTACTACATCTCTGAAAGTTTGGTCATTTTTAGGTTTTTGATTCGAATCTAGGTTTTGAGTGAAAAGAAATGGATTTTGAGGGTGGATTCATGTTTAGGGAGGTTGAGAGGTTTGATCTGGAGCTTTACAGCTCTTAAAATGACCTGGAGAGTGGGATTGAGATTTCTCAGGGAGGGTGTCACCGGAGAAGACGACCGGAGCTCTTCTCCGGTGACCTGAAAGTCATTAGGGTTTGATAATTAGGGTTAGCTGGGTTTAAACGTGGGGCGTTGGATCTGGGCTTCCCGCGCGTGTTAGAGGGCCAGGATGACTTCATTTAGCCCTAATTGTGGTTAATTAAATTAATTAATTGGGTTTAGTTAAAAAATGCCAGTTTGAACCTAGGCCGTTGGATAACGCGCGCAGTCCTCCCTCCATCTCCAAGTTTGAATGTGAGCCTCAGGATTTGAATACTTTTCATTTTATTTAATTTTATTTCATTTTCTTTTCATTTAACTTCTACGAATTATTAAAAATAGTAAAACATATTTAAAAATTCTGAAATTTTTGTCAAGCATTTCATTAATTTTCAGAACCCAAAAATATTTTAATTTTTATTTTTTGCATTAAAAATCATTTTTAAATCATTTAAATATTTATTTTTAATTAGTTAATGGAAATTAATTAATTAAAAATGCATTTAGGTATTTAAAAATCACCAAAAAATTCACATTGCATTTTAAAACATTTAGAAACATTATCAAACTCTCAAAACAAATTTCTTTTTGATTCTTGACCTATTTTGACAATTTTCATTGGAATTAAATTTGTTTAAAGGCAATATTTTGATCATAACTTGAAAAAATCCATTCTGCCTAACCATGAAGAGTTTGATAATGGTTCTTCTTGCATTGCATCCTTCATGGCATGTAGTTTCTAGGGTAAAATTAGTTTGAATTTATCTTCCATTTTCAATTTAATGAGCATTTTTCCCTTTGAGGTTCCTTGAAACCCTAGTTGACTTAGAAAAATCCCAACTTCCATTAGGTTTAGATTTAGGTCTCCTCCTTTGGGCAGTGGACTTGTGTAGGGTTAGGGTTCCTTTGATCCCATTTTCAATTTTTTATCATGTCATATGCTTCTGATTTTGACTTTTTGCATTACATATTGTATGTAAACCCTAATTCTTGCCTTCCTTTGCATCCATCTTTCATTTGCTTGCATACAAGAACTTGCCATGACATTTTGTGCATCCATATGACATATAATACATCTTAGGACATATTAGAACCATGTTTGATCATTACATCATCCATTTGCCATGTTTTGTATCCTTTGCATTACATAAGCTTTCATGAACTTTCATGGTTCAAAACATGCTTCATTTGCATCCACACCCTTGTATGATCATCCACAACTCTTGACATGTGTTTGCATCATATCTTAGCATAATTGGAATCATGTTTATGCTTCTGACTTTGGTTTGCATCATGACATTTCATCTCATTGGCATTGCATTCCATTTCTTTTGCTAACTTTTCAGGTGGTAAGTTGTTTTGAGAAGTGAATTTGCCTTCACTTCTCACAATCTCTTTTCATATCTCTTATGCATCATTGCTGCATTTTATCTTTGTATTAGAGTGAGTTTGCTCATTCATGCTCTTTCCCACTTTCTTCCTTCAAGCAACTTGTCTTCTTAAGTGAAGCAAGTTGTCTTGCTTCTCTCTGCTTCTTGCTCCTTTCATCTGTTTCTTTCCTTGGTGGCTCTTTGAAGATTTCTCCTCTTAAGCCTCACAAACCCTAGGACTTCCAAGCATGATAACATTTTAGGATTGTTTAGTCCCCCTTAGACTTTTTCCTTTGAGTTGTCTTTGAGTCTTCTCTTCTCATCTCATAATCAAGGATTAAACCTTAAAGGTTTTAAGGCTTTGTGATTAAGGTTATGCATGTATCCTTCTATTAGGATGGAGTGTATAACTTTAATCCTAAGTGTTAAACCCTTAATGTGTTTAAATCCTTTAATCAATCCATCTAATAATCACTAAGACATCAAGCTTGTAACTTGGGCCTTGCATTAGGGTTCTAATTCTTCCTTAATTGGTTAAGAAGGACAAACCCTAGTGTTAATGGACAAGTCCCCCTCAAGTTGTCTTACAAACCATAAAAATCACTTCTTCATCTTATCATTAACTAAAATCCACTTTAATAAAGGCTTTGTTTTGTCATGAGGTTAATCCCTAATCATGGATTAAGTTGAGGAGCCTTCCTCAGCTTAAATGTTCTCATATATTATCCTTCTATTAGGATGGTGTAATGAGTCCATTAAATCCCTGATTACGGCTTAAATTCATTACTCAACACTAAACAAAAACACCTAATAAATGCAAGTAGGTTGGTGATCTTAATCCTACATCATGGTGATTAAGTGTGAGGTGCATACTTCATACTTAAGGTACTCTCATTACCCCTAATCAGAGGGAGGATGTGATGAGTTTACTAACCCTTGGTTTAGGCTTAAGCTCATTATCTTATGACAAACACCAAAAGCAATAAAAGATTGAAAGCATAAAAAACAAACAATAATCGTCTCCTCCGGGATTCTTTTCTCATCTCATTCACTCACAAACGATAACTTGCTTCTTCCGTCTAATGCAAGACAGTTTGCACCTGAGCCAGACAGGTCATACAATTGAGCATAGACAAGTAAGCAGTTCACAAGTCAATTTATTTTCCAGTCTCTTTGGGTCGAACTACGGTGTTCTGACTTCCTCATTGCACGAGAGGATACGTAGGCATAACTTAACAGTTATCAAACAAAAGTATCTGTATATTCCCCCTCTTCCAGCATTATTCTTTAAGCCTCATAGTCTTGAGCATTGTATTCTTTCTTTACACTGACACTCTTATACACTTCACATTTCTTTTACACTGACACTTGCATTCTTTTCCAGCTTTGATACACAAATTACACTGACACTATCCCTTTAAAACACAAATCTTTTAAGCGTGGATCTCGTCGAGTACGGCGGACAATCTGGGTGCTAATACCTTCCCAGGTTGTAACCAACCCCCTTTCCCAGTCTCTCTGGTTCGCAACCGTCTTATCCATATTTTTTTCTAGGTTTATGTAGCATTACCTTTCCTTAGGGATAAAAATGCCTAGCTGGCGACTCTATTCATTTCTCTTTTCGCCGACCGTTCGCGTCTGTACCCCATTTGACTTAGCCTCATTTGGTGGGAGCGACAGCTTGGCGACTCTGCTGGGGAACCTTATACTGTAACCAGGGCTTCTGGTTCTTTTTGTGGGTTCCTCCTAGCGCTTGTTTGATTTGTGTTTACTGGGGTGTTATGTGCTAATTGTGTTCATTTATTTTGCTTTATTTATTGCTTTATGTACAACTTTATTTATTGCTTTCTTTACAGTTTTACATTTTTCATACTGTCATTATCATTGCTGGATCTGGTTTTCTGTTTTGGTGGGTGGGGTTTCATTGAGAGTTTGAGGTCCTATACCTGGGACCTGAATGACACCTAGGCTAAAGTGGTTCATGTTCTTTCCCATTCCATTTCGGTCTGGTGCGGGATTATGAAACACGATTCAGATATGGGTTTCTTCTTTAGAACTTTGTGCTACAGATTTCCTGTAGTGCTAGGGCTATCTGGGAAGCCTGCTAAGTCTGGATGACCTTTATTATGACTTTCAGAAACTGAGGTGAATTAGAGGAGGATCTTTTATGGTTATTGTAAACACTGTACCTCCGGGTTAGAAGTGTTTACACTTCTCATAACGAATCCAAATCTGAGGATCCTTGTTTTAGAACATTACCTGTGAGGGGGTTGGGTTGTTTACAGGTTTGCAGGTACCATTGGCCACATCATACCCTGTTACTTGTTTTGTTTAAGTGTACCTCATTTTGGACAGTTCTTGTGATTTAACCCTGGATATGTGACTCTTTATTTGAGTCCTCCACCTTGGTTACTGGATTTCTGAACCTCCATCTGGACTTCTTGGACATACATAGGCTTTATATCAAGACAGATAATCAGATCCAGCTTGATCACAAACCCTTGCATATCATTTGCATACATCATCATTGCATCATTTAACATTTGTTTATTTGTTTTTCAGGGTATCCACCTCATATCTGGTTTGGTTTTGACCCCTTCTTTTGCATAGACCCCAACTTCAGCTATCTTCATCAGTTGTCTGCTTCAGCTGTCTCCATCATCACCAGCATTAGCCTATCAGTGGCTCATCTCCAGTATCAGTCTTGATCTTCATCAGTAGCTATCTTCACCATCTTCAGCAGTATTCATGGCTACTCCCAGGAAGAGCAACATATCTTACCATTTCTTTGAGCCTGTGTTGACTGGTATCAGGCAGGTCTAGTCACTTATCACCCCTGACCACATCCCTTTGTTCAGAGAGCATTATGGAGGTATCCTTGATATGGTTATGGACCTAGACCCTTCTCAGAGGAGCATGATCCACACTTGCCTACAGTTTTATGACCCTCCTTTGAGATGCTTCACATTCCCAGACTTTCAGCTAGGGCCTCTGCTGGAGGAGTTTTCATCATTGATTGGAGTACCTGTCAGGGGTGGAGTCCCCTTCAACCCAGAGATGCCATCTCCCAGCAATGGAGAAATAGCAAAAGCACTGCATCTGGAGCCTACTTTGATTGAGCAAAGCATGACAACAAAAGCTGGGATCCCTGGTTTGCACTTGGATTTCTTGATTTCTCAGGCCATCCTGAAGGCCTCTTTGGGAGAATGGAGGGCAGTTTGTGCATTGTTAGCCCTCAACATATATGGGGTTATACTGTTTGCAGATGAGCCCAAATTTATCTGCAAGAATGCCATTCATCTTTTCCTTCTGAGGAACCCAGTACCCACATTGCTGGGAGATTTCTATTATTCCATCCATCAGAGGAATGAGAAACAAAGGGGCAAGTTAGTGAGATGTTGTGCTCCTCTGTTTCACACTTGGCTGCTCAAACACCTGCCTAAATCAGATGCCTTCCTGAATCCCCACCAACAGAAGAATTGGGCCAAGAGGCTCATTGCTTTGACTTTAGATGACATCAGATGGTGCACCCAGAGCACCAAGGGCAAAGACATTATCACCAGCTGTGGGCAGTACCCAAATGTACCTCTGATAGGAGTAAAGGGTTGCATCAACTACAATCCTGTGCTGTTTAAAAGGCAACTGGGTTATGCTTTGGTTCACCCTCCTAGAGTGCAAGATTTAGCTGAGACCCTGTATTGTGAAGTAAAGCCATATTCAGCTGTTGTCAGACAAGCATCTTGGGCTTGGGACAACATCCAGACAAAAGGGATGGCTATTCTTGGGAGGTGTAATAATGTTGCTTCAGCTCAGTACTATGACTGGTCCCATGCTAGAGCTCAGATTACTGGAATACCCTTCACTTTGGAGGACACACCTGGACCATCTACAGTACAGCCAGCAGCCACTGTCAGCCTGGAAGAATTTGAGAAACTGAAGGAAAGGAATGAGAATCTGTCTCAAGCTCTGAAGAAGACTCTTTGGGAAAGGAGTGATGGTCGTCTGGACATTGAGAGGTTGGAGAAGCTTAGGGTGGAGCATCTGGCCAAGATTGAGAAAACAGAGGACTACATCAGAAAAGCAAGAGTTGGGGAACAAATATTGAAGAATTCCTGTAAAGAGGCCAAGCTTCAGAAGGCTAGGACTGAGCTCTATCTGCAAGAAAGTCAGGCTAGGTGGGTCAGGATCACTGAAGCCCGTACTCAAGAAGATCAGAGAACTCAAGCTAAGATTGAACAGTTAGAGGCCAATGAAAAAAGCAGGAGGAAGCTTTGCTGGCAGCCTAGAAGGAGATTTCAGAGCTGAAGCTTAGGGCTGGGTTGAAGAGATCAAAGGATCAAGACAGGCACAAGAAGCTGACCACTGCCATTGCCACCAGGAACCTCCTCATCAGGACCATTACAGAGCATCCGGCTGGTCCAGTGACTGAGGCACTTCTGAAGGAGGTTAAGGAGGATGAGTTTGGACTAGATGTTTGACTTTTTGATTGTTGTTGTTTGCATTTGATGTACTTTTATTTTGTGTTGTATTTTGACCCTTCAGGGGCATGTGTTGTAAAAAAAAACATACTATGTATTATTCATCATTTGTAATATATTTTAGTTTGTTTCCATTTGGGTTTTCTTTTCTCAACAACATCAAAGCATCTTCCTTGAGGTCTGGAAGGGTCAAAACCAAGAACCAAGCCGGATACCTTGGAAAACAAATAAGCATAATGCATTGCATACTAACTTTTATTTTGTTTTGTAGGTTTTGTTATTATTTGTTTCTAACTTTGCTATGACCTCAGGAAATATTGCTCGCAGAAGAGTGTTCCCTGTCAACCATGCACACCGGTATCCTACTCGTAACAACCTTCCGGGTATTCTAATGGAGCAAGTACAGCAAGACCTGACTGAGGTCAGAACCCAGATGGCCAATGAAAGAGTGGAGATGAGAAACCAAATGGCCCAATTCATGACTGTGATGACTGGCTTGGCCCAGAGCCAGGAAAGGTTAAGGGCATTGGTAGAAAGACAAACTCCCGAGGAACCTCATCCTGGAACTAGAGGAACAAGTAATAATGAAAGGGGTCAGCCTCATGTTAGTCCACCTGTATTTGGACCTCATCTAGATCCGGAAGTCAACATCCCGGGAAGTGTGCAAGGAAATACTACTGGGGGGAGAATCCTGCAAGAGGATCCCCAAGAAGAGCAGTTTACTTTCATGGGAGCCGGAGATGAAGTCTATGATAGAAGGTTTGATGAAATTGCTGAGAAGTTGAGATCTTTGGAGTCTCAAAATTCCTTGGGCTTCGATGTAATGGATATGGGGTTAGTGGATGGGTTGAGAATTCCCCACAAGTTCAAACCCCCGTGCTTTGAGAAATACAATGGAACCTCCTGTCCGCGAACTCACCTGCAGTCTTTTTTGGGGAGACTTAAAGCATATACCATGGATGAGAAGCTGTGGATGTTCTACTTTGAAGACAGCTTGACTGGAGCTTCAAGAGAGTGGTATTCACACTTGACCAGAGCCACTATCAGATGCTGGAAGGACCTAGCTGAAGCTTTCATCAGGCAGTATCAATACAATCTGGACATGGCTCCTAACAGGACCCTCCTGATGGGGATGTCTCAATCTTCCAGAGAAAGCTTCAGAGAATATACCCAAAGGTGGAGACAGCTTGCTGTTGCTGTCCAACCACCCATGTCGGAAAGAGAAATGGCCGACATGTTCATGAATACTTTGCAAGGAACGTATATTGATAGACTGGATGCCTTTTCTTCCACCAGTTTTGCTGACGTAGTTATAGCTGGAGAAAGAATTGAAAGTCTATTAAAAATGGGCAAAATTTCTGATAATGGTGCAAGTTCGTCCAGTAATCCCAGGAAGCCTTTTGTGGGACCTCGAAGAACCGGTGAGACAAACGCCATTCATGCCAGCAGGGGCAGACCCCAGTATGTTCACAGATCAGTAGCAGCTGTCACTATTCCAGCTCCGATTCCTCAGCAATCAACATATCAACAACAACAACAACCACATTATCAACAACAAGTTTAGTACCCGCCACAAAGAACCTACAACAACAACAATAGCAATCAACAACAACGACCCTTTCAACAAAGACCATCACAGGAAAACAGGGTGATTGACCCTATCCCTATGCCTTATGCTGCCTTATTGCCACAACTCCTGAAGCTTAACTTGGTTGAGTTAAGGACATTGGCACCTCCAGATCCCTCCAATCTCCCGAAGAATTATGATGTCAACGCCAGGTGTGCTTTCCATTCCAATGCACCAGGCCACAATACGGAAAAATGCAGGGCCTTACAAATGAAAGTACAGGATCTGGTGGATTCTAAAGCCCTCAACTTCGCACCTCCTCCGAATGTTAATAGAAATCCTATGCCTAATCATGGTGGGCCAAGGATTAATGCCATTGAGGAAGACAAACCATCTACTTTGATCACCAGTGTTGCACTGATTCGAACACCTTTGGTCGAAATTAAAGCTCAACTTCTAGAGTGCCAGGTGTTCCCCGGGTGTGAGCTCGGTTGTGGGTATTGCAACATTGCAGTCAACGGGTGTGATAATTTGAGAAGCGACATAGATGGTCTTATCAAGGATGGTATCCTACAAATCTCAACAACGGTGCCTACAAATCCAGCAATTCCTTTGACAACAATTCCTGATTCTTCTACAACAGCAGCAACAATCATTCCTACCGATTCTTCAATATCATCAGCAGTTACTCCGTCCATCATTTCAACAAATCAGATTTCAACAACCATTCCTTCTACAACATCGGCATCCATTTTACCAGCAGAACCTTCTACAACGCCAACAAAAATTAATGAAGATATCTCAGCAGTCACCATCTACTATGATCCATCAAATGTTCCTCCAAACAACAACTTTCAGCAACAAACAGTGGCACCTCCTGCCAGGTCACCAGTCACAATTTACTACGATCCGCACACCATTACAGTACCCTCCTCTGCGGCAGTCAGTCCAGTTACCATCACGGTGCCTGGACCAGTTCCTTATGAAAGCAGTAATGCCATACCTTGGCATTATGGCTCTGATCTCTACTGCAACGGGGAGAAAATCACTATGGATTCATCAACCTCTTCTCCACAAGTTGATAATGTTGGGGGAGGCGGAGGCTTCACCAGAAGCGGACGCCTTTTTGCCTCACAAACTCAAAGATCTAATGTTGAAGCAGAAGCTGCTGCCAAAGCAAAAGGAAAGAGTGTGGTACCTGAAGAGCCGACTGTCAAAGAGACTCAGAAGACATCTTTTGAACAAGATGTAGACGAGTTTATGAGAATCATAAAAAGAAGTGATTACAAGGTGGTGGATCAGCTTCACCAAACTCCCTCAAAGATCTCCATACTATCCCTGTTGATGTGTTCTGAAGCTCACAGGAATGCATTATTGAAAGTCCTGCACGCAGCATACGTGCCAGAGGAGATTACTGTTAACCAGCTAGAAACTGTGGTGGAAAATGTCAATACCAGTCATGGACTGGGTTTCACCAATGCTGACTTAACAACAGAGGGACGTAACCACAACAAGGCTTTACATATCACCTTGGAATGCAAGGGTGCTGTTTTATCTCATGTACTGGTGGACACTGGGTCATCACTCAATGTTCTACCAAAGAAAGCCTTAGTGAAGCTGGAGTATGATGGCTTAGCACTGCGTCCGAGTAATTTGGTGGTGAGAGCATTTGATAGTTCTAAAAGATCAGTGCTTGGAGAGATTGATCTGCCTGTGATGATTGGCCCGCAGACCTTCAAAACTACCTTCTATGTGATGGACATTCAGCCGGCCTACAGCTGTTTGTTAGGTAGACCCTAGATCCACGCCGCTGGCGCTGTTACGTCTACCCTTCACCAGAAGCTGAAATTCGAGTGGGAAGGCCAAATAATCACCATCTGTGGGGAAGAAGACATCTTTGTTAGCCATCTGGCTACGTATAAGTACATAGAAATGGATGGAGAGATCCATGAAACTATGAGCCAAGGGTTTGAGGCCCTGAACATTAATGAAGCATCTGCTGTACTGGGAACCTCCATAACGTCATATCAGCAAGCCCGGAAGGTTGTTGAAGAGGGTACTGCCCAAGGCTGGGGCAAGCTGCTGCCCGTGGAAAAGAAAGAAGACAGGTTTGGGTTGGGTTATAGACCAACTCAACAAGATCAATCAGAGGCTGCAAGAGAGCCCAATTTTGTCAACGGGGGAATGCTTACCCCAGATGCCGTGAACAACTTGGAAGACGAGGAGGAAAGCGACCGCAACCTGGAGTGTTGGATACGTCCAAGGATCCCGGGGAGCCAAGTCCTTAACTGGTATTCCCAGGAAATTATAAGGGTTACTCCTGCAGAGTAATTATTATTTCCTGTATTTTAAAGCATGCATCAAGTCTTGCATCTTGCCCAAGATGACAAGACTCATTTTGTAATCGGGCCATCTTGTAATTTTGTGCAAATGGATTAATCAATGAATATCAGACATCTTTTGCAAATGAGTCTTTTCCTTTTCCGCTCACTGTTTTTCATTTTTCTTTTTGTACAAAAATAAAATGGCAATGTTTTTCAAAATGATAACTTCATTTCAATTTTTCTAAATAAGATAAAATTGATCACTAAAATAAACCAATCTAAACCCTTGTAGAAAGTGCCTTCCAGACTGCACCGAAAACAACACTGCTATGACTTCGTGTGACTTTGACAATCCGATCAACCAAGCTGATGAAGGGGTTGAAGAAGATTATGAGCTACCTGAGGAGCTAGCCAGGTTGTTAAGGCAAGAGGAGAAGGTTATCACTCCTCATCAGGAGGAGATTGAAACGGTTAATCTTGGTACAGAGGAAGACGTGAAAGAAGTTAAGATCGGGGCCTGCCTACAAGACTCAGTAAAAGAACAACTGATTGATATGCTTCGGGAGTATGTGGATGTTTTCGCTTGGTCTTATCAGGATATGCCAGGGTTGGACATCGATATCGTCATGCACAAGTTGCCTTTGAAAGAGGATTGTCCGCCAGTAAAACAGAAACTGCGTCGTACTCGCCCAGATATGGCAATGAAGATAAAGGAAGAGGTACAAAAACAGTGGGACGCCGGGTTCCTCGCTGTGACTAGCTATCCGCCGTGGGTTGCTAATATCATACTCGTGCCTAAGAAAGACGGCAAGGTGAGGATGTGTGTGGATTACCGGGATTTGAACAGAGCCAGCCCGAAAGATGACTTCCCTTTACCTCACATTGATGTATTGGTTGATAATATGGCTCAGTTCTCGGTGTTCTCCTTCATAGATGGATTTTCAGGATACAATCAGATCAAGATGTCACCTGAAGACATGGAGAAGACGAATTTCATCACACCCTGGGGCACATTCTGTTATAAGGTGATGCCGTTCGGACTGAAGAATGTTGGTGCCACTTATCAACGGGCTATGGTGACATTATTCCATGACATGATCCACAAAGAAATTGAATGTTATGTGGATGACATGATTGCCAAGTCCCTTACAGAAGAAGACCACCTGGTGAATCTGTTGAAGTTATTCAAGCGTCTGAGGAAGTACCAATTGAAGTTAAATCCCAACAAGTGCACATTCGGGGTGCGATCTGGTAAGCTGCTGGGATTTATTGTAAGTGAAAAAGGGATTGAAGTTGACCCTGATAAAGTTAAAGCCATTCAAGAAATGCCTGCACCGAAGACAGAAAAAGAAGTTCGGGGTTTTCTAGGTAGATTGAACTACATTTCACGGTTCATATCTCACCTTACAGCAACCTGTGAGCCTTTGTTCAAGCTGTTAAGAAAAGAGCAAACGGTCAGGTGGAACGAAGACTGCCAAAGGGCTTTTGACAAAATCAAGGAATACTTACAAGAGCCTCAAATCCTTATGCCTCCAGTCAAAGGAAGACCTCTGATAATGTACTTGACAGTATTAGAAGAGTCAATGGGGTGTGTGCTGGGCCAGCATGACGAGTCTGGTCGAAAAGAGTATGCGATATACTACCTAAGCAAAAAGTTTACCGACTGTGAACAACGTTATTCACTGCTCGAGAAAACTTGTTGTGCTTTAGCGTGGGCTGCTTGCCGACTAAGGCAGTATATGTTGACCCACACTACCTTATTGATCTCAAAGATGGATCCAGTCAAGTACATTTTTGAGAAGCCAACACTTACCGGACGGGTTGCAAGATGGCAAATGATCCTCACAGAATATGACATTCAGTACACATCTCAAAAATCCATCAAAGGCAGTGTATTGTCTGATTATCTTGCTGAGCAACCCATTGATGATTACCAGCCCATGAGATTTGACTTCCCTGATGAAGACATCATGTTCATAAAAGCAAAAGATCATGAAGAGCCTGTTCACACTGAAGGGCCTGACCCAGAGGAAGAATGGACTATGATGTTTGATGGGGCTGTTAATATGAATGGTCGTGGTGTTGGTGCAGTACTCATTACACCTAAGGGAGTTCACATGCCTTTCTCGGCAAAACTCACCTTTAACTGCACTAACGACGAAGCTGAATACGAAGCTTGTATTATGGGTCTTGAGGAAGCCATTGACCTCAGGATCAAGACTTTGACTGTGTTCGGAGATTCAACTCTGGTAATTAATCAAACCAATGGCAAATGGTACACCCACCAAGATCATCTGGTACCGTATCGGGACTATACAAGGAGATTGTTGACTTTCTTCACAACGGTCAAGCTTGAGTATATCCCTCGAGACGAAAATCAGTTTGCAGATGCTCTGGCTACCATTTCATCCATGATCAAAGTTCAAGCTGCCAACTTTGTGCCTCGGATTTCGGTGTCCAGACTTGGCAGACCAGCATATGTATTCTCAGCAGATATTGTCAAAGATGATAAGCCTTGGTTTCACGATATCAAATGCTTCTTAGAGGATCAAACATACCCACCTGGGGCATCTTCAAATGATAAGAAGACATTAAGAAGGCTAGCTAGTAGTTTCTTTCTGAATACTGACGGTTCCCTATACAAGAGAAACTTTGATATGGTACTCCTCAGATGCGTTGATAGGACAGAAGCAGACTTGTTGATGCACGAGGTGCACGAAGGGTCCTTTGGTACCCATGCTGGAGGGCACGCAATGGCTAAAAGGTTGCTAAGATCAGGTTATTGCTGGATCACAATGGACGCTGACTGTTGTGCCTATGACAGAAAATGCCATAAATGCCAGATTTACGCGGATAAAGTGCATGTGCCTCCGAATCCTCTGAATGTGATGTCTTCACCCTGGCCCTTTGCCATGTGGGGCATTGATATGATTGGCAAGATTGAACCGACTGCTTCAAACGGCCACAGATTCATCCTGGTTGCCATTGACTATTTTACTAAGTGGGTTGAAGTTGCTTCATATGCAAATGTTACAAGGCAAATGGTAGCCCGATTTCTGAAGAGAGACATCATCTGTCGGTATGGAGTGCCCGAGCGAATCATTACTGATAATGGTTCCAACTTAAACAACAAAATGATGGCAGAGCTGTGCCGGGACTTCAAGATCCAACACCACAATTCTTCTCCTTACAGGCCAAAGATGAATGGCACTGTTGAGGCAGCTAACAAGAATATCAAGAAGATCGTACAGAAGATGGTGGTCACCTACAAAGACTAGCATGAAATGCTACCATTTTCCTTGCATGGGTACCGTACGTCAATCAGAACATCCACTGGGGCAACACCGTATCAGCTTGTGTATGGTATGGAGGCAGTCCTACCTGTTGAAGTTGAATTACCCTCCCTGCGGGTACTGATGGATGTTAAGTTGAATGAAGCAGAGTGGGTCCGATCCCGATACGAACAACTGAATCTGATTGAAGAGAAGAGATTAGCTGCGATCTGTCATGGGCAGCTGTATCAGAAAAGAATGAAGAAAGCATTCGATCATAAAGTCAGGCTCCGAGAGTACCAAGTAGGAGATCTTGTGCTGAAAAGACTCCTCCCTCCTCATACAGACCACAGGGGCAAGTGGACTCCGAAATGATGGGCCGTTCATAGTAAAGAAGGTTTTCTCCGGTGGAGCACTGATGCTCAGTACTATGGATGGTGAAGACTTCATGTCCCCTGTGAATTCGGATGCAGTTAAAAAATACTTCGCATGAAAATGACCCGCTGGACACAAAAAACAGAATGTAAGTCCAGGCAAAAATAGGGCATCCCGGCGAGTAAAAAACAGAATAAAAGACTCGGGCAAAAATAAGGGAAAATAAAATGAAAAAATGTGTACACCCGCTGAGTTAAAAAGCCGCATTGGACAATTCAGGCAAAAAGGGGTATCCCGGTGGATTGAAAACCCGAAAGGGCGATCCACGCAAAATAAGGGAATAAACGAACAACTGCATTCTGAATTCATCTGTATCACTTACAACACGGTAAACTACGAAAGGTTAAAGCATCGGTCAGAATCAGCCTTCTTCAGAAAGCAAGTCGAGAAGAATGTCAAAAGTCATACAAGTCATAACAAAAGGGGAAGCTCCTTGAAGCGTCATCAACATTGCCAACACCTTCTTGTTTCTCAATTCGTAACAATCTCCTCATTTCAGGGGATCTGTTTCTTTGACTGTATCTTACCAAT
Source organism: Lathyrus aphaca (assembly GCA_963966055.1). Taxonomy (NCBI): domain Eukaryota; kingdom Viridiplantae; phylum Streptophyta; class Magnoliopsida; order Fabales; family Fabaceae; genus Lathyrus; species Lathyrus aphaca. Next base: position 739,152,721 of record OZ014519.1, on the reverse strand, counting down.
TTAGGGCACACGAATTAATAAAATCAGATTTTGAGTCATGTTTTGTCTCGTACATTTTATTTTCGTTTGCAAAAATGTCCGATGTCTTTAAGATATTGATTGCATAAATACAGATGCTTCCCTTCTATAAATACGTGCTTACAGGAAATATACTTACTCCCGGGAGTGTCTAAACTCCTATGACGGAATCCAGTAAGGGATACCTCGGGGAACTTGTACGTTTCTTTGTCATACAGGATTGCAGGTGTTCAAAGCACAACATGGGGCATGAAAGCTTCTCCCCAGTAGGCTGCCAAATCATTGTTTCCTCAGCACACCTTCCAAACAGCGCCAGAGATGCTTTCTCCCCATCAGAATTGCCAAGCATCACTTCTCAAACACTTCCTTCAGAGGGCAACACCTGAAGGCATTCACATCCCCGGCTGAGTTGTCAAGTATCATCCTCAGCAGGATCCCCCACAGAAATCTCCAGGAAGATCTTTCAGTGATCTTTCTTCTTCCCCAGCCAAGTGCTAGACAGGGAACCATCTCCCCACAGAATTTCAGCCTCTATCCAGAAGAGCAACGCCTGAGGATCTCACCATAGAGTGACGAAAGCTCACATAAACCCCAGCTGGGTCCCTCATTGCCGAGATAGGTTTACCAGTGATCTATTTCCCCATGCGGAGTCAGATATGTCAGATTCACTAGTGATCTCATCCCCAGCTGGGATATCCACTTCAAGCAGATCGGCCAGAGATCTCCTCAACAACAGGATCCAAATTCCCCGATCGGTATCTTTGCATAATCATAGCATTCGCGTCATATTTTCCCACAGAGCGTAGCATTCCGTATAATACGGAGCATTACAGCAAAAATCAAACATATTGCATAATCATAAGCCATCTATCAACAATATACAGAATATTCCCCAATTCCCCACCAGAGAGCCAAAGCATTTCCTTTACACTCGCAAATACAGATACATACTCCTTTCGGCACTCGTCCATGTCATCATTCTCCAGTAAAATTGCCCGAGCAAACAGATACTTCTTGACACTCGTCTGTGTCATATCCCCAGCAGAAAGCCAAAGCGTCCCCTTTGCACTCATACATATATACACAATTCCTTGACACTCGTCCGTGTCACCTTCCCCAGCATAGTTGCCTAAACACTCTGTGAACCAAATACTTGTTTATAATACACTTTTTCCGACACCCGTCCGTGTCGCACTCTCCCCAGCAAGCTAAACACTCGTTTGTGTCTCATCACTTTTCACTCATACAAATACTCGTCCGTAACTTGTATATACCACTTGAATCCCCTCAGATTCGACACTCGTCCGTGTTCTTTGTTAACCAGTTGGTACTCGTCCGTATCATCATCTCTGAACATGTGTCAAGCGTTCGTTTCTACTGATACTCGTCCGTATCATAATCTTAAGGATGCTCGTCTGCATCTTTAATCTATACACAGTGTCAAACACTTATACCTTCATCTCTTGAATTTAGACACTCGCCTGTGTCTACCCTTCCCCAGAAGAGTCCCCAACAAAACTTGTTAAACTATTTTCTTTCTATCTGACATTCGTCCTATGTCATGATACTTTCCGGCGGTCGTACCCTGCCAGGTGATCGTCCTTCACCTTTTTGATGATCGTCCTTCATCACCCCCAGTGGAGTCTCTATTCATTAGAACCCCTTCCTATCCGACTTTCGTCCTATGTCGTGATATTTTTAGCAGCCGTCCCCTGCTAGGTGATCGTCCTTCACCTCTTGATGATCGTCCTTCATCATTCTACCTGATGGCCGTCCCCATCGTTGACCTTTCATCCGACATTCGTCCTATGTCGTGATATTTTCGGCAGCCGTACCCTGCCAGGTGATCGTCCTTCACCTCTTGATGATCGTCCTTCATCATGCTTAGCCGATGGCCGTCCCCATCGTTGACCTTTCATCCGACATTCGTCCTATGTCGTGATATTTTCGGCAGCCGTACCCTGCCAGGTGATCGTCCTTCACTTCTTGATGATCGTCCTTCATCATGCTTAGCCGATGGCCGTCCCCATCGTCGACCTTTTTATCCGACATTCGTCCTATGTCGTGATACTTTCGGCAGCCGTACCCTGCCAGGTGATCGTCCTTCACCTTAGATGATCGTCCCTCATCTTATCCCCAACAGAGCAGCCGTCCCCTGCTAGGTGATCGTCCTTCACCTATGATGACCGTACCCCCATCATTTATTTCATTTATGCCTTGAGCTTGATGGTCCTCCCCATCATTTACCTATAATCCCCAGAGAGTCTTATAGCTTTACCTGATGACCGTCCCCATCATTGCTTTATTCCCCGCATCCTCCCCAGCATGCCGGTCGTCCCTGTCATTGCTTCATCCCCAGCAGTCGTCCTCGGCTCGACGGTCGTCCTCCGTCACCTGCACTTTATAAACATACTTTATTTTTCTTTTACAATCTATATCCCTTTTCTTTTTCATTTTGTGAGTGCAAATTTTGGACTGTCTTTTGGTATTCAACCACAAGTTATCTTGTTTGCCTGTTAAGCCGTTGCTTACATCCTGCACAGCTAACTCATGATTGAATAGGGGCAGCTTTAAACACCCCAAATTTTCCCTCACCCATTCACACCATGGCTTGTTATCTTTTCATGTGCATAAGTTCAATCATAGCATCTCATACCACATTTTTGATTCACTGCATTGATTCAAAGTCATCTGCATCTAAGGTTTGTGATCTGAGCCATCCCTGAGCCATTTGAGCCACTTCAAAGGTCATCAATCACCTCAAAGGGGTCCATGAATGTTCAAGCATCATGTTATATCCTCACAAGGTCAAGGAAGCCAAAGAATCACAAGAATTGAGAAAGGCATGGAAGCAGAGCCAGGTTTAACTGCACAGATGACCTGAAATTAGGGTTTTGGTTTCAGAGGCCATAACTCCAATTTTTTTGGTCATTCTTGTTTCTATTGGTCTCTATATGTTATGAGGATCATGCATATCAATTTTCATGAAGAAATTCAATGGGGAAGGCATCTGATCAAGAGATGACTTCTTGAGCAAGTCAATGTAAAATCAGGGCATCTGAGGCCCCCAATGACCCAACCAAAGGGTGTTCTCCATCATTTTGAATGTGTATGATCTTTATTTGATCATAGGAGATGTTAGAAGTTCACAAAATTGAAGAATTTCAAGCCATTTGCAAAGTTGCCATTTTGGGAAAGTGACTTGTAATGCAAACTTGCCATTTTGGGAAAGTTTTTCAACCTCCTCTTTTTGATTCAAAAATGCTTCAAATGAAAGAACTTTGGTCATGAAAGTTGTAGAGAGAATCCTCCCATTTTCAAAAAGTACAAGAACTCATTCTAATTCATTATGGATCAAAAGTTATGGCTTGTCAAAGTTGGGCAAAATCACTTAATTTTCACTTTTGTACCAAAGAGGGAAAGTTGCAAAACTTCATGCCAAGGCAAAATGTGACTTCAAATGGACTTCTATGCATTACACAAACATAAACCATGGCCTAAAATTCAGAATGCACCAAAGAATCTCCAAGTTTCATGACTTATGCTTCAAGAAATCACAAAAGGGCCAAACTTTGTGAAAATTGCAAAACCTCACATAAACTCCAACCCACTTGCAAATTGGCCTCAAATTCATTTCCATGGTCATCCTTGAATCAAGCTGCAACAGACATGCTTTTGTTCTAGCCCTAAAACAGCCCATACCTTATAGTACACATAGACTTGACTTTTTGCAAAAGGGGCCATGCCAATCACACTGTGCCACCACCAACCCTCTGCCCTATCACAGTTTGATAAGTGGACAAAGTGAGACTAAAAGCACACAAGAAGCAAGCCTGAATACACAACATTGCCATAGTTCCCAAAAACTTTCCTTTTTGCATTTTCCTTCGAATCTCATCACACATACATCAAACCTCAAAACCAACTTCACCATCCATTCAGAAAAGCTTCAAAGAGCATAAACCACCCTTCATCTTGCCTTGAAAGTCCCTGAAACAGAAATACGATTTTCCACTTCCTTGGACAGAACTTCATCAATCTCACAAACCAGCCACCATACACTCCAACTAAACCTCAAAGCATCTTCAGGGAGACCATTAGAGGAGCTTTGAAGCAGGGAGGCAGTCTGAAAGCTCCAAACTGAAAGCTTCACCTCAGGTAGCTTCGAAAAATCATTTTTCCAGAAACCTTGTTTTAAGTTATTGAAATGATCTACATGTTCCCCTGAATGCTTTGCACTTTTTATTTTTGAAAATGATTTATTATTGAGCATGTACTGCATCTCTGAAAGTTTGGTCATTTTTAGGTTTTTGATTCGAATCTAGGTTTTGAGTGAAAAGAAATGGATTTTGAGGGTGGATTCATGTTTAGGGAGGTTGAGAGGTTTGATCTGGAGCTTTACAGCTCTTAAAATGACCTGGAGAGTGGGATTGAGATTTCTTAGGGAGGGTGTCACCGGAGAAGACGACCGGAGCTCTTCTCCGGTGACCTGAAAGTCATTAGGGTTTGATAATTAGGGTTAGCTGGGTTTAAACGTGGAGCATTGGATCTGGGCTTCCCGCGCGTGTTAGAGGGCCAGGATGACTTCATTTAGCCCTAATTGTGGTTAATTAAATTAATTAATTAGGTTTAGTTTAAAAATGCCATTTTGAACCTAGGCCGTTGGATAACGCGCGCAGTCCTCCCTCCATCTCCAAGTTTGAATGTGAGCCTCAGGATTTGCATATTTTTCATTTTTTTTTAAATTTTATTTCATTTTCTTTTCATTTAACTTCTACGAATTATTAAAAATAGTAAAACATATTTAAAAATTCTGAAATTTTTGTCAAGAATTTCATTAATTTTCAGAACCCAAAAATATTTTAATTTTAATTTTTTGCATTAAAAATCATTTTTAAATCATTTAAATATTTATTTTTAATTAGTTAATGGAAATTAATTAATTAAAAATGCATTTAGGTATTTAAAAATCACCAAATAATTCACATTGCATTTAAAAACATTTAGAAACATTATCAAACTCTCAAAACAAATTTCTTTTTGATTCTTGACCTATTTTGACAATTTTCATTGGAATTAAATTTGTTTAAAGGCAATATTTTGATCCTAACTTGAAAAAATCCATTCTGCCTAACCATGAAGAGTTTTATAATGGTTCTTCTTGCATTGCATCCTTCATGGCATGTAGTTTCTAGGGTAAAATTGGTTTGAATTATCTTCCATTTTCAATTTAATGAGCATTTTTCCCTTTGAGGTGCCTTGAAACCCTAGTTGACTTAGAAAAATCTCAACTTCCATTAGGTTTAGATTTAGATCTCCTCCTTTGGGCAATGGACTTGTGTAGGGTTAGGGTTCCTTTGATCCCATTTTCAATTTTTTATCATGTCATATGCTTCTGATTTTGAATTTTTGCATTACATATTGTATGTAAACCCTAATTCTTGCCTTCCTTTGCATCCATCTTTCATTTGCTTGCATACAAGAACTTGCCATGACATTTTGTGCATCCATATGACATATAATATATCTTAGGATATATTAGAACCATGTTTGATCATTGCATCATCCATTTGCCATGTTTTGTATCCTTTGCATTACATAAGCTTTCATGAACTTTCATGGTTCAAAACATGCTTCATTTGCATCCACACCCTTGTATGATCATCCACAACTCTTGACATGTGTTTGCATAATCTCTTAGCATCATTGGAATCATGTTTATGCTTCTGACTTTGGTTTGCATCATGACATTTCATCTCATTGGCATTGCATTCCATTTCTTTTGCTAACTTTTCAGGTGGTAAGTTGTTTTGAGAAGTGAATTTGCCTTCACTTCTCACAATCTCTTTTCATATCTCTTATGCATCATTGCTGCATTTTATCTTTGTATTAGAGTGAGTTTGCTCATTCATGCTCTTTCCCACTTTCTTCCTTCAAGCAACTTGTCTTCTTAAGTGAAGCAAGTTGTCTTGCTTCTCTCTGCTTCTTGCTCCTTTCATCTGTTTCTTTCCTTGGTGGCTCTTTGAAGATTTCTCCTCTTAAGCCTCACAAACCCTAGGACTTCCAAGCATGATAAGATTTTAGGATTGTTTAGTCCCCCTTAGACTCTTTCCTTTGAGTTGTCTTTGAGTCTTCTCTTCTCATCTCATAATCAAGGATTAAACCTTAAAGGTTTTAAGGCTTTGTGATTAAGGTTATGCCTGTATCCTTCTATTAGGATGGAGTGTATAACTTTAATCCTAAGTGTTAAACCCTTAATGTGTTTAAATCCTTTAATCAATCCATCTAATAATCACTAAGACATCAAGCTTGTAACTTGGGCCTTGCATTAGGGTTCTAATTCTTCCTTAATTGGTTAAGAAGGACAAACCCTAGTGTTAATGGACAAGTCCCCCTCAAGTTGTCTTACAAACCATAAAAATCACTTCTTCATCTTATCATTAACTAAAATCCACTTTAATAAAGGCTTTGTTTTGTCATGAGGTTAATCCCTAATCATGGATTAAGTTGAGGAGCCTTCCTCGGCTTAAATGTTCTCATCTATTATCCTTCTATTAGGATGGTGTAATGAGTCCATTAAATCCCTGATTACGGCTTAAATTCATTACTCAACACTAAACAAAAACAACAAAAACACCTAATAAATGCAAGTAGGTTGGTGATCTTAATCCTACATCATGGTGATTAAGTGTGAGGTGCATACTTCATACTTAAGGTACTCTCATTACCCCTAATCAGAGGGAGGATGTGATGAGTTTACTAACCCTTGGTTTAGGCTTAAGCTCATTATCTTATGACAAACACCAAAAGCAATAAAAGATTGAAAGCATCAAAAACAAACAATAATCGTCTCCTCCGGGATTCGTTTCTCATCTCATTCACTCACAAACGAGAACTTGCTTCTTCCGTCTAATGCAAGACAGTTTGCACCTGAGCCAGACAGGTCATACAATTAAGCATAAACAAGTAAGCAATTCACAAGTCAATTTATTTTCCAGTCTCTTTGGGTCAAACTACGGTGTTCTGACTTCCTCATTGCACGAGAGGATACGTAGGCATAACTTAACAGTTATCGAACAAAAGTATCTGTATATTCCCCCCTCTTCCAGCATTATTCTTTAAGCCTCATAGTCTTGAGCATTGTATTCTTTCTTTACACTGACACTCTTATACACTTCACATTTCTTTTACACTGACACTTGCATTCTTTTCCAGCTTTGATACACAAATTACACTGACACTACCCCTTTAAAACACAAATCTTTTAAGCGTGGATCCCGTCGAGTACGGCGGACAATCTGGGTGCTAATACCTTCCCAGGTTGTAACCAACCCCTTTCTCAGTCTCTCTGGTTCGCAACCGTCTTATCCATATTTTTTCTAGGTTTATGCAGCATTACCTTTCCTTAGGGATAAAAATGCCTAGCTGGCGACTCTATTCATTTCTCTTTTCGCCGACCGTTCGCGTCTGTACCCCATTTGACTTAGCCTCATTTGGTGGGAGCGACAATACCTCATCAAATCATGATCTTCATGCAATGAAGGTTTTTGAAAAATTATAGAAATAATTTTTCCCTTTGATGTCCATGAAACACTTGGTTCTTCCCATCTACATCACACCCTCATCTCCTATAAATAGGAGGCCAAACTAAGCTTTAGGGGAGAGAAAAAAAGAGTTTGATCACACCCTCATCTCCTATAAATAGGAGGCCATAAGAAACAAGAGTTTGATCACAAAAAAATATCAAAGGAGGTGCAATTTCCTATCTCAAGTTCCAGTCGGTTCTAAGTCCATACTACCGTCCAAATATCTTCCTGAGACGTCCAATGGTAAGTACAAGTAGTTTTTTTTATTCTCATCCATGCTTGAAATAATCATATGCATTATCCCCGATTTTATGAATTTTCCATCATTCGTATTTTCAATTTCCTCCAATCTTATTGATTACTAACCATCTAAATTTGTGTATGTGCTTATTTAGAACAAGTATAATGCGTTCCATGGAATTCGTAGCATAAAGTTCATAATCTGACATCGATGAACTGTGATATACCTTTTTTTACGAAACTCGAAAAACTAATAAAAATTTAGACTTAGGTTTATTTTAAAATTTTGGGATTTTCTCTTATTGAGCTTAATTATTTTATAATTAACCATGTAAATAATTTTTTTAAAACAATTAATTAATTTATTTTTAAAGAAAAATACGTTAAAAAAAAAGGATTTTGTCTAATTGATTTTTTTTATCAAATTAATTTAGGCTTGAGATTTCCTATTAATTAATTTTGTAAAATAAACTAGAACTTAGGTTAATTAATTATTAATAACAACTAGAATTAAATCATATAAAAAAAATATACAAAAATCATTAATTTAAACTTTAGGACTTCAAAAATATTTCTTTTTTTCTTCTAACATTGTTCTTATTTTATTGATATTTAAATTCCTAGAACAAGTGTATAGGATTACACAAACTATGTAATAGCGTAGATTTATTTTCTCGCAATTTTTCCCTAATATGTAATTGCCCATAAGCCATGTAATAGTCTAGGTTTTACATTCCCACATTTCTTACACTTATGTATCTCTCCCAAAGCGATGTAATAGCTTAGAATTTATTTTTCTCGCACTTTATGTTTATCTATAACTGTTAGATGTATGCTAATAGGTTTGTATGGTAAGATAAAAATAATCGGTAGATAAACCTAACCTCCAAGATAAATATAACTAAATTGAACACACTGTGCACACTCACACCTCTAGGATAAACTCTCTTGGTTCCTTTCGACAAATTGGTCATGTCCCTCAAAAGTGGGGGTATCTTAGCAAAAAAACGCTTACGAATAAGTCATCATAGTTGCCTACGAAAAAAGATCATAGTCCCTCGATGACCCTTCGAGTTGCCTACGAAAAGATGATCTCGTCTCTCGATGACCCTTTGGAAAAATGATGATAGTCCATTCGAATTTCTAAGGTATCCTTACATGTTGCCTTATATGACCATTCGATGACCCTTCGATGTCCCTCCACATCCAATAGATAGGACTACCTACCCACTAATGGTACGGATAGTACTATCTCTCAAAGAAAATGATAAGTACAAGAAAGACCTTACATTAAGGGTAAGTAACTTTTAAATGCTTGCTCACAATTCAAAAAAAACAAATACTTTTTGCACCTCACACTTTCAAATATTTTCAACAACAAAAATAAACACTTTGTATACATTCATACGAGAATCATTACAAAGTTAAACTTTTTTTTACGAAATATTTTCTAAACACGCAACACATTTCAAAAAGCAAATTAAAGTGAGCAAGCAATTAAGAGCCCATGGATAACCATGGATACAAAGGGTACTAACACTTTCCCTTTGTATAATTACCCCTCGGGCCCAATTTTTTTTATTTAAAAAAAGTCTTTCCTGTTCTTTTATGCCTTTCCTAATAAAATTGGATAAAATAAAAGTCGATGGTAACTCTTGTTGACCGCAACATTTTTTGCAAAAAACAACACTAAAAAAGTCAGTTCTCCCACCGTGTTACAAAACTGGCAACTTTGTTGGGGACGTAATAATAAAAGAGGGGTTACCTTAGAATTAGCCCACTTTACAGTTTTATTTCTTGAATTGTATGCTTTACTTTTAAGGGCATTTATTTTGGGAGATACTTGTGTGAAAGATCTTATACCCTGATCTAGTGTACCTTAGGTAAGTAGCAAAAGATCATGTAGACTATACGACATAGACCGATATGGTTCAAGTGATGGCTACAATTAGTGGGACACTTTGGGTTGTACCAATGTTCCTTGAGGCTTGTATCATGGATAACAGTTGGGCTCCTGCGTGGTGTCATTAGCACTAATTTTCTTTTAGAACCCTAGTTAACTTATCTCTGGCCATTATAAAGTAGGGAGGTGGTCGGCTTTAGTTTCGACCAAAGTTGGTTGATACTCAAAACTACACTCATTAAGATCCGACTTTCGGGATGTTTTTGGTTGGCGATGAAGTTGTTGAGCTGAAATAATGCCTTCGAGAAAGATCTGTTATATGAGATTCCTATAACCCGGTTACTATTCTAGGACAGGTCGAACCAACTAAACTTCAGTGGGGAGGGTACTTACCTATGGACTTCAAGCAAGCCTTTAAACCTAAGACTCTTGTGTGACTTGTTTGCCAATTACTCGCTTTATATGTGAACATAACATCATTACATCATAAACATAGCATTTTCACTAACAATTTCAAGGATCTAGGAATTTATCTTTGATCTTTGTTGCAGATTATGGCTCCGCTCGTAGAAACACTATCCAAGTCCACTTTGTAAGCATAGCTTCTCAGCTTAAAGAATTAGTCTCAAAGATTCCCAAGGGTTCTCGATTCACTAAAAAAACATGGTTATCTTCTCAGCTTGGTTACCTCAGGATTTGATGAAGAAATAATGAGTGTTATATTCCAGTTCTTTGATCCAAAGCATCACTATTTCACCTTCCCTAATTACCAGTTGGTACCTACTATGAAGGAGTTCTATATATTTCTTGGCATACCTATCCTTGATCGGGTACCTTTCACCGGTCTAGAGAATGATCCAAAGCCTGAGGTTATTGCTGCAGCCTTACATCTGAAGAGGCCAGACATTGCATCTAATTTGGAAACAAAGAGTGAAGTCAAAGGCTTTCTGGCTAAGTTCTTATTTGATAAATCCCAATTGTCCTTGAAAGCTAGGAGTTTTTCTTCTTTCGAGGAGATTTTGGCTTTTTTGATCTATGGCTTGGTATTATTCCCTAACCCGGACCAATTCATAGATGTGCACGCTATCCAGGTATTTCTAATTCGCAATCTCGTACCTACTATGCCGGGAGATATTCTGCATTCTCTCCACACTCGTACTATGAAGAAGCGAGGGACTCTCATGTTTTGCATACCCTTACTATCCAAGTGGTTTATTTCGCACCTTCCCCGACTAGCGATGAAAAACAAGCGAGGATTAAAATGGTGTCAAAGAGTAATGTCGTTATCTCCTTCAGATATTTATTGGTTTCCCCAGTCCCAGGAGGATGTCATTATCATTGGCTGTTGTGGAAAATTCCCTAATGTGCCACTCCTAGGTATAAGGGGGGGGGGGGGTATCACTTATAATCCTTCATTAGCTCTGCATCAATTCGGTTATTCTAGGAGAGAAGGTCCTCACGATATGATTATTCATGGTATTGCATTCAATTATGAAGACGATCCCCAAGGTTTCCATCAAAAATTTATACGTGCTTTGGGTATGGTGAACAAAATTAATAGCAAGAATTTGGGACAGAAGAACTCCATTCCTTTGGAGCCTTATCTCAGATGGGTGCACACTCATGCTCAGAATCGTGTAATGCCTTATAAGGCCATTCTACCAGTGATTATTGAACCTGAATTTGAAGGAGACGATCCTCAGATTATTCTTCATCCAGACATGCCTATAGGTCTCTAAGAGCTACATAAGTCCTGGATTCAAATGAAAGAAGAAAGGGATACTTTTGAGACCCAGTTCTATGCTAGTGAGAAGAAAGTGTTAGAGTTAACCAAGCTACTTCATGAGGAACAGAGCATCATTGCCTACATTGGCAAAAAGAGAGAGCGTCCATGAGAGACCTAAGGAGCTTTTATTAATTGTTATTTGTTTTTGTCTTTCTTTTCTTGTAAGCCTGAGTGGAAAATAATAAACCATAATTTGATATTTACTAATAAAAGTTTCTTGTTTCTTTTGGTTTAAACAAATTTAAATTCTTAAGGTCCTTGAAATCATTGCATCTTCATACCATTCATAGAATTTCATAATAGGTTTCTCATATTCTCGTTGTTTATTTCAGCAGAAAATGGAATTAGAACAAACTGTCAAGGATCTCCAAGCTCAGAACACCCAATTCCAAGCAATGATCACGAGCTTGGCCAAGGGGCAGGAGGAACTGAAAGTGCTCCTGACGAAGAAAAAGGAGAAGGGGAAGAAGAAACTTGGCTTCATCAACATGGGAAGGAGGTTCAAAGGTGTCACTAAGTCTGTTAAGGAGGTGGTAATTCCAGAAGATGATGACAAACCAGATTCTGAACATGAAGAAGGTAGCCACCATGGCACTAATGGGGCTTCTGATCAAGAGTACGATTATTACTATGACTTTGTTGATGATGAAAAATATAAGTCATTGGAAGACAGCTTGAATGTTATGGAGGTCCATAGGATACATTCAAGGTACCTACTTTTGTTAAATATGACGGTGTCTCATGTCCAAAGCTACATTTAAGATCTTATGTTCGGAAAATCCAGCCACACACTGCTGATAAAAAGTTGTGGATGCATTTCTTTCGAGAGAGCTTGTTTGGAACTCAATTGGAATGGTATTATCAACTTGAGAGTACCAATGTTCGTACCTGGAATGATCTTGCTAAAGCCTTCTACAGGAATTACCAGTATAACTTCGATTTGGCGCCGACTCAGATGCAACTCCAAAGCATGTCAATGGGGTCTGGAGAGAGCTTCAAAGAATATGCCCAGAAATGGAGGATTTAGCCAAAAGAGTCCAACCTCATTTATCTGATAGGGAGATGGTGGATATGTTCATGGGCACTCTGACTGGACCACTTTTCAAGCATTTGCTAGGAAGTTCATCTGCAGGTTTCATCGAGTTAATCCTAACAGGGATCGAGTCGAAGGTGGTATCAGAAGTGGAAAGATCCAAGTTGACGCTTCCTCCAGCAAGTCTTTTGGGGGTAATAAGAATAAGGGTGAAGTTAATGTGGTTTCCAAGGGCCAAAGAAAGAATGATAGACAACCAACTGTGGGAGTTGTGTTGATTTCTAATCCTGCACCAACTCAACAACAACAGGGTAATCAACGCAGGCAAGATAAACCAAGGAGGTAGTTCACTAAGATCAACGTGCCTTAAGCTCATGTACTCCAACATCTGTTGAAACTTGAGAAAATCACACTAAGGGAGGCCAATCATAATCCCAACACCTCCTCTCCTTACTACAATCTGAATGCAAGGTGTGCCTTCCATTCGAACAGCCCCGGGCATAACACCAACAACTGTTGGGTCTTAAGAAACAAGGTAAAAGATTTTACTGAAGCTAGAGAAATTTAATTTGATCCACCAGAAACGCCAAATGTGATTACTACACCGCTTCCTAATCATGGCCAAGTTGTCAATGATATTTATGACGCTATCTACATTACTACTGTTGATGATTTGACTCTCCTCTTGATGTCGGTTAAGAAGGAGTTGGTGCAGGCCAGTTTATTTCCGGGTTGCCTTGAAGATTATCATTATTGTGCGGTCCATCACAATGGTTGTATGTTGTTGCATAGAGGAATTCAGAAGCTGATTGATGTCCATCAGATTCTTTTTGAGAAAATCCCTTATGTGGGGAGCTTGTGTAAAGAATTAACTGATTTGAAGTTAGAAGACATGTCTGTCGTGACAATCCCAAAGGTGCCTATCAGGATCTCCCTAGTGGTTCCCTTAAAGATTCTTGTTGAGCCTAGGACATTTCACTTAATTATCACTGCACCTGGACCAATTCCATATTCCCCAGAAAAAGCCATTCCCTGGAACTACGGAGTTGATGTGTACTATTATGTTGTGAAGTAAGATCAGTCAATCGTTGATAAAGAAGATGTTGAAATAGTTAACCCCGATATTGACAATATTGTTGGGGGTAGAAAAATTACAAGGACTGGAAGAATTTTCTCTCCAAAAATCTCTCCAAAAGTTAATGCACCTATTTGTATTTCTGCCATCAAGTCGACTATTGATACTCGAGGTAAGCAAAAAGTTGTTGAGCCCACTCAGACAGGGGCGCTTGAAAAAGAAGTTGTTGTTGATTCCTCTAAACAAGAAATGGAAGAGATTTTAAAAATAATAAAGAAAAGTGATTACAAGATCGTGGAATAGTTGGGGCAGACCCCATCCAAGATATCCATGTTGTCTTTGCTGTTATGTTCTGAGGCTCATGCTTAGGCATTGATTAAGCTGTTGAAATCCGCCCATATACCTCAAGAGGTCTCGGTGGACCAATTTGAGAACTGTGTAGCCAGTCTGACTACTAATAATGGTTTAGGTTTCTCTGATGTTGACTTGACTCCCGTGGGCAGAAACCATAATAAAGCTCTCCATGTTTCTATTGAATGCAAATGGACCACCTTAGCTCATGTGTTGGTGGATAATGGTTCATCGTTGAATGTGATATCTAAATTTGCTTTAGACAAGATAGATGGTGAAGGTTTGACACTGAAACCTAGTGACGTGGTTGTGAGATGTTTCGAAGGCTCAAAAAGTACGAGCACTCATTCTTACACCCTTTGAAACAGTTTCTTTGCAAGTGTGGATCCCGTCGGGTACGGTGGACGATCTGGGGTGCTAATACGTTCCCAGGTCGTAACCGACTCCCGAACCCAGTTCTTTGGTTCACATGACCTTTGTCCTTCCTTTTTTCTTCTTCGTTTTGTGCAGCATTACCTTTCCCATTCCTTTGGGATAAAAATGTCTGGCTGGCGACTCTACCCTTTTCTGTGCCACTTTCGCGTTTGTACCAGGATGGAAATCCAGGGAGCGACAGTGCCACCCCTAATTCTTCGACCGGAGGAACAACTACGCCAGCTTTGGTTTCAGAACCAGCGTCTCGATGATAGGAATAAGAGCAACATACATAAAGCCTTACACTCAACCGATGTTTGAATACATTGGAGAAAATCCTCAAACTACACCACCAAATACATCAATGTTTAGGTTTTTCTCTCCCACAGGGTTTTCACAACCTTTTCCTAGGAACCCAGTTTATGGCATGCCAACAAAGATGATGTAAAACTTGTATAACGCACCCCTGGTGTTTTCAGAAAATGTGCTTTCTTTGCCCTTGCCAGAATCAGGATCTGGAGTAAACATGGGTCAAAACAGTCAAACCATAGGGTTAGGATATTCTACCTAAGGTCGTGTCTTGACAAATGAGTCTGCAACCTATTTGAGGCAACATATGGATGAAAACAACATGAAAAGGGTACATACCTTGTCTCAAACCATGGGAGAAGTTTTCCAGCCTTTGATCGAGAGTACTACTTAAACTAATCAGTAAATAGCATCCCAAATGGAACAAATAGCAGAGTTCATTGGAGTACTTGCCCCTGTTTGACACCTAACTAGGGAATATATGAGAGAAAATCACGGTGTTTAAATTAGGGAGAATGTCCAACTAGAAAATCTAGAAAATCAGGAGATAGTCGAACCACTCAGGGTCGAATCTTCTAGAAATCAAATACCTATTCCTGAAGTGGAGGAACCAAAGGTAGTGATAGTGAACAGAAACCAAAATGCAGACAATGTGGTTCAACAAGTTCGACATAACAATATGGCAACAAAGAATAACTTGGCAGCCATCGTCGAAAGGATAATGGCTCGAAGTGGAATGAATATGGGTTTTTCCAGGCCAAATTTTACTTCACCCATAATAGACTATATACTCCAGTCTGAATTGCCCTCTAGGGCAAAGGTTCCAAAGTTCTAAGTTCTCAGGAGATACAACTGACTCCACCGTCAAACATGTGGCACGGTACCTGATCAAAGCTTGGGAAATTGAAAACGATGAGAGTCTAAGGATTAAATACTTTCTTAGTTCCCTCACCAAGAATTCATTTACATGGTTCACTATGTTATCACCTGGTTCGATCTGTAATTGGACCCAATTGGAGCGTTTATTCCATAAGAAATTCTACATGGGACAAACTAAAATTAGTTTGAAGAAATTGACTAGTGTTAAATGAAAGTTTAATGAGCCAATAGATGATTACTTGAACAGGTTTTGACTACTCAAGGCTAGTTGTTTTAGATAAGTTCCTAAGCATGAACTTGTCGAAATGACCGCTGGTGACCTGGATTACTCTATTAGGAAGAAGTTGGATACCCAATACTTGAGGGATATGGCCCAACTGACTGATAGGGTTCAACAACTAGAACATTTGAAAGACGAAAACTCTAGGGCGAACAAAAACAAGAGAATAGCCTATGTTGAATTCTATGAAGGGGTCGAAGAAACCTATGACGAACCCGTACAGTTCGACGAAAAGGAAATAAACCTAGCTGAACTTAAGCAGGGCCCCTTTATTCTTGTAAACTATTAGTTCCTTCAAATGGAAAAGACTTTGTCGAAACTGAAAAGAATTATAGGTTTCCAAAGAAAACATATACCTTCGATATCACTAAATGTGACGAAATATTTGATTTGTTAGTTAAGGACGATCAAATACTTATGCCTTCAGGTGCTAAAGTACCACCTTTAGAACAAAGAAAAAAGAGATGTTTTTGTAAATGCCATAATTTCTTAGGCCATAAGACTTATCAATGTCTTCTTTTCAGGGGTTCGGTACATAACGCTATACAGGAGGGAAGGCTCAAATTTGGGGAGAAAATTAAGAACCAAATGAAGATTGATGATGATGATTTTCAAGTAGCGGATGCGAATTATATTGAGCCCAGTGAAGTGAATATGATCGAAGTTGCTGAAGATTCTAACAACGACATGAGCAGTTTCGACACCAACGAGGCTCTTGGTCACAATGTTGTGATAGATGAAGTGACCGAAGACGTCATCAATGATACTGTGTTTTACTGTTTCACTGAAGAGGTTGATGGCTGCCAGATGGAGTATTTCATATATTTAACGACTGAGTTTTTCTTCAGGATGTAAGCTGATGTCGAGAGGGTTGATGTGGAAATAATTGTTGATTCACAAGATGTAATTGAAAAGCCGAATCTTCAGATGGTGACAAAGGAAACTGATGATAATTTCATAATAATGGATAAGGCTACTAAGGGCCTTAATATGGACTTCTCCAAGTTATACATGAAGGACAAAGTCGATGTAAACATGGTTGAGATCAAAGATGAACAGACCATAGATGTTGACGAACATATTCTTCAAGAAGAATACAACAAAATGACTTACCCAAAAGAGGAGGAAACTATTATGGACTTCTTACACAAGTTCTAGAGAAAAAATTCAAAAGTATGTTGTGCCCCAGGTGCAGTTCTATCTTCAATAAAAAGGTTGCCCATAACCTTCAGGGAGTGAGAAAGGCCAAAGAAGGACATGAGCAAAAAACTCCTCAAAGGCCAATGGGGTTTGACCCAAGGTGATCTACTCAGGGGCAACATACTGCAAGACCTTAAATTCCTGGAGCAAGGCAACCTACTTTCAAGCCTAGTAGTGAGGTACCAAAAGGCAAATGGGTTAAACCTGTTGACTCCAGAGAAAAAGAAAAGTCGAAGTGGACCAAGTTTGATGTAGAAAGGGGCTCTTCGATGGACTACAAAAATGAGTTCAGATCATCCAAAAAGGTTGCATATGTCTCTGAGAACTACATGGGTAAGAACCCTATGTCGATGTCACAATGGCGAAGGGAGCAGAGATGAAGGAAGGCACAAAGAGAGGTCTTAATAAAAGATCAAGCTACGTCTAGCACTAATGTGCTAGCTGGTAACGATGGAGGCTTAGAGGCAAAAAAACAACTAACAAGGTGCCTGTGGGGCCAAAACATTTTATCTCTAAAGGGGAGGAGGCTAAGATAAGATTTGTGCTCGAAACGCCCGAAGACGAAAACAGGACTGATAACTTCGACTCAGATCCTAAAGTCTCTCTTGATATTATTGTAAATGTGGTTTCTATGATGCCTAGGGAGTATGATATGATTACTGAGGTCGAAAACAGACGCAAACAGTGAGGAAAAATGGTAACACAAAAACTTGTATGTATTATGTCATGAATAATGGTTGTGTGGAGGAGCAAAATGCCTTCTTCGAACGGCCAACTGAGGCCATGAAAGGACATTTGAAGTCTCTCTACATTTCTGGGAAGGTAGAGAATGTGGCCATAAATAAAATATTGGTTGATTGTGATGCAAATGTTAATTTAATGCCACATTTTCTGCTAAGTATGATCGGTAAGTTCGACAACGACTTGAAACCTCATAATATGGTCCTTTCAAATTATGAGGGGGAAATTGGCGCTACTTTGGGTATCCTACAAGTCGATCTGGCTGTCGGGACAATAACAATACCCATTGTGTTTATGTTATTCGAAAGTAAGGCCAACTATAACCTACTGCTGAGAAGGGAATGGGTTCATGGTGTTAGAGCGGTACCTTCTTCAATGCACCAGAGGGTAACCATTTGGATGTCGAATGAAATAATGGAGAATATTGAAGCTGATCAAGGGTACTTCAAAGTTCCTGTCAACCATGTCGACGGGGTTGAATTCGATAAGAACTTGGAGCACATTGCACCTTGTGCCCTAGCAGAATTCGACTTCACCCCTGATGATCATGCATTCTTCTCATTATACTTACACCCTGTTGAGGGTTTTCGATGGGACATAGAGGTAATAGGAGAAGAAGGAAATTACCAATACTTTGGAGAGCATGTTATACATCCCACAGGTTGGGGAGGCGAAGGCATTAATAATGACTGAATTTGATGCATTGCAAAGAATTTTGGCCTACATGGCTGAAACTAAGTTACAAGTGGCCTTGGAGGCTGTAGAAAATCACATGGTAGTCAAAGATAATACAAAGTTTGTTGAAGGAGGTCCTAGTAAAGACTTCGATCCCGAGCCACCTGATAAAACTCAAATTGAAGAACAAGACCAAAGGCTTGATGCCATTTATGACAATGAGCCTTTAGGTTTTGAAAATGATCCATTGTCAGATAATATAAAAATGCTAGCACAAGATCCTTTGGAAGAAATCGACTTAGGAGAATGGGAAGTGAAAAGGTCTACCTACATCAGCGCCAATATTGACCCACAACTCAAGATCAAAGTAGTCCAATTGTTGAAGGAGTTTAAAGATTGCTTTGCTTGAGACTATGATGAAATGCCTAGTTTGAAGAGAGAAATTATCGAACATAAGTTTCCAATAAAGCCTGGGAAAAGTCAGTTAAGCTAAATCCAAGACGGTCTGCCCCAACAATCCTCTTAAAAATAAAAGAGGAGATCGAAAGGCTGCTTCAATGCAAGTTCATTCGTACTTCCTAGTATGTCGAATGGATGATTAACATTGTACCAGTTATTAAAAAGAATGGTTCTTTAAGGGTTTATATAAATTTTAGAGATTTAAATGCTGCAACCCCTAAAGATGCGTATTCAATGCTTGTACTAGAAATGCTAGTCGATTCTGTTGCAGGACACGAATATCTTAGCATGTTAGATGGGCATTCTGGATACAATCAAATATTCATTGCTAAAGAGGATGTCCCTAAAATTTCTTTATCAATGTCCAGGAGCCTTAGGCACCTACAAATGGGTAGTAATGCCTTTTGGCCTCAAAAATGTTAGGGCAACCTATCAGCGAGCAATGAATTCGAGCTTCCATGATTTTATAGAAACTTTTATGAAAATCTATATTGATGATATTGTTGTTAAGTCTATTTCAGGGAAAGATCATATTGACCATCTTCAACATTCCTTTGAAAGGATAAGAAAGCATGGTCTTAAAATGAATACTCTTAAGTGAGCTTTTTGTGTACAGACAGGGGATTTCTTAGGCTTTGTGGTCCATAAAAAGGGATCGAAATCAATAAAAATAAGACCAAAGCCAACATGGAAGCGAAAGAACCATCAACAAAGAAGGAATTGCAATCATTATTAGGAAAGATTAATTTCTTGAGGATATTCATATCAAACCTAAGTGGCAAAATGCAAGCCTTCTCACCTTTGCTTTGAATCAACAAAGATGGGTTCGACTGGGGGCAAGCTCAACAGGAAACCTTTGAAAAAATCAAGGAATACCTGAGCCAGCCTCATATTCTCTCACCACCTTGTAGAAGGAAGAGCATGAGATTGTATATAGTTGTGTCATATAAGAATTTAGGGAGCATGTTAGCTCAAGAGGATGATGATGGCATCAAAAGAGCCATTTATTACCTTAGTAGAGTTTTAAATGATGTCGAAACTAGGTATAACACGATAGAAAATTATGCTTATGCTTATATTATTCATGTACAAAGTTGAAACAATATATAAAACTAGTTGATATTTATGTTTCTTATCATTTTGATATTATTAAACATATGTTGTCCAAGCCTGTTTTGCATAGTCGAATTGGTAAATGGGCACTAACATTAACTGAATATTCTTTAACATATAGACCTTTAAAGGCTGTTAAAGGATAAGTAGTGGAAGACTTTATAGTCTATCACTTCATTAATGAAAATGCTTTGAACTATCTTGAGGTCGAACCTTGGAAGATATACTTCGACGGGTCTAGCCATAAAGATGGGATATGCATAAGAGTACTTGTTATTTATCTTAATAAAATACCAACAACACTCAAGTGTAAAATCAAAGGTCATTATTCAAACAATGAGGCTGACTATGAGGCATTGATAGTTGGACTTGAAGTATTGTTGGAATTGGGGGAAACTCATGTCGAAAGAATGGGAGACTTTGAGTTGGTTATAAAACAAGTCATAAAAGAATCCAAGTGCATAGAAGAAAATATAATTATGTATTTTGTAGTGGAAAATCGTCTGCTGAAAAAATTCGAAGCAGTTAGCTTTTGACACATCCCTAGACTGGAAAGTCAAGTTGCGAATGACTTGGCTCAAATTGCATCAAGATACAAAATTTTGAAGAAATAAGGTCATTCATATTTTCTCCAATCTGTTGAGTTGAGATGTTCCATATAATCCTCATCAGCTTCATCGTCATCAGATGTATGTTTCTGGATTCGACTTTTACGTAGAGCTTTCCCCTTGTTTTTAGACCTTTTGCTAGCTACAAAAAATCCAATGGTTATGTTAGAGCCAGTGGATGATGCCATAAAAGTTGTAATGTGAGCTTCATTTGATTTCACTGATCCAACTTTCTTGGTTGTGGAGTGTCTGGTGGAAGTAGTCATGTTTAATTTCAATGTGGTGAATGAAAGCCAGCTTAGAAGGCTTTTATAGAGAAGAGATTATTTGGTTGTAATGACCAGTTAAATAAAAGAGATTGGGAATATGTTAAATGTATTTGAAAACATATCATATGATCTTATTATAGATATTTCCCATGACGTAAGAACTTGTTCTGTTGGAACACGTTAATATCAAAGCAACACTTGTTTTATAATTTCCAAGACAAGAAAGTTTGGGTAAGTGATGCGGATTTTCTAAACTCAAAGAGAGGAAATCTCTACGGCAGCTGTCGAAGCGTCTAAACATACGTTTCACTACTTCAAAACATTTTAAGGACTTGTCAAGATAATAAAGTGTAAGTCGAAGGGTAAAGCCGAAATAAAAGCATATAGATAAGATTCCAAAGGCATCAATATTGTCATTACATAAGGACTCAGGAGGGCCATAATATATTGTACTCAAATAAAAGTGCAGTTAAAATGACAAAGTGATCAGAAAGGTAGATTTGCCTTCAACTGGAGGGAAATGACCTTTTGAGTCTGGAGACGCCTTTCGATCAAACCTTTTTCTACCTTGGCTGCCGCGAGCTCTCTTGCTAAGTGTCGATCATTATCAAGATGTTCCATGGTGTGCCCCAACTCTTGATCCAGCTCAATATCGTCCAACCCTTTCAATTCATTGTTTTTCCTCTCAGCAATTGGAGATCTTGGTTTGTAACACTTTGATTTGCTGCTTCCAGATGACAGTATCCTTTTTGAGGGATGTCATCTCTGTACACCTATCAGCCTTGGCTTTCTCTAGATAGCTTGTTTACTACGGCAGTTAGCTCCAAGAGGATGTCAAAGGTTTCTGGGGCAATATTTGAAAGGTCCATATTTTGGAGAATGCCCTTCAGGAAGAGAGGGGCAGTTCGATTTGCATCCAAGACATTGAGAATGTTACCTTTAAAGAATTTGGCTTTGATTTTTTGGAGTATTGGGCCAACAAAGTCATCTGGAGCTGGATCTCCAGAAGTGGTCGAAACACTAAAACTTCTGTCTGAAGAGCTGATTCTCTTCCCCGATATTAACCTGGCATACTTTCTGGGGTTAAACTGTCTAAGTGCAATTAGTTCAGCCTCGATCATAGTTCCCTCTGAGGTCAAAATGATAGCATGCTTGGGAGAAGTTGGGTTTTCAACAAGACGGGCTTCGACATTTTCAGGTGGACTTTGCTTTTCCTCTTCATCTTCAATCTCTTTTCTTTCTTCATCGTCCTTATTTTCCTCTTTATCATCTACAACATCACCTCCTTGGTCACCTATAAGCTCAGATTAAAGTTGAGTCTTTCGACATTCTCCATGTCTTCATTTGCAGTTGGGTTAGTAGGATCTTTTCCAAGATCAGCATTAAGAGAATCTTCCTCCTCAGCCAAAGTCCTTTCCTCCTCCATATCAGTAGTTCCCATGTTATGTGGAATCTCTTTATTTTGATCATCATCATCCTTATGACCAGACCTAGCTGTGTGGGATTGTTAGGTGATGATCTTGGAGGGGGAGCCTTGGTTGATCTTGACCATGGTTGAAGGAGGAGCTATTACATGAGCAGGTTTGTTAATCTCACTTAAATAACTTTTCCAAGAATCAAGATCAGAGGTGGGATGATAAGTGGGCCCACCTTTACTATTTAGTAGAGTGGTTGGGGAATTAGGTTGTGCCCTTGGTAGGTTGGAACCACCTGCTTTAACCTGAAATAGCAAGTAAGGTGGATAAGTTCAAGAGTCAATAGGCCAGAGAATTCACATGGAAATAATTAAAATGTGTGGTTACCTGAGGGTCCTCGACACGGGGCTTGAGTTATACTTTCATTCTGGCCAACGGTCGACTTCGATATAGCCCCGGGGGATTGTTTTTCGACACAGTCAGCAATGAGTATCTTTTACAAAACTGTAGCCACCTTTGGTGAAGGATGGCCAGTAGTGTCGGAAACCTTGACAAGTTTCCTTTTCTTCTTCAGTTTACCCTCTTCAAGGGGTGACATGTCCTCATCATCATCTGAGTGGATAACTAGTTGAGCACCCTTCCTTGTTTTTCTTTGAGGTGTCGAGGGAAGCCTTCGAGCGGCCTAAGAAAGTTATACAAGTATTATAAGGAAAGCACACAAGGGAAAGTTAGGAAAAATGTACAAGGTTACCTTTGTGCCTTTAGGATCTTTTTCGACCTTCACTATTGTTCCCTTCAGAGGGTTGGTTTTCCCCGACATTGCTGAAAGACAATCACAATTATTACAAGTTAGTAAATAAGTGGTCAGATAAAGATCACAAAATTGAAGGCCTTAAACCTTCATATATTTTTGGATTTGATGTGAACATCTTCGACCCCTATATGAAGGTGTCCTTTGAAACTGTCCAGCGTGTGTTTAATCGCAACTACCCTTTGAGCTTTGTGTTGAGACTGTTGTCGAAGGATTTTGATAGAATACCCACAGACAAACCAGTCTGGAAATGGAGGGGCAAGAGCCACTCCAAACTCAGCAGTAGGCAGTCAAGGAACCTTTGGAGGGAAGAGTTTGAAAGCCATTTCATAACGTCTCTCAGGAGGAACGTTTGAAGGGATTTTTAACTTCTCCATTTTCGTAAAAATTTCTCCTTCAAAGTGACAACACCCTTAGAAACGGTTTAACTAATATCATCTGGTGGATAGTCAATTTCAAAGTACTTCTAGAAGGCTTGAATCTCTTTGATATGAGTAGATTTACCTTTCTTGACTTTTTCCTGCATGTTAACAAAAGCTTGGTTAATTAATTGAGAAAATGAGGGAACATCAAGAAATTGTTCCTGATAGTACTTGGACCACCAACTTTGGAACTGTTGAGTGCAAAGGAAGCTAGCTCAAAATGCACTAGAGAGAGGCGAATTCGTTCGACGTGTCGAGCAAGTTGAGTTGAGACTCCCAGGTCGTCGAAGCTAGCGTCATAAATAATAACATGCCTCTTTTTTCTCATAGAGGCACTTGGGGAAGTTTTATGCCAATCCAAACTATCGAGAGACAAGGTTTTCTTGGTAGGCAATTAAGGTTACTAAGCATCTTCCTATATTCAATTTTTCAACCAATAATCTAGGAACCAAGAAGGATTCCAAGATGGAGGTTGATTTTTGTTGGTGCTTCTTGAACTAAGGGGGAAATGGTCTTGTAAACCATTATGGTCCATACTTTCTCTCAGCAAAAGGGACCATGGTCGAATTGAAGTCATACCTCTTGGAAAACATCAAAATGTAGCCAGAAAAGGCGTCTTGATGAGTTTTTTCTTCATCATTAGGGGTCAGTTTTACCAAACGAGTCCCTTTGACTATTCTTTCTCTTATCTCAGCAGAGTTTTCATCAAAGATTACTTTGTTGGGGAGGCTGGCTTCAACTGTAGCATTAAGCCACAATTGAAGTAGCCAGAAAGGCCCAGATAGTTGAAGGTTTCCAGTGGCTTCCATATCCTTGAGGCGAGCAACACCTTCGTTGATTGACTCATAGAGGCTTGCTAAGATCAGTTCATTGAGGCAAACTCCTCTATTGTTGTGTATTTGGTTAGCTAAGGTAAGATACTTCTTAGCAACCTATAGAGATCTAGAACAGAAACGTATCTAGAGAGCCATATGGTTAAAAATGCAATGTGCTCCTCGTCGGATACATCATCAGTGGTTCGATAAAAGTGATAGTTCATAAAATTGTTATAAGTGGGTTTGGATTTGGCGAATCCAATGGGATCCTCCATATTGAACTCTGGGTCATAGGTGATCCTAGTTGTTTTGAGCCCTGTGATAGCGACTATGTCGAAAAGGTTAGGGGTGACCATTCCACAAGGAAGATGGAAAGTGTAGTGGGTGTTGTCCCAAAGGTAAAGGGAAGTTTCCAGTAAGTTCGAGCAGTAAGGGAGATTGGTCTTCGACAACATCAACAAATCATATCTCAATTTCTTTCCAGGTTTCAACTTTGACCTTTTCCATTCTTGTTAGACATAGGTCGAAATCCTTAAACGATGGAACTGATTTCACTAGCCTAGATCCATATTTCAAGTACTTTATATTCATGGTACTTAGAGTGGGTTTTTCAGCAGACGTTTCATCTACCCTAGTTTTTTTCCTTTGTCCAAAGGGTTTGGTTCTACGGTAGGAGGGAAAGAACTCACTCAATTTCTCACAGCCAACATCAGTGTTGGACAAAGGTCCAGATAAAGCATATTGTTTGTTAGAAATGATGAGAGGCATGATTACCTGGGATTCGTAGATATGCCTATTTTCCTCTTTTAGTGGCTCATGCATAAATTGTTGATTCTTCCCCATCTTGGGTCTAGCAACTTTGGTGAATGGTGGGACATGTGTTATCTTGAGGCGTTAATTTGGGCGGTGTCAGTTATGGTCAGACTGCGAATACCTAGTTTTAAGAAAAAGACAATGATGGCTAGCGTAGAGCGTGCTGCTGAGAAGATGTTTGAGTTTAGCCATTATGACATGACGTCATAGGTGTGATTAAAAAGAAACTGAATAGTTTCTTGATCGTAGGTTGGTCGGTTATGACCATACTTTTGTGCAGTCGAGAAATAGGCATCGAAAGGTGTGATAAAAAATGACCTTTCTGTCAGTTTTGTCGAAAGGACGTTTTTTGGGGGAAATTTTTTAGCTCCTAATTTTGACGCCTACTTGGTTACAGGAAATATGGGTTCAAGGATTATTTTCTTTTAAGAGAACTGAAAAAGCTTTCGACGCGCAACAGTTGAAGTTCAAATGTTGGAGGGAAACTTATGTTTCTTTTGAATTTGAAAAGTGACACATGACGTATTTCTAGGAGTAAACCGTCATTAGCGGTTATCTTCAGTTAGTATAAATAATTTAGTTCTAGTTTTAGAACGTGTGGGTGAATCATATTGTACAAGTTACTCTATATCCACTCAAAGTACCATTGTATAGAGAAACAAGTGAAAGTGAGAATGTATGTGATGTAAACACCACCATTTTTCATTTCAATGTCATTTTCATTAAAGCTTTTACTTTGAAGCCTTTTACTTTGCATTTTATCTTCAAGCAAGTTACACTTTCAGCAATTTATTGTTTTCCTTTAACTGCTTTCATTTACATTTCCTTGCACCTTTATCTTCTTGCATATTACTTTCGACGTTGAGTATTTTTAGTCTTATATTTATTTATTTTACCATTTTACCAAACTCTTTTATAAATTATGTTGAAGAGTTTATAAGATTTTATTAAACACTAAACAAAACCAATTATAGCACATGTTCTAGGATCAATTTGGTCGATCATGTAAGTAACTAGAAACATTTTTGTGTTGTTAGAGGATCAACGATTGTTTTCCATTTTTCAAGGTAAACAGACAGTATCACGGTCCGTAACAATAACCTTCGACAACTCAACATGATCTTTCAAAAATGACCAACACACCTCTAAAGCCCAGGTAAAGTTGTCCTCTTTTTCGCATTCCAAAAAAGCAAAACCAACGGAATATGTCTTCTCGGTTAAGGTTACACCAACCATCTCAAATAACGGAAATTTATACTTGTTAGTCTTGTAAGTGGGATCAAGAATGATCACCATTGAAAAACTGTTGAACAACTTTATCGATTTCGAATGAGTCCAAAAAATGTCTCTAACCGTGACTCCATCGGTGCAATTTTGGTACCGAGAAACATAATTGTTATCATCTAACAATTTCAAGAATTGTTGCATCTCTGATCTATCTTCCCTAATAGCCTTGTTATTGCGGTACCGAATGTTATAAACTTGCCTAATATTTGAAATATTTTTCGGTTGCTTCTGTTTCAATATGGCAAGAATATTTTTGGGTTGGATAAGATTCAAGGTCATGTCATTGATCATTGTCTTCTCTTCCGATTTGAGGCGACATACACTAGGATGACCTTGTAAAGAATAAGAAAAATTAACAAAAATAAAAAATTGCTGCAGGAAATCAAAACAGAAGAAACAACAAAAGTTCCACAGATGTACCTGCGAAACTGTTCTTCAAGAACACGTTTCAATTATGTACTTCCGAAAGTAATGTAACTTTTTTTGTTACAAAAGTTTGATGATCAATGTGAGCAATGTAGTGGACAAAGTTGAATCTTTACCTGAAATTTCCTCTTCTCTTACTCCCTTTGATTTGTTGCACCAGAAAAGTTGGAGTTTTGGAGTAAAAATGATGTAGATGATATAGGGTTTTTAGGTGGTGAAGAGAGCTTGTGAAAGACGGAAATGGAGCAATGCAGCAATGGTCATGCATTTTAAAAATATAGCAGAAACTTCCGTAGATGTATCTACGGAAATATCTGGCGCTAAACATTCCACTTATGGACATCCGAAACATTCTCTGAATTGATTTTTTTTTTTGTTGAAGTTTTTTATACTTCCATAGATACATCTACTGAAACAACCGAAATTTTTTTTTAAAAAAAAAGGTGCGTCCAGATCTATACATGCGGAAGTTGAGGGCATATCAGGAAATTCGTCAGGTGGATAGGAGATACATGAGGTGGATTAAGAAATTCTCTTGAATGAAATCCTTGCTTAAAAAAAAGTCTGATTTTTAGTCTAATCGATTAAATCAGTCGGTCTATTCCAGTTTTGATATCTTTTAATATAATAATGTACATAATTTATATATGATTATTACTTGTTGGGGATAAATGTTGGTATATTATATGCAAGTATAAGATACAATGAATGTAAAAATAGATGTTAAACATTTTATAAATTAAGATTCATAGACCTGATATCAAAGTTTTGATTAAGGTATACATTTTTTAAAAAATTAATAAATATATTAAAAAAAATATTTTTTATAAAAAATAAAAATAAAATAAAATAACTTATATTTAAAGACAATAATGTTTCAAAAGGATATTAGAGAACATTGTAGATATAAACCATCCAATCTTGAGTTAGACAATCCATATTTTCATTTTCTGTTTCAAATCCATTTTGCAAAGTAAATATGAATCATCTGATTAATATCATATGGTTGAGATTGCTTGAATGTGTGGTTAATCTGACCATACAAAATCTAGATTCAATCCTTAGCTGTTGTGTTTTTCACATTACATTTTGTCCTATAGTGAAAAATGAAAAAGAACAAACCTATCATATTCATACACCATATGAAAACATTATATAAACAAGATTATATTGTATAGTATATAGTTCATAATTTCCCTGCATTATACTCTATACTCACCAAAATGAAGAAACAATGTTGCAAAGAATCTGAAACAAATCAAAACCAACAACTGTCATTGGAATATTGTTGCTGGTTTGAAGATGCATGCATCCTTGACATGGATTACTTTGTTAAAACTCTTGCAAACATCAAACAAAAAGGCGTTCGTGCCGATATAATCGGTTCAATCATCACTCACTATGCTTCCAAATGGCTCCCTGATCTCGGAACTTCAAATGCAAATTCAAATGCTAATGCTAGTTCACCCGAAAGCGCGACAACATCATGGATGAAGAAAAAATTCTTTGTTGAAACCTTAATCAGTGTTCTTCCACCAGACAAAGATTCAATTCCATGCAACTTCCTTCTCCGTTTACTCCGAACAGCGAACATGGTTTCTGTCGAGGCTACTTACCGAGCTGAGCTTGAGAATCGAGTTTCATGGCAGTTAGATCAAGCTTCATTGAAGGAACTCATGATACCTTCTTTTAGTCATACATGTGGAACTCTTTTGGATGTTGAGCTTGTTATTAGGTTGGTTAAGAGGTTCTTGAATTTGGATCATGATGGTTCGAAAACCGGTGCTGCTTCTTTGGTTAAGGTTGCTAAGTTGGTTGATTGTTACCTTGCTGAGGTTGGTTTGGATTCTAATTTGAGTTTGTCTCAATTTGTTTCACTTGCTGCTGCTCTTCCTAGTCATGCAAGAGCTACTGATGATGGTTTGTATAGAGCCATTGATACTTATCTTAAAGTATGTTTTCTTTCTCATCTTTTTAATTAGTTTCGTTTTAATTCGCTTGATTAGTAAAGTTAATTACTTCAAAACAAGTGTCAAGACCACGATTCATTCTGAATATCTTATTGTTTCTTGTGTGGTCACCAGCATACGAGACTCTGACCTGATATGTGTATGTAGGATTTGAATTCTTCGTAGTCAGAAGTCGCTAAATTAAAGATCAAACTTTTTTTTAATCTAATAAATCGAGATTCACATGCAATTGTTTCACAGGAAAAGTCCAAAACTAGATAAGACATGAATCATAAAGCTAGTTGTAAATTGTAATCAACATTTTCTCTACTTTTGGCTTTTCTCTTGTCCATATCTTATATAGATGCCAAAGCTTGGCCTTTCCTTCATTATAGATATGTTTAATTATTAGTTGTTGCCAAAAAGCACATTAAGTTCCTTCTAATTTCGAGTAATAAACCATTTATCAATAGGCCATTGATGGCCATTTGATCCAGATCGGATGGTGTATAATAGATTTAAATCTGAAATACCGAGTTTAGAAACTAGACCGTCTCCGTCTTGTATTGAATGTATGGAATTCTAACTGCATGCAATCAAAATCCATTTAGTCGGACCGGATTTCATCTGATGTGAGACTGAACTAATTTATTTTTGTTACAGGCACATCCAAGCGTGTCAAAGCAAGAAAGGAAGGGACTGTGTAGATTGATTGATAGCAGGAAACTTACACCAGAAGCTTCACTTCATGCAGCACAAAACGAACGGTTACCAGTGAGAGCTGTTATTCAGGTACTTTTCACGGAACAAACAAAACTCAACCGCCACATTGATTGGAGTGCTTCTTTCAGTAGCTTGAGGAGTCCGAGTGGATATCATGGTGTGCCGGACACATCAGAACGGTGTCTTTCAAAGCGCGAAATGAATGCGCAGCAA
This sequence comes from Lathyrus aphaca, assembly GCA_963966055.1. Taxonomy (NCBI): domain Eukaryota; kingdom Viridiplantae; phylum Streptophyta; class Magnoliopsida; order Fabales; family Fabaceae; genus Lathyrus; species Lathyrus aphaca. The sequence goes on along the minus strand of OZ014519.1, from coordinate 739,122,908 downwards.
ATGGAGATAAAGAAACTGAAGGAAGATGTTTACAGGTTGCAAAGTCAGTGCAATGCTATGCAAACACAGATTGAAAAGATGGCTGAGAAGAAGAAAGGTTTCTTCAAATGGAAGAAACTTGGTTTTAGTAAAAGCAATGGAGAGACGGGGAACATTGACATACATGAAACTCAGACTGAATTTGGATTCGGAAGGCAAACACCTATGGACATGAAAACTAGTATTGTCGTCAAAGGTAGGACTCCTCAAAACTGGAGAAAATCGCTGTCATGAAAGAGAGGCTTTCATGTGAATAACAGATTAAATAAATAAGCTATTATATTATAAGTCCGTTTATTGGTGTTAAGACTTCGGAAATAATGTAAGATCGAGACTATTCTGTTCTGCACTGAAATAACCAAGATCATTTTTCGGCTTGTAATTCTTATATAAAAGGAATGAATGAATAAGAAAAGTATTACAGTAGATGCTAGAATAATCAAATTTCTAGCCGAAAAAATATATTCTTAACAGGAAACTAGACGAAACTGAAACCTAGTCTTGCAGCCAAAACAACAAGTTGTTATCACTTATTCGATAACTAAAAAATCTTATACACACAAATCAAACGATAGAATCAAGCCTATAGTATTTTTACACACTCAAATTGTAATAAAGGGCCTAGAAGCATTAAAAAGCACAAGTCCACCTCAAACGTTCATAGTTTCACTGCTTTCTTGATACTCTTGATGGATGATTTCATCCCTTGAAACAAAGACGGAGATGATGGGATCCGTCTCAAGACCTTTGCACTCTCTGATCTAACAAGTCTTTTTTCCAATTTTTGTTGTTCTTCTTTCCAATTTTTTCCAATTTTTGTTTTATCAAAACCATCATTTGTTTCCTCTATTTCATCATCACCTTCTTTCTTCTTATCTTGAAGGTCTTGCAGCTCCTTCTTTACAGTTCTCAACTCCTTTTGTGGAAACTTCTTGTTCAGTTGTTCAATCATATTTTCAGTCTTACCAAAACCACTTTCATTTGTTTCTTCTTCTTGTGCTCCCATTTCTTCTCCCTGACCATTCTCTAAAAGCAATTGAAGCCATTTTTCAACATTCCCTTTACCTCGTTGGTTTCTCGTTTCATCATCTTCCTCAACTTTTTTCTCATGGAAACCGCGGAATGAAACACCGGGAGTTCTCTTTTCTTCACTTATTTCTAGCTTCTGAAGTCTCCGCTCAATTAACTTTTCTTCATCCAAAGCCACAAACGATTTGGTATGCTCTTCTAGCTTCTGTTCTGACTCATCATTATTAGCTGTAATTTTCAGCTCCTCTTCGTTCGCAGATAGGCCAGCTTCGGACGCTCTTTGTTCTTCCTCCAACAAAACTCTGAGCTCTTTGTGGAAAGGTGTTCTTGGCCTAACTCCAGGCAAATAAAAAACAGTTTTATTGTTCTCCCTCTCTTCTTCGAAAGCAGAGTCATCCATTCTGAACCTCTTTCTTCCTTGCTCGAATTCAGGTCTAAGTTGTTTCTCTATGTCATCTTTTTGTTTATACTTTTTATAAAACTCTTTCTCAGCATTATCACAAATTGATCTCTGTGCTTCAAGTCGAGCCGTTAGTGCATTACTTGCAGCCGTGTTCAATCTTACCTGTTCCTTATAAATCACACTCCTGAACCAGAACAATATAATCGTTCAATCATTAAAAGTGTTCGAATTTAATCTTAACTACTTATAAATAAAAGTAATAATCATTTCAAGTTTGGTTAGTGAGGCCTACTGGTGCATGGTGTCTCTAATCATCTTCTCTAGCATGTTTCTATAAGAAGATTGAGCTTCTGCAAGCCGTCTGCATTTTTCTGCTTTCCTTTTCCGTTTTATAAGCGCCAATTCGAGGTCTTGAATAACAGCCGTTTCTTCTTCATTCTTGAGTTTCATTTCATTCACTTCATTATCTAACTTTTGCAATTCCACCTGCATTTTTGAAGCTGCTTCTTTTTGCTTTAAAGAATCTCTAGCCATGACAATTGCTTGGTAGGGGTTTCTAACAAAATTTGGATCTTCATTTTCTTTCGGCACATTGCCCTTTGATTTTCTCGCAGCCACTGAAAAAGACATAACGTTAACATCAATATCTAATTCTCGATCTTCAAAATATCATTAGTATGATTAATCATATTAGGAGCAACGTCACTAACATATTGCAGAAGAAGTAGGCCTTGTCTTCTTATTGTGATCAAGTTGTCTTAAAGCTAAAGCATCATAAGGATCCCTTCGCGATTCGACTATAGCAGCAGGAGCTAGTCCAACTTCTTCGCTAAAACCGATGAAGTGTTGTGGAAAAGAGTGAGAATCCACTATTTGTGTATCATTCAATTCATGGTTTTCTCCTTCAGGGAATAAAAATGAAAAGCCTCTATGCCTGTCATTCACAAGCACAAATATCATCATCACCCTCGCAACGTAATGCAAATTGAGAAACAATATAAGTAGAGAGAATCAGAAAACATACCTAAAGTCAGATTTTGAAGAAGCAAAAATAGACAAAAACTGATTAACGGATATCCCCAATTGCAAATCCCACCATGGCACTAAGAATTCAAGTTTATTTTTCTTCCTTCGGTAAACTTGTCTTTGAACTATCCTTAGATTGCTTAGAACAGTCAAGCCTCCCCCTACAATTGTCATCCCAAAAAGAGCAAAATCACACCAAACTCTAATTTGTTTGTTGCTCAATTAAGATAATTCCAACCTTCTTATCTTGCTAAAAAGTTATAGTAATCTATAGATATTCATGGAAGAGCTAAACAAGATAACCTTTTGGAACTAATTTCAAGATTTGTTGTATATAAAACTCAATCATTGCTATGAATTCCACACATTCTAATTCTAAGAAGATTAAAAAGAACGTGAGAGAAAGAGCTTATTACTTGAACAAGGAAACCAATGATCAATATCCCAAGCAAGAGGAGAAGCTGAATCGGCATGATAATACAAAACATTGCCATAGCCATCAACTCGAATCACCGCAGGATCAAAACCAGCATTCCTAGAATTTCAACCAAAATTAACATTAATCAACACACACAAACACATAAACAACACATAAGAATTGGAAATTTTCAAGATTTGTTACCCAAGATGACTGAGCTGGTTCCATAAGATACTGACAAAGATTCTAGGTTTGGTCGTTGGTTTAGCCTTTGGATCAATAATTGGAAACATCTCATCTAAAAAATTTGATCTTTCAACCTGAGTGAGACATTAACATAAACAATAACATTATAAATCCAACCCAGTTAAAGAAACCAATGACCCAGAATAGTTTTTACCTCAAAGTTTCATTTTTCATTACGAAAACAAAGAAAGAACAAATGGGTACCTCGTCATCATGTAAAGCATAAGGTAGAAAAGTGAAGGGAGGGCCATGGCTATAAGGACTGAAACCACGGTCACGACAGAGTTTAGCATAGGCTTTGGGGTAACCAAGGTTGTCGTTGACGAGCATTTCCTCAGAGGTGAAAGTGAAACCATAATCTTGTGCCATTGTAGTTGAAATTCAAGGTTGTGTTGTTGATCCTTGGTATGAGTAAATAGGGAGAGCGTGTGTTTTGTTGAAGAAGAAACCAACGGTCGAATTGGAAGATTACTATTTAAAACCGAAAATAATGATTAATTCGAAATTGGAAAGTGATTCGATGTTTTACTAAGGTAACGGTTACATGGGATGGAGTAATAAAAGAGGTTGTTGTGAATTATTTTTTGTAGGACCAAAGTGTCCTTTAATTTGAGATGTTTCAATAAGAAACAAAAACAAGTGGGATTTGGTTCTCATTGTGGTGGGATTAGTTGTTAATAGTATCAAAGTTTTGAAATTAGAAAGTTGTGATAATGATTGGATAGCAAATTAATTTTGGTTTGAACAAAATAATAATTGGGGCCACTATCCCAAAAGACCCTTTTATGTCAAGGTAAACTTTCAAAAAGAGTAATGTTTTAGTAGATTTGAATTTAGGACCATGTTGTTTGTGGGCTTGTTGTAATTAGTTAGTATGTCATGTTCTTTGTGGGCTTTTTGTGACATTTTTTTTTAGAGGAATCTACCTGTCATCCACTACTCATACTTGATATTCCTTTATTTTTTTTAATATTTTCATTTTATCCCTGGTATTATTTACACAAAATTGCATTTTGAAGCAAAAAATTATTTTTGAAAAACAAAATTTCTGGTAGTCAAATTCAAAATTCCCGGTACATTTTTATCGCCAACGAAATCTCCAGCAGTTATAACTACAAATTACCGGTAAACAATACCAGATATTCCAAAATTATCGGTAATTTAAAAAAAACGGTATCAACTCTCACGCACATACCGGGAAATCCAAATGTTCGGTATATCGGGAATTTCAGTTTTACATGAAATTCCCGGTAACATGACAGAGTCTTAAAAAATGCTTGTCATTTGCGCTCCGGAACCATCAGGATCGTCTACCGACTCGTGTAGCGATTACACTCAGTTCTTCACTACATACAAAGTATGTATTATACTTAAACATAATATTATTTCGTTTGATTTCATGTTTTGTGTTATTATAACTTTGTATGTTTTTCATCGACAAATTTTTTAGAGTCGAGCTGACGTATTAGTTTGGGCGCAGAATATTGGAAAGAAACATGGTATTATTGTTGTCACAATTCGTTCTGATAGTGCAACTAGAAAGCGATGGAGGAAGGATAAATTAATAATGGGTTGTGAGAGATGAGGAAATTATAAAATGAAAAGTTTGAAACTAGTCATTCATCGGAGAATGATGGTCTCGCTAGTATGAAAGTGAAATGTCCCTTCCGTCTGAGGTTTTCACCAACTGGTATTGGATGGAGGGTGAACGTTATGTGTGAGTTTCACAATCATAGACTAAGTCAGGATTTATCAGGGCATGACATGTTGGGCCGTCTAAAACCTCAAGAGAAATAATTTGTGAATCACATGACGAAGTATAACATGCATCTGAGACACGTAGTTTCCGCGTTGAAAGACAAAGATTCAGAAAACCTCACGAGTGACGAGCAAGTATATAAATCTAGTTCTACATACCATGAAAGCAAGAGAGGTTCATTGATGGAAATACAAATGTTGTTGAGTCTTATTCAAAAAGAAAAGTACATGTGTTGGACAAGAAACAGGGAAGACTCAAATTTAATTGTTGATATTTTCTGGACACATCCTGATTCAGTGAAGTTGTTGAATATGTTTCATTTGGTTTTGATTTTTGATTGCACATACAAGAGCAATAGGTATCGGTTACCGCTGCTTGAGATTGTTGGCGTTACGTCAACAAAGTTGATGTTTTCGGTAGGCTTTTCCTACTTGGAACATGAAAGGGCGGAGAATTTCAAATGGGCAATGAAGAAGCTAAAAGAGTTGTTTTTTTTCTGAAAAATTGCTACCAAATGTTGTTGTGACGGACAGAGAACTTGCCTTGATTAATGCACTTGAAGATGTGTTTCCTAATTCAACACATTTGTTATGTGTGTTCCACATTTCAAAGAACGTTAGCATGAAATGTAAGGAATATGTTAAATCAGAAAGACTTGAACATGTCATGGAGCTGTGGAACAACACCATGTATGCTAATAGAGAGGGTGAATATCTCATACACCTGAAGCACTTTAAGACAATTTGTGTTGATATACCATTGTTTGTTAACTATGTAAAAGTAACATGGTTGGCATTGTATAAAGAAATGTTTGTTTCTGCATGGACAAACAGAGTTACTCATATGGGAAACACAACAACAAACAGGTAAACTGACATCTTTTATTTATTTAATTAATTAAGATAATTGATGTCTAATTGTGCTTTATTTATTGTGGTTTAGGGTGGAGTCTGCGCATTGGAGACTAAAAGTTATGTTGTCACATAGTCGGGGAGATTTATGTCGCAGTTGGGATGCTATTAACACCATGTTGAAGTTGCAGTTAGGCTCACTTAGAGCATCGTTTGAAAAGAGTATTATGAACATTGAGCACCGGTATAACACTCCATTCTACACCAACTTGCATGGTTTTGTGTTAAGAAAATGTATACAACACATAGGGAAAGAGCTAGAACGTGTCAAATTTGTTGGTATAAACAAGGATATGTGTGGTTGCTTCATTAGAACTACACATGGTTTACCATGTGCGTATCAACTTGTTGGCTTTCAGATACAAGGTGTGTCTATTCCATTAGAAGAAATTCATGTTTTCTGGAAGAAATTACACATTCAAGAGCATACTGATGGACCAAAGGATAATGGATCAAAGATGGATTTAGACGCAGAATGTGAGGATTTGAAGACATATTTCAATTCTTTGGATATTGTAGGTCAGAGGGTGTTGAAGAAGAAAATCAGAGAACTAACTTATCCAGCCACGTCTTCTATGCGTCCACCACCGGTGAAGTACAAGCCGAAGCGAGGAGTTAAAAAGAGCAGAAAAGGGTGAAGAGAGTGATGTGAACCCTCATATTGGGAGTATGCTACCACTTTGCAAGGGAGTCAGACTATTGATACATCATGTACAAAACCAATAGAAATTCAACACTCTAGTCAACCGTCCACTGTATCTTCTGAGCACATATATTTGTCTAAGTTTCCTCGGTTCATGCATCCATACATTGATGACATAATTGATGTGGGTGACAATGGAAATTGTGGTTTTCGGGCTGTTGCAACATTACTTGGACAAGGTGAAGAGTCTTGGGCATTGGTTCAGACTTAGTTGGATGCTCAAATTTATCAACAACCAAAATTGTTTTCCAAGTTGTTTTATGACACCGTGGATGTGGTTCAAAGTTTCTTAAAAGTAACACACTTGGGTGCATAGGGTATGGATAAATGGATGTTGATTCCTGATATGAGTTATCCTATTACGAACCGGTACAATTTGGTTTTTGTCTCCCTTTCAATGACACTTAACCAAACCTTCTTCCCTCTAACCATATCTCCATCTATATTTGCAAGTAGGCATATGTAACACGGTGGGAGAACTGACTTGGGCGTTTTTGTTTCCAAAAACTATGTTACGGATAGCAAGAGTTGCCACCGACTTTTATTTTATCCAATAAGGAAAAGGAATAAAAGAACAAGAAAGACCTTTAAAAAGATTTTGAGTTCGGGGGGTAAGTTATATAATGGGAAGGTGTTAGCACCCTTTATATCCATGGTTATCCATGAGCTCTTAACTACTTAGCTCACTTTAATTTGTTTGAAAAAAATGTGTAGTGTGTGTTTAGAAAATATTTTCATAAGTCTTTAACTTTGCAATGATCCTCGTATGAGTGTAAAGAGTGTTTTGAAAAGAATTTAGCAAGTATTTAAGAACTACTTACCCTAAGTTTGTAAGGTCTTTCTTGTTATTTATTTCCTTTAAGGGTAGGATTGTCCTTACTATTAGTGAGTAAGTAGTTTTTACCTTGGATGTTATAAGGGACGGGCGTATGGTCATTGTATGGTCATAGAAGGCAACATGTAGGGGTGTCTTAGTAATTCGAATGGACTATCATCATTTTTGTAGGGTCATCGAGGGACAAGATCATTTATTCGTAGGTAACTTCAAAGGGACAATGATCTTTTAATCTTGAAGGGACCATGACGATTTTTAATCTGAAGGGACATTTACTAAGACACCTCCCACGTTCGAGGGACTTGACCATGTTTGAAGGCAACCAAGAAGGGAAACCCTAGGAGGTGCAGATGGCGATCGTAGAACGATCGACTTACGTGTGTGAATATCAGTTTCAGTTATTTATCTTGTAGTTAGTGGGCTAAGTCCAATTTATTCATCATACAATCTTTGCATTCCCTAAATTACTAACCACGCATTTATAGTTTGCAGAAATTAAAAGCGGAAATTAAAGCTTAAACTATTACATCATGGGGAGGGGGATACATAGTTTCAATCGGGGGAGTGTAGGAAGTAAAAAGTGCGGAAAAATAAATATTACAAAATAATTAATAATCCTATACACTTGTTCTAATAAAAATAAATGACGAAAAAATAAAATCGGGAAAGATATAATAATGAAGGAGGAAGAAATATCGAGAATTCGTGTAAAATCGATTAATTGGATTTTGTTGACAAAATAAGGTTTTTTTTTATAATTTTTAAAACCTAAATTAATTACTAATTTTAATTATATATAGAAAAATATTTTTTGTATTTTTTTAGATTTAATAAAAAAAAGGTTATTAATTTTCCTAATTTCTATTAGTTAGAAAAACATTAGTTATTAATTAGTTAATAAAAAAAGTTTTTATTTGTTTATTAAAAAAAAAGAGAAAAGAATTATTATCATTATTTTTTTTTATTTTTTTAGTTAATTATTTTCTACCTAAATCAAAAATAAATAAAATAATAATACAATTACAATAACGTCATCGCAAATCAAACCAATAAACAATGGCAGGATAAAACTAAATTAAATCACAGAGTGTAAATCGAAAACGTGAATCGATAAGCTCTAAAGGTGAATTATCACCATGCTAAACCATCGGACGCGTGTAAAATCGAAATACAACAATAATCAATTAACAAAAATTGCATTTGAACCGATATGAACCATCAATAATTTGCTACACTTGACGCGATCATCGCAATATGGATAAAAAATTATACGGATTTAAAGTTATTAAAATAAAATTAAAAAAAAACAACGACGTTGCTAGCGCACAATTGCGATCTTCGCAACTAGATTGGATCAATACAAGTGTCACGCATCATGCACACCAATGTACAAACAGCATATCGACACGATCCGAACAAAATTATCAAATTATAAAATAAAAAATTTATTTAACAATATATATATATATATATATATATATATATATATATATATATATATATATATATTAAAACATGTACATGTTGCACAAAATATATTAACGGAATACAATACAGTAAACGAAAAAAATTATATATAACATGTGAAGGTTATATTATTCTATGAAAACAATATATGAGTATCATTTCATCTAACATGTGAACATCGTATGAATGTGTAGTGAGAAACAAGATACCAGGTAAAAACAAATAGCTTCAGGTAGATTCGCCATTTGCCTTTCGATTTCTTTTTTCTTCTTTTTTTCCGGTCCCTTTAGCAGCACATAACACAAGTATATATGGGACCAATTAAGGTTAGTGATAATGAGCCTAAAATATTAAATTAAAAACTGAATAAAGATAAATAATTAAAATTAAAATTAATACTCCTATTTATTTATTCTAGACACAATGTAAAAATTAACGGACCCAAAAAATAAAAGTCGGGCGTCAAAGTGCTTGAAAAAATAAAATGAATACATCAAAATGATCAGCACGAAATAAGCGACTAGGAAAAATACAGCGTTTGGTCGGATTTTGAAATAAAAATATGACCGTTTAAACTGCTCAGACTAATCAATACACAACCAAAAATAGGCGTAAAAATAATTTTAGCACGTCAAATTAAACCACATGAATCGCATATTAATGTTACTGATATTTGCAAACTTAAACTTGACATTTTTCGTTTACTGATTTTAGGCACAGTTAAAAATTAATTTGACCAGTCTGTCTGTAAATTCCGAGAAATTATTCCGGTAATATTAAGACGAAATACATGATATGCTTTGAAGATGATGTAAATGAATGTGAAACAAAAAGTCGGTTAGAGTTAAAAACAGAGGGCAAATTTTGGGGTACAACAACATAAAATGATTGTTGTTGGATTTGTAAACAACAATCATTTGGTTCTGGTAAAACTAAAACCTGATAGTCCTTTGCCTCCATTCACACTCGGTGGAGAGAGAATTGTACTGAAGAGGCAAAAGTCTGGGAAACAACATATGCATGACGAATTAGACACTGGGAGGAAGAAATTAGGAAGTCAAAGTAGTTTTATATGTTATGTTATCTTGTTCAAGTTATGTATTTTTTCCCGTTGCAAATCATTCACATTTTATATTATCCTTGTTGATGTTATTGTTGATCATACACTATAGGGAAAGAGAAATGGAAACTATTGGTTTTCCACTCATTTTTCAAGTTCTGCAGAGCTACCGGGAATTTCAATTTATCTGAAATTCCTAGTATACCGGATACTTCAAATGCCCGGTAAGACCAATTTATTTTGTAATTTCTAAAATACCGGTACGTTATACCAGTAATTTGAAAATACCTGGTATAATCTACCGGTAATTTAGAAATTCCTGGTACAATAAAAAATGCTGGAAAAACACCTAACAAACAACGAAATATCTGGTATTCGTCCGAAAATTTCAAAAATCTGACGTAAATTGGCATGGGTAAAATGGTCATTTTGCCTCTAATGGGGGTGCCAGGTATGGGTGGGGGTGGCAGGTAAATTCCTCCACTTCTTAATGTTATTAGTCACCTTGTGTGTTTCTTTAAATGTCTTTAGGTTTCAGAGATATATCTTCGGACGACTATATTTTAACTGAACATTAAAATATTCCGGAGATACATCTCTGGAAGCATCACAAATTGGTAAACGTTGGATTTTTCCTAAGATATATCTTCAGAATTATTAGGAACATATATTCGCGTCAGTATCTTCTTCTTCCCCACTTTTTTATTTGTCTCAAAACATCTTCATCTCTCTCATTCACCCAAATTTCACAAAAATCACAAAACTTAATTTCTTTCGTCCGAGTTCAACAAGGAGCATTTAGTTCAATGATCAGCATATTTAAAATCCTTCACAACTTGATTTATACGGGTAAGCTTTTGAATTTCTGATAAATAGTCGAGTATTTCCCGCAAATGATTAAAATGCATTATTAGGGTTTGAAATGAGTAGATATTAGTAGAAACATAGTTTAAAGGTAGTTTATATACCGTTTGTTGGCTAAAAAAGACGTTCAAACCTTCAAAATTCGGATTCTGATAGTGAGAGGGTGTCATTTTCTCGACCTTTGAGTTTCAAAAAATTTCGGAGACACATCTCTAGAAATATGTTACGTTCATGCACCCTAAGTGCATCCGGAGAAACATCTGCGAAATTGTTTAGTGGGTATATCTCCTGAATTTTATCAGTTTTTTGTTTATAATTTCTTTGTTTTATAATCGGAGGAGTTCTTTCAGATTTGTCCCTACTTCCGTTATACACATACCACACTGTCAGATATGTCTGGGAGGAAGAGGTAACATTACTCACATTGTTTATATTTTTTTTGTTTACATTAATTTAAGTTTCTGACTTTAATTATTTATAGAAAATATACTCTTTTTGGTCCTTTAACTATACCCTCGGGTTCAGATTGGTCCCTTAATTATTTTTCGTGTCAGATTGGTCTCTTAACTCTTAAAATGTGTCATGTTGGTCCTTTTTGTCTAATTAACGATAGAAAAATTCAAAAATCTATCGCTAAGTTCGTCGCTAATTAGACAAAAAGGACCAACATGGCTCGTTTTAAGAGTTAAGGGACCAATCTGACACGAAAAATAATTAAGGGATCATCCTGAACCCAATGGTATAGTTAAAGGGCCAAAAGAGTATTTTGCCTTATTTCTCTCTTAGTTTCCCACTGACCTTGATCATTTTTAGAAATTCGCAAGCGCGTGATTCGCACAAGTGTCTGAACCATACGCGACAGATTTTAAAATTACGCCAGCCACAAGAGGCTTGGTTTCAAGATGTACTGAGAGATTTTGGCCTGAAGGACCTATGCTTGACTGGTTACAGCCTGGTCAACCACGATATGCTTATGGGATTCGTGGAGCGATGTCACTATGAGATTTCTTCCTTTCATTTTCACATGGCAAGATGTCGATTACACTGGACAATATCCCGTCTTTGTTACATCTTCTGATTAGGGGGGCATCCTTTTTCACAGTAGTAGGATGATGAAAGAGGAGGCGACAAACATGTTGGTTGAGGAACTGAGGGCTGACCCATTAAAAGTGCTTGAAGAGGTTGATCGTTATTGCACAATAGGTTGTTATGGGTAATGAGGCATAAGTGGAGATACACAGGAGCCATGTATTGAGAGCTTATTTTATATTTTAGTGGGAATTGTGCTTCTTTTTTTTACATGAGTGTCACTTATACTAACATCACTTACCTCCGTTACTTCTTGGATTTCACACAGATCCATAAGTACAATTGGGGGGAGGCTTGCCTAACGTATGTTTATTCGAAGTTGAGAGATGGGTGCTTATGGGCGACGAAGGAGGTGATAAGAAGCACGACATTACTTGTGGTAATAATTATTTTCCTTCAATGTTTTTTTAATCTTTTCATTTCATATTAGTGATAATGGTTGATCCCTGCTTGTTTTTTTTTGTTCCATGCCTAGATCCTCCAGCACTTCTCGCGCATCGCTGGCTAGGAGAGTGTGGATTTATACACCAAGGACATGTTGTGTGTCCGTGCTTTTATCCCGCTCAGAGGGAACTAGATGGTTAAGTCTTTCAGATTCTATCTCGATTGGTTGGTTGCTTAGGACATCCACTACAACCGTTACGTCGATCACCGTCATACGCGTCCTTTTGATGAGATATCATTATACTCCGGTTGGTTGGCCATCAATTTATTAATCACTGCTCCTCATCTGACAGAGCGTGTCAAGTGGTAGTTCGGGTTCACCTAGAACATACCTAGGCACCTTGATGTCTTTGTTTCTCTTGGTTTGGTACATATACAGATTGACGAGATGTTTGTCGATTATGAGAGTCACTTGGTACCTGACGAGGCTCGGGAAACCATATCACCAAATGTCTAGAGCTACGTCGACAGTTACATCAGGTGGTTCTTTATGGTTTCACATTCGTACATGGTGCTCACTGCTCCAGGATCATCACCTCGTTATCGTTGAATAATGCAGATGGCGCGTGAAGGCATTGATGTTGGTTTCTTTCCTGAGGGGTATGATAACATGCATATACTGGATGAGATTATTACGAAGGCATGGGGGCACTTATGTATCACAGACATCATGCAAGGACGCAGGGGGGTTGATGGCCAAGGACACAAATCGAGCGGTCGAGGAGGCGGTAGAGGAAACGAGGGAGAGGTTGTCAAGCACACCAAATAGTTTTTGTTGTTGTATTTTATTTTGTACGATTTTCCTGATTTTGTTACTATGTTTTGTTATTTGCAATATATGACATTGTTATTTCATATTTCAACAACGAACAATTATATTTCATCTGCGGACAATGACACTTTAGATTTTTTTAAATATGTTCTGATAAGAATTCAGAGATGTATCTCCGAAATTTTACCGTATATGCATCTCTGGAAGATTTCAAATGAAAATGGATTATGTGAGAAAAATTGGAACAATTTAAGATCTAAAATGTTCTGGATATACATCTCTGAAAAAAAACTTAATTTTAAACATGAGGTGCAGCCAGAGATATTACTCTGGAACCTAGGGGCATTTAAAGAATGTGCATAGTGGCTAATAACATTAAAGGGTGCCATAAAAAATTCTCTAAGTCTAATATCTTTTCCATGTCAATTTTCAAAAATAAAATGTGGATTTTTTAATCCACTTTATATATTTCTTAGGCACTATGAAAAAATCCTAAACTGTCCCAAGTTTTCGGAGAAGCATTTATGGAAGCACCTTATCGCATTTTGAGTAATGTACTATAAGTTGGGTTCTTTTTACTCTTGAGATGTATTTCTAAAATGTTTTTGTAATTACATTTATGTAACACAGACACATCAATAGCAAAATCAAAAACATGTAAAAAAAATTCCAAAATGAAATTAACATTCATAAAATAAAATAAGCATTACATAAATCATTTCAAGATAAAATTCTACATTACTCATCAATATTCAAGTGGACGCTTCAACATCTTTGCAATATCTTCGACCAATCTTGAAATTTTTGCTTCCAACTTGAGCAGAACTTTTGTTTCAAAATAAAAATATGTATTTCGCATAGCCCTTACATCTACTTGTGTCTTGAGCTCAAATTTGTTGAACTCAATATTTCCTTCATTATCAATCGACGGTGAACGGTACTTGACCTTCACAATCCCTATATTATCTCCGTAAGGTAGGATATTATGAATTTCTTCTTTAATATCTTCGAGAGAGGTGTACTCACTGAGCTTAAACATTCACCCAGGTGTAGAGCTAAAGAAGGAGACATTTGCGACATACAAGTTGATGTTTATTTGTGACATTTGAGATATTTTCAGTTGTGAAATGTAATATAAGAGCAATTTAATTTATAGAAGCCATATATCAATATGGATCACTAAAAAACTAGCATGTATATTCTTGAGATATATATCTAGTTTCGCACCCTGTTATCTTGTTCCGGAGATGCATCTCTGGAATCTCTTCTAAACAAGTTTGAAAACATGACCTTTAAAATAGAACCTTTTTTTATAAAAGAAATATGTTGTTATGGGGAAGGTAAAAAATGCATTAAGACATAATATGAATAAGAGTTGAATATATTACAGTTCATTTATATTGAGACGCAATTACATACACTTATTTATCCAGCTAAATGATAAATTAAAACAAATCGAAACATATGTCGCCGGCTAAATCTATGGGTGGTACCCCCTTGGACTTTTGTGCATGCTATTCTCTTTCAATATTGCTCAATTTCTCTAACTCTTGCATCCTTTCCATAAGAGAAAGAGAACTTCAGTGATACATAAGAAACCATATGTTTTCACAATTATGCATCTACACTTTGCGCTATCGGAGCCTACATTATTAGCTTGTTTTGCCTTGTGAAAAATATTATTAGCTCGTTTAGTCTCGACTTATGTTGTTGAATAAGTTGTCCACTCTGGTGATACAAATGGTATAGTATATCCCAATTTCAAGGAAACTTGAATAAAACGACTTGATTTTGAAAGCCACACAATACACATAATATGATCATTTGGATTTTGAGGTAGGATGGTGCGCAGTGGGAAAAAGGTTTTTGAAAACCACATCGTGTCAGATCAACACACACATTATCATACGCATATGCTATTAGGTGACCCATTTTAGGGAAACGCATACATTTTACCTTTTGTGCCAGACTATTAAGGTAAGGAACAAGAGACTCATAAACTTCATTGATTTTTTTTCTTTCCAGACAACCATGTTTATTATTTTTTTAAGAGTCCTCAACTCTTGGATAAGTTGTTGGCAGACAAGTGTATGATTATCTTCTCTTTTAGCGAGTAAAGCCAAAACTGTTTGATATCGCAATTACCGTCAACACAACATTGACGATCCTCTCAATGTATTTGTGCATAAAACGGATATCTCATCGATGAATGGTATTTTTGGTGGAGGCGGTGTAGGAGGTGGTTTAATAATGTGAGCTCTTTTGATAAATCTTTTTTGAGATTTTGGAGTTGACTAGTCGGGAAAAACTTTGTTAACATGTTCAAAATATAATGGAGATTGTTTAGTTGAATTGTCATTCGGTGCAGGCTTCATTTTCTTCTGAGCATTTTTTGTTTTTACCGGTTGAGAGGTTGGTTTTAAGTCGATGGTTTTCGTATAGGAGATCTTCCTTAATTGTTCTTTGATGTGGAATTTCATGTTGTCATCAGTTTTCAAAATCATTATATTTGGAGACAAGAGTTCTTCATATCCTCCCGTTTAAGATGTTTAAATAGGGGAAAATGTTATAGCCTAAATTTTACCCTGATTTTTTCAACTACATCAGTTTGACATACTCATTTCATTATATCATGCATTCTTTCTGTCAAAAGCATTCGTCAGGGTTCAGACGAAAAGTCAGGAGTTCTGGCATTTTATCTAGTCTTGATGACATTCATTCATTCATTTATTTGAATAAGAAGTCAAAAGGCTTGATTTCTAAATCTCAGTGTATCGTTCATTCCATTACATCATGCTCCATAGGTCCAGAGGGTGACAAATAAGATTACATTTGTCATCTGAATCTTTATAAAGTTTTAATTGTAATTGAGAATCAGAAGCAAATGATCCAAAAGCGATTCCTTTGCATTTGATTGTCTATTTACAATTATTCAATAAGTAAACCAATTCATTCACAAGACATCTGCATTTTCTACTCATCACATCATGCATTTCATTATATATAACATTTACAATGTCGTTCAGAATAGTTTTTCGGATCTCCAGACAAACTGGTCGAATCAATTTGAAAATGTACTTAGAATTAACAGGTAGAAAATTTCAAGACAAATTTTCACAGTACTGAAAAGGATACTAAGATCTAACACAAAGAAATTTTTGCATTAAAAATGATGCTTGGATCTAACGAATAGATCTTCATGCTGCTGAAAAAGATGTTAAGATCTAACACAAAGATATCTTAGTATTGCTGGTAAGATGGTTTTAATATAACACAAATATATCATTGCACTAAAAAATATGCTTTGACTTAACATAAATAGATCGTCGTCTTTGAGCAAAGTTGCTTGGATCTAACACAAAGAGGTTCTCGCACTGCTGAAAAGAGACTTTGATCTAACACAAAGAGATTGTCACTTTGCTGAAAGTGAATTTGATCTAAAACAAAGAGAACTTTACATGCTAAAAGTGGCTTTAATCTAACACAAATAGATCATCACATGCTGAAAAGAGACTTTATCTAACATAAAGAGATCGTCATCCTTGAACAAAGTTGCTTGGTGATTTCAACTTAAAAAATGACTTAATCCACTAATCTTAAGAGATTACAAAAGCCACAACAAGTCTAACCGACCTTGTTGCAAAACACAACTTAGACTAATCGTCCTTGTTTCAAACCATAATGGATAACCTCCATTGTCTTCTTGAGACTTTTGACTAAACCTTAGTCTCTCAAGGAACTATTAACCACTGTTGATTACAAATGTGCATATAAAGAGATGCTTCTAATCAAGCAGATTACACAAGTTTTAATAGAAATATATTAACAAAAGTTCCTTTCTAATTTTCAAAACTATTTTAAGAATAATCTTCAAGAGATTTTGCAGCGTTTCAGCGCCAGTTTTGTTGAGCACAATGCTGATTTTCAATATTTCAAAGTATTCCTTTTATAGCCTGAGAATAAATCTGTTGGAGGATATAAAAGGAAACAAAATTCCAGTTGTAGTATCCCAACGGTCACTGTGGGAGCATAGTACCAAAATTATGTCCTTCCATCACCTTAGCAGGGTATTGGTCACATGTATTTGTACTTTATTATTCCATCTCACACAAATCATTCTTGATTTTTATCCTCTAATCTTCGGAGGCTTCAGATGTGTATTAATGAAGCATGTTGTAGAAAGATTAATACTTGTGTTTTCATAACCTAAGTCTTCAGAGTCTTTAGAACATTTTCAGCAGAAACTTGTTTTTAGAGTCTTCAGCACTTGGTCTTCAGAAATGATATCTTCATAAACTATCGAGCTTTATTCAATCAGAACCTTGTCTTAAGAATCTTTAGAACTTTTTCAACATAACCTTGTCTTTAGAATCTTCATAACTTGTTCACTTAGAAACTTATCTTTAGAAGTTTCAGAACTAGGAACACCAGAAGCAGAGCTTTAGATGGTCTTCAAAGCTTACTCTCTAAGTCATGATTAGAAGCTCTAGTACTAAAGTTCTTCAGAACCGTTGCATTAGAAGTATTTCAGAATCTTGACTTTTAGTTTTGAAATTCTGGTATGATAGACTCAGATGTCGAATATGATGTGAGACATTTGATTTGTTACTGATAAACATGGCAAGGTACAAACAACAAGATCATAAAATTATGATATACCAGATTCCAAATATCCTATATAATGTTTAGACATCTGGTTTGACATTCAGCAAGAATACTGCATAAAGTATAAAACAGAAAATCTATAAAGAACACATCATAATTGTTAACCCAGTTCGATGCAAACTTATCTACTCTGGGGGATACCAAGCCAGGAAGGAAATTCATTATGTAGTATCAATTAAAAGACTTCTCAGCAAACACCTACAGTTTACAGTCTTTTCACTTAATCACTACCAATGCAACTTCTACTTAGGAACTCCTAAATATGAGACACCCATCTCACTCCCTCACAATCACAACAGTGATAAACTTAACAATTCAAAGTCAGAAGACACACTTCCATGACAACACATTAATCTTGCTTCAAAGCTTCAGTCAAGAACAAAATACCTATTGCTTAAAAGCTTCGAGAATTACAAAGAAAAAAACCCTGTTGAATAAACCTTTTTGGCATACGACTCCTACAAGAACTCAACCCTAATGATATGATTTTTACATCTTTGGTTGGTTACTGAACCTAGTGATGGGCTAAAGACGTATCTAATTATGTGTCTAGCGGTATCTTAACTGCAAGTGCACAGCCTATCGAAGTAATATTTAAGATTATCGATCCACAGGGACTCTATGGTTACTTAGTGCTAGAGGAATTTCTAGTTTAGCTAAGGTGAAGGGTTGTCACGATTTTTTGTTGTTTTTAAAGATTAAAGGCGGGAGTTAAATTTAAGTTTAATAAATAATACTAAGGCGGTCGGTATGTAATTATGCTAACTTAGGCGGGTCAATCTAACCTAGGCTTATAAAGATGGTTCACTTAATCTATTCTGTAGAGGTTACCAGCTTAAATATCTTCAACTCACACTCTCGTGGTCTTATCTCAGATCTTACCCCTAAAGCCCTATGTCTGCTCTCGCTAGCCCATAAGTGTTTAGGAATAATTTTTGGAAACTTAGTAATTCTAATTTATTTTAAAGCGCTCTCGTTGTGTTTAATTTAAATGCCTAACTTTAGCTATCTGGTTAAAATCTCACACTCTCGTGGTCTTGACCTAACCTAATACACTTTCCTTACTCTCGTAACAAAAAGATTGATTTTATAATAAAAAGTCTCAGCCAGAATATTAAGCTCTTAATTGTTTTAAACCTAGAGTTGATTTTACCGATTTAGTTCGTTTTAATTACATACCGCCCTAAGGTATTTAGCTACTCATTATTGTTGAACCAGACAGAGGCAGAGAAACATAAAACGAAATATGCATGGCAGAAAAATAAATATTCAACATAAATATAAAATGCAATTTAATGTAAACCTGGATAACAATAAAAGTATGGCAGACTCCTTCTTCCACAGGCCGGAAAGTTCGGAGTATTGATCGGAATCAGAAATAAATTCTAAAAGAATCTGAAGGCTTTGAAACAAATAAGTTTATAACAATTTCCTGATGATGGAAATTGTTATAAGGTTGGTTGGGATACAAGAAAAATAAAGCAATGAAAATAATGTTAGAAAAATATAAAGGGTGTAAAATAATTCGGCAGAGCTTCCGCAAGAAATTAATAAAATAAAACTCTGTGTTTTGTTCATTCAAATTAAGCTATTTATAGAAAACTAAATGGGCTTGGTAGTTGGAGTGTTGCTTGGGCTTCGTAGGAGAATGAGAGAATCCAGGGACGTGTGGATACTGAGTCAGCTAGAAAATAGGCACTTCATATGCAGCGTAACGTTCATGACTAAGTCTTCAGTCAAATAACCTATTTTTTCCTTGTCACGATGTCACGGTCGTGACAAGGGCATCACGTTCGTGTTCTTTGTATTATAAGTGTCACGGTCGTGAGGGATATGTCACGGTCATGAGTGCTCCTTTTGGGGTGCCACGGTCGTGACACCTAGGTGACGACCGTGAGTGTAACAAAATATGCAGGTTATGCAGAATTCCTCATTTCTTCATCTTTTAATGGTTGTTTTTGCTCCTTTTGCTTGTGGCACATGATTTAGCTCTGTATATGATGTACCTGCAAAATGGCAAAGAAAACTCGAGGAATCGGGTGTTAAAACGACAATTATGCGATAAAACGGTATTGAAACATAGCAATATAATCGATACATTTTCTCGTTATCAAACTTCCCCAAACTTAAACCTTTGCTTGTCCTCAAGCAAATAGTCGGTTGAAAATTGTCGGACAAGTTTTTATCGACGCACACACATAACAAACCGTACGAGGGATCGTTTTGTCGGATAAACCGGTACTTTGATAAAACACTAACGATACACTAATGACACAAGCAACAAGCTAAGTCGTCGACTTCCCGTTAAACGAAACATTCGGTAATTGCTTTACGATTTCACCTAGAGTCTTTCGATCTTATTTCGCCCGGTTTCATTCTAGCGCAATCACATTAAGCCCTTTGCCTTAGCACGCACGTAGTGGAGTAACCGGTTAGCGACTTTGATCCTTTTTAAGCACGGGGTCTGGTACACGAATGTGGTAACCCTATATACATTATCCGATTTGGAGGTTGTGGGGGATCGAGCCGTAGCACGCCCTACCAAGTCCAGAACCAGTACATCTGAACCAACCCGCAATGGACTCCTTCTCATATTTCTCGTTTCTTATATGCGACCGTGTACTTTGGTGCAATTTCTTTTCATTTGCATCGAGATATGAAGGATCATTATAGATTAGGCATCAAACGCTTATATTCATCGGCTCCCCACGTGGTTTGTGTTCAGACGGTGCTGACTGCTAGTATAAACTACTAGGGGTTACTTTTGAACTGAAACTTAAGGTGTAGTCATAACGATAATCGGAACGGAATCGCTTAAGTGGAAAGTCTAAGGTGTCAAGACTGTATTGATCTTATTGAATCGTTCTCAGCTTCCTAATTATGATTTCGTAGGTAAGTCGGGTAATGCGAAGAATTAATTAAAGATTTTTTTTTCGGTATGGCTAAATAAACGGGGAAAGTTCGAAACTAAAGAAAATAGCACAAAAATTGCTCGTTTCATTAACTTACGAAAAGGAAATACAACGGAATGGAAATACAACGGGATGAAAAAGAAAAAAAAATGCGGAAAATGAAAGGTGGTACCTCTCCCACACTATATCAGACATTGTCCTCAATGTTGTGATATAATAGCGGTTAAAGTACAATACAAACAACGAAAACGGAAAAACAATAAACAAAAACTAAAACTAAGGCTGCTGATGACCACGGCCTCGGCTTTTGGTGCGGGAGCGTCTGGTCGGAGTCGCTTCAGGATCAGAACCGGTACCGGTGATAGCAGTAATATCAATACGCAAAGCCTCTAGCTCGCTAAAGATCTCTCCGAGCTTCTCATCAGTAGACCTCTGGTTGGTTGTAATAGTGCGGAGTAATGCATCATGCTACTCCTGCTGCCTTCACTCCAGTGCGGCATTCATCTGATTTTGCTGATGAATCGCACGGAGGACTTCCTCTAGTGTGTATTCATGTGCAGGAGGCTGTCGGGTGGATGTCTTAGGAATGTCCTGGACAGGCTCAGCTGCATCCAGGGTGTCTTGCATCTCGTCCGCTGGGGGATCGGCCTGCTCATCAGGAATGGGGGCGTGGCCGGCAGCATCCGGTAAAGCAAATAGCCAGTTGGCTCGGCTAGACGGATCGATGCGGTCATGGCACGGCAAGATGATATGGTGATAAACAGTGTCGTGGATAACAGGGCTGAACCTGCCATCCTCTCTCTGCGCAATCAAGTGTGCGGACCTGCAATAATTCTTGGTTAGGAACTCGGCGGCTCTGCTAGGCAAATTTACGACCAAGTCACCAAGCTCCAACTGAATGGCGAGGGTGGTGACAATGCCGCCTATGTAAAAGGGGGTTGCGCCTCTTTGCGCAATGGACTGGATATGGTTCAGCATGAACGGGGCAACGTTGATAGGCTCGTCATTTAGAGCGCAGTGTAAGAACAAAAGCTCCTTGGAGTTGAGCTTGTGGTTACTCTCTCGGGCAAAGATGGTGTTGCAAATGATGCGATGAAAATATCTGATCGCCGGGTTGTGGATATGTGTAGCATTCAGGCTCTAAAAGGCTGAGGCACGGGTGTTGGTGATATCGTGCCATAAGGTGAAAGCGATTTCACTGAAATTGTCCGGCACGCGGAGGTGAGCTTCATTCCCGTGATCGAAGCCTAGCAACTCGGCTATCCTATTTTGCGAAAGTTCGAACTCCCGGCCAAGCAATCTGAACTTAGCGAAACCGGTGAGTTGACTCTGAGAACCGGTAGGAGTGATGTAATGGAATGAGCTTAGGAATTCCAATGTCAGAAGCTCGAATGTGGGCTGGGGCTGACTGCAAAGATCCCACATACCGACTTTTTGAAGCAGGCTCTTGACACTGTTAAGCATTCCCAATTCTCTCAAACAGACAGTGTCGACATAATGCGTGGGTTGCACACCACGGTTCTGAAATTTGATGAATCTCTCTCTCTGGTTTTCTCCATTCTCACCATCTCTAAATTGAATAGCTTCCATTGCATGCAAGAACAAGAGTGGGAGATGAGGAGTTTTGATTTTTGTGAGAAAAGTGATAAAATGAGAGGAAATTGGTTCGGATTAATATTGCAAGGTGAGAATGTGATAGGTGTGGTGATAATGGAGAGGTTAATGGGGTTTAATTTGGTAATGGGAGGTTACGGAAGTTAGAAGAGATAATGGGTGGTTTTGAAAGTTATGGAAGAAGAAAGATGAAGAGGTTTCGAAGAAGAAACAGTTCTGTTTCTCACGATTCCTATAATTGGGTCGTCACGGTCGTGACAAGGGAAAGACGCTCGTGACGCGCTAATTAGCTTGTCACGATCGTTAGGGGGGTGATGACGACCGTGAGGGCTTGAAACCTTGGATATTTTCCAGAAAGCATATTATCTCTCACGCTTCATATAATTTAGATAATATTTTTGATCACTTCTCACTCTATTTAAAACATAAACAACACAATATATAATATCAACATAGTACTTGTAAATTGCGTCACACGAGAGGTTGTATAAAATATTAATCAATTCAAACATAACAGTATATAGGTCGAAAGCATATAAATTGATTAAATTGGAAAAATTTGTAAACTAGAGGTGCTTTGCATTTGATTATTGAAATGAAATTACATTAACGAAAATACGGTACGAAAATGTTTGCGAAATGTAAAATTAACTATAAATGAAAACAATAAGTAAAATAAGCTAGATCACTACAACATTTTCAAAAGTGCTTCTTCAAATCTTCGATTGCGGAGTTCAGGTGGTAGAATTGCTCACATGTTATGTCAGTTAATCCTATAATGTCCAATCGCATGCTCTTAATCTCATCCTTAACAGTATTTATGTCGGTTTGGTAAGCTTCAAGAGTGTTCATGATATTCTTTAAGTTATCAGCATATTCTACTTGATTCACTTCAGGGGTTTCAATCACTTCGTCAGTGTGGTCAATGTCATGGTAACCAGGAGGTGTCTCAGGGTCACTTTCTACATCGGTCATTATATCATCCTTTATCTTGTAAGATTGAGGTGTTTCAGGAGTAGATGGATAGTCAGGTGGGGTTAACTCATAAAGCCAATTATCCTTATTGTGAACACTTACTCTAGCATGGTTTGGTAGTGTGAACAGGGTTACTACTTCATTCCTGATTAGGTACTCGAAAGGTGGATGTCCTAAATTCCTTATGATATGGCGATTAAAGCAAAAGTTAAGATTCATAGGACGGATGGTACCTAAACGGTTACACCTGTGCAATTGGTATCTAAGTCCTAAGGCATCAGCAATCATGGTGACAAGACCTCCTACTAATATAGGTAAATCAGGTTCTTCTTGGATTCGGGTGAAGGTTTGCATCATGAAAGGCACACCATTGACTGGTTGTCCATTAGTGAAACAGGACATAATGAATATCTCATCTTTAGATACTCCAGTAAGGTTTTCTTCTTTTCCAAAGAAGGTGTGGGCAAGGATCTTATGGAAGTAACGGATAGCAGGGTTATGTATCTCATCATTGTTCATGTTGTTTGGTTCAGGATGGTAGTTTCCGGTTAAGGTTCCCCAAAAGAAATCCAGCTCAATATCCATCAATTCTACCTGTGTAGTAGTGAAAGCAAAGGGTCCACTAGGGAATCCTTATAAGTCAGCTAGTTCTTTATGGTTAAAGTCATATTCTATTCCAAATAGGCGGAAACTGATAAATCCTTTCCTGAATCCAAAACCGCGCCCGGGTAGGTAAACTAAGGAGCTAAGGAACTCAAGGGTGAGCTCGCGGTAAGTCACAAACTTATGTTGAATCAGTGCATTCTCCCATCCAAGTCGGTTAAACAAGTATAAGATGCTATCATGTATACCTAAGGTTTCCATAGTTAGATCATCCGGGTACAGAGTCAAATCCATTGGTCTCTGTGATAACTCTTAAAATTTCATTCTTTGGTTCCTACCTCTAAATTTGGTTTCCATAAGGTTTATCGGTTGGTTAGCCATAGTTAGTGTAAATTCGGAGGAAACAAATCAGGGGGAAAAGGAAAGTGGATAAGACTTTAGAAAATCTGTAAAAGTGATTTAAGATTAAAATAAGGAAAAATAAGAAAATAAAATGCATAAATAAAAGCAATAATAGTAATAATGAAATAAAACTATAAAATGGCAAAACAAATAAACTAATAATAAAAATGATAAATGACAAAATAATTAAAATGATTTAAATGATTAAATGGGTTGCCTCCCACTAAGCGCTGTTTTTATCGTCTAAAGCCTGACGTAATGCTTAGGTTAGATTAATCAGGGAAATTAGTGGACAACTCTAAAAGCCTTAGACTATTCGCATAATCTCTATATTCAACTTTATGATAATGTTTTAAACGTTGTCCGTTTACTGTGAATGGTTCACTATTCCTACCCTTAATTTCTATTGCTCCACTTGGGAACACTCTAGTTATTTCAAAGGGTCCTGACCATCTAGATTTTAGTTTTCCAGGAAAGAGCCTAAGTCTTGAATTAAAGAGGAGTACAACGTCTCCCACACTAAATTCTTTCCTAGATAGGCGTTTATCATGCCATCGCTTAGTTCTTTCTTTATATATCTTAGCATTCTCATAAGCATCTAGCCTTAACTCTTCTAATTCGTTAATATCTAGGATTCGCTTTTCTCCTGCAGCATTATAGTTTATATTGAGAGTTTTGATCGCCCAATAAGCTTTGTGTTCTAGTTCTACTGGGAGATGACAAGATTTTCCATAAACTAATTTGAAAGGTGTAGTTCCTATGGGTGTCTTGTAAGCGGTCCTATAAGCCCATAAAGCTTCATTAAGTTTAGATGACCAATATTTCCGAGATATGGCGACAGTCTTTTCTAAGATTTGTTTGATTTCTCTGTTGGAGACTTCGACTTGTCCACTTGTTTGTGGGTGATATGGTGTTGCCACACGGTGTCTTACTCCATACTTAGATAGTAATTTGTCAAAGATTTTTGAAATGAAGTGCGAGTCACCGTCACTTATGACGAGTCTAGGCACACCAAATCTGGGAAAGATTATATTTTTGAAAAGCTTTATTACTACTCGTGTGTCATTTGTAGGAGAAGTTATTGCTTCAATCCATTTTGAAACATAATCAACAGCTACGAGTATGTAATTATTACCGAAAGATGTTGGGAATGGTCCCATGAAATCTATTCCCCAGACGTCAAAGATTTCTACTTCTAATATTCCTTTTTGAGGCATTTCATCTCTTCTTGAAATATTACCGGTGCGTTGACACCGATCGCAATTTATAACAGTGATGTGAACATCTTTCCATAGATTAGGCCAGAATAGGCCGGCTTGCAAGATTTTTGCACATGTCTTGGAAGTGCTTGCATGTCCACCATAAGGAGATGAATGGCAATGAGCAATGACATCTTCTATTTCTTCTTCGGGAATACATCGACGAAATATTCCATCGGGTCCTCTTTTGAACAATAATGGTTCATCCCAATAGTAATGTTTTAGATTGTGAAAGAATTTCTTTTCTGCTGATAGGTTAAATCAGGTGGAAGAGCTCCAACAGCTAGGTAGTTGACAATGTCAGCGTACCATGGCAGTCCTACAGTCGTTTGGATTGTTTCCACGGGTTCTGGTTCATCTAGGTCTAACTGAACTGGGTCGCTTCCTATTTGTGCTATCAGCTGTTCATACGGAAAATCATCGTTAATCGGCACTTGTTCGGGTTTAATACCTTCTATTCTAGATAAATGGTTCGCTACGACGTTTTCAGTACCTTTCTTATCTTTTATTTCGAGATCAAACTCTTGTAAGAGTAAAATCCATCTCAAGAGTCTCGGTTTAGCATCTTTCTTAGTTAATAGATATCTGATAGCAGCGTGGTCTGTGTAAACGATTATTTTCGCTCCTACTAGGTAAGAACGGAATTTGTCCAACGCAAAGACAACTGCTAACAATTCTTTTTCAGTAGTGGCGTAGTTCATCTGAGCAGAATCTAAGGTTCTACTGGCATAGTAAATCGCATGAAGTTTCTTGTCCTTCCTCTGGCCTAGAACTGCGCCTACAGCATAGTCACTCGCATCGCACATGATTTCGAAAGGTAATCTCCAGTCAGGGGGTTGCATGATTGGTGCGGTGATGAGGGTTGTTTTTAGAGTTTCGAATGCTTTAAGACAATCTTCATTGAATATGAACTCAGCGTCTTTCATTAATAAACCGGTAAGAGGTTTAGTGATTTTCGAGAAATCTTTGATGAATCGTCGGTAGAAACCGGCGTGTCCTAAAAAGCTTCGTATTTCTCGAACGGTTTTAGGGGGTTGAAGATCTTTTATGACTTCTATCTTAGCTTTATCAACTTCATTTCCCTTGTCGGATATAACGTGTCCTAATACGATTCCTTCTCTGACCATAAAATGATATTTCTCCCAGTTAAGCACGAGGTTTACTTTTACACATCTTTCTAACACCATTTCTAAATTTGATAGGCATCCTTCAAAACTTTGCCCGCATACAGAGAAGTCATCCATGAACACTTCCATGATGTTGTCTATAAAATCTGCGAAGATTGACATCATACATCTTTGAAAGGTTGCAGGAGCGTTGCATAATCCAAAGGGCATTCGTCTATAAGCGAACGTTCCATAGGGGCATGTGAATGTAGTCTTCTCTTGATCATCTGGGTGGATAGGGATTTGGAAAAATCCTGAGTAACCATCAAGATAACAGAAATAAGAATGCTTGGCTAATCGTTCTAACATTTGATCTATAAAAGGTAGTGGGAAATGATCTTTTCGAGTGGCTTTGTTTAGTTTACGATAATCGATGCACACTCTATGTCCCGTCACTACTCTTTGTGATATCGATTCGCCTTTAGCGTTTTTCACAACAGTGATACCTCCTTTCTTTGGTACTACATGTACTGGACTAACCCATTTACTATCAGAGATTGGATATATTATTCCGGCATCTAGTAGTTTCTTAACTTCTTCCTTTACTACAGTGCTAAGGATTGGGTTAATTCTTCTTTGAGATTCTCTGGAGGTTTTGCAATCTTCTTCTAGCAGAATACGATGCATACAGATTGAAGGGCATATTCCTTTGAGATCAGATATGTTATATCCTAATGCAGTTGGATATTTCTTTAAGACATCTAAAAGTTTCTTTGTTTCGATTGTTCCTAAACTGGAATTTATTATAACTGGTCTTTTACATTCAATGTCTAAGAATTCGTATCTTAGGTTATTAGGTAAAGTTTTTAATCCTAATGTAGGTTTATCCTTACTTGGCATGGGATCTGGTGTAAGTGCTAAACTTTCGCTTAGACTATCATCCTGATATGGTTTACGCCAATTATCATCTTCGAAAATCAGAGGGATTTGAATTTTCATAATTTCAGAATAGGTAGTTTCTTTCATTTCCATTTCTCTTACACATTCGTCAATTACGTCCAATAGATAGCATGTATCCTCTATAGCTGGTGATTGTAAGAATTGTGTTAAAATAAATTCAACTTTCTCTTCACCTACTTCAAAGGTTAGCTTTCCTCTCTTTACGTCTATTATAGCTCCGGCAGTAGCTAAGAATGGTCTTCCTAGTATGATAGGTGTAGTGGAGTCTTCAGAGATGTCCATGATTATGAAATCAGTAGGGATGTAGAATTGTCCTATACGTACTGGGACGTTTTCTAGTATGCCTACAGGATATTTAACAGAGTGATCGGCTAGTTGAACAGACATTTTAGTTGGTCTTAGGTCTCCCATGTCTAGCCTTTTGCAAATCGTTAAGGGCATAACACTGATACTGGCTCCTAAATCGCATAGAGCTTTGTCAATGACGAATTTTCCTATTACACAGGGTATAGAGAAACTTCCTGGATCTTTTAGCTTAGGAGGCATATTATTCTGAATTATGGCGCTACACTCAGTAGTAAGTGTAACGGTTCCGTTATCCTCTATCTTTTTCTTATTAGATAAGATTTCTTTTAAAAACTTAGCATACGAGGGCATTTGAGTGATAGCTTCTGTAAACGGAATAGTAATATTCAACTGTTTCAGAAGTTCGACAAATTTCTTAAACTGACCCATCGTCTTGGAATTGGTTAATCTCTGAGGGTACGGAATTGGTGGTTTATAGGGTGGTGGAGGCACATAAGGCTTTTCTTTCTCCACTGCCTCTTGATTATCATCTTCCTTTTCTTCTGGATCGTTCACCATTTCAGTCGGTTTATCCGGTTTTTGGTACATGGCTGAATTGTCAAGTCTTGGATCGGTAGGTCCGTCAAGTTCCTTACCACTTCTTAATATCACTGCATTGGCCTATCCTTTCGGATTAGGTTGAGGTTGTCCAGGAAATACTCCAGCTAGTGCAGCGGTAGGTGCTTGTTGTTGAGCTACTTGTGAAATATGAGTTTCAAGCATTTTGTTATGTGTAGCTAATGCATCTACTTTGCTTACTAATTGCTTAATCTGCTCACTAGTGTGTATGTTTTGGTTTAAGAAGTCCTTGTTTGTCTGAGATTGGTTAGCTATAAAGTTCTCCATCATCAATTCAAGGTTCGATTTTCTAGGGACATTAGGAGCAATCTTTTGATATCCTGGTGGTGTAGCTGGTGCTTGACCTGGTGCGTATAAAGCATTGTTATTCTTATAGGAGAAGTTCGGATGATTCTTCCAACCTGGGTTGTATGTGTTTGAGTATGGGTTTCCTTGAGCATAATTCACTTGATCTGTGGGAATTCCTGTTAATAGTTGACAATCAGGAACTTCATGTCCTGGAACTCCACATAGCTCACAGTTAGGTGTTACTGCAGCCACGGTGGTTGTTGGTGTTATGGCCAAGTTGTCGATCTTTTGGCTTAGTTGGTCAAACTTTGCATTGACTTGGTCCATACTACTCACTTCGTACATACCTCCTTTTGTTGGTTTCTCAGTTGCGACTCTCTCGCTTCCCCATTGGTAATGGTTTTGAGCCATACTTTCGATAAGTGCATATGCATCGTTATATTCTTTGTCCATTAGTGCACCGCCCGCGGCAACGTCAATTGTCATTCTTGTATTGTACAAGAGTCCATTATAGAAGGTATGGATGACCATCCATTCTACTAATCCGTGATGTGGACAAAGTCTCAGCATATCCTTATAGCGTTCCCAAGCTTCGAAAAGTGATTCGTTTTCCCTTTGCTTAAATCCGTTGATCTGAGCTCTCAGCATAGCTGTCTTGTTAGGTGGGAAATATCTGGTCAAGAAAACTCTCTTTAGTTCCTCCCATGTAGTTACTGAGTTCGAAGGCAGAGATTGAAGCCAGGCTCTCGCTCTGTCTCGAAGTG
This sequence comes from Lathyrus aphaca, assembly GCA_963966055.1. Lineage (NCBI taxonomy): Eukaryota > Viridiplantae > Streptophyta > Magnoliopsida > Fabales > Fabaceae > Lathyrus > Lathyrus aphaca. Next base: position 739,093,371 of record OZ014519.1, on the reverse strand, counting down.
AAAAAGGAAACAAACGTAGTCTAATAGCTTCTTGGGTAACTCCATTGGCTTTTACGGTATCTGCGTATTGCACAAAGATCGAAAGATGAAGGTTCGGATCCTCGGTAGGATTTCCGGCGAATTGATTTTGTTGCACGGCTGATATCAACGAAGGTTTTAGTTCGAAATCGTTTCGGTTGATAGCCGGTGCGGCAATGCTGGAATGCGGTTCAGCTTGCGAAGGACTAGCGTAATATTTGAGTGGGTGATTCTGTTCTTCAGCCATCTCTGCGTCCTTTGATGTTACGACTGGTTTAGGTGGATCTAATTGAAGATCTGGAATATTGAAATTTTGTTCGTAATCGAATATCCGTCTTCTTACGTGTAAGAAGCGTTCCGATTCTGGGATTAGAGGTTGCAAGTCTTCGCCTTGAGAGCGAGTACTTGGCATACACTCGGGAATTTAGATTAAGAAAAGAAAATTGTTGTTACCTTAGTCTAGACAATGCTACCCTAAAGTGCACTAGTAACTAAATTAAGGTCCCCGGCAACGGCGCCAAAAACTTGATGGGCTAAAGACGTATCTAATTATGTGTCTAGCGGTATCTTAACTGCAAGTGCACAGCCTATCGAAGTAATATTTAAGATTATCGATCCACAGGGACTCTATGGTTACTTAGTGCTAGAGGAATTTCTAGTTTAGCTAAGGTGAAGGGTTGTCACGATTTTTTGTTGTTTTTAAAGATTAAATGCGGGAGTTAAATTTAAGTTTAATAAATAATACTAAGGCGGTCGGTATGTAATTATGCTAACTTAGGCGGGTCAATCTAACCTAGGCTTATAAAGATGGTTCACTTAATCTATTCTGTAGAGGTTACCAGCTTAAATATCTTCAACTCACACTCTCGTGGTCTTATCTCAGATCTTACCCCTAAAGCCCTATGTCTGCTCTCGCTAGCCCATAAGTGTTTAGGAATAATTTTTGGAAACTTAGTAATTCTAATTTATTTTAAAGCGCTCTCGCTGTGTTTAATTTAAATGCCTAACTTTAGCTATCTGGTTAAAATCTCATACTCTCGTGGTCTTGACCTAACCTAATACACTTTCCTTACTCTCGTAACAAAAAGATTGATTTTATAATAAAAAGTCTCAGCCAGAATATTAAGCTCTTAATTGTTTTAAACCTAGAGTTGATTTTACCGATTTAGTTCGTTTTAATTACATACCGCCCTAAGGTATTTAGCTACTCATTATTGTTGAACCAGGCAGAGGCAGAGAAACATAAAACGAAATATGCATGGATGAAAAATAAATATTCAACATAAATATAAAATGCAATTTAATGTAAACCTGGATAACAATAAAAGTATGGCAGACTCCTTCTTCCACAGGCCGGAAAGTTCGGAGTATTGATCGGAATCGGAAATAAATTCTAAAAGAATCTGAAGGCTTTGAAACAAATAAATTTATAACAATTTCCTGATGATGGAAATTGTTATAAGGTTGGTTGGGATACAAGAAAAATAAAGCAATGAAAATAATGCTGGAAAAATATAAAGGGTGTAAAATAATTCGGCAGAGCTTCCGCAAGAAATTAATAAAATAAAACTCTGTGTTTTGTTCATTCAAATTAAGCTATTTATAGAAAACTAAATGGGCTTGGTAGTTGGAGTGTTGCTTGGGCTTCGTAGGAGAATGAGAGAATCCAGGGACGTGTGGATACTGAGTCAGCTGGAAAATAGGCACTTCATATGCAGCGTAACGTTCATGACTAAGTCTTCAGTCAAATAACCTATTTTTCCCTTGTCACGGTCGTGACAAGGGCATCACGTTCGTGTTCTTTGTATTATAAGTGTCACGGTCGTGAGGGATATGTCACGGTCGTGAGTGCTCCTTTTGGGGTGTCACGGTCGTGACACCTAGGTGACGACCGTGAGTGTAACAAAATATGCAGGTTATGCAGAATTCCTCATTTCTTCATCTTTTAATGGTTGTTTTTGCTCCTTTTGCTTGTGGCTCATGATTTAGCTCTGTATATGATGTACCTGCAAAATGGCAAAGAAAACTCGAGGAATCGGGTGTTAAAACGACAATTATGCGATAAAAAGGTATTGAAACATAGCAATATAATCGATACATTTTCTCGTTATCACCTAGGTTACAAGGTTTCTTTTTATAACCTAATCCCAACTGGATTTTGGGCCTAAAAACACGCAGCATAACAACTGCTACAATAATGCAGAAAAATCTGCTACAAAAAGATCTTCAAATTAACAACTTCCTAAAATATCTCTAAATATAGAAAGTCTAAATTTATTCAATATTTGTCTTTAATATAAATTTGAATCTTCAAGATCTTTAAAACAGCGCCACATTGTATTGCTTCATATCTTCTGAATATTCTGTTTCTGTTAAATAATAACATAATCTTCAATCCTCTTTTAACAGTTTATGATGTCGAATGAGTTGTCTTGACATCTTCTTCGACATGTTGTTCCAGATATTGAAACACTTCAACATAACATGTTTAGGCGCACAATATGACTTCATTGCTTAACTTGTTCTTTATTTTGTAAGATCCTGTACATTTTATTGCTGCTATATTTGTTTTACAAAATTAATGTCAATCCTATAAATGCAGAACTTACAAGTTTGAAAACACCGTATGTTTTCTTCCAGAATGTTGAGTTCAGAGTCTGATGACGTCACACACCTTTCCTTTAGAGTCAAAACCTTTTTAGCAAAAGCTACACACAAGACATAAACCATTAGAGTATACAATTGTTCTCTAAGATAACATGTGAAGTTATCATCAAAATCTTAAGGCCAGATGCAAAACTAAATCTTGTTCTTACAATCTCCCCCTTTTTTATGATGACAAACAATGTATTTTTATAGAATAGTTTATATCGGGTAATAACTATAAAACATGATTTAGAGTTTAAGCTAACTAGCTCACCCTGAATCTGTTACACCCAAAATTTAGAGTTTAAGTGAAGAGTTGTAAACTGAGTGGTTTAACTCTGAATTGATACTACTGATAGTGGATTTCCTTTCTGACTTAGTAGCCCCCAAATTTAGGTGATGTTGCACCAAACCGTGTTAACGATTTTCTGTGTTATTCCATCCTTAAGCAAGTTAACAGTATGTATTATCTTATGTAAAGGATTAACTGCTATTGTATGCCTAAAATGTCTCAACATCTTCCATGACATTATACTTTGATTCTAGTATATCAGATTGAATATCCTTATATAGAATATTGAATGAGTAAAATTTGTGTGAGTTGTAAACACACTATGTTCATTACTAGATGTTGTGACATTTGTCTCAACATCTGGTATCTAAGTACCAGACTTTTAAAAACCTACGAAAATTTTAAAAAAATTAATAGAAAAAAATACTTAAAAACAAAAGAAAAAGTCACAGACTTTGGTCATTAGAGTGTTTACTTAACCCTCTGTCACTTAACCAAAACGGAAACACACTAAAATATTCAACAAAGTTCAATATTAGATCATAATTCACTTCCTTCGTGTGAAACAAAATGGTCTACATTAGATGATTTGACGTCATATGTGGGACACTTTCTTTATTCTTTCCATTTTTTCACTTTGATGACAATTTTTGGAAACACGCCAAAGGAATAACTACAATATCCAAAAAATACAAATGTTTATTTAAGGAATCTTGCAAAAGACACTAATGGTTGAACGAGGTGGACTTGAGAGCAGAACAACCACATAGGATAGTTAAGGAAGAAGAATAAAATGACAATATCTCTTCTCGAAATTCACTCTTTCTGATTGGACCACCTCCAACGGAGGTTCCTTATCATGGTTTGCCAGCGTGACAAATATTTTAAGTCCTTTTTAATGGTCCAGCATGGCAAACAAAGAAAAGAGAAGCAACGTTTTTTAGCATGGTTCTTCAATTTTATATCAACTTTAATAATTATTTTAAATAATTAAATAATTAAAATTATTTTTTAAATGATATAAAATTTTATATGAATAAAATATTAATATATAAAGTAAAGTTATGGGACCCAATATTCATGACAATTGACCATCTATTTGTGTCCATTGATGTGATTTATTTTGTTTCTATTCAATTTCATTTCTCGCTTTTGGAATATTTTGAGAGAAATGCATTCATTAGTATTACCGGGTGTCACGAGGTTAGTGGAAAATTTAGTAGGTCTTCTTCAACTACTGGAAAACCTGGAAGCCTCTCTATTGTTACCTTAGTTAAGGCTAAGAAGGCTTTACAAATTCAGAAAGATTTGTCAGAAAAGCTCAAGAGAATTCTTCGGGTAAATTGTCTATTGTTTCTATTAATGATTATCCTTTATTATATGGATGGTTCTCTGACAGCCTCCTTAGGATACTGATTTATTTCACCATAATTACACCTCGGAATAGATCAAGTGCTATGCATTTTATTATGCAATGGAATAAGAGTTCTACCTCAAATTCGCGAGAAAGCACAAATTTGGGTTACAAGACTGAATCTACAACACCCTCTCTTAGTGCCGGAGTGGCATCAAGACCTGCCACCCTAGCTTCTTCAGGTCATGTTGCCAATATGCCAGTGTTTCCTACTACTGCTGCAAATCCTTCAGCTAGTGGTACTAGTCCAGTTGGTGTTGCAACTGCAACCAACTTTGGAGCTGTCAAACGTGCTCAAGAGCTTGCTTCCCGGATGGGATTCTGTTATGATCCACAATTTGCTCGTCTAATAAATATGTTTCCTGGGCAGATTGTAACACCAGATGGTAGTATCCCTCAGAAATCAACCAAGGCTCCTGTTTTTCGTTTTGACGCCCAGGGACGGGAAATGGATGAACATGGAAATGTTGTTAATAAAACTAATCCAAGCAACCTTGGCACATTAAAGGTGTGTAATTTCAATTGTCTTTTTATCATTATCTTTTCCTATATAAGATTATTGTCTTAACCTTACATTCCGTGTTCGAAGATTCCAGGTCAATATTAATTAATAGAAGAAGGATGCATTTGAAATACTAAAACCTGTATTGGAAGTTGATCCTGAATCTAATCCTCATTTTGATGAGAGGATGGGTATCGACAAAACAAAGCTCATATTGTTGATTATGATAGCTCATGTTGGTGATTTTAGTATCATCAATGTATTTTAGTAGTAATGTGATTTACTACAGGCCGATGCAATTATGCTTTAAAGTTTGGAAACGAGTTAGGGTAGTGCGGAGTGCACGCTCGTCGAGCCAACGTATAATTGAATGCGAATAATTGAAACGGGGTTCCAAGGGGCGAAGCCCCTTACTGGGTGCGGGGCAGCGCCCCGTTGGGGTTCCAAGGGGCGAAGCCCCTGGCGGGGTGCAGGGCAGCGCCCCGTTGGGGTTCCAAGGGGCAGAGCCCCTAACTGGGGTCCCTACAGATGTAACCGTTTTTCGAACAGTTGTGTCTTTTCGTTTTGAATTATTGATCTCCTATATAAGGAGTCATTTGGCCTCAGTTTGAATACAAATAACAAAACCGAAAACTTTTTCTCTACATTCCTAAACAGTTTTCTTTTGCCAAAAACAAATCGTTCTTCAAAAATTATCCCCACAAAGATTTCGTGAACCCAAACAAGAATAGGGTCGAAATACTTTATTCGGAAAGTGTATGAACACGATTCTTCGAAGTTATCCAGGATTATCATACCCGCATATCTAACAGCTCATTAGTCTAAGATGATTCAATATGATCTATGTAGTTTAGTGCTGCATACTAGGTAACATACATAGTGCTGCATACTAGGTAACATACATGAGTGCAAATCAAGTACATGTTTAAATGAGTCAGCTTTCATGATGTTGCTGATGCATGATGCTAAACTCGTTTGGTTGTGGAGCATATTAGGAACATGGAATTAGGATATTTTCACTCATACAGATTTGTCACACCGAACACTTTGAAACTCATTGCTTTTCCTTTTCAGTTATATATTCATATTTTCTCTATTACTGCCAAGGTTTTAAAAAATGGTCTACGACGCAAAAAAATTTATTTGACCACAATGCGACTATTTTTTAAAACCTTCTCACTGCCATGCTTATCGGCATTCTGAACATGCAGTAAGAAAATTGGAACACTTGACTTTGAAATTGGAACATTTGATTAGTTATTTTTGTTGAGAAATTGAACAATGGTGTCTTTCTATATGTGTTGCATTTTGATTTTATTTCATTTGTTTTTCTCTCTCTTACACATTCTGCTTCTAACTAATATGATTGGAATTTGGATTAATTAACTGGTCCTCTATAGAGAAGAAAAAGTTAAATACTTAGTTTATTTACACTTTGAAGGGGGAAATGATAGGAGAGTTTGATTTATTTATAACTGTTGTCTCAGGTTACATAATGTTATTTCCGAGAAAAAAAAGTCTTCAAAAAAACTATTGGCAAACATTTGAACGTCCTTCTCGTTTATGAACCCTCAGCCTCCATTAATTTCCAACAGTTGCTTTGTAAAAAATTCAATCTCGTTCATGAACCCTCCTCCTCCATTAATTTCCAACCGTTGCTTTGTAAAAAATTCAGTCGAAGACATCTCTTCTTCTTCTTTGTTCATAATGTCATCTTCTGTGTTAAAGTTGCATTTTCTTTGATTAGTTCTTCCAAACTCTATATCATCCTCATATTTCCTCTTGTTTCCATTATTTGATTGAATTGTTGCTTCTTCGTAAATAATATATTTTTTCACCGAAACATTATTGCCCTATATAACAACAATCCAAAAAAATAGGCATAAATTGATCATAAACCTTCAAAAGGATATATAAAAACAAATATGAAGAAGATTTTGTAAACAATCAAAACCATGAATATGCATAAGATTATTTGATGATTAATCATTATTTAAGCAATATAATAATAATATTAAATATATTACGGTAACTTACTGATATGACTATAGGTTCCTTTTGTTTAGGAATAATAGATTCTCTTTGTTTAGGAATCATCACGGTCTTTCCGTTACTCTCTTGAGTAGAACATTTTTTTGTTCTTGAGATTTTTCTTAAATGAGAATTGGATTGATCAGTCATATTTGCCTGTGTATTTTGTGATTCCGATTTCAAATTCCTTCTAAATCTGCATAGTACATAATTGTTGGTCTGCCAAAAAAAATTAATGACTACTTTGAGTTAAAACTAATATTGTAACATAAAAGATACTTACTAGAGGATTGTTCATCAAAGATTTGTGGAGATTATATTCATGCAAGATCCATCTACCATCTTGAGGAGTATTGCTCTTTTCAAAACGAAAACGTTTTTTCAAACCTAAGAGTTTGTTCGTGTCTTTGGCAAATATATTTTTTCCAGAGTCTTCGCCTTCCCAATTACCATTGCCAATAGTGCGAACCAAACGCGTGTCCGTAGCTGACTTCTTCTTTAAGGTAGTAAAGAAGTATATGTCTTTTCCGCCGTATGAGTAGGAAGCTTTGAACTCTTTCCATATATCCAAAGGATTTTTTTTAGTTCCGAACAAATCATGTTCAAGAATGTTGAGATAATCGGGAATTGATTTATTGTTGATTTTGTTGTAAAGAAATTTTTGAAGGAGTTCATCATCCGTTGGTATGAAATCTTTAATTGAACGAGAATTATGAGTCTTCATGATGATATTTAAAAAGCTAAAGAAAATAAAAAGATTCTCTCTTCGAATAAAGACTACTTAGAAGAGATAACATAATATATAAATATGGCATGTTTAGAGGATTCAAAAGTCCCTGAACAAAAATAATTTAAATTTAAATTTAAATCAAATCCAATATAATCTAACTTTAGTTTTAAATCAATTTTAATTTAATTCTAAACATATAATTTCAACTATTGTGACCGTGAAAATTGCAACTAAATCTTAGTCTTTTACGTGAAAATAGCAATTTAAATTTAAATCAAATCCAATATAATCTAACTTTAATTTTAAATCAATTTTAATTTAATTCTATAAAACTAATCATATAATTTCAACTATTGTTACCGTGAAAATAGCAACAAAACCTTAGTCTTTTACGTGAAAATAGGAAATTACGTTAATATGAAGAATTACATCTACTTAAAATAATGAAAAAATTAAATTAGTATGTATCATAGAATATAATAAAGTTAAAGGAGTATTTTGGCAAATTTGTCATTTGTCTAATATAGCATTTCAGAGTTCTTGTAATTTTAAAAGTTACTATAAATAGAATTATATTTTTAATTGTCTTTTTATTTATTGTTTAATTATTTAATTTATTAATTATAATTAATTAACTTTTTACCGACGAACAACGTCCGACCTTTAGCCTCCGATTAACTCCGCAAGCGCTACCATCGGATGGTACCACCAGCGGACTGAATTTGCGCACCACACCAAAGCCTTCGTCGATTATTCTTCCGGCAACGAATCACATAATGCAATCAATCTCTCAGACCTTAGATTTCAAACTCCTTTCTGGATCTCCATGTAAATTTTTAGTTCTATTTATTTAGTTTTGGAACAATTTCTTTTGCTTTGCTTATATAAATAGGATGAACTTAATCCAATCTCATTCACTCTTCTTCAACACATTTCTCTCCGAAAAATCTTTTGTTTTCTTAATCTCGAAACTGAACTTTACAACGGCTGGAAAACCCCATATTTATCTTTTTTTTTAGTTGACATCATTTTCATATTTTTGTGTTGTTTTGCAGATTTGAGTTCTGATTTTTGTTGTGTAGTTTTTCAACAAGCACAAACTTTTCTTTTGAGGCTTTTTGGAAGAAAAAATAGATGTCTATTTATGAACCATCAGCTTAATGCTCTTATACACCGGCTAATAATTTGTATCTCTTTTGTAACTTAATCTTTTATGATTTTGATAGTTGATTTTTTATTTGTGATTTTAACCATTAGTACTTCTGTTTTCGTTCTTAATAGACAGATAAAATTTCAATGATAGATGAGGCAGTAGAATATTTCAAGCACATTCAGCTTCAAGAGCCTCAACTGCCTCAACTGCAAGTGAGTTTTTCTATCAGCTATCATTGTTGTAATATTACCTAAACATATGATGATGAATTAGATAGATGAACTTTGAAAAATGACTTGAAAATTGAATGAGATTCTGATTTGTCTATTGTCAAAGAATCTGTGGAATATTGGAACAAACCCTAATACAAATAGCATACCGTCGAAGTCCGCTAACATGTTATTGTTTAATTGAGCCTTGTGTTATGGATCTAATTGTTTAAGTTAGCTTGTAATGAGTAATTATTAAAAAGTCAATTAGATTAGTGTGTTAGTTTTCTTATAAATAACATACTAGTCTCTCATATTTAAAAAAAAAGAAAAATAGGAAGATAAAACTCTAATTCAAAAGTGAGAGAGGTTATTTGTTATTCTTGTATACTTGTAATCTTGTTTAAAGAGAAAAGAAAGAATAACAGTTTATAATCAATTATTGTTGTTATCTTTGGTAACCCTAAACCCTAACCCTTGTAGATTTTTTGATCATAAAGAAACTTATTATACTTTGTTTCTAAGGTATCATATTCACAACAAATTGATGCGGTGAGCGTGGAGAAAATGCCTTCAATAAAGTATGAGATTGAAAAGTTCACTAGATTGAATAATTTCGGTCTGTGGCGCTTGGAGATGAAAGCCCTACTTGTTCAATAGGGTTGTTTGGAAGCGTTGAAGGGAGAGACGACCATGAATGTTGCGTTGATGACAGCTGAAAAGAAGGTCATGATTGAGAAAGCACACATCACAATATTGTTGAGCCTTGGTGATAAGGTTCTTTGACAGGTATCAAAGGAGACGACGACGTCAGGGTTATGGTTGAAACTTGAAGGTTTGTACATGACCAAATTGTTGGTGAATCGACTCTACCTAAAACAAGTCTTGTATTTATTCAAGATGAATGAAGACAAAGTGTTGGCTGAGCAGTTGGATATGTTCAACAAGTTGATTCTTGATCTTGAAAATATTGATGTGAAGATCGATGATGAAGATCAAGCGTTGTTGCTGTTATGCGCTTTGCCCAGAGCACATGCTCACTTCAAAGAAACCCTCTTGTATGGAAGAGAGTGTCTGACCTTTGAAGATGTTTAATATGCCTTGTACTCTAAGGACTTGAACGAACGAAAGGAGCATAAACCTTCGACAGTTGGTGAAGGTTTGACCGTTAAGGCGAAATTCTTGCGAAAGGATGCTAAGTTTGACAAGAAGAAATTCAAAAGTCAGTAGAAGTCTTATAGTGGTGGAGCATCTGATGTTCGATGTTATCATTGTAAAAAGGATGGTCACATTCGAAAGGTGTGTCCTGAACGCTTGAAAGATCATGAAGGTAATGATAATGGCAATGCAACCATTGTTCAAGATGATTTCGAATCATTTGTTGTTCTTGTGGTTTCAAGCAGCGACTCAAAAAGAGAGTGGATTATGAATTCAGGTTGCACTTGACACATGACTCCAAATAAAGACTTGTTCGAGGAATTATGTGATCAAGATGGTGGATCAGTGTTGCTGGGAAACAACAAAGCTTGCAAAATTGCAGGTATTGGATCTGTGAGATTCAAGCTCCATGATGAGTCAATAAGACTATTAACTGAAGTTAGGTATGTACCTGACTTGAAGAGAACTTTGATTTCTCTTAGTGAATTCGACAAGAAGGAATATGTCTTTTAAGGAGAGAAAAGTATCATAAGAGTCATGAATGGGTCAAAGGAAGTCTTGAGAGGCGTGAAGAAACAATGCTTGTATACCCTTGAGGATGAAGTTGTAAGTGGTTCAACAAATGTTGCATCCATCCACGAAACTATTATCGAAGACAAAATTATGGCACATAAGATTGGGCCATGTCAGCGAGAGAGGTCTGGTCGAACTGGGAAAACAGAACCTGCTAGGTGTTGACAAAGTCGAGAAGTTAGAGTTTTGTGAACATTGTGTATTTGGTAAATCCTATAGGGTGAAGTTTAATAAAGGTAAACAAAGAACACATGGATCCCTTTATTACATCCATGCTGATCTTTGGGGGCCTGCAAGGAATCCTTCACATTCAGGTGCAAGGTATTTTCTATCCATAGTTGATGATTATTCCAGAAAGTTATGGGTATTCATTCAGAAGACGAATGATGAAATTTTTGAGAATTTCAAGAGTTTGAAAGTTCTGGTCGAAACTCAAACTAGCAGAAAGGTCAAGAGGTTGAGAACTGATAATGGCCTTGAATTCTGTAATGAAGCTTTTGATAGTTATTGTGTCGAGTCTGGGATTGCAAGGCATAAGACTGTAGCAGGTACTCCTCAATAAAATGGTCTAGCTGAGAGATTCAATCGAACAATCCTCGAAAGGGTTAGATGCACGTTGGTTAGTGTTGGATTGAAGAAGGTGTTTTGGGCTGAGGCTATTTTGACAGCAACATATCTGATAAACAAATGTCTTTCGACTGTGTTAGATATGAAGACACCTGAAGAAGTTTGGTCGGAACATCCACCAGATCTCGACAAACTGAGAGTATTTGGTTGTAGCCTATGCTCACATTAGGCAAGATAGGTTCGAACCTAGAGCTTTGAAATGCATGTTCATGGGATATCCTGAAGGAGTCAAAGCTTATATGCTATGGTGCCTAGAACTAGGTCACAGGAGGTGTATCACCAGTCGAGATGTAGTTTTTAATGAAGCTGAGATGACTTTCAAGAAAAATGACGATGTTGTTGAAGAGCTAGAACAGGGAGAAATTCATGTTGAGGTGGAGCATAATGATGCTGAATTGCATGACCCATATGAAGTCGAAGAAGAAGCAGAAACTGTTGTCGAAGATGAGGAGACTGATAATGACTACCCGCTGGCAAGAGACAGGTCGAGAAGAGTCATCAAGCCACCTCAGAGACTTGGGTATGCATATCTTATAGCTTATGCCTTAATCTCTCCATGTGAGGTTCTGGACGAAGAACCTATAGACTATAAGGAAGTTATGAGGAGTTGAAATAAGACTGAATGGTTGAAGGCCATGGATGATGAGATGAAATCTCTTCATGATAACAATACTTGGGAAATGATCAAGAAACCTGTTGGAGCCAGGTTAGTCAGCTATAAATGGATTTTCAAAGTTAAGGAAATAATCAAAGGAGTGGCGTCGAAAATATACAAGGCAAGGTTGGTTGCAAGGGGGTTCACTCAAAAAGAAGGTGTCGACTTCAATGATCTGTTCTCTCATGTTGTGAAACATAGGTCCATTCGAATGTTACTTGCCCTGGTGGCACAATTTGACCTTGAATTGGAACAAATGGTTGTAAAGACTGCGCTCTTGTATGGTGATCTTGATGAAACAATCCTGATGAGGCAACCTGAAGGGTATGTCGAAGAAGGTAAAGAAGAGTATGTGTGCAAACTGAAGAGATCTTTATATTGACTGAAACAATCTCCTTGACAGTGGAATAAAAGATTCGACAAGTTCATGGAACGCATAAGTTTCATCAGAAGTCAGTTCGACCACTGTGTTTACTTCAGATTTTGACCTAGTAATTCATTTGTTACTTCGTTTCGTTATGTGGATGGTATTCTAATAGCAAGCAATAATGTCGAAGATGTAATGAGGGTGAAGGCTGAACTCAATAAGGAGTTCGATATGAAGGATCTAAGAGATTCATCCAGGATTCTTGGGATTGACATCCGGAGAGATAGAAAGCAATCGAGATTATGCTTATCTCAAGAGACATACTTAAAGAAGATTCTTGATAAGTTTGGTATGTCGAATTCAAAGCCTGTTGTGACTCCAACAAATCCTCAATTTAATCTGAGTATAGATCAGTGTCCCAGTACTGATATCGAAAGAGCTTATATTAATAACATCACATATGCTAATATAGTAGGTTCTTTGATGTCTTCTATGGTTTGTATTATACCCGACATAACATATGCAGTAAGTCTTGTAAGCAAGTACACGTCGAATCATTGAAAGGCTTAATGGCAAGCATTGAAGTGGATTCTAAGGTACATAAATGAGTCTCTGAATAGAGTCCTAATTTATGGTGGAGCCTTGGGTGAAGATAGTAAAGCAACAATCGAAGGATATGTCAACTCTGATTATGCAAGTTGTATGGATTCCAGAAAATCTATTTCTGGACATGTTTTCACTATGTTTGGCACAACAATTAGTTGGAAAGCAACACTTCAGAAGGTTGTTTCCTTATCAACCACTGAAGCAGAATATATCGCCCTAACTGAAGTTGTAAAGGAAGCATTGTGGCTTGAAGGTTTTGCAAAGGAGTTAAAACTTCAAGGTCGAAGTATCACTGTTAAATGTGATAGTCAAAGTGCAATAAACCTATCGAAGAGCTCATTCTATCATGAGCGAACCAAGCACATTGATGTGAGGCTATATTTCGTCAGAGGGGTAATCGAGCGTGGAGAAGTCCAAGTGCTGAAGGTTTCGACAGATCATAATGCTGCTGATATGATCACCAAGACGTTGCCCGATTACAAGTTCTTCCACTTTATGTAGTTGATAAAGTTGCATGAAGAAAGCTAGTTTGTTTCTTGTTGGTATAGGGTGTGTTCCAAGGTAGAGATTTGTGGAATATTGGAACAAACCCTAGTACGAATAGCATATCGTCGAAGTTCGCTCAGATGTTATTGTTTAATTGGGAATTATGTTATGGATCCAATTGTTTAAGTTAGCTTGTACCCTAAGTTAGCTTGTAATGGGTAATTGTTAAGAAGCCCATTATGTTAGTGTGTTAGTTTTCTTATAAATAACATATCAGTCTCTCATATTTTGAAAAAAGGGAAAATAGGAAGATAAAACCCTAATTCAAAAGTGAGAGAGGTTATTTGTTATTCTTGTATACTTGTAATTTTGTTTAAAGAGAAAGGAAAGAATAGCAGTTTATAACCAATCCTTTTTGTTATCTTTGGTAATCCTAAACCCTAACCCTTGTAGGTTTCTTGATAATAAAGAAACTTGTTATACTTTGTTTCTAAGGTATCCTATTCACAAAAGAGTCACACCTTGATGAAATTTTTCAGTTAGCAGATGCAACACCCCGAAAATCTAGATTAATTATTTAATTAGTTATCTAATTGATTTAGTGTGATTTTGTGAGTTTGTGATGATCGTGATTATATGGGATGTTGGATAATTATGATGCATGATGATATAAGTGATGTGTTATGGGATAATGTTGGAGTAAGAATAAATTAGGAGGATTAGTTCTAATTTATTATTTAATTGAGGTTATTTAGATTTAATAAGAATGATAAAGGATTAGTCTAAATAATTAAATAAATAATAATATTAGATATTTTTTAGGGTAAAATAGTAAATTTGGATGGAATAAGTGGGGTTAAAGATGGAATAACATAATAAGGGTTTAAGGGGTAAGAATGACAAAACATAAAATTGGAGTTTGGGGAGAATCAATTTTATCGATCGTGTTTTAAGAAGATTGTTCTGAGGAAAAAGAGAAGAGACTAGGGCTCAGAGAATTCTTGAATAACTCAAAGAGGAGAATCAAGATTTTTAAGTCTAAGGTATGAGGAGTATAGCCTTTATTATAATTGTTATAGAGTGAGGATGTATGTAGAATAGTTTGGGGTTTAAGAGCTTTTAGGGGTTGATGATGAGATATGTTGATTTAGGATGAAATTGATGGATTTGAATGTGTGAATCGATGATGAATGATATATGTGTTGTCTAATTTGATGTGTTAATGTTGTGCTATGATAATATGTTGATCTATGTGTGTTTTAGGGTTGTACAATGGTGAACTCGTATGGAAATTTGGGTGGTTTTGGTGCAGAATTCGTAAAATAGCAGAAAATTGTTTCTGTCACGTGAGTAACGGTTACTCAATATGAGGTAAAAAATTACACTTTGAAAAATCTGTGTTTTTGGTCTGGAACAGAGGTATAAACAAATTACCTTGTTTTGAGTAACCGGTTACCACTGAAACAAACAATTTTTGGAAAACTTTGAAAATTCGTAACTTTTGATCCGTAAGTCCGATTTTGGTCCCATACAAAGTGTCAGAAAGATGACATGATGAAATATATTTTGGTAAAATAAAATTAGCAGTAGGAAGTATTTTTCCACTTTCAAATTTAAGAAAACGTCAAATTAATTTTTGGGATAATTATGGGGTTGCTTATTGTAACACGGTGGGAGAACTGACTTTAGTTAAATGTTGCGGATAGCAAGAGTCGCCACCGACTTTTATTTTATCCAAAGGAAAAGGCATAAAAGAACAGGAAAGACCTTAAAAGATTTTTGGGTTCGGGGGGTAGGTTATGTAAAGGGAAGGTGTTAGCACCCTTTACATCCATGATTATCCATGGGCTCTTAGTTACTTAGCTCACTTTAAAATGTTTTTGAGAAGTGTAGTGTGTGATTAAAAATTTTCTTAAGTACTTTATAATGATCCTTGTACGGATATATATATAAAGACTTTGTTTTGAAAATTGTTTGAAAATGTGAAAAGTGTTTTGAAAAGGTGAGCAAGTACATAAGAGGAACCTACCCTAATGATTAAATCTTTGCTGTTCTTGAATGTTCTTTCAATGGTAAGACTATCCCTATTATTAAGGAATAGGTAGTCATTACCTTGGATGTTGTATGGGACATAGGAAGGGACATCTGTGATTAGGCAATTGTAAGGTGTATTAGCAATTCGAAGGGACTTATCATCTTTTATTCGAAAGGGACAAGATCATTTACGAAGGCAACCATAAAGGGACTTGATCTTATAATCTTTAAAGGGACAAGATGATATTAATAAGAGATGGGACTTTGCTCTATACACCTTACTTGACCTTTTATTTAGGCAACAATGAGAGGTATCCTTAAGAAGTGAGATGACGATCCAAGATCGATTTACGTGTGTGCGTGTACAAATTCAAATATTCATCTTATAATTAGTGATCTAAATTCAATTTTTAAACACAAACATGTTTTCACTCCCTAATTTACTAACCATATCAATTTAAATAAACAATAAAAATTCTACCACTATTACATAGCTTGTACAATTACATTATAATAAAACAATTTAAATAATAAGCATATAAATAAATAAAAGGATTAGTAATAAAAATATAAGAGAAAAAAGAAGTTAGCACAATAATATATAATATAGAAATCAAATTAAAATTTCAAATTTAGATAAACAATTTCTTTTAAGAATTTTAAAGATGAGAAATAAATAATTATGATTATATATACTAATTTATAAAAAAATAAACATGATTAATAGTTTAATAATTTAATTATATACATACATTATAAATATTTATTAAGTATAATTAAACAAATATAATGAAAATAAGAAATTAAAATTATAAAAGAAAATTAGGGTTTTGAATTGTTTAGAAAAATAAATTAGGGTTTTAAATATTAGGTTTTAGAAAATAATTAGGTTTTATATAAACATATTAGTTTTTTTTATTTAATATACAATACTAATTTAATTATTAACTAAATATATATATATTTTAATAAAAATTAGTTTTTTTAGAATTTTTTTTAGAACCTATAAGACATTTACATGTTGAATTTCTATAATTATCTAAATATGTATATTAATATAATTACATTTAATAATAAAACAACTAAGAAAATTAAACAAAACCAGGATTTAAAAATAAATTACCTGGGGCAGAGATTGAACCCATGCCCTAGGCTTTGCCACACTCTGGACGAAGCATGCTACCACTGGGCCACCTGCGCTAGCTGAACAATGAATGACTAGCATTCATTATATTTTAAGCCTGGAAAATATGAAGAAAATAAGCAAAAAAAGGTTGAAGCTGGGGTTCGAACCCCTGCCCAGATCCTTACACACGCACGTCTTTACCACCACACCATCAGCATCATTCAGTTATTATAATACAAACATTAATATATAATACATATTCAAATTCAAATTTTGAATTCGCGCCAGTCATCTTCTACCTCCAGACCTGCAAATTTTCCTGCGAATTTTGCTATAAGTTTTCCTGCGAATTTTCATTTGCAGCAAACCCTACGAAATTCAATCATCAACAAAACAGTAAAATTTTATCAAATTAAATATACCAATACGATCCAGAGGTCAATTAGAGTTAATCCATGGTCTTAGAATTCATTTATATTCCTTAAATCACGAAACCCTAAATTGTCCTCAAAACCCTAACAATGGTGTCTAAGCCTCCGTGTACCTAAAATCCAATTGATTCATCCAGAAAGCATCCAAACATCATCATAAACACAAACCAACAGTTAGTTTTCATTATTAATGTGTAAATCATTCAAATCGAAAAAAGTTAAAACATGAACAATGTGCATTCGGTTTTCACGATTTAGTGCATGAATGGATGATGTTATGATCCAGAATCAATCAGTGAACCTCAAGGAACAATTTGCAACCTTTGGTTTGTCTTGAAAGAGGCTGAAAGTACCAAACTGAATTGCAGTTTTTGATGAGATTTTTGAAGCTTGAAGATGATATGAGGAGGCTGTGAATTCGTGTCCTTTAGGTTGCTAAATGTTCATTATATATGAGTGACTGAATTAGGTTAAAAACATTGCCAATTTGATGGATATTTGGATCATTGAAGATTGAAAAAGATTAGCTTTAAAATTTGAATATTCCTTGATATGAACTTGCTATTTTAAGACAATCTTCATAATTTTTGTATCAATTAGATCCAAGTAACTTTTATGACATTCTAGAAGCAAAATAATTTTAAATCTTCACCATTTTATATTTTATTTGAATTTAAAATGATTTTTAATATAAAAAATCATAATAAATAAAAATAAAATGAATAAAATGATGAAAATATTAAATAAATTTCGTGCATGATGTCATGGAACATATTGGATCACCAAAAAGTCAGCCCATTTGAAGAATTATGGTTCTAAGACCCCATTTACTTCATAAACCACTCAAACATTTCCCAACATTGCAAGGGCACAAATCCTTCAATTTTAATGCTATGAGGGTGTTCTTGGACATTTTGGAAAGCTTAAAGAGTCCTCTAACCAACCTCTTTGGTCTCATGTCCATGTCTTTTACCATTCTCAAGTTATGCTCTTTGGAAGTTGTTGACTTTTTGTTGACTTTTAAAAGGACCTATAATGTCTTAGCTCATACCTTCCAAATGAAGCATTTTTGGGCTTGGCTTGTGAGACACAAAGTTGTAGAGAATTAAATTTCCTTCAAAATTAGATTTGGATGGAAATTTTTTGATGAAGCATGTGAAAGTTATGGCTGGTCAAAGTTCAGTTGACTTTTCCTGTGAAAACCCTAATTTAGAAACTCCTGATTCTTGATGATCTGAAATCTCCTTGATGAATCATGATCAACCCTTGATCAAATGATGAATTTTACTTCATATACTTGATGTTGGCAAAAAATCATGAAGTTTGACCATAGTTGACCTCAGTTTGACTTTTTAACTACTTAGACTGATTTTAACCTATCTGATCATCTGACTGAGCAAATCTTTTGGGAAAGTCTTGAAACTTGACATGGGGATTCTTGAACACATATATGATGTTATGAAGCTCACTTGAAGTCTTGGAAGTCCATTTATCCTGATTAAAGTCAAAACCCTAATTTAGGATGCATTGCTTAGGAGGATGCATTGTCTGAGGGAATTGTCAAACTTTCTGACTAATTGTGAACTTTGTGAACCTTGTGAACCTTATGAGATGTCTTGTGAACTTTGTGAACCTTGTGAGCCTCTTAGTACACAATGACTTGTCTTGTGGAGGGCAAATTTTGGGGTGCAACAGCTGCCCTTGTTCAATTTTCTGAAACCTGACGGGTTAGATTGGTATATGTGTCAGTTGTGATCTGGACGGTTGAAGGGGATTGAACACAAAAGCCCAAAAATTTGCACCCACCGGTGCGTAAAATAACACTGATGATTAGTTGTATATGCTTGAGTGGGCTTGAAGATGCCACTTGGAAGAATTGGAGATGGGCTTAGAGATGCCATCTGGAGATGGGCTTAGAGATGCCATCTAAAGTATCAGGATGTGATGATGTCTTTATGTTGATACTGGATATCAGTACTAGGTCTTTGTATAGGCCGTCTCTGAATCATTTATGCAACATGATTTGAATTGTTGAATAGACCAGTAGAAATAAACCTTCGTGGTGATTATCTCTTCTGGAAATATCTTGGATTAGGGAATGGATCCTTGTACAAACCGTTTGCCTATTCTCCAAGGTCAAAAGAACGTCAGGATTTGTTCTTCTGAAAAATATCTTGAACCAGGGAATGGATCTTTTTACAGACCGTTTTCCTGTTATTCAAGGGCCAAAAGAACGTCAGGATTTGTTCTTCTGAAAAATATCTTGAACCAGGGAATGGATCTTTTTATAGACCGTTTGCCTGCTATTCAAGGGCCAAAAGAACGTCAGGATTTGTTCTTCTGAAAAATATCTTGAACCATGGAATGGATCTTTTTACAGACCGTTTGCCTGCTATTCAAGGGCCAAAAGAACGTCAGGATTTGTTCTTCTGAAAAATATCTTGAACCAGGGAATGGATCTTTTTACAAACCGTTTGCCTGCTATTCAAGGCCAGATAGATGAAATCTTCTGGAAATATCCTGGATTAGGGAATGGATCTTCTTACGGACTGTTTGCCTACTCTCCGAGGACATCTTGGATAATGTATGGATCATTTCTGATCTGTTGTAAATTATTGATATTGATTTATCTGCATATAACCATCCTGCAAGGAGAATATTAGTTTATGCAATATGTATGCCTGTATAGTATGATGTACCTAAGTACGTGTATTATGCATTTATGGATATGTATGTTATGGTATGATGTAAATGATGTATGTATGAATCATGCAGCCTGAAGCGTCTGAATATCTTTGTATAACAACTGCTGGCTAGGGAAAATAAAGCCCGATTCATTGCTGAAGAACATGAGGAACCTGTTCCTGTCTTGTTTGATAGTACTGTATTCATAACTTCCCGTTTTCGTTCGTCGTACTCCTTTTGAAGGAATAAGTTCCTGAATATCCCGACTGAGGATAAAAGAGATGGACATAAATTCAAGGGGAGATGTAACTCGAAGTATCTATGATGATAGATTTGCCCTACTGGGGGATTTGTAGTTGTCTCGTGGGGATGAACCGGCGAAGCTTCATTGAATTCCTTCCCTAGTTCGTCCTTAGTAAATACTATTACTGCATTTTCATGCATTTCTGGTAAACATCAATCATATTAAGCATTTTATGCATTTCTGGTAAACATCAATCATATTCAAAAGCATACATACATTCAAACACAACCAATGGACGTTTCGCTTATGTAAATAGGGTAAAAGTAAATCTGGATTCAAAGATGAAATTTTATTTATATCACAAAGTGACCTATACATAGGCAAGTTTGTACAAAGAGACAGAAATCCTAGTAAGAGGAATTCGTCGTAAAAATTTTTACAAAACAAAGAAAATCAGCTATGTGAGAAATAATCCTTATTGAGTTTCAATTCTACTATTGCCATTATCTTCAAGTATCTCATCTTCTGCTGTTGAGACGGAAACGATTGGATTGAGCTTTATCTGTTCGAGCTTGAGTTAAGTAGCACAACTGGTTGGAGTTTACATGGGTGATCCGAACGAGACATAGTCATACGCTTTAATCCGTAACTTTTGCCTGGATTGCCCTTTCAGGTTTTCAATCCATCGGGATACCCTTTTTTGCCCAAGCCGCCTTTTCAGGTTTTCGACTTGCCGGGTGTACATTTTTTATATATATATCCCTAATTTTTGCCCGAACCCTTTTGGTTCGCCGGGATGCCCTTATTTTTGCCTAGGCCAGTCAACCTAGCGGGTCTCTTTTTATGCGTAGTATTTTTTAACTATGTCTGCGTTTACAGGCTGTGGGAAGTCTTCACCATCCATAGTAGTAAGCATCATGGCACCTCCTGAGAATATTGTTTTGACTACAAATGGTCCTTCATATGTAGGAGTCCACTTGCCCCTAGGATCACCCTGTGGTAATATGATACGCTTGATTACCAAGTCACCAGCCTGATATACCTTTGGCTTAACCTTCTTATTAAAAGCTTTGATCATCCGTTTCTGGTACATCTGGCCGTGACAAACTGCTGCTAACCTCTTCTTATCAATCAAATTTATCTGGTCAAGTCGAGTCTGAATCCACTCATCTTCATCCAAGCCTGCATCCTTCATGATTCTTAAGGAGGGTATTTGAACTTCAATGGGCAGAACTGCTTCCATACCATAGACTAAAGAGAATGGGGTTGCCCCTGTTGAAGTACGTATTGTAGTACGATAACCATGAAGAGCAAATGGTAACATCTCATGCCAATCCTTATAAGTAACAGTCATTTTCTGTAGAATCTTCTTAATGTTCTTGTTAGCAGCTTCAACTGCCTCATTCATCTTTGGACGATACGGAGAAGAGTTGTGATGCTTAATCTTGAACTGCGTACAGAGATCAGTAATCATAGTGTTGTTCAGATTAGAGCCATTGTCAGTAATAATCCTTTCAGGGATGCCATACCTACATATGAGATTATTCTTAATCAATCGAGCCACCACATTCTTAGTAACAGATGCAAATGAAGCTACCTCTACCCACTTCGTAAAGTAATCAATAGCAACCAGGATGAAACGATGCCCATTAGAGGCAGTAGGCTTGATCTCACCAATCATATCAATGCCCCACATGGCAAATGGCCAAGGAGCAGTCAACACATTCAATGGTGATGGAGGTATATGTACTTTGTCAGCATAGATTTGACACTTGTGACATGTTCTGGAATGTTGATAGCAGTCAGCTTCCATGGTAGACCAATAGTAACCTGCTCTCAATATCTTCTTTGCCATAGTATGACCACTAGAATGAGTGCCAAAGATCCCATCATGCATATCTTCCATAATCTCTGTTGCTTCCTTCTTATCCACACAACGAAGCAAAGTTGAATCATGATTGCGCTTGTACAAAATTCCATTACTCAAGAAGAACTTAGCAGAAAACCTTCTCATAAACTTCTTATCTTTGACAGATGCCCCTTCAGGGAACTCCTGAGCTTCAAGATATCTTTTCACTTCATAGAACCAAGGCTTCTCTTCTGCTTCTTCAGTGTCAATCTCATTGCAGTATGCAAGTTTCTCAAATCTATCAATAGTAATCTTGGGAGCTTCATCATCCCAGCTAATCTCAAACATAGATGCCATGGTGGCTAGTGCATCTGCCAACTGATTCTCTCTTCGTGGAATATGTCCAAAGATAATCTCCTCAAAATATGGGATCAAAGACAACACATGCTCTCTGTAAGGAATGAGATTATCATGCTTGGTATCCCAATCTCCTTTGATCTGACTTACTACCAGGGCTGAATCTCCATACATGTCCAGGAACTGAATCTTCATATCAATAGCAGTTTTGATACCCAGGATACATGCCTCATACTCAACCATGTTATTGGTGCAATAGAAACACAGTCTTGCAGTAATCGGGGGTATGACAACCTTCAGAGGAACTGATCACAACACCAACACCATTACCAAGTGCATTAGAAGCTCCATCAAAAACCATAGTCCATCGGGATCCTTGTTCAGGTCCGTCATATTGTCCAGGTTCTTTGGTAATAATCATAATGTCTTCATCAAGGAACTCAAAACTCATTGACTGATAATCATCCACTGCTTGATGAGCCAAATGATCAGCTACAACACTTCCTTTAATGGCCTTCTGAGTAGTGTACTGTATATCATATTCTGTCAAGATCATTTGCCATCTTGCTATTCGTCCAGAGAGAGCAGGTTTCTCGAATATGTACTTGATTGGATCCATCTTCGAAATCAATAAGGTAGTATGAGTCAACATATACTGTCTTAGTCGGCGAGCAGCCCATGCCAAAGCGCAACAAGTTTTCTCGAGCAGTGAGTATCTTGTTTCACAGTCGGTAAACTTTTTTCTAAGGTAGTATATTGCCTGCTCTTTTCGACCAGACTCGTCATGTTGCCCCAACACACACCCCATTGAGTTGTCTAACACTGTTAAGTACATAATCAAGGGTCTTCCATCAAATGGTGGCATCAAAATTGGAGGTTCTAGAAGATATTTCTTGATTTCATCAAAAGCTGTCTAGCACTCGTCATTCCACCCCATTACCTGATCTTTCTTCAACAACTTGAAGATTGGCTCACAGGTAGCAGTTAATTGGGAAATAAATCTTGCAATGTAATTCAATCGTCCCAAGAAACCTCTAACCTCCTTCTCAGTACGGGGAGCTGGCATCTCTTGTATAGCTTTCACTTTTGCAGGGTCTACTTCAATACCTTTTCCACTGACAATGAACCCCAGGAGTTTACCAGACCTAACTCCAAAAGTACATTTGTTTGGATTCAATCTCAACTTGTATTTCTTCAACCTCTCAAACAACTTATGCAGATGATCAAGATGTTGTTCTTCATTCTGGGACCTGGCTATCATATCATCTACATATACCTCTATCTCATGATGAATCATATCGTGAAACAAAGCCACCATAGCACGCTGATATGTTGCCCCGGCATTCTTCAAACCAAATGGCATCACTTTATAACAAAAAGTGCCCCACTGTGTAACAAATGTAGTCTTCTCCATATCTTCAGGAGCCATCTTGATTTGATTGTAACCAGAAAAACCATCCATGAAGGAGAATACTTTATGCTGAGCAGTGTTTTCTACCAGAACATCAATATGAGGAAGTGGAAAGTCATCTTTGGGGCTGGCCTTGTTCAGATCCCTGTAGTCTACACACATACATACCTTACCATCTTTCTTAGGTACCGGCACCACATTTGCAACCCATTGAGGATAGGAAGTCATAGCTAAGAACCCTGCATCAAACTGTTTCATCACCTCTGCTTTAATCTTCTCTGAAATTTCAGGACGCATGCGACGAACCTTCTGCTTCTTTGGACGACAGTCTTCTTTTACTGGTAAACGGTGAACCACAATGTCTGTATCCAATCCTGGCATATCTTCATAGGACCAAGCAAAGATCTCCACATAATCATGTAACATCTGAATCAATCTGTTTTTGACACCATCCTCTAATTCAGCCCCTATCTTGACTTCTTTCCTATTCTCTTCAGTTCCCAAATTCACAACTTCGACTGGCTCTTCATGTGGCTGTATAGCTTTCTCTTCTTGTTGTAACAACCTAGCAAGCTCTACAGGTACTTCACAATCATCCTCCTTTCCATCTTCAGCTTGATAGATCGGATTCTCGAAATTGTAATGGGCAATAGTAGAACTGTTATCAACAGGATCCAGAGTGGATGAGGATCTGCATTTTAGTGATGTGGGTGTGTGTAAGAACACATAGCTGATAAAACAAAAATAAAAAAGAAAGACAAGGAACACAATATTTACGAAAACGAAACGTCCATTGATTTTTATTGAATGAAGTATGCAAATGAAATGACATCCCGAAACAAGCATACCATTGTGTCCCGGGTAAGGCACAAGGCTTAAAAGTTTAATTGTTCAAAAATTACAAACTTAAAAGTAACAACACAGTAATAGTATTTACTCCTGACTAAAGGAGATAGGAATAACATCTTCAGCCTTCCAGTTATTGAGCCCCGCACCCACAGTAGGAAAAATCCAAGCGTCCAAGTTGTATTCTTCATCATAGTCACCCACAGCGTTGATCTGATCTTTCATAATCCCTTGGTTGGTGATACATACAGCACGAGCACGACGAACAGCCTTCTGGGACTCTGCATTGAAACCCAAACCAAACTTGTCAGACTTGTAAGGAATGTCAGGAAGCTGACCCCAAATAGTACAACCACCTTCATCAACCACAGCTCTAGCATCTTTGAGGGAGGCCATTGTAGGAGGTACTCTGGTGACCACAGGAACTTTCTTGACAACAGGAGGAGCTTCAAAATTAGGAACTACCCAAGGAACTACTTCAAACGTCTGGCACGGAGTTTCAACATATTCACCTTCCACTTCAAGATATTTAAATGTGTTCACATGGCTAATCATATATCCTTCCTCTCCGTAAACAGTGACAACCTTTCCCTCTATTGGATATCTCAGCTTCTGATGTAAGGTGGAGGTCACAGCACCTGCCCCATGGATCCAGGGGCGCCCAAGCAAACAAGAATATGAAGGACGAATATCCATTACATAAAAGGTAGCATTGAAGACCTGAGAACCTACTTTGATTGGGAGATCTATTTCTCCGTGCACCACCCTTCTTGAGCCATCAAAGGCCTTCACCACTATATTACTTGGTCTCAACACAGCATCTTCAGGACTAAGCTTATTCAGAACCTCCTTGGGCAACACATTCAGCGAAGAACCATTGTCTATTAACACATGTGACAGGGTAGTGCCCTTGCATTTAATAGAGATATGTAAAGCTCTGTTATGATCCCTCTTGGCAGGAGTTAAATCAGCATCGGAGAAACCTAACCCATTATCATAGGTCAAGTCTGCAACACAATTTTCAAACTGGTCTACAGAAATCTCATTTGGTACATGAGCAGTCTTCAAGAATTTAATCAAGGCTTTGGCATGAGCCTCAGAACACAATAATAAAGACAACATGGAAATCTTGGAGGGAGTATGCCCCAATTGATCAACAATGTCATAATCACTCTTGCGAATGATCTTCAATACTTCTTCCATCTGCTTAGAAAGATCATTAGCAGTTGGTACATCAGTTGGCACAGGTTCTATAACAGGACCTTTGCCCCGGGCATCATTATTTGTTGCAGTAGTGGAGGTAGTAGTATTCTTAGAGGTAGCCGGAGGAGAGAAAATTCTTCCACTTCTTGTGATCTTACTAGCTCCAGCAATATTGTCAACATCAAGGTTTTCATCAGTAACAGGTGGATCAGTTAAGGGTTCCTGCTTAATACCATGAATATAAACATCGGAGCCATAATGCCAAGGCACCACTTTATCAGAAGTATACGGAATAGGACCAGGAGTGGTAATGACCATAGGGGCTACTCTAGCTTCAGCAACAATCTTCACAGGGCCTTCAACAGTAATCTTAATTGGACCCTTATGAGTGATTTTGACAGGGCCCTTGGAAGTAATCCTTACTGGCACTTTATCAACCATATCCACCTCTTCAACCTTCGCACCTTGAGTTATATGTTCAACCATACTCTCCACAGAAGGTGTCCTCTCAAACAATATGGTGTAATTGTCCATGAGGCGTTGAATACCGTCTTTCAACTTCCAGCAACTATCTGGTTTATAAGCACAATAAAAACAATCTTCATTACAACCTGGAAAGAACCCAGCTTGTACCAACTTCTTCTTAATAACAAACAATGGTGTAGTCACATCCGCAACTGAGGAAATATGTGAAACTTCATCAATAGCCTTGACAGTCTTCTCATGATTTGGCATGGGAGCAGTAATCACATTTGGAGTACCCGGATGATCAAACTCAATCTCTCCAGCATCAATCATATCCTGGATCTTATTCTTCAATATCCATCAATTATTGGTATCATGTCCCTGACAATTAGAATGATATGCACACCGTGCATTAGGATTATACCTAGGAGAGGTAACATTAGGATTCTGAGGAGGGTCCTTCAAAGTAATGAGTTCACCCTTCAACAAGTGTTGCAAGACTTGGGCCAGTGACATGTTGATCTTGGTGAACTGTCTTCTAGGCCTCTGCTGATTGCTCTGTGGTTGTTCTGGGGTTGCAGGAGTAGGGTTGGAGATATGAACTGCACTTACAGATTGGTGCCTCCTATTACGATCAGGTTGACCATAAACAACATTTGACTCTTTCTTCCCACTAGGGGGCTTCTTTGTAGTATTTGATGAAGAAGCACCCACTTGTATCTTGCCACTCCTTATACCACTTTCTACGCGCTCTCCTATCATTATCAACTCAGTGAAGCCAGATGATGAGCTTCCAATGAGATGACTATAAAAAGGACCATTCAACGTACACATGAACATATCCACTAACTCCCTGTCAGTTAGAGGAGGTTGTACTCTTCCAGCCAAATCTCTCCACTTCTGGGCATACTCCTTGAAATTTTCTTTAGCACCCATAGACATGTTTTGTAGTTGCATGCGAGTAGGGGCTAGATCAGCATTGTATTGATATTGCTTATAAAAGGCCTCAGCAAGATCATTCCAATCGCGGATGTTGACACTCTCCAACTGATAGTACCATTCCAATTGAGCTCCAGACAAGCTCTCTTGGAAGAAATGGATCCACAACTTCTTATCAGCAGTATGGGGTTGGATTCTCCGGACATAGGACCTCAGGTGCAGCTTGGGACATGAAACACCATCATATACTACAAAAGCAGGGACCTTGAAACCAATGGGTATAACCACCCCAGATATCAAACTCAGGTCTTCAAAATCCAGCCCAGAAGACTTTTGCAATTCCATAGCATCCATCCTATCCACCAGCATCTTGAACTTATCTTCATTAGGATCATGATAGTAATTTGCTTCAGAATCAGAGTCCCCCATAGTATTGTGGAGACTGCCTCCCTCTTTCTCAGACTCTTCAGACTCATAATCTTCAACCTGTTCCTTGGTCTTTACAGATCCTCTGAACCTTCTTCCCATGTTGATCAGGCCTCCTGACCTTCTAGTTTTCTTAGTCTTCTTGGCCAGCAGTGTCTTCAATTCATCCTGCCCCTTGGACAAGTTTAGGATCAGCTCTTGGAACTGTGCATTCTGTGCCTGAAGATCTTTGATTGTTTTTTCAAGAGCCATTGCTGAAATAAACAGCGAGAAGATAAGATACTTGTACATAAGAAACCTGTGATGCAATGATATGGTGTATAAATTCGTATGCAATGTTTTCAAGGACCGCAGGATTTAAATTTGTTTAAACAACCAAAAAGTAAACTTTTATTAGTAATAAATTTGTTTACCCCTTGGGATTACAGTAAAAATGAAATAAGTACAAAAATGGGGTTTTAAGTCTCCCATGGACGTTTCCTCTTTATGTTGAGATATGAGTTGAGATTCCGCTCCTCGTGAAGTTGCTTTGTTAGCTCCAGGATTCTTTCTTGACTTGCTTTGTAATGAGTCTCAAAAGTATCCCTTTGCTCCTTCAACTGGATCCAGGACCTCTGTAAGTCTTCCATGTCAGTGGGCATGTCTGGATGAAGGATGGTATAAGAAGTATCTCCTTCAGCAACAGGCTCCATAGTAACTGGAAGGATGGCAGGATATGGCATCATAAGAGTCTGAGCACGAGCTCGTACCCATCTGAGATAAGCTTCCATAGGAATAGTGTACTTGGGATCCAGAGTCTTGCTGTCAACCTTGTTCACTTTCCCCCATGCTCGTATAAACCTTTGACGGTAACCTTGAAGATCGTTGTCGTAGTCAAACACAATACCCTGAATCAACATGTCATGAGGACCATCACTCCGAGCGTAACCAAACTGACGTAAAGCTAAGGAAGGGTTGTAAGTAATGCCTCCTCTTATGCCTAGAAGTGGCACATTAGGAAACTCCCCACAATGGTCAATGATAGTAATATTCTCCATAGATCTGGAGCACCAATGAATATCTGAATGAGAGAGTGACATAATCCTTTTAGACCACCTGAACCATTGTTCATTCTTCATCACTGATCGAGGAAGGTGAGAAATAAACCACCTAGATAGCAAAGGTATGCAGCACATCAGAGTTCCTCGTGCCTTTGTAGTACGAGTGTAAAGAGAATGCAGAATGTCTCCAAGTAATGTAGGTACTGGATTGTGACTCAGAAATATGTTGATGGCGTGAATGTCTATGAACTGATCTGGATTGGGGAACAACACTAAGCCATAAATCAATAGGGCTAAGATCTCCTCAAAAGCATCATAACTCATAGCCTTCAGGAACACTTGAGCCTTTTCTATCAACACCTTAGCAAGAATACCCTTAACTCCACTCCTTGTTTCCAAGACAATGTTTGATTTCTTCAAATGTAAGGCTGCAGCAATAATTTCAGGTTTAGGCTCTTTTTCCAAGCCTTTGAAGGGTCTCTGATCAAGGATAGGTATACCCAGTAGCTTGGAAAACTCCTCCATGGTAGGAACCAGCTGATAGTCGGGGAATGTGAAACAATGATGTTTAGGATCAAAGAACTGAAACAGAACACTTATCATGTCTTCATTGAACCCTGAAGTGACTAGATCTAGTAGCTGACCATGCCTCTTAATGAACTGGGAGTTTTCAGACACTTGAGAAACCAACTCCTTAAGCTTAGGAGGTATTCCTACAAAGTTGATCCGGATAGTGTTTCTACGAACAGAAGCCATGACCTGCAACAAAGAACAAAGATAAATCCTTTGGTCCTTGAAATGGTTAGTGAAAATGCTATGCTTATGATGCATGATGATGCTATGATGTTATGCTCAATCACAAACATGTGGCACACACAAACAAGTCACACAATATCCCTAGGTTTAAAGGCTTGCATGAGGTTTAAAGGTAAGTACCCTCCCCTGAAGTTTAGTTGGTTCATCCTGTCCTACAAAAGTAACCGGGTTCTAAGGGGTCTCAATATCACTGATCCTTCCCAAGGGTGGTTGTTCAGTAGGCAACTTACTTGCCAACCAAAACCCTCCAAGTTTAGAATCTCAATGAGCGTAGCATCGAGTATCAACCAACTTCAGTCTTCACCAAAGCCGGTTATCTCACTACTTTCTAAAGGCCAAGATGGGATAACTAGGGTTCTAAAAGTTAGTTAGTGCATTGACAACATATGGCAACCTCATATTATCCTCAACTTGACTTAAGGAACATAAGCACCAACCAAGAAGTCACACTAACTATGGCCACCAGATCAACCATATCGGTATACGCCGTACAGTTTCCTTGGTCTATTGCCATTTACCTAAGGTACACTAGATCCGGGTTAGGATCTTTCACACATAAGGGCACCCAGCAAGTAAAGTAAAGCAATCAAAGC
The DNA here is from genome assembly GCA_963966055.1 of Lathyrus aphaca. NCBI lineage: Eukaryota > Viridiplantae > Streptophyta > Magnoliopsida > Fabales > Fabaceae > Lathyrus > Lathyrus aphaca. The sequence continues at coordinate 739,063,439 of OZ014519.1, read as the reverse complement.
AAACAATTTTAAAGTGATCTAATTCCTAAGGGTACCCCTCTTTAATATAATCCCCAGCAGAGTCGCCAGTTCTGTAACACGGTGGGAGAACTGACTTTAGTTAAATGTTGCGGATAGCAAGAGTCGCCACCGACTTTTATTTTATCTAAAGGAAAGGGCATAAAAGAACAGGAAAGACCTTAAAAGATTTTTAGGTTCGGGGGGTAGGTTATGTAAAGGGAAGGTGTTAGCACCCTTTACATCCATGGTTATCCATGGGCTCTTAGTTACTTAGCTCACTTTAAAATGTTTTTGAGAAGTGTAGTGTGTGATTAAAAATTTTCTTAAGTACTTTATAATGATCCTTGTACGGATATATATAAAGACTTTGTTTTGAAAATTGTTTGAAAATGTGAAGTGTTTTTGAAGTGTTTTGAAAAGGTGAGCAAGTACATAAGAGGAACCTACCCTAATGATTAAATCTGTGTTGTTCTTGAATGTTCTTTCAATGGTAAGACTATCCCTATTATTAAGGAATAGGTACTCATTACCTTGGATGTTGTATGGGACATAGGAAGGGACATCTGTGATTAGGCAATTGTAAGGTGTATTAGCAATTCGAAGGGACTTATCATCTTTTATTCGAAAGGGACAAGATCATTTAAGAAGGCAACCATAAAGGGACTTGATCTTATAATCTTTAAAGGGACAAGATGATATTAATAAGAGATGGGACTTTGCTCTATACACCTTACTTGACCTTTTATTTAGGCAACAATGAGAGGTATCCTTAAGAAGTGAGATGGCGATCCAAGATTGACTTACGTGTGTGCGTGTACAAATTCAAATATTCATCTTATAATTAGTGATCTAAATTCAATTTTTAAACACAAACATGTTTTCACTCCCTAATTTACTAACCATAGCAATTTAAATAAACAATAAAAATTCTACCACTATTACAGAGCTTGTACAATTACATTATAATAAAACAATTTAAATAATAAGCATATAAATAAATAAAAGGATTAGTAATAAAAATATAAGAGAAAAAAGAAGTTAGCACAATAATATATAATATAGAAATCAAATTAAAATTTCAAATTTAGATAAACAATTTCTTTTAAGAATTTTAAAGATGAGAAATAAATAATTAAGATTATATATACTAATTTATAAAAAAATAAACATGATTAATAGTTTAATAATTTAATTATATACATACATTATAAATATTTATTAAGTATAATTAAACAAATATAATGAAAATAAGAAATTAAAATTATAAAAGAAAATTAGGGTTTTGAATTGTTTAGAAAAATAAATTAGGGTTTTAAATATTAGGTTTTAGAAAATAATTAGGTTTTATATAAACATATTAGTTTTTTTTATTTAATATACAATACTAATTTAATTATTAACTAAATATATATATATTTTAATAAAAATTAGTTTTTTTAGAAATTTTTTTAGAACCTATAAGACATTTACATGTTGAATTTCTATAATTATCTAAATATGTATATTAATATAATTACATTTAATAATAAAACAATTAAGAAAATTAAACAAAACCAGGATTTAAAAATAAATTACTTGGGGCAGGGATTGAACCCATGCCCTAGGCTTTGCCACACTCTGGACGAAGCATGCTACCACTGGGCCACCTGCGCTAGCTGAACAATGAATGACTAGCATTCATTATATTTTAAGCCTGAAAAATATGAAGAAAATAAGCAAAAAAAGGTTGAAGCTGGGGTTCGAACCCCTGCCCAGATCCTTACACACGCGCGTCTTTACCACCACACCATCAGCATCATTCAGCTATTATAATACAAACATTAATATATAATACATATTCAAATTCAAATTTTGAATTCGCGCCAGTCATCTTCTACCTCTAGACCTGCAAATTTTCCTGCGAATTTTGCTATAAGTTTTCCTGCGAATTTTCATTTGCAGCAAACCCTACGAAATTCAATCATCAACAAAACAGTAAAATTTTATCAAATTAAATATACCAATACGATCCAGAGGTCAATTAGAGTTAATCCATGGTCTTAGAATTCATTTATATTCCTTAAATCACGAAACCCTAAATTGTCCTCAAAACCCTAACAATGGTGTCTAAGCCTCCGTGTACCTAAAATCCAATTGATTCATCCAGAAAGCATCCAAACATCATCATAAACACAAACCAACAGTTAGTTTTCATTATCAATGTGTAAATCATTCAAATCGAAAAAAGTTAAAACATGAACAATGTGCATTCGGTTTTCACGATTTAGTGCATGAATGGATGATGTTATGATCCAGAATCAATCAGTGAACCTCAAGGAACAATTTGCAACCTTTGGTTTGTCTTGAAAGAGGCTGAAAGTACCAAACTGAATTGCAGTTTTTGATGAGATTTTTGAAGCTTGAAGATGATATGAGGAGGCTGTGAATTCGTGTCCTTTAGGTTGCTAAATGTTCATTATATATGAGTGACTGAATTAGGTTAAAAACATTGCCAATTTGATGGATATTTGGATCATTGAAGATTGAAAAAGATTAGCTTTAAAATTTGAATATTCCTTGATATGAACTTGCTATTTTAAGACAATCTTCATAATTTTTGTATCAATTAGATCCAAGTAACTTTTATGACATTCTAGAAGCAAAATAATTTTAAATCTTCACCATTTTATATTTTATTTGAATTTAAAATGATTTTTAATATAAAAAATCATAATAAATAAAAAAAAATGATGAAAATGATGAAAATATTAAATAAATTTCGTGCATGATGTCATGAAACATATTGGATCACCAAAAAGTCAGCCCATTTGAAGAATTATGGTTCTAAGACCCCATTTACTTCATAAACCACTCAAACATTTCCCAACTTTGCAAGGGCACAAATCCTTCAATTTTAAAGCTATGAGGGTATTATTGGACATTTTGGAAATCTTAAAGAGTCCTCTAACCAACCTCTTTGGTCTCATGTCCATATCTTTTACCATTCTCAAGTTATGCTCTTTGGAAGTTGTTGACTTTTTGTTGACTTTTAAAAGGACCTATAATGTCTTAGCTCATACCTTCCAAATGAAGCATTTTTGGGATTGGCTTGTGACACACAAAGTTGTAGAGAATTCAATTTCCTTCAAAATGAGCTTTGGATGGAAAAAATTTGATGAAGCATGTGAAAGTTATGACTTGTCAAAGTTCAGTTGACTTTTCCTGTGAAAACCCTAATTTAGAAACTCCTGATTCTTGATGATCTGAAATCTCCTTGATGAATCATGATCAACCCTTGATCAAATGATGAATTTTACTTAATATACTTGATGTTGGCAAAAAATCATGAAGTTTGACTTTGGTTTGACCACAGTTGACCTCAGTTTGACTTTTTAACTACTTAGACTGATTTTAACCTATCTGATCATCTGACTGAGCAAATCTTTTGGGAAAGTATTGAAACTTGACATGGGGATTCTTGAACACATATAGGATGTTATTAAGCTCACTTGAAGTCTTGGAAGTCCATTTAGCCTGATTAAAGTCAAAACCCTAATTTAGGATGCATTGCTTAGGAGGATGCATTGTCTGAGGGAATTGTCAAACTTTCTGACTAATTGTGAACTTTGTGAACCTTGTGAACCTTATGAGATGTCTTGTGAACCTTTTTAACCTTGTGAGCCTCTTAGTACACAATGACTTGTCTTGTGGAGGGCAAATTTCGGGGTGCAACACTTATATGTTGATATGATGATGTTGCGATGATTGTTCTGGTGCGATTATGTTGTATATATTGTTGTCACAATAGTATTGTGTTATTATGATGTGTTTAATCGATGTATATATGTTATATGATGATTAATATGGATTAACACATGAATGATGATGCAAGATTGATGACTTATGTTGATAATTATGACGATGTTGATGCATCATACATTAATGACATATTATTTTGGGACTTCGGTCTAATGTTGGCTTCAATCCCATTATGTGGATTGTAGTGATTATGTTGTGCTCCTTGGTGGAGGGTTAATGACCCAGTGTCCATTTATGTTGATTGGTACCACATGCATGTTCCGATGATATTGCATTTCATACTAAGGGGCATTACATATGAATGAGTGAACTATTGAATGATGTACGTGTTTTCTTGATGATGTTATGATGATGTGATGTTGTCCTATTTATATCTTTTCTTTATATCTTTTATAATGAATTGTGAATACTCACTCTGCCTGTTTGAATGTTGCCTCCACGTGGGTAACATGCTGATAATCTGGACTAGCTCTTGGTGCATGAAGATTTAGCTTTGGAGTCATTTTTTCCTTTTCGTTGGTTTAAAGGGTGTCTTGCTCTAATAATGTAACATCGGGTTGGGAACATTGTGAACCTTCGAGTTCTATTTCTTTTGTTGGATTGATATGTTATGATTTTATTTGAGATGTTTTGGAGTTTTGATTTTGTTGAAATAAAGTTTTTCCGTTGCGATTGTACTGAATAAAAATTCAGATGAAGGAACCCGTGTTACGGAGCAGGATTATAAATATGATGTTTTATGAAGAAAATGTGACACATTTTTATGTTGTACTCTGATATAAATTATTATCTTATCGCGTATTTTATGTGGGGTTAGAAGGGTGTTACAGCAGAGACATTAGATATGCATATCTTTTCCATGTATACTCTAAATCTTTCTCATGAGAGTTTCTTTAATAGAAAGCGTATAACTTTTAGAGTCACTTATACAAAACACACTTACAATAACGCTAAATTCATCACACTTTTGCAAACACCGTGAGAATACTTCAAAACTCACGCGCTAACTTTTTTTTATATATATTTTAATCGGGTATAATAACGGTTGCTGGGAGCACCGTGGTAATATAATCAAGTTTTCATGGGTTCGAACCTTATCTCCCTCAAATGGTTTATTCCTTTGACGTTAAAGCGCCCCTTTTTATTTTTATTTATATTTAAAAAATAAATAAAAAGGATATCACTATGGTTGTTTCTTAAAACCTTTGCTAGAAACTGACGCTTTTTTATATATTTTAAACACCAAATATCCATTTATCCACCGAAAAAAGAAACAAGACGAAACACATTATTAACCAATTTCCAACAAAGTATTAACCAAGTTTGGGACTGTGTTAACAATTTTCTTTGTTTTGAAGAAGGAAGAAGAGTGACGTGTTTATATGTTTCCAATTTTATGTTGCAAATAACATGTGGTTGATATTAAGAGAGAGAAATACTAAAATAACTTATTGTATAGCCCACAAAGACAGTCACAAAACATAAATGTTTTTATCCAACATAGCAATATTTTATTATTTCTGATGGGACCCACATACAGTGTAGTGTACAATATGGTGTAAACATAGCAAAACTGAATTTATATTCCATTTAAGTTCTATTTAGAATTAATTTACATTTCATTTATTGGGATTCTGATTGTTTATATACTGAATGTTAATTCCGTTTGTAAAATAATCATTTTGTAACTGATTTAAATTTCTTTAAAAAGTTAGTTATAAATATTTTCTCCTTCATCTATTATCTTCTTCATCTTCAACTTTGTACATCAATAATTACTTTCTTTATTTTAATTTTTACTATTTCTGAGTTGTTCCATATTTTGGGATAATGGGGTTCAGTGATATATATATATATATATATATATATATATATATATATATATATATATATATATATATATATATATATATATATATATATATATATATATATAATTTAATTGGAATGCACTGACAGTGTAAAGCACTTTTACACTGTCAGTGAGTTATAGTCGTTGGATGTTGGAACAACTTTGACTTTTATTTTAAAAATAAATTGTTATGGACTGGACCAACGGCTAAGCATGACCCAATCCTTACTGGCCCATGGAACGGCCCAATAACCAAGATCCAGGGGACCCATTGCATTAGCGGTCTTTTTCCCCTCCTCGTTTTTGGTCTCTGCTCGGCAACGACAGAGACCACCCAGGATCTGCCTGAACAGTTCTTGCTCGGAGAACCCTCTTCCCGACACAACCTTCTCCGAGCATGGTCCTCAGTTGATGGCCAGTTCCTGGAAGTTACCTATTTTTGGGGGATCCACGATCCAGACCCAAAATAGGAACCGTTGGCCACGCGCCGATGACTCTTTATATAAACCCTCTCATTTGAGGGGGGGTCAGGTATCAAATATTCATCCTTAACACTCTTACTTGCACTTGTTATTCCTCTTGCCCGTTCTGATTTAGACATCGGAGTACCTTGCAGGTACATCCCCCCGTTCTCCTCAGCATTCGAGCAGACCTTGGAATCCATGTCAACAGCCACCAGGGATCCTGATCTCAGGTACGATCAGTGGCGCTGTCTGTGGGAACAAATTGTTACCCCGTTTTCTCACCTTCCGTGTGTGAAAACAAAAACATCTCTTTCCGATCTCCTTCTCAATGGCTCATCAAGAAGATTCTGTCATTGCTCGCCTCACCACCGGTATCCCTATCAAGCAACGAGAGAGTGACGGTACCAACCCTCCCATCGGGGATCAAGACCGTTTCCTCGACAGGTGAACGACCTTCCCGTCACCAGAACCTTCCCAGCAACCTGAGGTCGCCCTTGCCGACCTTCCTCTGATTCCCATCCCCGAAGGGACGATCCCAACACTGACAGCTCTGGTCGAAGCGACTAACAACATCAACCTCCTCCTACTTCGCCAGGGGGAAAGTGTCGTACCTCGAAAATACGATCCTCGCGATGAACGCGGAAAAACAACAGAGTCGCCACCGAATTTAATTTTATTCCTAAGTGAATGGAAAAGATAAATATCGATAAAACCTAAGGGAAAGGAAATGGTCATCGAAACCAAAATTCTAAGTTCGGGAGTCGGTTACGCAAGAGGAAGGTATTAGCACCCCTTACGTCCGTTGTACTCAACGAGAACCCCTTAGTCTAATATGCGATTGAATGTTAACTTATGTCATTGTCTTCTTCTAATGGTAAAGGTTTGCTAAGATCGTTTGTTTAAGGGAAAATGAGTGTTTTTTTATTATTATTTGTTATGGAGAACAGGTTAATTTTTTATTAGTGTGCTCGCCAAGGGTTGAAATCCTTGTGCCTACGTATTCCCTTGTGCAATGGGAAAGTCAGAGCTTCGTAGTTCGTACAACTATGGTTTGTAGGTTTGTATTTTTTAATGAACAAATGTTTAGTTCGCGTGCTAGCTGCTAAACATTAGTTGGTCCACTCTCGAGGAGGCTTAAGCACTAGTTTATATGCACGTTAGCAAGGATCTAAACAAAGTTCTTTTGAGAAAGCTGTTTGATCTTGATTAAGGTGTTTTGAGACGAAAGGTTGGGTGAATCACAACCTAAGGGCTAGCCTCAAGAGTGATCATCCAAGAATTCAAGGAATGCAAGATTCTAGAACTCACTTCTTTCGTTAATTAATTATGAAAATGATTTTTGTATGTGTTGGAGAGATTTTAAGTTGTATTTAAAAGAAAGAGACAAACTGTCATCTTTAAGGGAGATGTCTCGCCTATTCCACCACAAACATTTGAGGAAGAAAATAAATTCGGAAGAAGCTTTGAACTTGGATATAAGGATCGACAAACAATGCCACATTCTTTCACATTTGAGGACGAATATAAAATCGGAAGAAGCTTTAAACTTGGATATAAGGATCGATAAGCAATGCCACATTCTTCCTTTGAGAATAATTGTTTGAAAGATTTGATTTATGTTTGTGGGGGTAGAAGAAATATCTCTCCTATGAATCAAATCGCGTCTAGTCTTTTAGGGAGTTTTAAGTGTTTTTTTAGACGAAAGGTTGCATGAATCACAACCCAAGGGCTAGCCTCAAGAGCGACCGTTCAAGAACCTATGGAATGCAAGATTCCAAAGTTCACTTCTTTCTTTATTTAATTATGAAAAAAAGATTTATGTATTTGTTTATAAAAAGAATTTGATAAGTTAAGTATTTTTGGAGCGAAATGTTGGATAAATCACAACCCAAGGGCTAGCCTCAAGAGCAATCATCCAAGAACCCAAGGAATGCTAGATTCAAAAAGTTCAATTCTTTCGTTGTTTTATTATGATAACCCAAGGGCTAGCCTCAAGAGCAATCATCTAAGAACCCAAGGAATGCTAGATTTTAAAAGTTCAAATCTTTCGCTATTTGATATGTGAATTAAGCATTTGAGGGTTTAAGTGTTTTAGAAACGAAAGAGCGAATGAAAAACAACCCAAGGGCTAGCCTCAAGAGCGATCATTCAGAAGCCCAAGGAATGCTAGATTCCAAAAGCTTAGTTCTTTCGTGATTTTGATTACGAAAATAATTTGAGTATTCGTGTTGTGTTTTGAGTTAGAACGGTTATTTGCATTGGCTTATCGTTAAAATAAACTAAATAAAATTATATTGAATTTCCAAAAGGAAAATTAATCGAAATAAAATAATAAATAAGTAACTAAACTAAATTTGGTCTCATATTAATCGAGTTTCGCCGATTTAATGAAATCTAGCAAATCTTCGACCATTTGTTATATCATCGGCCCAACATTGCAATAAAAGCAAATGATTTCGATTAATAATAATTTTTTTCAAAACCATTTTTCTAAAGCAAAGAAGCCATCAAGCAATAAAAATAGATCATGTAATAAGAAAAAAATAAGATAAATAAAAAATAATTAATGAAAATAAAATCAGAGAGGGGGTGCAACATGAGTTCAGTGTGTAGGTGTATGTAGTAAAATACAGTTGGGCCAAGCCCATCAGCCAAAACATATCTTAAAAAAAGAAAGGGGGGTGCTTGCTGAATCCGGGTTGATGATTGTGATTAGTAAGGATTCATGGGCTACAAAGCCCAAATCACCAAAAAAATCCACATGATAAATAAAATATAAGAAATAAAAAAATTAAAAAAAAAACAGGAAAAAAAGACATTAAAACTCGGGGACGGTTTTCACGATAAACAGAGAAGAACTTCAACCTTCAGTTTCAGAGAAACGGCGCCCCAAACACGCACGACATCTCTCTCTCCCTCTCTCTCTCTCTCTCTCTCTCTCTCTCTCTCTCTCTCTGCGCGAATCTGCTCGGTTTTCACTGTATGTTTCAGATCTAACTTCTTTTTTCTGTCTCACTCACGGTGTCGATGATTTTGTCTCATATTTTCGGTAAATCTCACTCACTCACAGTTCAACTCGCGGCGGATTTGTCACGGTGGTTATGGTGTCAGTTTGGAGGTGTATGTCAGTTTCTCAGGCTTTTTATTTTGTGTTGGTTATGGAGGTTAGTGATGAGTTTGATGAAGAAGAGCGTGAAAGTGAACGAAAGTGTGTTGCTACATAAACAAGGTTGTATGGTTAATGTTTCTGGTTCAATAGAGCTTGAATGTTTTGTTTCAGTTTGTTCTTCGGTTTTGATTTCAATCGAATTTCATCTCTCTATTTTTACTAAATCGGTTCTCTCTTTGCTCTGATTTAAGTCTTTGTTTGGGTTTCGGTTTTTTTCTGGGTTTATTATGGTGTTTGATGGAAGATTTATGTGGAAGAAGTTTTATCACAGGTTTGTATGCAAGAGAGTTTTTACGGTTGCCGTCAGAAGAAAAAAAAGGGTTTCGTATTTGATGATTTTTTTTAGATGAAGATGAAGTGAAGAGATTTGGTTATATGGTGAAAAAATGGACTTTGCAGAGGTCCGGTTATAATATTTTATTTTTTATTTTTTGAGGTTATAGATGGGTGTTATTAAGTATGAAGAAGAAGGTCACACCTGGTTACCAGGTGAAGGTCCTTTTTTATTTGTTTTATTGGAGAAAGATATTACACAGTTTCCGTTCCCGTGTCTGAGGTTTTTGTGATATCCTTTTTTTTTCTTTGCAGACTATGTTTTGCTAAATTGGTGTAAGGTTTTTGTTGCTTGATGTGGTGAGGGTGTAGTAGCAGGTCTGTGTATTTGGCGTGTTGGGGAAGGGGGCCCTATGATGCTTCTGAATTAAATTTTTGACTGATGGAGAAAGTCCGGGAGTCACAAAATATTTAGACCACACAAAATATTTGGACCAAACTAAATATAATGACTAGTTACATAAACCATTTTAAATAAATAAATTAAACTAAATTTAAATTAGAGTAAACTAAAGAAAATAATCAATTAAAAATTAACTAATTAAAAAAGAACTAATCTTAAAGATAAAAGTTTATTAAATCTAAAATAAATTGCAATTGAGTTAAATCAAATTATTTAAACTAAAATAAAAACTAATTAACTAAACAAAAATTAACCTAAATTAAAATTGAATTAAAAACTAGTTCTAAACAATCTAATATAAACTAAACCCCTATTTTAAAATTAAATTAACTTGAGAATTAAATTAAAATTAAAATTAAACTAAATTAAATTTTAAAAATAATTTAAAATAAATATTTAACTAGAAAATAAAATAAAAATAAATAATTACAAAATGAGACAAAATATTCTAAATAAATTCTAAAATATAGATTAAAGTGATTAAAATATAGACAAGCTTTCTAATTTAAAATCGAAACAAAAATTTTAAAATAAATAAAAGAAGACATTTGAAATGGTAAAATGTATGATTAATGAAATGTTTTAATGAAAAATGCAGGAATGGATGACTATCGATAATTCGATAAAAATGCGTTTGATGAATGAAAATTTTAGAAAAATGTCTGATCAAAATTTAGGGTATGACAGATGCCCCTATTTAATAATCTTGAACCTGAATGTAAGAAAAACAAATTTTTTTGGACATTCAAGGTGGAAGAGGATTAAATATCAGAATACCTAAATTTTTGACTGAATGCAGTTGAAATGATATGATATGAATGCAATATGAATGTAAGGAAGAGGTTGCAACTCTATTGGGAAGAAGAAGATGACACTACTGGGGATTAGACACACACGGCTAGAATACAATTCACACGAGAATTTTCTTTTGAGTGAAGCCAGACGACAAATGACTTCCAATCACAAGATAACTCAAACGAAATCCTTGAATAAAATTAACTTGGAGGAAACTACTACCGAAATTTATAACCTCATTTGGAAATACCTTCTGTGGAAGTATCAAAGTGAACCAGAAATCTACTGCCGAGATCCTGGAAAAAAACATCTTCTGTTGAAGTCTACTAGAGATCTACTACCGAGATTTACCAGAGAATCTAAAAATGAAATACCTTCTGCCAAGGTAGACTATGCAATTCCAACTGTCGAGGATTAACTAAGAACACACCTTCTGCCGAGGTAGACTGAAAATCTTCTGTCGAGACTCGCTAGAAAATAAAAGGAAACACCTTCTGCCGAGGTTTGTTGAATGGAAGTAACTATAAATCACAGGGTGACTATTACTAACTGTATGACTACTTAAGCAAAGATAGAATCTTTCGGAGATAACCATCTAATCATACTTCTCTAGAGAGATGCCATATGATAAAAAATAAAGATTCACACCAAACTTCTCACCGGGATTTGGGAAGATTCCATTTGATGGTAAATGCAAATTCACAACAAACTTCTCACCGAGAATTGGAGAGACGCCATTTAACGGAAAATAACTTCATACCAAAATTTTCCGCTGAACTAGGGAGATGCCATTTTATAGAAAACACTTCATCATACTTTCCTTCTTCTGGGAGATGCTATATGACGAGAACAATTTCACACTCAAACTTTTCACCAAGATTTGGAGAGACGCCATTTGACGGAAAATAACTTCATACCAAACTTCTCCGCTAAACTAGGGAGATGCCATTTGATAGAAAAATAACTTCATCATAATTCCCTTCTTCTTCAGAGAGATGCCATATGACGTAAACAATTTCACCCTCAAACTTCTCACCGGGATCTGGAGAGACTCCATTTGACAGATATTAAGAATTCACAACAAACTCCTCACCGGGATTTGGAGAGACGCCATTTGTCGAAAAATAAATTCATACCAAACTTCTCCGCCGAACTAAGGAGATGCCATTTGATAGAAAACAATTTCACACTCAAACTTCTCACCGAGATTTGGAGAGACGCCATTTGACGGAAATTGAGAATTCATAGCAAACTTCTAACCGATACTTGGAGAGACGCCATTTCTTGAAAAATAAATTCATAACAAACTTCTTCGCCAAACTAGGGAGACACCATTTGATAGAAAAATAACTTCATACCAAACTTCTCCTTCGAACTAGGGAGACGCCATTTGATAGAAAAATAACTTCATCATACTTCCCTTCTTCTTCAGAGAGATGCCATATGACAAAAAAATACTTAACGCTCAAACTTCTCACCGGGATTTGGAGAGACGCCATTTGACGGAAAATAACTTCATACCAAACTTCTCCTCTGAACTAGGGAGATTTCATTCGATAGAAAAATAACTTTATCATACTTCCCTTCTTCTGAGAGATGCCATATGACTAGAACAATTTAACACTCAAACTTCTCACCAAGATTTGGAGAGACACCATTTGACGGAAAATAACTTCATACCAAACTTCTCCGCTGAACTAGGGAGATGCCATTTGATAGAAAAATAACTTCATCATACTTTCCTTCTTCTGGGAGATGCCATATGAGGAGAACAATTTCACACTCAAACTTCTCACCAAGATTTGGAGAGACGCCATTTGACGGAAAATAAATCCATACCAAACTTCTCTGCTGAACTAGGGAGACATCATTTGATAGAAAAATAACTTCATCATACTTCCCTTCTACTTCAGAGAGATGCCATATGACGAAAACAACTTCACACTCAAACTTCTCACCGGGATCTTGAGAGACACCATTTGACAGAAATTAAGAATTCACAACAAACTCCTCACCGGGATCTGGAGAGACGCCATTTGTCGAAAAATAAATTCATACCAAACTTCTCCACTGAACTAAGGAGATGTCATTTTATAGAAAAATAACTTCATCATACTTCCCTTATTTTTTAGAGAGATGCCATATGACGAAAACAATTTCACACTCAAACTTCTCACCGGGATTTGGAGAGACGCCATTTGACGGAAATTTAGAATTCACAACAAACTTCTTACCGATACTTGGAGAGTCGCCATTTGTTGAAAAATAAATTCATAACAAACTTCTATGCCGAACTAGGGAGACATCATTTGATAGAAATATAACTTCATACCAAACTTCTCCGCCGAACTAGGGATACGCCATTTGATAGAAAAATAACTTCATCATACTTCCTTTCTTCTTCAGAGAGATGCCATATGATGAAAACAACTTAACACTCAAACTTCTCACCAGGATTTGGAGATACGCCATTTGACGGAAAATAACTTCATACCAAACTTCTCCGCTGAACTAAGGAGATGCCATTTGATAGAAAAATAACTTCATCATACTTCCCTTCTTCTGAGAGATGCCATATGACAATAACAATTTCACACTCAAACCTCTCACCAAGATTTGGAGAGACGCCATTTGACGGAAAATAACTTCATACCAAACTTCTCCGCTGAACTAGGGAGAGGCCATTTGATAGAAAAATAACTTCATCATACTTTCCTTCTTCTGGGAGATGCTATATGACGAGAACAATTTCACACTCAAACTTTTCACCAAGATTTGGAGAGACGCCATTTGACGGAAAATAACTTCATACCAAACTTCTCCGTTGAACTAGTGAGATGCCATTTGATAGTAAAATAACTTCATCATATTACCCTTCTTCTGAGAGATGCCATATGACGAGAACAATTTCACACTCAAACTTCTCACCAAGATTTGGAGAGACACCATTTGACGGAAAATAACTTCATACCAAACTTCTCCGCTGAACTAGGGAGACGCCATTTGATAGAAAAATAACTTCATCATACTTCCCTTCTTCTTCAGAGAGATGTCGTATGACGAAAATAACTTCACTGGGGATAAACAAACTGCTTGAAAAGAGACTGCCATTTTTTGATTCACTAGAAGTTCAGGGACAAAAACAAGCTTCTCAAATAAAGAGAATGCCACTCGTTGTCATCTGTATATGCCAAATAGAGTGTTATAACGACACTGAGGAGTAAGATTTATCTTCACTGGTGAATATCAAGGTAGATAAAAATACGGACAAACGGTAAGATCTCCATCAAATGGTTGACGGGAAGAAATTGAAATTGTCAATGGGGTTGACAAAATATAACTTCGCTGAATTAATATATCGTCATGGGGATGACGGGAAGGAAAAATCCACTAAAGGGACACCTTGCTATAGGGATGACATGAAGGAAACTTGAACGAAGGAAACACATTGTCATATAGATGACAAAAAGGAATTTGGCATGAAGAGAACACATTGTCATAGGGATGACAGAAAAATCATTTTGGAATATCAACACCAAAGGGTTGGTGGAAAGAGACTTCACTAGGGAGTGACATCGTCAAAGGGTTGACGGGAAAAACAAATTTAAGTGACATCATCAATAAATTCCTTCTGGGAAGACGAATCATTCAAAGGGTACAAAATAAATTCACTTTCCATCTGGAGGTTCAATCATCAAAGTTGCCAGAGACTGAATTCAATTCAGGAATGGATGGAGAGAAACTGTCAAATTAGACACCAATCCATGAGGAATGAACTCAACTGGGGATTTATCCTATCCAAGTGTGGAAAGGAGAACTAAATCAAAAATCTTCCATGAGGGTAAAACTCAGTGGGGAATTAGGAATAATGTACACTTTCTGCCTAAGGTTGACAACTCTATTGGAGAGAGGAAACATATCACTTAGGGATAAGCACAACCAAAGTGGATAAACATCAATGAATGTAGAATAAACATGAATATGAATTCAGCTATGCATGATGTATGTATGTATGAATGCGTGTTATGTTTATGCTGATAAAACAGACACAGGAGATAAATTGGTGATGAAATAAACATCACAACAATCGGACACTCGACAAAATTCAACAAGATGGAAGCATCACTGAAGATAGGACAAAGAGAGCCATCAATGGAACATAATCCTGCTGCAAGGCTCAAGTCCTTTTGAGGAGAGAAAAATATTTCATTTGGGGAATAAACCCAAACAATTCTTCTGACTTCAATGTCCATCAAAACGAAACAACCATACAAACTACTTTTCCATGGGATAAAGTAAATTTGTACACCGCTGGGGAAGAAAACCACATTCAGGTGGAGAAACTTGAATCAAGGCTCAATTGGGGATACTAGACTTAGTATCTCATTGGGAAGCACGAAGTAGTAAAATAAATTCACCAAAAAATACTGAGTCATACACCTAACACATCATAGCAACCTGGCGTAAAGACCCATCATCTGGAGATACTTGCAAGGTAGATCACAAGAGCACTCTTCTTAGGGAGACACGTGGTTTTGCACCAGCAAAATGGTTTATGATAAGAGATTACCTCAAGAGGATTTTATAGAATACTTTGCATTCAAAATGCCTCAGTGTCTTCAATCTCTTAGAGATATTTTGTTGAATCTCGACGCAACTGTCCCAAATTGACTGTATTTTGCACAAATGAGTCTTCAATATTTGTCCTTTAGGGATGGTCAGAATGTGCAGACAACAAACTAGGAACAACTTCCCCTATTTATCAAAGTCTTCACGTAACATGCCCCTAGGAATGATCATCCTTTGAAATGGTTGTCCATTTACTCATCAGAGGTTCAAACCTTAAAAGATTAAGCTCATCACAGATACTCATACGTAAGCTTCTATGATATCAAGAAATGTTTGCAAGCAAAAATGTCAATGCTAAGACTGCTAGTGTGTTGTACCCCAAAATTTTCCCTCATATCTTCAAGACAATATGTCTCAAGAGGTCTCCTAATGGTCATAAGATTCTCAATTGCTCAAAGGGACTCAAGGTTTCATCATACAAAGCCTCCTCCTAAGCAATAGATCTAAAATTAAGGTTTTGTGTTTCTCAAGGTAAATTGGACTTCCAAATCCTCAACTGGACTTCATGATATCCCATATACTTCAAAAGATCCTCATGTCAAGTTTCAAGAATTTCCCTACAAGTTTGGCCAGTCAGATGCTCAGATAATCAATAATCAATTAACTTGGGTAAAAAGTCAACTGTGGCCAACATACAGTCAAACTTCAAAATATTTGGTCAACATCAAGATTATGAAGTAAGATTCATCATTTTATCAAGGAATGATCATGATTCATCAAGAAAACCTCAAATTCATCATAAGGCAAAAGTTGTTAAATTATGGTTTCTTAAGGAGAAAGTCATCTAAACTTTGACCAGACCTAACTTTCACATACTTCTTTATAAATTTCCCAATTAAATCCTATCTTTAATGAAATTCAATTCTCTACAACTTTGTCTCTCTAAGGCCAAGACCATAAATGCTTCATTTGAGAGATATGGGCCAAGACATTACAGGTCCTCTAAAAAGTCAACAAAAAATCAACTTTTTCAAAAGCTCATAACTTGAACATGGGAGATTAAATTGACATGGGACCAAAAGAAGTGATTAAAGTACACTTTAATCTTTCTAAAAAGTCCAGGAGCATATTCATATGATAAAAATTGAGAAAGTTGTGCATTGTTAAAGTTGAGAAAATTTGAGATGTATAAGGCAAACAATGACCAAAACATGAGTTTGTGCCAAATGGGCCTATCTTTTCACAATCCAAACTTAATCTTAAGATAGTCCACGACCCCTAAGTCATATTTTCTAATTTTTCTTTATGTATTTCATATTTTATTGGATTTAATTCATTTAAATTCAATTTTAATCAAAATAAATATGAAAAATCAAAGATTTGATATTTGGACTATTTTAGGATCAGATTTTGAGGTTTATTGTCATAATATTTGATCCAAAATTCGTGCAAAACTAGAGGAGAAAAATATGATGGCCAAATATGACCAAAATAGAAAGTTTTCAAATCAAATTTCAATCAAATCCTATCATCCCAAAATAAATTGAACCCAAGCCCACAAGTTGACCTAAATCCTTCCTCTATAAATACATAACACCTTCAGATAGCAAGGACGGGAAATATTTGATCAAATAGAGCATACAAAACTTCAAAAAATTCAAGAGTAAGTTTGAAGGTCCAAAAACAATCCTTAGACTCTTCTGAAGGTGTACCAATCATCACAATGCTCCAAAACCTCATAAAATGCCATAACCGAATTTGTTTTTTTTGTTGTTTTTTTTGTTGTTTTTTTTCAATTTTTCGATTTCATATTTTTACACATGATACATCTAATCTCTTTGCATATTTGTGTTTTGTATGATGTGAGCAAGCTATCTGGGCAATCGAATTGAAGTTTAGGTGCAAGAATCATGATCTGCCATTGTTAGGGTTGGAAGCCGTGAGTTTGGGGAACCCTAGCTAGAAGCAATTTCAGACCAAATTGAATGGACCAATGAACTCAAAGGACTATTCCCAGCGTCCCTCCCTCTATTTTTGAACCTTTCCCTTTTTTCTTTGTTTATATGCCTTATTTTCTTTTCTTTTTTATTTTTCAAATAATCACCTAATTTAAATTAATATTTTTCTAACCAATAAAAAAATAACTTAATAATATCATTATTTTCATAAAAATCATAAAACATTAATATATATTTACTTTTATATAATTAATTCAAATTTAATTTATTTCATTAAACTAATTCTTTTTTTTTATCAAACATTTTTTTAATCAAAATCAATTAATCAAAATCTTAATCAATATTTCCTTTATATTTTTCTTCTCGATTTTATTTTATTGTGTTAGAATAATTGTATAGGATGCGTGGAATTTGTAATAATTTATTTTTCTCGCACGATTTTAACTTTCGTTCAAATAATGTAACTGCTAAAGCCTTGTAATAGTTTTAGGTTTTATTTTCTGCACTTTACGTTTTCTGTCAGGTTTTATTTATGTATCTCTCCCAAAGCCATGTAATAGCTTAACTTAGGGTTTATTTTCCGCATTATAAATTGTTAGATGTATGCTTAATAGGATTGTATGGTAAGACTAAAATCAACCGTTAGCAAACCCTAATTTCCAAGACTAAAATAATTGAATTAAATACACTTGTACACTCACACCTCTAGGGTAATCTCTCTTTGTTGCCTTATGAAATATGATCAAGTCCCTCGAACGTA
Source organism: Lathyrus aphaca (assembly GCA_963966055.1). Lineage (NCBI taxonomy): Eukaryota > Viridiplantae > Streptophyta > Magnoliopsida > Fabales > Fabaceae > Lathyrus > Lathyrus aphaca. The sequence continues at coordinate 739,045,338 of OZ014519.1, read as the reverse complement.
GGGGTACCTTAACTTGTTACCTAAATAAATAAATCATCATAGTTTCCTTTCGAATAAAAGATCCTAGTCCCTCGTTGTCCCTTCAAAGTTGCCTTCGAATAAATGATCTTGTCCCTACGAAAAAGATCATAGTCCCTTGATGACCCTTCGATTTGCCTTCGAATAAATGATCTTGTCCCTGTAAGAATGATGATAGTCCCTTCGAATTGTTAAGGTATCCCTACATGTTGCCTTCTATGATCATGACGATGACCCTACGCTTGTCCCTTCAAATCCAAGGATAAGACTACTTACTAACTAATAGTAAGGGAAATTCTATCCCTATGGAAACGAAAATGACAAAAAAGACCTTACAATTTAGGGTAGGTAACTCTTAAACGCTTTCTCATAAATTTCAAAACAAATACTTTTTACACCCCACACTCTTTTTTTTCAAAATACTTTCAAACAAATAAACACTTTGTATACATTCATACGAGAATCATTACAAAGTTAAATCTTTACATAAATATTTTAATTACACACTACACTTTTCAAACAAAACAAGTATAAAGTGAGTTGAGCAGTTAAGAGCCCATGGATAACCATGGATACAAATGATGCTAACACCTTCCCTTTGTATAACTTACCCCCCGAACTTAAAATCTTTTAAATGTCTTTCCTGTTCTTTTATACCTTTCCTAAATTGGATGAAATAAAATTCAGTGGCGACTCTTTCTTACCACAACATATTCTACGAAAAATAATTAAAAATCAGTTCTCCCACTGTGTTACAGAACTGGAGACTTTGCTGGGGAGTTCTATTTAAAGAGGGGTTACCTTAGAGTATTAGTTCACTTTATAATTTGTTTGACTTGTATACTTTATAAACATGAACATAACCTCATAACATCATGACATCATAACATAGCATTTTCACTAACCATTTTAAGGACCAAGGTATTTATCTTTGTTCTTTGCTGCAGGTTATGGATTCCGCTTGCAGAAACATTATCTGAATCAACTTTGTAAGGATACCTTCCAAGCTTAAGTAATTAGTCTCAAAAGTTCCTGAGAACTCTCAAATCACCGAAAGGCATGGTTGCCTACTTGGTTTGGTTACCTCAGGGTTTAAGGAAGACATGATGAGTGTTTTGTTCCAGTTCTTTGACCCTAAACATCACTATTTCACATTTCCCGATTATCAGTTGGTGCCCACAATGGAAGAATTCTCTAAACTACTTGGTATGCCTATTCTTGATCAAAAACCTTTCACCGGTCTAGAGAAGGAGCCTAAAACTGAAATTATTGCAGCAGCTTTGAATCTAAAGAAGTCAGATATTGTATCCAATTAGGAAACCAAAAGTGGAGTTAAAGGTCTTCTTGCTAAAGTCTTGATAGAAAATGTTCAGTTATTTCTAGATGCTATGAGTTACTACGCTTTTGAGGAGATCTTAGCCCTGTTGATCTATGGTTTGGTGTTGTTTCCTAATTCGGACCAATTCATAGATGTGCACGTAATCAAGACATTTCTGACTCATAATCATGTGCCTACTTTGCTTGGAGATATTTTGCACTCTCTTCACACTCGTACTACGAGGGCGCGAAAGACTCTGATGGGTTACATACCTCTACTATCAAGGTGGTTTATTTCACACCTTTCTTGATCTGTGATGAAGAATGAATAAGGTTTGAGGTGGTCTAGAAGGATAATGTCACTCTCTCATTCAGATATCCATTGGTGTTCCAGATCCATGGAAAACATCACTATCATTGACCGCTGCAGGGAGTTCCCTAATGTGTCACTCCTTGGCATAAGGGGAAGCATTACTTTTAATCCTTCTTAAGCACTACGTCAATTTGGTTATGCTTGGAGTGACGGTCCTCATGATATGATTATTAAAGGTATTGTGTTCGATTATGACAATGATCCTCAAGGTTACCTTCAAAGGTTTATACATGCTTAGGGCATGGTGAATAAGATTAATAGTAATACTCTGGAACCAAAATACTCCATCCCTATGAAGCCTTACCTCAAATGGGTGCGGTCTCGTGCTCAAAATCTTATGATGCCATATCCTGCTGTTCTACCGGTGATTGTTGAACCTATTATTGAAGGATATGTTCCTTACACCATTCTTCATCCAGACATACCTACTGACTTGGAAGAGCTACAGAAATCTTGGATCCAACTGAAGGAGGAAAGGGATACCTTTGAGGCTCAGTTCTATGCTAGCGAGGAGAAAGTGTTGGAGCTGACAAGGCGACTTCACGAAGAGCAAAACCTCAATACATATTTTAACACAAAGAGGAAACGTCCATGGGAGACTTGAGTCTTAAGTCTCAAATGTTTTATAATTTATTTCCTTGTAACTTTTTCTTGTTTTTCCTTCATTATAAGCCCAAGGGGGAGTTATATTTTGAACTTACTAATAAAAGTTTTGTTTCTATTTTTCTTTAACAAATTTAAATCCCACGAGGTCCTTGAAAACATTGCATATGAATTTTGTTGCACCCCAAAATTTGCCCTCCCACAATCAAAACAATATCTCTCAAGACTTCTAAATGATCATAAGCTTCTCAAGATTCTCAATTCATCAAGAAGTGTGGAAGTTTCCCCAGACAATGCCTCATCCTAAGCAAAGTGTCCAAAACTAGGGTTTTGTGTTTCCTCAAGTTAAAATGATTTTTAAGACCTCAAGTGAGCTTCATAACATCCCACATGTATTCAAGAATCCCCATGTCAAGTTTCAAAACGTTAAATGATCAGATATGCAAAAATCAGTCAAAGTAGTTAAAAAGTCAATCTGAGGTCAATTGTGGTCAAACTTCAAGATTTTTTGCCAACATCAATTTTATGAAGTAAAATTCATCATTTTATCAAGGGTTGATCATGATTCATCAAGGAAGTTTCAGATCATCAAGAATCAGGAGTTTCTAAATTAGGGTTTTCTTAAGGAAAGTCAACTAAACCTTGACCAGCCATAACTTTCACATGCTTCATAAAAAATTTCCCATCCAAAGCTAATTTTGAAGGAAATGGAATTCTCTACAACTTTGTGTTTCACAATCCAAGCCTAAAAATGCTTCATTTGGAAGGTATGAGCTAAAACATTACAGGTCATTTCAAAAGTCAACAAAAACTCAACTTTTTCCAAAGGGCATAATTTGAAAATGGTAAAAGATATGGACATGAGACCAAAGAGGTTTGTTAGAGGACTCTTTAAGATTTCCAAAATGTCCAAGAACACCTTCATAGCCTTAAATTTGAGGGATTTATGCTTTTTCAAAGTTGGGAGATTTTAAAGGGGTGTATGAAGAAAATAAGGGCTTAAATCTAATTTTTTCCAAATGGGCCTATCATTTTGCAACCTAATCTTCATGATAACATCAAGCACGACCCAATTCAAATATTTTCTGATTTTTATAATTTATTTATTATTTATTTGGATTTTATTCATTAAAATTCATTTTAAATCAAAATAAAATATGAAAATACAAATATTTGATTTGATTCTTCTTCTAGAAGCTCGTAAACGTCATTTAAGTTGATTTGATACTCTCCAATTTCATGCACAACCAATTTGGAAACATATCATTTGATTTTTTTTTTATATTTTTGACCATAACTTTCTTCACAATCAAGTAACCTCAACCCATTGCCAAAAGGCCCAATTTCTAACCTAAATTCACTCTATTATATATACACAACAAAGACATAAGGGGAAGAAATTTTTTTAGAGGACAAGATGATCATATTCATATTTCAAAATTTCACACAAATTTCAAAAGAATCCTTGAAGCATATTCATGTTTGAAGGCTGCAAACGAATCCTTGAAGCATCTTAAACATATCCCAATCATCTTCATCATCAAATTCATGCCATAATGCCCAATCCAAATCGTTTTTTCTTTTGTTTTTTTTCATGCTTTTTGATTTCATATATATACTCAATATAAATTGCATTTAACCATTGATATGTGTTTGTTGTGAGGTATGGATGATTTCTGGACAATTACTTTGAAGTTTCATTACGGATTCAAGAAGGTCACGAGGAAGAAGATGAAATATTTGGCGTGCTGAATATTTTTTCAAATATTTTGTTTTATATTTTATTTCATTGTTTGATTATGTAAACAGTTTCTATCACAAACACGCGTTTGTCCCAGTGGCAAAGGACTCAATGAATGGCAAGGGCGTGGGTTCGAACCTAGTTTATGGCATTTTTTTTATTATTCTTATTTTATTATTATTTATTTATTTACATTTTATATAAATTTCTTATTATAAAATATGTATTTCCTATGTTATTTCCCAGGAGTGCCCACAACCTAGTGGCAAGGAATTGAGGTTTTGAGCCACATTTTGAGGAAGAAACATGGGTTCTTCATAATTTTCTTTTTTATAAATTTCCTTAATTACTTTAATTTATCTTTTAAACATGGTTAACCTATTTTTTTAATTAACTTTTTTTTCCAACAAATATTTTTTTTTTATATTAAATTTAGGTTAACATTTTTATTAGTATTATTACTTTTATATTTAGGTTTATAATTAAACCCAAATTATTTTCATAATTAAAACCTCAATTTAAAAAAAAAAAAAAACCTTAATCAATCATTAAATTTTTTTAATTTAATTCATTTTCATAATTCTTTTTTTTAAAATTTATTTAAGTGTTAGGTTATTTTAATATAAACTGATTATATATTTTCTTTTGTAAAACCCAGCCTTGGGACATTTTTTTTACTAACATATTTTTTCTCATTTTTATTATATAATAGGTATTTGTTATACTTATTCAAACATAAGCGTGCACTTGTCCTAGTGGCAAAGGACTCAATGGCAAAAGGCTATGGCATTTTCTGCCAAATTGGTTATTTCTCTCCCTTTTTTTTAATTATCAAATTATATATTTCTTTTAAAATTAAAAACTTAATATTTTTTAATTAATTTAAAACCTAATTTTTTTTATAAGAGCAATGCTATTTAGTACGAGTGAATTTGAAGAATAAATGTAAGAATGTACATATGTCACTATTTTAGAGGTTAATTTTAAATTGATTTTAAATTTAACTTCCTTTTTAATAGGGATCATGGGGTAGTGGTGATAATGAATGGTTGAGATTTATTCTTACATTTCTTGTTTTCACATTTTCTTACTATTAAGCATTTTCCTTTTTTATAAACCTTAAACCTATTTTTTGTAAAACCTTTTTCTTTTATAAATCTAAACCTTAATTTTTTTCGTAATCCTTAATTTTTTCCGTAAACCTTATTTTTTTCATAAACCTTAATTTTTTTTCATAAACCTTAATTTTTTCATAAATCTTATTTTTTTTCATAAACCTTATTTTTTTCCTAATTTTAAACCTAAGTCTTGATTTTTTTTCCATAAACTTTAAACCCTAAAAATTTAGCCCTAATCTTTATCTTAAAACCCTAATTTTGCCCTAATTTTTACCCTAAAAATTTTCCTAAACCTTAAATAAACTTTTTTTCTAATTTATTCACTCATTTTTATGTTATTCATTCACTGTTTGACTATGTAACTGCTTCGCCTTTGTAATAATTAGTTTTTATTATTTTCCGTCATTATTATTATTATGTAACTGCCCCTAAGCCATGTAATAGTGTAGGAATTTTATTTTCTGCCTTTTAATTTCTGCCATTTATTTTTCATATTAACCGCGTGGTTAGTAACATAGGGAGTGCCAAGAAATAAATGAACCATGGACTTAGAAAATTAATAATCAAGATAAATATCTGAAAACAACACTCACACACGCAAGTCGATCTAAGATCGCCGTCTGCACTTCCTAGGGTATTCCTCTTGGTTGCCTTTTAAAATGGTCAAGTCCCTCGAAAATGGGTGTGTCTTAAAAAGTAAAGTCCTTACAGAATAAAATCATCATAAGTCCCTTCAGATTAAAAGATCAAGTCCCTTCGAGGTTGCCTACGGAATAATGATCTTGTCCCTTCGAATAAATGATGATAGTCCCTACGAATTACTAAAGACACCCCTCAAGTTGCCTTCGTTGACCATACGATGACCCTACGCCCGTCCCTTAAAAAATCCAAGGTAATGACTACCTATTCCTTAATAATAGGGACAACCTTACCCTTGAAAGGACATATAAGAACATGAATGACTTAGTATAGGGTAGGTACCTCATAGTTACTTGATCACTCTTCAAAATAAAAATACTTTTCACACCTCACTATTTTCAAACATTTTCAAACAAAGGCTTTGTATACATCCATACAAGGATCATTACAAAGTACTTAGAAAAATTTCTAATCACACATTACACTCTTCAAAAACAATTTAAGTGAGCTAAGTAACTAAGAGCACATGGATAACCATGGATATAAAGGGTGCTAACACCTTCCCTTTGTATAACCTACCCCCGAACCCAAGTTTTTTAAAATAGGTTTTTCCTGTTCTTTTATGTCCTTTCCACTTGGATAAAATAAAAGTCGGTGGCGACTCTTGCTATCCGCAACATGACTAAAAGTCAGTTCTCCCACCGTGTTACACCTTTACATGCCATACCATTTCATAACAGGTTTCCATGACAGGTCTCTTATCTTCTCGTTGTTTATTTCAGTTGAAATGGCTCTCGAACAGACTGCCAAAGATCTCCAAACCCAGAATGCTAAATTTCAAGAAGTGATCCTAAATTTGTCCAAGGGGCAAGAAGAGTTGAAAGCCCTCCTTAATAAGGACAAGAAAAAGAAGAATCCTGAAGACAACAAGGATGATCAGTTGGAACAACTGCAAGCTGAGATGGCAGAGATGAGAATCTAGATGAATGGGCAGGTGGCTCTTATCTAAAACTTAGCCCAGGGGTAAGAAGAGATGATAGTCTTCGTCAATAAATTTCAAGACAACGTATTCGAGAATCTAATCATCATTCAACCTCTGATGAAACAAGATGACTTGGTTGAAAGGAAGATGGTGATAAGAGAAGGAAAGAGACATGCTACTACTGATAGTCTTTCAATTAAAGGAAGAACGTCTTATAGGGATAATCCTCCTAAACATAAGGAACATAAAAGACAGTTTACCAAAATCAACAAGCCAATGTCCCAAACTTTGCAATGCCTGTTAGAGATGAATTTGGTTGCATTTAGAGAACCTCCTCAGAGACCCATTACTTCCTCTCCTTGCTATGCTCCTAATGCAAGGTGTGCATACCATTCCAATAGTCTTGGACATGACACTAATAACTGTTGGGAATTGAAGAATAAGATTCAAGACCTGGTTGACAAAGGAGTCCTCGAGGTTACGCCAGAAGACCAAATTGAATTCTTCTATCGTCCATCAAACATCAAAGCTTCCAAACATCTGGAGTGACAAGTTTAGAGGAAGAGGCTTTGAGAACATTTGAGTTTTCATTTGTAATTTCTTTTGTTGGCTTAAACACTTACTATTATGTCAAACTTTTGTTTTCACGATAATGCATTGCATATGTTTATTTTGAATTAATCCATTTGTTTCACTATATTTAAACTATGCTTCTTACTTCTATTTTGTGATATTTAACTCTTGTTAAAGTTGTAAGCCTTTAGAGGGAGGATGACGAAGACGATACCATAATTTCATACAATATGCTTTTGAACAGAATATGCTGACGATGTGCAGACATTTTTTGGATTCCTAAATAGTGGGGATTTAAGGAAGTTAATCCCTAGTCAACCCTTTTGAGCCTATGGAGTAGGATTTTTCATTCTCACGCAAATTAAAACCCTTAATCATAACCTGAGGCAGGGTAGTTCCTCGGTTAACTCAATTATGTCAGTTGACCCATTTATACACAACTAATGATGGTTCCCTGTAATAACTAAGTCTGACCGTCAATATCTAGCAAAAGAAAAGCTCACTTAGTCAAAACCTAAGAAGGAGACTTAGTAAAAATTGAGACATCCCGCTGACTGTAATCTTGAAACAAACAGTTCAGGCAAAAGGAAGGGATAACAAAGTCAAAAGAAAAAGAGTCACTACAAATCCTCCACACACAAAAAGTCCTAACTGAAGCATGGTTAGTTCGAAAGCGCATTGCTACAAAAAGGTATCCTGACTACTTTAGGACTTATTATAAATCTTGAGTTAATATCACAATTTTTACAAACATTGTTTTGCTAAAATAATTCTTTTTCAAAACTTCAAGACAGACATAAGCGTTGCATTTTGAATATCAATGTTTGCATATAACTAAGTGTTTGACAGCAAAGAAGCTTACATGATGAATGATGCATGTTTTTCGCAAGTGTACAAACACGTCAGAGTAATATAAAAGATTGTCGAATCCACAGAGACCAAGTGTCAATCTATCGTACCTGTTGTTATGGTGTGTATCTAAGGAAATTGAATATAATGGTTTTAAAGAGTGCGCAATGGTAAATAGAATAATAATTTTAAACAATTAATAAAGACAGGCTCGAATGTAATTCACATAATCAATTGATAATCCGGTACTTGTTAATAGAACTACTTATAAACAATGTTTTCCACTTTGAAAAGAACCAATTTAACAGGAACTGTCGCTTTCGCATATTCAGAACCGAGTTGTACTCTCTAATCAACCCCTCCTATTGTCACGGATAAAAAGGTGCGTACTGCGTTAGAGTAGTAAACCTATTTTTAAGAAATATAGTATCTTTACTAAGTTGAAAAGTATTTTAACCTGGATTTCTTAGCAAAAAGAGGTTCTCACGAACCAGACTCTAAACTTCTTAACGCGTCCGAAAATGGTTTTAAAATCTCTTTTCTTTTTAATCCAAAAACTCCTAATGAACTAGAAAAAGCGCTTTTGGCTGTTTTTGAAATAGTTAAAAACAATTAAACTTAAATTGAAAGTTAAAATAGCCCTTAAGTGTTTCTATGAACAGTTGTACGGATTACCGGTTCAATTACGATCCTTACATTCTAACCTTTATGGATTTAGTTAGACATGGTAAAGTAAAAGTTCTTTTTATTAATTTTCATAAAAGTAATTAGTGCGAGTGCGGAAAGTAAATAAAAGTAGTGCGAGTGCAGGTAATAAAGAAAGTAAAGCGAGTGCGAGAAATAAAAGTATTTAAAGCGAGTGCGGAAATAAAATAAAGTAAAGTGCAAGTGCGGATAATAAATAAAGTAAGGCAATGCGGAAAGTAAATAAAATAAAGCGAGTGCGGAAAAATAAAATACGAACTGGAATTAAAATGGCGGCAGGATTAACTTCCTCCCAAAGTGCTCCAAAACTCGATCACACAGACGTATACAGACTCGATCACTCGATTATAGTAACACCCCGATGTGAAGTGATTACTACTTTAAAACTGATATATGCCTAAGAGATTCTAAGTTTGGATGATAAAAATGAAATTCTAAAGTCCTATTTATAGGCAAATATTAAATGGGAAAAGACCAGGATGCCCCCCTCCACTAAAAAGTGGAGGGAAAGCATTTAGCCTTGTGGCGCCCGCCATGGGTTTAATATGGTGAAGAAAGTGGGGATCGTGGGCTCTTGGCAGTTGTGGAGTGGTCTTGAGACGTGGCCACGTCATGGCTGACCCCATGGCGCCAGCAATGGTGGATGCCGTAAGTGTAAAAAGCTGAATTTCTTGATTTTTGTCCGTTTCAACTCCTTTTTCGCTCATTTTCTCGATTTAGGCCCCGATTACATAAAAAAACCTGAAAAATAAAGAAAAATAAAGTAATAACATAACAAAATAGCAATAAAAACTAAGAATGCATGCGAAATCGGAGTCAGAAATATGGTGAAATTTAGTATTATCAAATCCTCCCACACTTAGACCTTTGCTTGTCCTCAAGCAAACATTTAAAGCTCAAAATGAAGAAAACTGGTGTCAACACGTGATTTGGGCTAAAAGGGCTTTTAAGTTCAAGTCAGGATGCAATGACAGGTACTAACTAAGTGAATCAAGGGTATCATAATAACACAAACATAGACTTCAATCCTATATTAACCACCCCATGTCATCCCACAATACCTAGGCCTATCTTCTCATCTCTTTTTTTGGGTCATTTTCATTCAGGCGCAATCACATTAAGCCTGTTATCCGTACATGCTTCATAGTAGAGTGATCGGTTAATGATTCTGATCCAAAACATAGGGTTTCTGGCACATAAGCATGTGTAAACCCGTTTTATTTGACCTAAATGTAGCTGCGGGGGATCAGATCGTAATCCGCCCTACCAAGTTCATTGCCAGATACCTCTGAACCAACTAACAATAGATGACTGCAATTTTTTCTTTTTGTGGCAAAAATTTTCTTCTTCTCTTTTTTCGGTTTAAATGACTTTGTGAGGGTCACCTATCCCATAGTTTGCCTTTTTCTCTTTTTTATTATCACTGGATCATTCACTTATGTTCATCAGTCCCATACGTAGAGCATGCTTAGGTCGGAGCTGACTGCTAGAATAAACTACTTAGGACAAATTTTTTTGAATGATAATAAAGGCCATGGTGTGCGGGGTTTAGGAGTGATTCCTATATTCAAGAGGTCTATGGTGCTAAAATGATATTGATGTTTCAAAAAGTTTACCTAAGTCACCACATCCTAATCCAAACCTGTCTCAAAGCCCAAAAAACATGTGAAACAACATTGTTTTCTTTTTAAAAAAAAATTGGTAAGGCTAAGGAAATGGGAAAAATGAGGGTGTACTAAAGATACATTATACTGGTGACTCGTCAGACTCATGCATTATCTAAGAAAACTTAAACTAAATAACTAACTGAAAAGGAAAATAACATAAAGAAAATAAATAACTAAGAAGGTAAATAACAGAAAGCAATAAAATCCCCTCCCACACTTAAATCGAACATTGTCCCCAATGTTTCGAAATAAGATAAGGAGAGTAACCTGGAAAACTACTGCGGAGGAGCACTGGTGCCCTCGCCGTCCTGCTATGATGGTCTGGAACGACGGGATCTACTGCACTGCTGGTCCCTCCGGTCAAGTCATGCTGATAAGGCAACCTGGGCACCCCGGACCTCTCGAAGGTTACCTAGGATGGAACCATGGTGGCCTCCATAAGCTGGTGGTGCCGGCGGTTGACTTCTTGCTAACGGGCCTGCTCTGAGGTGATGTCGGTCAAGGCGCGGAAAACGTTACTGTAGGCACGATCTGATACCGATCACGATTGTTCCATGTAGCTCATGTTGTCCGTCAGTTGTTGTGAAATGGTAGAGAGTAGGTTGTCTCGCCTTTCCTCTCTAGCCGTCTGTAACACGCTGGGAGAACCGACTTTAGTTAAATGTTGCGGATAGCAAGAGTCGCCACCGACTTTTATTTTATCCAAAGGAAAGGCATAAAAGAACAGGAAAGACCTTTAAAAGATTTTTGGGTTCGGGGGGTAGGTTATGTAAAGGGAAGGTGTTAGCACCCTTTACATCCATGGTTATCCATGGGCTCTTAGTTACTTAACTCACTTTAAAATGTTTTTGAGAAGTGTAGTGTGTGATTAGAAATTTTCTTAAGTACTTTATAATGATCCATGTACGGATATATATAAAGACTTTGTTTTGAAAATTGTTTGAAATGTGAAGTGTTTTTTGAAATGTTTTGAAAAGGTGAGCAAGTACATAAGAGAAACCTACCCTAAGTTAAATCTTTTCTGTTCTTAAATATCCTTTAAATGGTAAGACTATCCCTATTATTAAGGAATAGGTAGTCATTACCTTGGATGTATGAGGGACAAATGAAGGGACATCTGTTATTTAGGCAACTGTAAAGTGTATAAGCAATTCGAAGGGACTTATCATCTTTATTCGAAAGGGACAAGATCATTACGAAGGCAACCATTAAGGGACTTGATCTTTTTATCTGTTTAAGGGACTAGATGATATGAGATGAGGGACTTTTGCTTTACACTTTACTTGACCTTTTGTTTAGGCAACATGAGAGGTAACCCTTAAGAAGTGAGATGGCGATCCAAGATCGACTTACGTGTGTGAGTGTACCAATTCAAATATTTGTCTTGAGATTAATGATCTAAATTCAATTTTACATACAAACATGTTTTACACTCCCTATTTTACTAACCATAGCATTTAAAAATAAATAATAAAAATTACTACAACTATTACATATTGGATACAATTACATAATAATAATAATAATCAAAATAAATTAAATAAGCAAATAAATGAATAATTAAGTGGGTTAGTAACAATAAACAAAAATAAATAAATATAAGAAAGTTAATAATACTAAACAAAATAAATAAGTATAATGTGGTTAGTATAATAATATAGAAATAAATTAAAAATTCACAATTAATCAAATAAATATTTTTTAAGAATTTTAAATAAAGGAAATAATTAATAACAATTATATACTAATAAAATATGATTAATAGTCTAATTATTTAATTTTATATACATATTATGAAAATATCTAATTATAATTAAATAAGCATATAAAGAAAATAAATTACATTCATAAAAATAAAATTAGGTTTTTTTTTTATTATTTAGAAAAATAGATATGGATTTACTACTTAATTAAATTATTTAAATAATATAGACAAATTATAAATAAATATTTACAAACACATAAAATTAATATTCAAAATCTTAATTAGGGTTTATAAACAAAATTAGGTTTTTGTAAGTAAAAAAATTTTTAGGGTTAATTATTTAATACAAAAAACAATATAATATTAATAATATACTATAACACAAATATTAAATAATTTTATTACTAAAGTTTTATTATTATTTTTTTTAAAATATAAGTTTGAAATACATACAAGATAATAACATGAACATTTTTATTTTAAACATTTATCATAAATTAAATCAAATAAACTATAATCAAAAAATCAAAAAAAATAAGAAAAAGAATGAAAAATAGACTTACCTGGGGCTGGGATTCGAACCCAGGCCCTAGGCTTTGAATATCCAAGACCAAACAGCCAACCACTGGGACAAGCCATACGCCTGTGCTATGGAATGTGAACCAAGTTGTTTTGTTTCATAACCTGGAAAAATCACAACAAAAAAGCAAAAATAATACAAAAGGGCCTGGGGGGGATTCGAACCCAGGCCCTAGGCTTCAATCTTTGAGTCCTGCCTCCACAACCACCAGGCCAGCGTGCGCTTGGTGATAACAAACAGATGCCAATCATTATATTTTCAGCATGATAATAATGATGAATATTAACAAAAATAATGCGCAAGCCAGGGATCGAACTGTGTCCCTTAAGGCTTTTCATACGTGCACCTTACCACCAGACCAATCAACGTTTCCTGAAATAAAACATAAAGCAATTGTAAAAATATTATGACGATTTTTTGAATTTTCTGATGGCGCCAATTCATCATCTTCTTCCTCAAAATTTCGCAGGTTTTCCTGCGAATTTTGCTATGCATTTTGTTGCGAATTTTCTTGCAACCTTAAACCTGCGAATACCATATCTCAACAAATACATACAATTTCATCAAATTGATTGTACCAATGTGATCCTTGCAGTCCATACAGTAAAAACATGTTAATGAAAGGCATTTATATAAGGTGTATCATGAAACCCCAAATTCGAAGGTGAAACCCTAACTATGGCACTTCCTTGTTCCTGCACTTAAACTTCAATTAAATGGTCCAGAAACATTCCAAACATCCAAGCAAACAATAATATAAGATCAAATCGTGTTTGTAATGCATAAATGTTTGAAATTGAAAATCAAGAAAAATCAAAATAAACGAATTCGGTTTAAGCAATATGTGATGATTTGGATGCTTTTAAGGATTGGTATAGACTCAGTGATGTCCAAGGAATGTGTTTGAACCTTTAGAATGCTTTGATATCACCTCTAACCAAGAATCCGAATTGAGAATTTTTTATGAGTTTTTGAAAATTTGAAACTTACTATTGAGGCAGCAAAATCGTGTCTTTTGTGTTTGGATGAGTTCTATATATATAGTAGATCATATTTAGGTCAAAACATTGGGCTACACTTTGGATATTTTGGTCATGGAAGATTGAAAAAGATTATGCCTTGAATTTCATATATTCTTTGATATAACCTTTCTATCTTAATACAATCACCATAAATTGCATATCAATCTGATCCAATCCATGTTTATGACTTTCTAGAAACAATATCTCACTCAAATATTTGATTTATATATTTTATTTTAATTTAAAATGGTTTCAAATGAATAAAATCAAAATAAATAAAATAAAAAATAATAAAAATCTGAATAAATGAGGATTGGGTCGTGCATGATGTCATGTTGAAGTTTGGATCACAAAATTGCAAGCCCATTTGGAAGAATTTGGTTTTAAAGCCCTATTTGCTTCATAAATCTCCCAATAATTTCCCAACTTTGCAAGGGCACAAATCCTTCAATTTTAATGCTATGAGGGTGTTCATGGAAATTTTGGAAAGCTTAAAGAATCCTCTAACCAACCCCACTGGTTTCATGTCCATATCTTTTACCATTCTCAAGTTATGCTCTTTTGAAGTTGTTGACTTTTTGTTGACTTTTAAAAGGACCTATAATGTCTTAGCTCATACCTTCCAAATGAAGCATTTTTGGGCTTGTCTTGTGAGACACAAAGTTGTAGAGAATTCAATTTCCTTCAAAATGAGCTTTGGATGGGAAAAATTTGATGAAGCATGTGAAAGTTATGGCTGGTCAAAGTTCAGTTGACTTTTCCTGAGGAAACCCTAATTTAGAAACTCCTGATTCTTGATGATCTGAAGTCTCCTTGATGAATCATGATCAACCCTTGATAAAATGATGAAATTTACTTCACATACTTGATGTTGTCAAAAAATCATGAAGTTTGACTTTGGTTTGACCACAGTTGACCTCAGTTTGACTTTTTAACTACTTTGACTGATTTTGACCTATCTGATCATCTGACTGAGCAAACCTTTGAGAAAAGTCTTGAAACTTGTCATGGGGATTCTTAAACACATATAAGATGTTATGAAGCTCACTTGAAGTCTTGGAAGTCCATTTAGCCTGATTAAAGTCAAAACCCTAGTTTAGGATGCATTGCTTAGGAGGATGCATTGTCTGAGGGAAATGTCAAATCTTCTGACTAATTGTGAACTTTGTGAACCTCATGAACTTAATGAGATGTCTTGTGAACCTTGTGAACCTTGTGAACCTTGTGAACCTCTTAGTACACAAAGTCTGGTCTTGTGAGGGCAAATTTTGGGGTGCAACAGCTGCCCCTGTTCAATTTTCTGAAACCTGAGGGGTTAGATTGGTATATGTGCCAGTCGTGACCTGGAAGGTTGAAGGGGATTGAACACTGTTAAGAGTCCCACATCGGATAATATATGGTCTGAACTTGTGTATATAAGTGAGGGTAATCCTCACTCTACTAACCGGTTTTGTAGAGTTGAGTTAGGCCCAACCACATTTCTTAACATGGTATCAGAGCCTCATTTAAGATTCGGTGGGCCACCTTCTATGGTTTCCGCTATCGGGCCACCCACCATTTATTTCCACGATCCAGATGTCCAATCCTGGGCGTGAGGGGGTGTGTTAAGAGTCCCACATCGGATAATATATGGTCTGAACTTGTGTATATAAGTGAGGGTAATCCTCACTCTACTAACCGGTTTTGTAGAGTTGAGTTAGGCCCAACCACATTTCTTAACAAACATAAAAGCCCAAATATTTGCACTCACCGGTGCATAGAGTAATACTGATGATTAACTGTATATGCTCGAGTGGACTTGAAGATGCCACTTGGAGAAAAGGAGATGGGCTTAAAGATGCCATCAGAATGAACTGAAGATGGGCTTAGAGATGCCATCTGGAAAGAAGTTCTTCAAATATACTTCTTGGAGAATAAGGTAGTCCAAAGTATGAAGATATAGCTTTTAGGAAGATAAACAACGTCCCAACATTACCTTTGGGAAGATAAACAACGGCCCAAAGTAATGGAATAGCTTTTGGGAAGATAAACAACGGCCCAAGGTAATGGTATAACTTTTGGGAAGATAAACAACGGCCCAAGGTAATGGTATAACTTTTGGGAAGATAAACAACGGCCCAAGGTAATGGTATAACTTTTGGGAAGATAAATAACGGCCCAAAGTCATGATAGGGTACTTGGGAAGATAAACAACGGCCCAAGGTTATGATAGCTTTCAGGAGGATAAACAACGTCCCGAGGAAATGATATGACTTTTGGGAAGATAAACAACGACCCAAAGTCGTGATAGCTTTCAGGAGGATAAACAACGTCCCGAGGTATAAGTATAACTTTTGGGAAGATAAACAACGGCCCAATGTCGTGATAGCTTTCAGGAGGATAAACAACGTCCCGAGGTATAAGTTGTTGATGTTGTATTACCTGCATATAACTATCCTGCAAGGAGAATATTAGTTTATGCACTATGTATGTATGCATAGTATGATGCACTTAGGTAATGTATTATGTACTTATGGATATGTATGTTATGGTATGATGTAAATGATGTATGTATGAATCATGCAGCCCGAAGCGTCTGAATATCTTCGTACAACAACTGCTGGCCAGGGAAAATAAATCCCGATTCGTTGCTGAAGAATATGAGGAACTCGTTCCTGTCTCATTTGATAATATAGTATTCATAACCTCCCGTCTTCGTTCGATAGTAAAGTATTCATAGCCTCCCGTCTTCGTTTGATAGTAAGGTATCCATAACCTCCCATCTTCGTTTGTCGTACTCCTATTGAAAGAATAAATTCCCGATTATCCTTCTGAGGATAAAAGAGATAGATATAAATTCCAGGGGGGATGTGACTCGAAGTATTTATGAAGATGGATTTGCCCTACTTGGGGATTTGTAGCTGTCTGGTGGGGATGAACCGACGAAGCTTCGTTGAATTCCTTCCCTCGTTCGTCCTTAGTAAATACTATTACTGCATTTTTATGCATTTCTGGTAAACATCAATCATATTAAGCATTTTATGCATTTCTGGTAAACATCAATCATATTCAAAAGCATACATACATTCAAACACAACCAATGGACGTTTCGCTTATGTAAATAGGGTAAAAGTAAATCTGGATTCAAAGATGGAATTTTATTTATATCACAAAGTGATCTATACATAGGCGAAATTTGTACAAGGAGACAGAAATCCTAGTAAGAGGAATTCGTCATAAAAGTTTTTATAAAACAAAGAAAATCAGCTATGTGGGAAATAATCCTATTGAGTTTCAATTCTACTATTGCCATTATCTTCAAGTATCTCATCTTCTGCTGTCGAGACGGAAATGATTGGATTGAGCTTTATCTGTTCGAGCTTGAGTAAGTAGCACAACTGGTTGGAGTTACATAGGTGACCCAATCGAGACATAGTCATACGCTTTAATCCCTAACTTTTGCCTGGATTGCCCTTTCAGGTTTTCAATCCATCGGGATACCCTTTTTTGCCCAAGCCGCCTTTTCAGGTTTTCGACTTGCCGGGTGTACATATTTTTTTATATATCCCTAATTTTTGCCCGAACCCTTTTGGTTCGCCGGGATGCCCTTATTTTTGCCTAGGCCAGTCAACCTAGCGGGTCTCTTTTTATGCGTAGTATTTTTTAACTATGTCTACGTTTACAGGTTGTGGGAAGTCTTCACCATCCATAGTAGTAAGTATCATGGCACCTCCTGAGAATACTGTCTTGACCACAAATGGTCCTTCATATGTAGGAGTCCACTTGCCCCTAGGATCACCCTGTGGTAATATGATACGCTTGATTACCAAGTCACCAGCCTGATATACCTTTGGCTTAACCTTCTTATTAAAAGCCTTGATCATCCGTTTTTGGTACATCTGGCCATGACAAACTGCTGCTAACCTCTTCTCATCAATCAAATTTATTTGGTCAAGTCGAGTCTGAATCCACTCATCTTCATCCAAGCCTGCATCCTTCATAATTCTTAAGGAGGGAATCTGAACTTCAATGGGCAGGACTGCTTCCATACCATATACTAAGGAGAATAGGGTTGCCCCTGTTGAAGTACGTATTGTAGTACGATAACCATGAAGAGCAAATGGTAACATCTCGTGCTAATCCTTATAAGTGACAGTCATCTTCTGTATAATCTTCTTGATATTCTTGTTAGCAGCTTCTACTGCCCCATTCATCTTTGGACGATACGGAGAAGAGTTGTGATGCTTAATCCTGAACTGCGTGCAGAGATCAGTAATCATAGTGTAGTTCAGATTAGAGCCATTGTCAGTAATAATCCTTTCAGGGATGCCATACCTACATATAAGATTATTCTTAATGAATCGAGCCACCACATTCTTAGTAACAGATGCAAATGAAGCTGCCTCCACCCACTTAGTAAAGTAATCAATAGCAACCAGGATGAAACGATGCCCATTGGAAGCAGTAGGCTTGATCTCACCAATCATATCATTGCCCCACATGGCAAAAGGCCAAGGAGAAGTCAACACATTCAATGGTGATGGAGGTATATGAACTTTATCAGCATAAATTTGACACTTGTGACACGTTCTGGAATGTTGATAGCAGTCAGCTTCCATGGTAGACCAATAGTAACCTGCTCTCAATATCTTCTTTGCCATGGTATGACCACTAGAATGAGTGCCAAAGATCCCATCATGCATGTCTTCCATAATCTCAGTTGCTTCCTTCTTATCCACACAACGAAGCAAAGTTGAATCATGATTGCGTTTGTACAAATTTCCATTACTCAAGAAAAACTTAGCAGAAAACCTTCTCAAAAACTTCTTATCTTTGACAGATGCCCCTTCAGGGAACTCCTGAGCTTCCAGATATCTTTTCACTTCATAGAACCAAGGCTTCTCTTCTGCTTCTTCAGTGCCAATCTCATTGCAGTATGCAGGCTTCTTGAATCTATCAATAGTAATCTTGGGAGCCTCATCATCCCAGCTAATCTCAAACATAGATGCCATGGTGGCTAGTGCATCTGCCAACTGATTTTCTCTTCGTGGAATATGTCCAAAGGTAATCTCTTTGAAATGTGGGATCAAAGACAACACGTTCTCTCTATAAGGAATGAGATTATCATGCTTGGTATCCCAATCTCATTTGATCTGACTTACTACCAGGTCTGAATCTCCATACACGTCAAGGAACTGAATCTTCATATCAATGGCAGCTTTGATGCCCAGGATACATGCCTCATACTCAACCATGTTATTGGTACAATAGAAGCAAAGTCTGGCAGTAATCGGGGTATGACAACCCTCAGGGGAACTAATCACAACACCAACACCATTACCAAGTGCATTAGAAGCTCCATCAAAAACCATAGTCCATCGGGATCCTTGTTCAGGTCCGTCATATTGTCCAGGTTCTTTGGTAATAATCATAATGTCTTCATCAGGGAACTCAAAACTCATTGACTGATAATCATCCACTGCTTGATGAGCCAAATGATCAGCCACAACACTTCCTTTAATGGCTTTCTGAGTAGTGCACTGTATATCATATTCTGTTAGGATCATTTGCCATCTCGCTATCCGTCCGGAGAGAGCAGGTTTCTCGAATATGTACTTGATTGGGTCCATCTTTGAAATCAATAAGGTAGTATGGGTCAACATATACTGTCTTAGTCGGCGAGCAGCCCATGCCAAAGCGCAACAAGTTTTCTCGAGCAGTGAGTATCTTGTTTCACAGTCGGTAAACTTTTTGCTAAGGTAGTATATTGCCTGCTCTTTTCGACCAGACTCGTCATGTTGCCCCAACACACACCCCATTGAATTGTCTAACACTGTTAAGTACATGATCAAGGGTCTTTCATCAACTGGTGGCATCAAAATGGGAGGTTCTAGTAGATATTTCTTGATTTCATCAAAGGCAGTCTGGCATTCATCATTCCATTCCATCACCTGATCTTTCTTCAACAGCTTGAAGATTGGCTCACAGGTGGCAGTTAATTGGGAAATAAATCTTGCAATGTAATTCAATCGTCCCAAGAAACCTCTAACCTCCTTCTCAGTACGGGGAGCTGGCATCTCTTGTATAGCTTTTACTTTTGCAGGATCTACCTCAATACCTTTTCCACTGACAATGAAACCCAGGAGCTTACCAGATCTAACTCCAAAAGTACACTTGTTTGGGTTCAATCTCAACTTGTATTTCTTCAATCTCTCAAACAACTTATGCAGATGATTAAGATGTTGTTCTTCATTCTGGGATCTGGCTATCATATCATCCACATATACCTCTATCTCATGATGAATCATATCATGAAACAAAGCTACCATAGCACGCTGATATGTTGCCCCTGCATTCTTCAAACCAAATGGCATCACCTTATAACAAAAAGTGCCCCACTGTGTAACAAATGTTGTCTTCTCCATATCTTCAGGTGCCATCTTGATTTGATTGTAACCGGAGAAACCATCCATAAAAGAGAATACCTTGTGCTGAGCAGTGTTGTCTACCAGAACATCAATATGAGGAAGTGGAAAGTCATCTTTGGGACTGGCCTTGTTCAAATCCCTGTAGTCTACACACATACGTACCTTACCATCTTTCTTAGGTACCGGTACCACATTTGCAACCCACTGAGGATAAGAAGTCACAGCTAAGAACCCTGCATCAAACTGTTTCATTACCTCTGCCTTAATCTTCTCTGACATCTCAGGACGCATGCGACAAACCTTCTGCTTCTTTGGACGACAATCTTCTTTTACTGGTAAACGGTGAACCACAATGTCTGTATCCAAACCTGGCATATCTTCATAGGACCAAGCAAAGATCTCCACATAATCATGTAACATCTGAATCAGCCTGCTCTTGACACTATCCTCTAATTCAGCCCCTATCTTGACCTCTTTCCTGTTTTCTTCAGTTCCTAGATTGACAACTTCGACTGGCTCTTTATGTGGCTGTATAGCTTTCTCTTCTTGTTGTAACAACCTAGCAAGCTCTACAGGTACTTCACAATCGTCCTCATTTCCATCTTCAGCTTGATAGATCGGATTCTCGAAATTATAATTGGCAATAGTAGAACTGTTATCAACAGGATCCATAGTGGATGAGGATCTGCATTTTAGTGATGTGGGTGTGTGTAAGAACACATAGTTGATAAACAAAAATAAAAAAGAACGACAAGGAGCACAATATTTACGAAAACAAAACGTCCACTGATTTTTATTGAATGAAGTATGCAAATGAAATGACATCCCGTAATAAGCACACCATTGTGCCCCGGGTAAGGCACAAGGCTTAAGAGTTTAAATTGTTCAAAAATTACAAACTTTAAAAGTAACAACACAGTAATAGTATTTAGTCCTGACTAAAGGAGATAGGAATAACATCTTCAGCCTTCCAATTATTGAGCCCAGCACCCACAGTGGGAAAAATCCAAGCATCCATGTCGTAATCTTCATCATAGTCATCCACAACATTGATCTGATCTTTCATAATCCCCTGATTGGTGATACGAACAGCACGAGTACGACGAACAGCCTTCTGGGACTCTGCAGTGAAACCCAAACCAAATTTGTCAGACTTGTAAGGAATGTCAGGAAGCTGACCCCAAATAGTACAACCACCTTCGTCCACCACAGCTCTAGCATCTTTGAGGGAGGCCATTGTTGGAGGTACTCTGGTGACCACAGGGACTTTCTTGACAATAGGAGGAGCTTCATAATTATTAACAACCCAAGGAACCACTTCGAACGTCTGGCACGGAGTTTCAACATATTCACCTTCCACTTCAAGATATTTAAAGGTGTTCACATGGCTAACTATATATCCTTCCTCTCCGTAAACAGTGACAACTTTTCCTTCTACTGGATATCTCAGCTTCTGATGTAAGGTGGAGGTTACAGCTCCTGCCCCATGAATCCAGGGGCGCCCAAGCAAACAAGAATAGGAGGGACGAATATCCATTACATAAAAAGTAACATTGAAGAATTGAGAACCTACTTTTATTGGGAGATCAATTTCTCCATGCACCACTCTTCTCGAGCCATCAAAAGCCTTCACCATTATATTACTGGGTTTTAACACAGCATCTTCAGGACTAAGCTTATTCAGAACTTCTTTGGGTAACACATTCAACGAGGAACCATTGTCTATTAGCACATGTGACAGGGTAGTGCCCCTACATTCAATAGAGATATGTAGAGCTCTATTATGATCCCTCTTGGATGGAGTCAAATCAGCATCGGAGAAACCTAACCCATTATCATAGGTCAAGTGTGCAACACAATTTTCAAACTGGTCTACAGAGATCTCATTTGGTACGTGAGCAGTCTTCAAAAACATGATCAAGGCTTTGGCGTGAGCCTCAGAACACAACAATAAAGACAACATAGAAATCTTGGAGGGAGTATGCCCCAATTGATCCACAATGTCATAATCACTCTTGTGAATGATTTTCAAAACTTCTTCCATCTGTTTAGAAAGATCATCAGCAGCTGGCACATCAGTTTGTATAGGTTCAATAACAGAACCTTTGCCCTGAGCATCAGTAGTGGAGGTAGTAGCTGGAGTAATTGTATTTTTGGAGGTAGCTGGAGGAGAGAAAATCCTTCCACTTCTTGTGATCTTACTAGATCCAACAATATTGTCAACATCAAGGTTTTCATCAGCAACAGGTGTCTCAGCTAAGGGTTCCTGCTTAACACCATGAATATAAACATCGGAGCCATAATGCCAAGGCACCGCTTTATCAGAAGTATACGGAATAGGACCAGGAGTGGTGATGATCATAGGAGCCACTCTAGCTTCAGCAACAATCTTCACAGGGCCTTCAGCAGTAATTTTAATTGGACCCTTATGAGTGATTTTGACAGGACCCTTGGAAGTAATCCTCACCGACACTTTATCAACCATATCTACCTCTTCAATCTTTGCACCTTTAGTTATATGCTCAACCATGCTCTCCACAGAAGGTGGTGTCTTCTCAAACACTATGGTGTAATTATTCATGAGGCGTTGAATTCCGTCCTTCAACCTCCAGCAGCTATCCGGCCTATAAGCACAATATAAACAATCTTCACGACAACCTGGAAAGAACCCAGCTTGTACTAACTTCTTCTTAATAACAGATAATGGTGTAGTTAGATCTGCAACTGAGGAAATATGTGAAACTTCATCAATGGCATTGACAGTCTTCTCATGATTTGGCATGGGAGCAGTAATCACATTTGGAGTACCCGGAGGGTCAAACTCAATTTCTCTAGCATCAATCATATCCTGAATCTTATTCTTCAATATCCAGCAACTATTGGTATCATGTCCCTGACAATTTGAATGGTATGCACACCGTGCATTAGGATTGTACCTGGGAGAGGTAACATTGGGGTTCTGAGGAGGGTCCCTCAAAGTGATAAGTTCACCCTTCAACAAGTGTTGCAAGGCTTGGGCCAGTGACATGTTGAGCTTAGTGAACTGTCTTCTAGGCCTCTGTTGATTGCCCTGTGGTGGCTCTGGTGTTGCAGGAGTAGGATTGGAGATATGAACTGCACTCACAGACTGATGCCTTCTATTACGACCAGGTTGACCATAAACAGCATTCGACTCTTTCTTCCCACTAGGGGGCTTCTTTGTAGTACTGGATGAAGAAGCACCCACTTGGATCTTGCCACTCCTTATACCACTTTCTACACGCTCTCCTATCATTATTAACTCGGTGAAGCCAGATGATGAGCTTCCAATGAGATGACTGTAAAAAGGACCATTCAACGTACACATGAACATATCAACTAACTCTCTGTCAGTTAGAGGGGGTTGCACTCTTCCAGCCAAATCTCTCCACTTCTGGGCATACTCCTTGAAATTTTCTTTGGCACCCATAGACATGCTCTGTAGTTGCATGCGAGTAGGGGCTAGATCAGCATTGTATTGATATTGCTTATAAAAAGCCTCAGCAAGATCATTCCAATCACGAATGTTGACACTCTCCAACTGATAGTACCATTCCAATTGAGCTCCAGATAAGCTTTCTTGGAAGAAATGGATCCACAACTTCTTATCAGCAGTATGGGGTTGGATTCTCCGGACATAAGACCTCAGATGCAGCTTGGGACAAGAGACACCATCATAAACTACGAAAGTAGGAACCTTGAAACCAATGGGTATGACCACCCCAGATATCAAACTCAGGTCTTCAAAATCCAGCCCAGAAGACTTTTGCAATTCCATAGCATCCATTCTATCCACCAGCATTTTGAACTTATCTTCATTAGGCTCATGATAGTAGTTAGCTTCAGAATCAGAATCCCCCATTGTATTATGGAGACTGTCTCCCTCTTTCTCAGACTCTTCAGACTCATAATCTTCAACCTGTTCCTTGGTCTTGACAGGACCTCTGAACCTTCTTCCCATGTTGATCAGACCACCTGACCTTCTAGTCTTCTTAGTCTTCTTGGCCAACAGTGTCTTCAATTCATCCTGCCCCTTGGACAAGTTCAGGATCAGCTCTTGGAACTGTGCATTTTGTGCCTGGAGATCCTTAACTGTTTGTTCAAGAGCCATTGCTGAAATAAACAGCGAGAAGATAAGAAACCTGTGCACAAGAAACCTGTGATGTAATGATATGGTGTATAAATGAGTATGCAATGTTTTCAAGGACCGCAGGATTTAAATTTGCTTAAACAAACAAGAAAGTAAATTTTTATTAGTAATAAATTTGTTTGCCCTTTGGGCTTACAAAATGAAATGAAATAAATACAAAAGATGGGATTTTAAGTCTCCCATGGACGTTTCCTCTTTGTGTTGAGGTATGAGATGAGATTCCGCTCCTCGTGAAGTTGCTTTGTTAGCTCCAGGATTCTTTCTTGACTTGCTTTGTAATGAGTCTCAAAAGTTGGTCCTGATAGTATTCCTACGAGCAGAAGCTATGACCTACAACAAAGAACAAAGATAAATCCTTTGGTCCTTGAAATGGTTAGTGAAAATGTTATGCTTATGATGCATGATGATGTTATGATGCTATGCTCAATCACAAACATGTGGCACACACAAACAAGTCACACAATAGCCCTAGGTTTGAAGGCTTGCATGAGGTTTAAAGGTAAGTACCCTCCCCTGAAGTTTAGTTGGTTCATCCTGTCCTATAAAGTAACCAGGTTCTAAGGGATCTCAATATCATTGATCCTTCACAAGGGTGGTTGTTCAGTGGGCAACTTACTTGCCAACCAAAACCCTCCAAGTTTAGAATCTCAATGAGCGTAGTATCGAGTATCAACCAACTTCAGTCTTCACCAAAGCCGGTTATCTCACTACTTTCTAAAGGTCAAAATGGGATAACTAGGGTTCTAAAAGTTAGTTAGTGCATTGACAACATATGGCAGCCTCATATTATCCTCAACTTGACTTAAGGAACATAAGCACCAACCAAGAAGTCACACTAACTATGGCCACCAGATCAACCATATCGGTATACGCCGTACAATTTCCTTGGTCTATTGCCATTTACCTAAGGTACACTAGATCCGGGTTAGGATCTTTCTCACATAAGAGCACCCAACAAGTAAAGTAAAGCAAGCAAAGCAAACAAGTTTAAAGTGATCTAATTCCTAAGGGTACCCCTCTTTTATTAAATCCCCAGTAGAGTCGCCAGTTCTGTAACACGGTGGGAGAACTGACTTTAGTTAAATGTTGCAGATAGCAAGAGTCGCCACCGACTTTTATTTTATCCAAAGGAAAGGCATAAAAGAACAGGAAAGACCTTTAAAAGATTTTTGGGTTCGGGGGGTAGGTTATGTAAAGGGAAGGTGTTAGCACCCTTTACATCCATGGTTATCCATGGGCTCTTAGTTACTTAACTCACTTTAAAATGTTTTTGAGAAGTGTAGTGTGTGATTAGAAATTTTCTTAAGTACTTTATAATGATCCATGTACGGATATATATAAAGACTTTGTTTTGAAAATTGTTTGAAATGTGAAGTGTTTTTTGAAATGTTTTGAAAAGGTGAGCAAGTACATAAGAGAAACCTACCCTAAGTTAAATCTTTTCTGTTCTTAAAAATCCTTTAAATGGTAAGACTATCCCTATTATTAAGGAATAGGTAGTCATTACCTTGGATGTATGAGGGACAAATGAAGGGACATCTGTTATTTAGGCAACTGTAAAGTGTATAAGCAATTCGAAGGGACTTATCATCTTTATTCGAAAGGGACAAGATCATTACGAAGGCAACCATTAAGGGACTTGATCTTTTTATCTGTTTAAGGGACTAGATGATATGAGATGAGGGACTTTTGCTTTACACTTTACTTGACCTTTTGTTTAGGCAACATGAGAGGTAACCCTTAAGAAGTGAGATGGCGATCCAAGATCGACTTACGTGTGTGAGTGTACCAATTCAAATATTTGTCTTGAGATTAATGATCTAAATTCAATTTTACATACAAACATGTTTTACACTCCCTATTTTACTAACCATAGCATTTAAAAATAAATAATAAAAATTACTACAACTATTACATATTGGATACAATTACATAATAATAATAATAATCAAAATAAATTAAATAAGCAAATAAATGAATAATTAAGTGGGTTAGTAACAATAAACAAAAATAAATAAATATAAGAAAGTTAATAATACTAAACAAAATAAATAAGTATAATGTGGTTAGTATAATAATATAGAAATAAATTAAAAATTCACAATTAATCAAATAAATATTTTTTAAGAATTTTAAATAAAGGAAATAATTAATAACAATTATATACTAATAAAATATGATTAATAGTCTAATTATTTAATTTTATATACATATTATGAAAATATCTAATTATAATTAAATAAGCATATAAAGAAAATAAATTACATTCATAAAAATAAAATTAGGTTTTTTTTTATTATTTAGAAAAATAGATATGGATTTACTACTTAATTAAATTATTTAAATAATATAAACAAATTATAAATAAATATTTACAAACACATAAAATTAATATTCAAAATCTTAATTAGGGTTTATAAACAAAATTAGGTTTTTGTAAGTAAAAAATTTTTTAGGGTTAATTATTTAATACAAAAAACAATATAATATTAATAATATACTATAACACAAATATTAAATAATTTTATTACTAAAGTTTTATTATTATTATTTTTAAAATATAAGTTTGAAATACATACAAGATAATAACATGAACATTTTTATTTTAAACATTTATCATAAATTAAATCAAATAAACTATAATCAAAAAATAAAAAAAAAATAAGAAAAAGAATGAAAAATAGACTTACCTGGGGCTGGGATTCGAACCCAGGCCCTAGGCTTTGAATATCCAAGACCAAACAGCCAACCATTGGGACAAGCCATACGCCTGTGCTATGGAATGTGAACCAAGTTGTTTTGTTTCATAACCTGGAAAAATCACAACAAAAAAGCAAAAATAATACAAAAGGGCCTGGGGGGGATTCGAACCCAGGCCCTAGGCTTCAATCTTTGAGTCCTGCCTCCACAACCACCAGGCCAGCGTGCGCTTGGTGATAACAAACAGATGCCAATCATTATATTTTCAGCATGATAATAATGATAAATATTAACAAAAATAATGCGCAACCCAGGGATCGAACTGTGTCCCTTAAGGCTTTTCATACGCGCACCTTACCACCAGACCAATCAACGTTTCCTGAAATAAAACATAAAGCAATTGTAAAAATATTATGATGATTTTTTGAATTTTCTGATGGCGCCAATTCATCATCTTCTTCCTCAAAATTTCGCAGGTTTTCCTGCGAATTTTGCTATGCATTTTGTTGCGAATTTTCTTGCAACCTTAAACCCGCGAATACCATATCTCAACAAATACATACAATTTCATCAAATTGATTGTACCAATGTGATCCTTGCAGTCCATACAGTAAAAACATGTTAATGAAAGGCATTTATATAAGGTGTATCATGAAACCCCAAATTCGAAGGTGAAACCCTAACTATGGCACTTCCTTGTTCCTGCACTTAAACTTCAATTAAATGGTCCAGAAACATTCCAAACATCCAAGCAAACAATAATATAAGATCAAATCGTGTTTATAATGCATAAATATTTGAAATCGAAAATCAAGAAAAATCAAAATAAACGAATTCGGTTTAAGCAATATGTGATGATTTGGATGCTTTTAAGGATTGGTATAGACTCAGTGATGTCCAAGGAATGTGTTTGAACCTTTAGAATGCTTTGATATCACCTCTAACCAAGAATCCGAATTGAGAATTTTTTATGAGTTTTTGAAAATTTGAAACTTACTATTGAGGCAGCAAAATCGTGTCCTTTGTGTTTGGATGAGTTCTATATATATAGTAGATCATATTTAGGTCAAAACATTGGGCTACACTTTGGATATTTTGGTCATGGAAGATTGAAAAAGATTATGCCTTGAATTTCATATATTCTTTGATATAACCTTTCTATCTTAAGACAATCACCATAAATTGCATATCAATCTGATCCAATCCATGTTTATGACTTTCTAGAAACAATATCTCACTCAAATATTTGATTTATATATTTTATTTTAATTTAAAATGGTTTCAAATGAATAAAATAAAAATAATAAATAATAAAAAATAATAAAAATCTGAATAAATGAGGATTGGGTCGTGCATGATGTCATGTTGAAGTTTGGATCACAAAATTGCAAGCCCATTTGGAAGAATTTGGTTTTAAAGCCCTATTTGCTTCATAAACCTCCCAAAAATTTCCCAACTTTGCAAGGGAACAAATCCTTCAATTTTAATGCTATAAGGGTGTTCTTGGACATTTTGGAAAGCTTAAATAGTCCTCTAACCGACCCCACTGGTTTCATGTCCATATCGTTTACCATTCTCAAGTTATGCTCTTTTGAAGTTGTTGACTTTTTGTTGACTTTTAAAAGGACCTATAATGTCTTAGCTCATACCTTCCAAATGAAGCATTTTTGGGCTTGGCTTGTGAGACACAAAGTTGTAGAGAATTCAATTTCCTTCAAAATGAGCTTTGGATGGGAAAAATTTGATGAAGCATGTGAAAGTTATGGCTGGTCAAAGTTCAGTTGAGTTTTCCTGAGGAAACCCTAATTTAGAAACTCCTGATTCTTGATGATCTGAAGTCTCCTTGATGAATCATGATCAAACATTGATAAAATGATGAAATTTACTTCACATAATTGATGTTGGCAAAAAATCATGAAGTTTGACTTTGGTTTGACCACAGTTGACCTCAGTTTGACTTTTTAACTACTTTGACTGATTTTGACCTATCTGATCATCTGACTGAGCAAACCTTTGAGAAAAGTCTTGAAACTTGTCATGGGGATTCTTAAACACATATAAGATGTTATGAAGCTCACTTTAAGTATTGGAAGTCCATTTAGCCTGATTAAAGTCAAAACCCTAGTTTAGGCTGCATTGCTTAGGAGGATGCATTGTCTGAGGGAAATGTCAAATCTTCTGACTAATTGTGAACTTTGTGAACCTCATGAACTTAATGAGATGTCTTGTGAAACTTGTGAACCTCTTAGTACACAAAGTCTTGTCTTGTGAGGGCAAATTTTGGGGTGCAACAGCTGCCCCTGTTCAATTTTCTGAAACCTGAGGGGTTAGATTGGTATATGTGCCATTCGTGACCTGGAAGGTTGAAGGGGATTGAACACAAAAGCCCAAATATTTGCACTCACCGGTGCGTAGAGTAATACTGATGATTAACTGTATATGCTCGAGTGGGCTTGAAGATGCCACTTGGAGAAAAGGAGATGGGCTTAAAGATGCCATTAGAATGAACTGAAGATGGGCTTAGAGATGCCATCTGGAAAGAAGTTCTTCAAATATACTTCTTGGAGAATAAGGTAGTCCAAAGTATGAAGATATAGCTTTTGGGAAGATAAACAACGTCCCAACATTACCTTTGGGAAGATAAACAACGGCCCAAAGTAATGGAATAGCTTTTGGGAAGATAAACAACGGCCCAAGGTAATGGTATAACTTTTGGGAAGATAAACAACGGCCCAAGGTAATGGTATAACTTTTGGGAAGATAAACAACGGCCCAAGGTAATGGTATAACTTTTGGGAAGATAAACAACGGCCCAAAGTCATGATAGGGTACTTGGGAAGATAAACAACGGCCCAAGGTTATGATAGCTTTCAGGAGGATAAACAACGTCCCGAGGAAATGATATGACTTTTGGGAAGATAAACAACGGCCCAAAGTCGTGATAGCTTTCAGGAGGATAAACAACGTCCCGAGGTATAAGTATAACTTTTGGGAAGATAAACAACGGCCCAAAGTCGTGATAGCTTTCAGGACGATAAACAACGTCCCGAGGTATAAGTTGTTGATGTTGTATTACCTGCATATAACTATCCTGCAAGGAGAATATTAGTTTATGCACTATGTATGTATGCATAGTATGATGCACTTAGGTAATGT
Organism: Lathyrus aphaca; assembly: GCA_963966055.1. Classification (NCBI taxonomy): domain Eukaryota; kingdom Viridiplantae; phylum Streptophyta; class Magnoliopsida; order Fabales; family Fabaceae; genus Lathyrus; species Lathyrus aphaca. The sequence continues at coordinate 739,015,015 of OZ014519.1, read as the reverse complement.
ATTATGTACTTATGGATATGTATGTTATGATATGATGTAAATGATGTATGTATGAATCATGCAGCCCGAAGCGTCTGAATATCTTCGTACAACAACTGCTGGCCAGGGAAAATAAATCCCGATTCGTTGCTGAAGAATATGAGGAACTCGTTCCTGTCTCATTTGATAATATAGTATTCATAACCTCCCGTCTTCGTTCGATAGTAAAGTATTCATAGCCTCCCGTCTTCGTTTGATAGTAAGGTATCCATAACCTCCCATCTTCGTTTGTCGTACTCCCATTGAAAGAATAAATTCCTGATTATCCTTCTGAGGATAAAAGAGATGGATATAAATTCCAGGGGGGATGTGACTCGAAGTATTTATGAAGATGGATTTGCCCTACTGGGGGATTTGTAGCTGTCTGGTGGGGATGAACCGACGAAGCTTCGTTGAATTCCTTCCCTCGTTCGTCCTTAGTAAATACTATTACTGCATTTTTATGCATTTCTGGTAAACATCAATCATATTAGGCATTTTATGCATTTTTGGTAAACATCAATCACATTCAAAAGCATACATACATTCAAACACAACCAATGGACGTTTCGCTTATGTAAATAGGGTAAAAGTAAATCTGGATTCAAAGATGGAATTTTATTTATATCACAAAGTGATCTATACATAGGCGAAATTTGTACAAGGAGACAGAAATCCTAGTAAGAGGAATTCGTCATAAAAGTTTTTATAAAACAAAGAAAATCAACTATGTGGGAAATAATCCTATTGAGTTTCAATTCTACTATTGCCATTATCTTCAAGTATCTCATCTTCTGTTGTCGAGACGGAAATGATTGGATTGAGCTTTATCTGTTCGAGCTTGAGTAAGTAGCACAACTGGTTGGAGTTACATGGGTGACCCAATCGAGACATAGTCATACGCTTTAATCCCTAACTTTTGCCTGGATTGCACTTTCAGGTTTTCAATCCACCGGGATACCCTTTTTTTGCCCAAGCCGCCTTTTCAGGTTTTCGACTTGCCGGGTGTACATTTTTTTTTATATATCCCTAATTTTTGCCCGAACCCTTTTGGTTCGCCGGGATGCCCTTATTTTTGCCTAGGCCAGTCAACCTAGCGGGTCTCTTTTTATGCGTAGTATTTTTTAACTATGTTTGCGTTTACAGGTTGTGGGAAGTCTTCACCATCCATAGTAGTAAGTATCATGGCACCTCCTGAGAATACTGTCTTGACCACAAATGGTCATTCATATGTAGGAGTCCACTTGCCCCTAGGATCACCCTGTGGTAATATGATACGCTTGATTACCAAGTCACCAGCCTGATATACCTTTGGCTTAACCTTCTTATTAAAAGCCTTGATCATCCGTTTTTGGTACATCTGGCCATGACAAACTGCTGCTAACCTCTTCTCATCAATTGCATATCAATCTGATCCAATCCATGTTTATGACTTTCTAGAAACAATATCTCACTCAAATATTTGATTTATATATTTTATTTTAATTTAAAATGGTTTCAAATGAATAAAATTAAAATAAATAAAATAAAAAATAATAAAAATCTGAATAAATGAGGATTGGTTCGTGCATGATGTCATGTTGAAGTTTGTATCACAAAATTGCAAGCCCATTTGGAAGAATTTGGTTTTAAAGCCCTATTTGTTTCATAAACCTCCCAAAAATTTCCCAACTTTGCAAGGGCACAAATCCTTCAATTTTAATGCTATGAGGGTGTTCTTGGACATTTTGGAAATATTAAAGAGTCCTCTAACCAACACCACTGGTTTCATGTCCATATCTTTTACCATTCTCAAGTTATGCTCTTTTGAAGTTGTTGACTTTTTGTTGACTTTTAAAAGGACCTATAATGTCTTAGCTCATACCTTCCAAATGAAGCATTTTTGGGCTTGGCTTGTGAGACACAAAGTTTTAGAGAATTCAATTTCCTTCAAAATTAGCTTTGGATGGGAAAAATTTGATGAAGCATGTGAAAGTTATGGCTGGTCAAAGTTTAGTTGACCACAGTTGACCTCAGTTTGACTTTTTAACTACTTTGACTGATTTTGACCTATCTGATCATCTGACTGAGCAAACCTTTGAGAAAAGTCTTGAAACTTGTCATGGGGATTCTTAAACACATATAAGATGTTATGAAGCTCACTTGAAGTCTTGGAAGTCCATTTAGCCTGATTAAAGTCAAAACCCTAGTTTAGGATGCATTGCTTAGGAGGATGCATTGTCTGAGGGAAATGTCAAATCTTCTGACTAATTGTGAACTTTGTGAACCTCATGAACTTAATGAGATGTATTGTGAACCTTGTGAACCTCTTAATACACAAAGTCTTGCCTTGTGAGGGCAAATTTTGGGGTGCAACACCGTCATATCACGCCACATCTCCTTAGTGACATAGAATCCAGGAGCAGCACCTACAACAGGGTTAGAGGAAGATGGTGCGGTGTGTGACTGTGAAGGACGATGGGGGGACATGTGAGATACGGGAGACTGCTCTCTCCGATCATATTCTTCATCAGTGTCATGTGCCTCCCCATCAGGAATATTAGGAGGAAGTGGACCCAAAACAGGTGGAGCATTCAGATCATAGGTCCAGTTCCTTTCATTACGTACATCGGTACGTCTTCTGTAAGGTAAAGCAACAGATGGGATAGTTGCCCCCATAAACCATCAACTCATAACCACCTGCTTTACTCGTTCGACATAATTTCATGTCTTTTAGAAATTTTAAATTAATTGTGCGAGGAGGTAGGGGTTCAAGTGTAGCTATCTCATTATTCAGGCCAGGAGCCCGAGCAATAGACGTAACAAGTCCTCCAATAACAATCGGTCATGTTTTATTAACAGTTAAAGCCATGTGTGCAAGCATAAACGGGACAGAATTGATATGAGTATTAGTGAGGCATCCTTGCAAAAATAGGATCTCTTTAGCATTTACCTTATTTGGACTCTCCCGGCCAAAAATAGTACATGCCAAAAGATATCTGAAAACTCTTATGGCTGGGTTATGGATGGTCGACGCAAGTATTCCTTCAAAAGAATTTATTGAAGTACTTGACAGCATCTGCCAGAAGGAAAATACTTCGGCCGACCATTCCGAATCCAAAGGTGCCTCACATATAGCACCTTCCCAATGAGGGATTCCTAACAAGCCTGTTAGTTCGCCGGTACTGTATTCGTATTCAATTCCAAATAGTCTAAAATTAACAGTACCGATTGTGCTAGCAGTGTTAGGACTGACAATGTATATCAACAAACTTAAACACTCAACTATCAGCCTCTCATATGTAGGTTTCTGATTAACAAAAATATTATGCAAGCCTAGAAAATCTAATAAATGAAAAACACTATGATACAGACCCAAAGAGTAAAGACAGTTATCATCTACGTACCTAGTCGAGAGAATTTCTCGACTCTGAAGCCTTTGAATGATTTTTCTTTGCCTATCTCCCGGTCTTCCATCGCGAAGAAGATATTCATTGAACTCCATTGTTGTTGCTCCTTGAGAAGTTGAAAATGGTGAAGAGTGGTTTATGTAAGAAATGGTAAAGGTTGGATTTTTATTGTTTGTGGTGGATGAAAATAAAAATGGATTTTGGATGGGTTTTATAGATGGTGAATGTATGAGAAAGGTGGGAGCTTTAATGGGGTTCAATGGGGTTTTTGGAAGTTGGAAAAATGGGTTTTGGAAGTTTGAAGGTGTGAAAATGGTGGGGGAGATGAATTTTCCCCGAAATAAGGGGGAACGGCATGGCGGGCGCCATAGGGTCATGGCAGGCGCCACAAGGACATTTTTCCTTTGGGCCAAAAAATTTTAATTCCCCTTGTGGGCTTCGCGTACCTTTTGTCTCCGGGGGGTCCGGATAGCGTTTTCTTCTGTCTTCTAAGGCACAAAGCTTGCATACTTTTAATGAAGGCAAAAATAAAAAATATTTTTGTTCTTTTTTTCATTATTGGACATAAAATAAAAAAAAATAAAATGAAAGAAAAAGAAAAAAAAATGAGTATTAGTGCACGAAATAATGTATAAGATAAAAATCAAAGTACATGGAAAATGTAATATATGAAATAATATAAAATATATCTGGAGATGCGAGAAATAAAATAAGGCATGAAATATTAAATACTAGAGTAATAATGTCAGTGTAAAATGATCATGTGGTAGGCTTCTCTTCCTGGTCCGATCCACGAATCTCAGTTATCTCCCTCTGAAGCTCTCCAATCTCCTGATATAGACGTCGGCCTCTGATGCATGGGTGAGATCAGATATCTCGATCTATAATGCCAAGTCTGCTACTTCCTGCTTGAGCAGGGCAGACTCCCTGCGGAGTTCATAAATCTGGGTATGTAGATCAGGCGGCTGCAAAGACATATTGTTAGACATAACAGTGATTTAGGGAGAAAGAGGTGTAGGAGTGTACTCAGCAGCGGGAGGTGATTTTGGCTCTTTGACAGTCTCTCCATAACCCTCTAAAGCATAACTCCAATTAGCAGGGTCGTGGACACTGGTCATCAGTGGGTCAGGTAATGTAAAGTAATGTATCACTTCGCCGTCGATCAGTAATCTAAACGTGTTGGGCTCAAAAGAGGTCCTCCTCATCAATCCTCTGTCGAGATAAAAGTCAACATCCAGGGTGGTGTAGCAGCAGAAGGTCCTGAGATGCATTAATTTGCGAGACAAACCCAATGCAGTAGCAATATGTGTAAAAATCCCACTGACATGTATAATGCCTACAGATGACCTGGTGACATTGGCAAGGCCCTTCAATAGAAAGTTGCCACAAGCAACTGGGCGTGACTGAGTCGCACACAATAGTAGGAAAATCTCCTCCTCACTCAGCAGAGTCTCTGTATCTGGCAAACCGAGGAAAGAGTGTGCTAAAATCATCTGGAAGTACCTTAATGCAGGATTCTGGATTACTTGCGAAAACTGAGTGGAAGGATCTTGGCTCCCTCCACCTGATATGTTACTCCAAAACTTCTCCATTTCTCTGCTCATAAAATACCCCATCGGTGTCTCTGGAATAGCATCAGGAGTAGTCTGAAAACCTAGTAAATCACCAAACTCTTTGTGAGAGAAAGAGTAATCAGTCCCGAACAACCTGAAAACAGCATATGCATCTAGTCCAGCCCAAGGATCATAATCAAACGAGCTGAGGAACTCTAGAGTCAAGTTCCTATAAGTGTTGTTCATGTCGTCGAACTGGTCCCACTAGAGTTGGTGGCATAAGAATCTGACGTTTGGCTCTATCCCTAAGTCATCCATGCAATCTTGATCTGGGTACCGTATAGGTGCCATAGGGCGTCTCATGTGGACATAGTAACACTCTCTCTGTGCGTCGTCTCTGAAGGCCACGTGCATGTCATCGGGGTTCTGCATTCTGCACAAGGTTAGCAAACAAGGGTCCTGAAATCACATAAAACATTCAATCGTTAGTCCTGACAGAATAATAAAGTAAGCAAATTAAAATAAAGTAAAAATAAATAAAAAGTAATTAAGATAAAAAAAAAACCATGGGTTGCCTCCCATGCAGCACTTGTTTAACGTCATTAGCTCGACGACCGGATTTTATACATCATTCGAAGGATTTGGTGGATCACTCAGAGTATGGCTTGAGTATGTTGTTGGGATGTCACCTCCTTCGTAGGGCTTCAGCCCCTGTCCATTGACGATGAACGGTTTACATGTTTGGTTCTTGATTTCAATAGCACCAGATCTTAGAACCTTAGATACTTCGAAAGGGCCAGTCCATCTCGAACGAAGCTTCCCTGGAAAAAGTCGTAACCTAGAATCGAACAGGAGAACAGGATCGCCTATTTTGAAGTCTTTTCTTATGATTCTTTTGTCATGCCAAGCTTTTGTTCTTTCTTTGTATATGATGGCATTTTCGTAGGCAGATTGTCTAAGCTCTTCTAATTTGTGGATATCAAGGATATGTTTTTCACCAGCAGTTAGGTAATCTAAATTCAATGTTTTGATGGCCCAATAGGCCTTATGCTCCAACTCAAAAGGTAAGTGACATGATTTTCCATAAACAAGTTGATAAGGGGTTGTTCCTATAGGGGTTTTGAAAGCGGTTCTATAGGCCCATAACGCTTCTTGAAGTTTCTGCGACCAATCTTTTCTAGATATAGAGACAGTCTTCTCAAGAATTTGTTTGATATCCCTATTAGATACTTCCACTTGTCCATTAGTCTGTGGGTGGTATGGTGTTGCTACTCTATGCTTAACTCTATACTTGCTTAAAAGTTTATCAAATATTCTCGATATAAAGTGTGATCCTCCATCACTTATGACTAAATGGGGGGTTCCAAACCTAGGAAATATATAGTTTTTAAACAATTTGATGACTACTCTGGTGTCATTCGTGGGTGCGGCGATAGCTTCAATCCATTTAGACACGTAGTCAACAATTACTAAGATATACTGGTTTCCTAAAGATGGTGGGAACGGTCCCATAAAGTCTATACCCCATACGTCGAAGAGTTCTACTTCTTGGATATTTCTTAGAGGCATTTCATTACGTCTTGAAATATTTCTTGTATGTTGGCATCTGTCACATTTGACAATGAAAGCATGGACATCACGCCACATAGTATGCCAAAATAGGCCAGCTTGAAGAATCTTGGCGTAGGTCTTAGATGTGCTTGCATGTCCACCATAGGATGCAGATTGACAATGCTCAATTATATTATGTACCTCCTTTTCTGGAATGCAACGGTGGAAAATGCCATATTTACCTCTCTTAAAAAGAAATGGTTCGTCCCAATAGAAGTTTCTCACATCACTGTAGAACTTCTTCTTCCGGTGGTAATTTAGATCAGGGGGTATGATGTCAGCGGCTAGGTAATTAACAAAGTCTGCATACCAAGGTACATTACTTATAGCTAAAGATTTATGAGAATGCTCATGTGGGTCTGGGTTATCATCTTCGATAGTTTCTAGTTGGGCTATCAGTCTATCATAGGCAAAATCGTCATTTATGGGTACTGAGTCAGGTTTCAGGTATTCTAGCCTAGAAAGGTGATCAGCTACTACATTATATGTGCCTTTCTTATTACGGATATCTAAATCAAACTCTTGCAGTAATAGAATCCATCGAAGTAACCTAGGTTTGGCATCTTTTTTACTTAGTAAGTAACGAATGGCAGCATGGTCGGTGTAAACTATAATTTTGGCTCCTACTAGATAAGATCTAAATTTGTCTATGGCGAAAACTACAGCTAGGAGCTCATTTTCGGTTGTTGCGTAGTTGAGTTGTGCAACGTCTAGGATTCTACTGGCATAATAAATTACGTGTAACTTTTTATCTTTTCTCTGACCTAGAACGACTCCAACAGCATAGTCACTAGCGTCGCACATTATCTCAAACGGTTCTGACCAATCAGGGGGTTTCATTATAGGTGCCGAAATCAGAGCTTGCTTCAATAGATTAAATGCTTTAGTACATTTTTCATCAAAGATGAATTCAGCATCTTTCATTAAAAGACCAGTTAAGGGCTTTGTTATTTTGGAGAAGTCCTTGATAAAACGTCGGTAAAATCCGGCATGTCCAAGAAAACTTCTTATCTCCCTGATAGTCTTCGGCGGTTTTAGATTCTCTATGACTTCTATTTTAGCTTTGTCTACCTCTATATATTTTTCGGAAACTATATGTCCTAAAACAATCCCTTCGGTGACCATGAAATGACACTTTTCCCAATTTAGCACAAGGTTTACCTCCACACATCTTTCCAGGATTTTTTCAAGGTTGATAAGACAATTTTTGAAATCAGATCCACAAACTGAGAAATCGTCCATAAATACTTCCATGTTTCCATCTAAATAGTCTGAAAAGATAGACATCATGCAGCGTTGGAAAGTGGCAGGGGCATTAGAGAGTCCAAAAGGCATTCTTCTGTAGGCAAAAGTTCCAACAGGGCATGTAAAGGTAGTTTTTTCTTGATCTTCGGGGTGAATAGGTATTTGGAAGAATCCTGAATATCCATCTAGGTAACAAAAGTAAGAGTCTTTGGCTAGGAGCTCCAACATTTGGTCTATGAATGGTAATGGGAAATGGTCCTACCTAGTTGCTTTATTTAATTTTTTATAGTCTATGCACATACGCCAACATCCATCAGTTTTTTTGCTACAGGTTCACCCTTCTCGTTTTGCACGACTGTGATGCCTCCCTTTTTAGGTACTACATGCACAGGACTTACCCATTTACTGTTTGAGATCTGATATATTATACCTGCCTCTAGTAGCTTAAATACTTCAGTCTTAACTACTTCACTCATCATAGGATTTATTCTTCGTTGGTGTTCTCTGGAGGGTTTTGAATCTTCTTCAAGCAAAATATGATGCATGCATACGGATGGGCTTATTCCTTTTAGATCTGAGATCTTATATCCTAAGGCTGGGGGGTACCTTCGTAAAACATCTAACAATTGGTTTGTTTCCTCTTGGTCCAAGGTAGCACTGACTATAACTGGACGGTCCATTTTTTCATCAAGAAATTCATATCTCAAGTTCTTAGGCTGTTCCTTAAGTTTTACGGTTGGTTTCATAGGGCAAGGCATATGATCTGGGGTAAGAGATAAACATTCGGGAAGGTTATCATCAATGTATGGTTTTTTATAACTGTCATCTTCCCAAATAAGGGTTGATGGCAATTTTATAGATTCAGTTTCTTCTTCTTGTTCTAATTCCCTAATGCATTCATCAATGATATCTAAGGCATAACAAGCATCTCCTTTTACAGGTGCCATAAGAAATTTCGAGAGTACAAATTATATCTTCTCGTCACCTACCTCAAAGGTTAGTTTCCCTTTTTTAACATCTATTATGGCTCAAGCGGTTGATAAGAACGGTCTACCTAGGAGGATTGGTATGTTGTCATCTTCTTTAATGTCCATGACAACAAAATCAATAGGTATAAACAGCTGACCTATCCTAACAGGGACGTCTTCAAGTATGCCTATAGGGTATTTAACGGATCTATCGGCTAATTGAAGTGACATCTTAGTAGGTTGTAATTTTCCTAAGTTTAACCTTTCACAAACTGCTAAAGGCATTAAGCTCACACTAGCTCCTAAGTCTAGAAAAGTTTTTTCGATGACATGATTCCCCAAAATACAAGGAATGGAAAAATTTCCGGGATATTTATCTTTCTTTGCTAACTTATTTTCGGAAATAGAATTACATTCCACGGGTTTCAGATCTTCAAGTCTACGTTTATTTGTAAGTATGTCTTTGAGAAACTTTGCGTAAGAAGGTATTTGGGTGATGGCTTCTGTAAAGGGTATTTCTACGTGAAGTTTTTCTATAACCTTAACGAATTTTTGATACTGATTATTAACCTGGGTTTGCTTTATTCTTTGAGGGTATGGTATTGGTGGTTTGTATGGCGGTGGTGGTACATAGGTTTTGTTTTTAGGTTCTTCTCCTTTTTCTTGACTTTCCGGGTTTTCAGATTCCTCTGGTTCCTTCTCCTTATTTCTCTCAGAAGTTTCGGGATCACTTAATCTAGGGTTAGAAGGTTCCTTATAAGCGGTTCCACTTCGTAGAGTAATGGCATTTACTTGCCCTTTCGGGTTTTTTTGAGGTTGTCCAGGGAAATGTCCTCCAAGCGTAGTCTGAGGCGATTAAGTTAAAGCTACCTGAGAGATCTGGGTTTCAAGCATCTTGTTGTGAGTAATAATTTGGTCAACCTTGGTTCCTAACTGGGTAATTAGTTCATTAACATGGACATTTTGGTTCATGAACTCTTTGTTTTGTTGTGTTTGAGCGGTGATAAAATTTTCCATAATTTTCTCAAGGCTCAGATTTGGTGGTACAGGTTGCATAGGTTGATTTGTTCTCGGGGCTTGGTAACCTTTTTATCTCGGAGGTGCGGTATTTTGGATAGGGTTATTATTTTTATAGGAGAAGTTTTGGTGATTCCTCCATCCAGGGTTGTATGTGTTTGAAAATGGGTTCCCTTGGGTGTAGTTCACTTGCTCAGGGCTGGTCTCATTTAACAAATTACATTCGGCGGATTGGTGTCCTTGCATCCCACATATCTCACAATTCGGCAAAACTGCGGCTACAGTATTCGGGGTTGTACACATATGTTCGACTCTAAGGGCCAACGCGTCCATTTTAGCTTGCATCATGTCTATAGAGCTTAGCTCATGTATTCCTCATTGGGCTTCCTTCTTTTCCATTGTTGCTCTTTCTACTCCCCATGATTGATGGTTTTGGGCCATATCTTCGATAAAGGCACTAGCTTCAGGGTGAGGTTTGTTCATTAATGCACCACCAGCGGCAGCGTCGATGGTCATCTTAGTGTTATAATGAAGTCCATTATAGAAGGTTTGAGTGATTAGCCAATTCTCTAAACCATGATGTGTGCATGCTCTTAATAGCTCTTTATATCTCTCCCAGGCTTCGAACAACGATTTTCCTTGGTTTTGGGTAAATTTGGTTATTAGGTTTCGAAGAACAGCAGTCTTACTCGGGGGAAAATATCTAGCAAGAAATACTTTTCTAAGGTCTTCCCAAGTTGTTATGGAATTGGGTGGAAGGGAATCTAACCATGATAGAGCTTTATCTCTGAGGGAAAAAGGAAATAATCTTAAGTGTATCGCCTCAGGAGGAGCTCCAATGGTTTTAAAGGTGTATGTTAACTGGAGAAAGTTTTTTAAATGTTGATTTGGGTTCTCGGTAGCAAGACCTGAGAATTGTCTCTGTTGCACTAAATACAACATGGATGGTTTAAGTTCAAAATTATTGGTTGGGATAGCGGGGTTTACTATACTGGAACTAGGTTCCTCGTTTGATGGTTGGGAGAAGTCCTTAAGAGGTTTTCGGTTTTGATCTTCGGCCATAGCTCTCCTTATCCTATGGAAAAATAAACATGCGCGAGCGTAACGTTCAGGTTCAGCTAGAGGGTCTACTAAGCTTCCGGCACTGCGAGTCTTTTGCATTGACCGACAGGTAACAACCTTAGTCTAAACGGTATAACTACAAGGTATGAAATTTGACGAAATTGATCCCCGACAACGGTGCCAAAAACTTGATGCGTGTTTTTCCCAAGTGTACGAACACGTCAGAGTAATATAAAAGATTGTCGAATCCACAGAGACCAAGTGTCAATCTATTGTACCTGTTGTTATGGTGTGTATCTAAGGCAATTGAATATAATGGTTTTAAAGAGTGCGCAATGGTAAATAAAATAATAATTTTAAACAATTAATAAAGACAGGTTCGAATGTAATTCACATAATCAATTGATAATTCGATACTTGTTAATAGAACTACTTATGAGCAATGTTTTCCACTTTGAAAAGAACCAATTTAATAGGAAATGTCGCTTTCGTGTATTCAGAACCGAGTTGTACTCTCTAATCAACCCCTTCTATTGTCACGGATAAAAAGGTGCGTACTGCGTTAGAGTAGTAAACCTATTTTTAAGAAATATAGTATCTTAACTAAGTTGAAAAGTATTTTAACCTGGATTTCTTAGCAAAAAGAGGTTCTCACGAACCAGACTCTAAACTTCTTAACGCGTCCGAAAATGGTTTTAAAATCTCTTTTCTTTTTAATCCAAAAACTCCTAATGAACTAGACAAAGCGCTTTTGGCTGTTTTTGAAATAGTTAAAAACAATTAAACTTAAATTGAAAGTTAAAATAGCCCTTAAGTGTTTCTACGAACAGTTGTACGGATTACCGGTTCAATTACGATCCTTACATTCTAGCCTTTATGGATTTAGTTAGACATGGTAAAGTAAAAGTTCTTTTTATTATTTTTCATAAAAGTAATTAGTGCGGAAAGTAAATAAAAGTAGCACGAGTGCAGGTAATAAAGAAAGTAAAGCGAGTGCGAGAAATAAAAGTATTTAAAGCGAGTGCGGAAATAAAATAAAGTAAAGTGCGAGTGCGGATAATAAATAAAGTAAGGCAATGCGGAAAGTAAATAAAATAAAGCGAGTGCGGAAAAATAAAATACGAACTGGAATTAAAATGGAGGCAGGATTAACTTCCTCCCAGAGTGCTCCAAAACTCGATCACACAAACGTATACAGACTCAATCACTCGATTGTAGTAACACCCCGATGTGAAGTGATTACTACTTTAAAACTGATATATGCCTAAGAGATTCTAAGTTTGGATGATAAAAACAAAATTCTAAAGTCCTATTTATAGGCAAATATTAAATGGGAAAAGACCAGGATGCCCCCTCCACTAAAAAGTGGAGGGAAATCATTTAGCCTTTGGCGCCCGCCACAGGCCTATGGCGCCCGCCATGGGTGTAAAATGGTGAAGAAAGTGGGATCGTGGGCTCTTGGCAGTTGTGGAGTGGTCTTGGGACGTGGCCACGTCATGGCTGACCCCATGGCGCCAGCCATGGTGGATGCCGTAAGTGTAAAAAGCTTAATTTCTTGATTTTTGTCCGTTTCAACTCCATTTTCGCTCCTTTTCTCGATTTAGGCCCCGATTACATAAAAAACCTGAAAATAAAGAAAAACAAAGTAATAACATAACAAAATAACAATAAAAACTAAGAATGCATGCGAAATCGGAGTCAGAAATACGGTGAAATTTAGTGTTATCAATGAACATTCAATAAACCAAAGTCCTCCTGACAGACAAAGTTACTTCCTGGGCATGACTCAGTTGAATCAAAGCCAATGTATACAAGGGGCACGGTCACTGATAACACTAAATTTCACCGTATTTTTGACTCCGATTTCGCATGCATTCTTAGTTTTTATTGCTATTTTGTTATGTTATTACTTTGTTTTTCTTTATTTTCAGATTTTTTATGTAATCGGGGCCTAAATCGAGAAAAGGAGCGAACAAGGAGTTGAAACGGACAAAAATCAATAAATTCAGCTTTTTACACTTACGACATCCACCATGGCTGGCGCCATGGGGTCAGCCATGACGTGGCCACGTCCCAAGACCACTCCACAACTGCCTATGCCCATGATCCCCACTTTCTCCACCAAAATACACCTATGGTGGGCGCCATAGGCCTGTGGCGGGCGCCACAAGGCAAAACGTTTTCCCTCCACTTTTTAGTGGAGGGGGCATCCTGGTCTTTTCTCACTATTTTTTTCCCTATAAATAAGGCCTTAGATTTTCGTTTTCAATCATCCAAACTTAGTATCTCTTAGGCTTATATCAGTTTTAAAGTAGTAATCACTTCACATCGGGGTGTTACTACAATCGAGTGATCGAGTCGGTATACGTCTGTGTGATCGAGTTTTGGAGCACTATGGGAGGAAGTTAATCATGTCGCCATTTTAATTCCAGTTCGTATTTTATTTTTCCGCACTCGCTTTATTTTATTTACTTTCCGCATTGCTTTACTTTATTTATTATTTGCACTCGCACTTTACTTTATTTTATTTCCGCACTCGCTTTAAATACTTTTATTTCCGCACTCACTTTAAATACTTTTATTTCTCGCACTCGCTTTACTTTCTTTATTACCCGCACTCGCACTACTTTTATTTACTTTCCGCACTCGCACTAATTACTTTTATGAAAAATAATAAAAAGAACTTTTACTTTACCATGTCTAACTAAATCCATAAAGGTTAGAATGTAAGGATCGTAATTGAACCGGTAATCCGTACAACTGTTCGTAGAAACATTTAAGGGCTATTTTAACTTTCAATATAAGTTTAATTGTTTTTAACTATTTCAAAAACAACCAAAAGCGCTTTGTCTAGTTCATTAGGAGTTTTTAGATTAAAAAGAAAAGAGATTTTAAAACGATTTTCGGACGCGTTAAGAAGTTTAGAATCTGGTTCGTGAGAACCTCTTTTTGCTAAGAAATTCAGGTTAAAGTACTTTTCAACTTAGTTAAGATACTATATTTCTTAAAAATAGGTTTACAACTCTAACACAGTACGCACCTTTTTATCAGTGACAATAGGAAGGGTTGATTAGAGAGTACAACTCGGTTCTGAATACGCGAAAGCGACAATTCCTGTTAAATTTGTTCTTTTCAAAGTGGAAAACATTGCTCATAAGTAGTTCTATTAACAAGTACCGGATTATCAACTGATTATGTGAATTACATTCGAGCCTGTCTTTATTAATTATTTAAAATTATTATTCTATGTACCATTGCGCACTCTTTAAAACCATTATATTCAATTTCCTTAGATACTCACCATAACAACAGGTACGATAAATTGACACTTGGTTTATGTGGATTCGACAATCTTTTATATTACTCTGACGTGTTCGTACACTTGTGAAAAACGCGCATCAAGTTTTTGGCGCCGTTGCCGGGGACCAATTTCGTCAAATTTCATACCCTGTAGTTATACCATTTAGACTAAGGTTGTTACCTGTCGGTCAATGCGAAAGACTCGCAGTGCCGGAAGCTTAGTAGACCCTCTAGCTGAACCTGAACGTTACGCTCGCGCACGTTTATTTTTCCATAGGATTAGGAGAGCTATGGCCGAAGATCAAAACTGAAGACCTCTTAAGGACTTCGCCCAACCATCAAACGAGGAACCTAGTTCCAGTATAGTAAACCCCGTTATCCCAGCCAATAATTTTGAACTTAAACCATCCCTGATGCAATTAGTGCAACAGAGACAATTTGCAGGTCTTGCTACCGAGAACCCAAACCAACATTTAAAAAATTTTCTCTAGTTAGCAGACACTTTTAAAACCAATGGAGCTCCTCCTGAGGAAATCCGCTTAAGATTATTTCCTTTCTCCCTCAGAGATAAAACTCTATCATGGTTAGATTCCCTTCCACCCAATTCCATAACAACTTGGGAAGACATTAGAAAAGTATTCCTTGCTAGATATTTTCCCCCAAGCAAGACCTCTGTTCTTCGAAACCTAATAACCAGATTTTACCAAAACCAAGGAGAATCGTTGTTCAAAGCCTGGGAGAGATATAAAGAGCTATTAAGAGCATGCCCACATCATGGTTTAGAGAATTGGCTAATCATTCAAACCTTCTATAATGGACTTCATTATAATACTAATATGACCATCGACGCTGCCGCTGGTGGCGCACTGATGAACAAACTTTACCCTGAAGCTAGTGCCCAAGATATGGCCGAAAACCATCAATCATGGGGAGTAGAAAGAGCAACAGTGGAAAAGAAGGAAGCCCAAGGAGGAATACATGAGCTAAGCTCTATAGACATGATGCAAGCTAAAATGGACGCCTTGGCCCTTAGAGTCGAACATATGTGTACATCCCCGAATATTGTAGCCGCAGTTTCGCCGAATTATGAGATATATGGGACGCAGGGACACCAATCCGCCGAATGCAATTTGTTAAATGAGATCAACCCTGAGCAAGTGAACTACACCCAAGGGAACCCATTTTCAAACACATATAACCCTGGATGGAGGAATCACCCAAACTTCTCCTATAAAAATAATAACCATATCCAAAATACCGCACCTCCGAGACAACAAGGCTACCATGTCCCGAGAACAAATCAACCTATGCAACCTGTACCACCAAATCCGAGTCTTGAGAAAATTATGGAAAATTTTATCACCGCTCAAACACAACAAAACAAAGAGTTAATGAACCAAAACGTCCATGTTAACGAACTAATTACCCAGTTAAGAACCAAGGTTGACCAGATCATTACTCACAATAAGATGCTTGAAACCCAGATCTCTCAGGTAGCTTTAAACCAAGCCCCTCAGACTGCACCTGGAGAATAGTTCCTTGGACAACCTCAATTGAACTCGAAAGGGCAAGCAAATGCCATTACTCTACGAAGTGGAACAACTTATAAGGAACCTTCTAACCCTAGATTAAGTGATCCCGAAACTTCTGAGAGAAATGAAGAGAAGGAACTAGAGGAATCTGAAAACCCGGAAAGTCAAGAAAAAGGAGAAGAAGCTAAAAACAAAACCTATGTACCACCACCGCCATACAAACCACCGATACTATACCCTCAAAGACTAAAGCAAACCCAGTTCGATAATCAGTATCGAAAATTCGTTAAGGTTATAGAAAAACTTCACGTAGAAATCCCCTTTACAGAAGCCATCACCCAAATACCTTTTTACGCAAAGTTTCTCAAAGACATACTTACAAATAAACGTAGACTTGAAGATCCGAAACCCGTGGAATGTAATTCTATTTCCGAAAATAGGTTAGCAAAGAAAGATAAAGATCCCGAAATTTTTTCCATTCCTTGTATTTTGGGTAATCATGTCATCGAAAAAGCTTTTCTAGACTTAGGAGCTAGTGTGAGCTTAATGCCTTTAGCAGTGAAAGGTTAAACTTAGGAGAATTACAACCTACTAAGATGTCACTTCAATTAGCCGATAGATCCGTTAAATACCCTATATGCATACTTGAAGACGTCCCTGTTAGGATAGGTCAGCTGTTTATACCCACTGATTTTGTTGTCATGGACATTAAAGAAGATGACGACATACCAATCCTCCTAGGTAGACCGTTCTTATCAACCGCTGGAGCCATAATAGATGTTAAAAAAGGTAAAATAACCTTTGAGGTAGGTGACGAGAAGATAGAATTTGTACTCTCAAAATTTCTTATGGCACCTGTAATAGGAGATGCTTGTTATGCCTTAGATATCATTGATGAATGCATTAGGGAATTAGAACAAGAAGAAGAAACTGAATCTATAAAATTTCCATCAACCCTTATTTGGGAAGATGACGGTTATAAAAAACCCTACATTGATGATAACCTTCACGAATGTTTATCTCTTACCCCAGATCCTATTGTAACACGGTGGGAGAACTGACTTTAGTTAAATGTTGCGGATAGCAAGAGTCGCCACCGACTTTTATTTTATCCAAAGGAAAGGGCATAAAAGAACAGGAAAAACCTTAAAAGATTTTTGGGTTCGGGGGGTAGGTTATGTAAAGGGAAGGTGTTAGCACCCTTTACATCCATGGTTATCCATGGGCTCTTAATTACTTAGCTCACTTTAAAATGTTTTTGAGAAGTGTAGTGTGTGATTAGAAATTTTCTTAAGTACTTTATAATGACCCATGTACGGATATATATAAAGACTTTGTTTTGAAAATTGTTTAAAATATGAAGTATCTTTGAAATGTTTTGAAAAGTGAGCAAGTACATAAGAGGAACCTACCCTAAGTTAAATCTTTTATGTTCTTAAATGTCCTTTAAATGGTAAGACTATCTCTATTATTAAGGGTAGTCATTACCTTGGATGTTATAAGGGACATGTGAAGGGTCATCTATGTTTAGGAAACTGTAAAGTGTCTTAGCAATTCGAAGGGACTTATCATCTTTTATTCGAAAGGGACAAGATCATTTACGAAGGCAACATCGAAGGGACTTGATCTTATAATCGTAAAGGGACTAGATGATAGTTTAGGAGAAGGGACTTTGCTTAAGACACCTTACTTGACCTTAAAAATAGGCAACATGAGAGGTAACCTTAGAAAGTGTAGGATGGCGAACAAAGATCGACTTACGTGTGTGAGTGTTTATTTTCAAATATTTATCTTATTTAATTAATTTTCTAAATTAATTTTAATCACAAACATGTTATGCACACTCTATAGTTACTAACCACACAGTTAATATCTTTACAATAAAAATAAAGCAAAAATATAAACCTAAACTATTACAAAGCTTTGGGATAGTTACAATATAATCGGAAAAATAATAATAACGATAAAATAGAAAATAAATAAGCAATAATTTAAATGGTTAGTAATAATGAAATAATAATAATAATAATAAAAGGGTTAGTAAAAATATAAAGAAAAATAACAATTTAAGAGAAAATATTATTTTTTAAGCTAAATAAACATTTAGAAGAAAAAAAAATTTAGAAGAAAATAGAATAATTATAATAATAATAAACAAATACTAATTATATAAAAAAAATGATTAATTATTTAATTATAGTTTATAACAAAATTAAATTAAATATTAAGGTTAATAAAAATTAGGGTTAGGGTTTGAGAGAAAAAATGTAAGGTTTAGGAAAAATTTTAGGGTAAAAATTATGGCGAAATTTGGGTTTTAAGATAAAGATTAGGGCTAAATTTTTAGGGTTTAAAATTTATGAAAAAAATTAAGACTTAGGTTTAAAATTAAGGTTTAGGAAAAAAAATTAAGGTTTATAATAAAAATATAAGTTTTAAAAAAAAAAGATTTTGTTTTATCTTTTAGAAATTAGTTTAATAATAATAATAAGGAAATTCAAAGAAAATACATAATTTGATGAAAAAGGGAAAAAAAAAGTTAGAGATACCCAAAATATTGGGGGTTTGCCCTTTTTGCTTCATTGAGTTCTTTGCCACTGGGACACCCACGTTTCTTCATCAAAATGCTCCAAACCTCAGTTCTTTGCCACTAGGTTGTCTGCATATGAATAAGTGTAACAAATACCTATTATATAATAAAAATGAAAAAAAACATGTTAGTAAAACAAAATTTTCCAAGGTTGAGTTTTACAAAAGAAAATATATAAACAGTTTATATTAAAATAGCCTAATAATTAAATAAATCTAAGAAAAATGAATTATGAGAATTAATTAAATTAAAAAACATTTAAAGGTTGATTAAGGTTTTTATAAAAAAAAAGTTTGAGGTTTTAATAAACCTAAATATAAAAGTAATAATACTAATAAAAAATGCTAACCTAAATTTAATAAAAAAAAGATTTGTTAAAAAAAAGTTAATTAAAAATAATAGGTTAGCCATGTTTAAAAGATAAATTAAGGAAGAAAAAAAAATGATGAAGAACCCATGTTTCTTTGCCAAAATATTGGGAATGAGTGTTGAACCCATGCCCTCATACTTTCAACCTTAGGTCTTTGTACTAGGTCAATCAGCACATGCCACACACCATCTTCTTCCTCCCACCTGCATATTTTTGGTATATACTGTTGGAAGAATAAAAAAAGAAATAACAGGATCAAATAAAATTGCTGTAGATTTTAAAATAATAAAAAATAAGAAAAGCGATTAAAATAAAATCTAAAAAATATTAAAACTATGCTAAAAATCTAATAAAATCAAATAAAGAACGCACAATTTTTTATAGATTTTTTTGAGAATATGAAAATAGAAAATAAATTAAATAAAATAGAAAAAAAGAGTAATTTGCGATTTTGAGGGTCGAAATCTTTTAGAATTCTATTCTAAAAGAGTATTGTTTGTCGATTTTTTTCTGAATTTCTGGAAAAAATTCGGAGTAAATCGAAACAGTAGTACTTACCTGACTTACCTGTCAGCCTGTAATGTTTATCACTACTGCAGCCTTCGAAGTATCGACGAAAACAGATTACAACAGATTAACCAATAGTTTAGTTCTCCATGGCGCCCTATGATTCCTGCATCGAAACTTAAATCCAACTATCCAAAAACCATCTACACAATCAAACAAACATATTATGTAATCAAAATCAATTAATCATGCGTAAATCATTGAAATTGAAAAAAATCAAAAGAAAGGCAAGAATATGAATTTGGTTTGTATGATTTGACATGAATTTGATGATGAGGATGATTGGAATAGGTTCAGGAAACCTCAAGGATTCATTTGCAGCCTTTAATCAACTAGTAAAAGTGGTGGATTGTGGAAACCTAATTTTGAATTATGTGAAATTTTAAAGTATGAATATCATCCTCTTGCTCTCCATCCTTTTTTTTGTCTTGTGATATTGTTGTGGTTATATAGTAAAAGAAAATTAGGTAAAAAAACCAATCTATTCTTTGGACTTTTGGATAGCTTGATCATGAAGAAAGATATGATTCAAATATTGAAAAAAAATCTAATATCTCCTTGCTATTTTGGTTGATCTGATTTTATATGATTCCAATTAACTTTTAAATGAATATTAGGACCTTCTAGAACCAAAATCAAATCAAATATCCATCCTTTTATATTTTATTTTAATTTAAAATGATTTTTAACATAAAAAATCATAATAAATAAAATAAAATGAATAAAATTATGAATAAATAAATTTTAATTCGTGCATGATGTCATGGAATTGTTTGGATCATAAAAAAGCAAGCCCATTTGGTGAATTATGGTTTTAAGACCCCATTTGCTTCATAAACCTCTCAAAACTTTCCCAACTTTGCAAAGGCACAAATCCTTCAATTTTAATGCTATGAACGTGTTCTTGGACATTTTGGAAATCTTAAAGAGTCCTCTAACCAACCTTTTTGGTCTCATGTCCATATATTTTACCATTCTCAAGTTATGCTCTTTGGAAGTTGTTGACTTTTTGTTGACTTTTAAAAGGACCTATAATGTCTTAGCTCATACCCTCCAAATGAAGCATTTTTGGGCTTGGCTTGTGAGACACAAAGTTGTAGAGAATTCAATTTCCTTCAAAATGAGCTTTGGATGGAAAAATATTGATGAAGCATGTGAAAGTTATGGCTGGTCAAAGTTCAGTTGACTTTTCCTGAGGAAACCCTAATTTAGAAACTCCTGATTCTTGATGATCTGAAATCTCCTTGATGAATCATGATCAACCCTTGATCAAATGATGAATTTTACTTCATATACTTGATGTTGGCAAAATATCATGAAGTTTGACTTTGGTTTGACCACAGTTGACCTTAGTTTGACTTTTTAACTACTTTGACTGATTTTAACCTATCTGATCATCTGACTGAGCAAACCTTTGAGAAAAGTCTTGAAACTTGACATGGGGATTCTTGAACACATATAAGATGTTATGAAGCTCACTTGAAGCCTTGGAAGTCCATTTAGGCTGATGAAAGTCAAAACCCTAGTTTAGGATGCATTGCTTAGGAGGATGCATTGTCTGAGGGAATTGTCAAATTTTCTAACTAATTGTGAACTTTGTGAACCTTGTGAACCTTATGAGATGTCTTGTGAACCTTGTGAACCTCTTAATACACAAAGTATTGTCTTGTGAGGGCAAATTTTGGGGTGCAACAGCTGCCCCTGTTCAATTTTCTGAAACCTGAGGGGTTAGATTGGTATATGTGCCATTCGTGACCCGGAAGGTTGAAGGGGATTGAACACAAAAGCCCAAAAATTTGTACTCACCGGTGCGTAAAGTAATACTGATGATTAACTGTATATGCTTGAGTGGGCTTGAATATGCCACTTGGAGAAAAGTTCTTCAAATATACTTCTTGGAGAATAATGTAGTCCAAAGTATGAAGATATGGCTTTTGGGAAGATAAACAAAGGCCCAAGGCAATGATATAGCTTTTGGGAAGATAAACAGCGTCCCAACATTACCTTTAGGAAGATAAACAACGGCCCAAGGTAATGGAATAGCTTTTGGGAAGATAAACAATGACCCAAAATAATGGTATAACTTTTGGGAAGATAAACAACGGCCCAAAGTGATAATAGGGTATTTGGGAAGATAAACAACGACACAAGGTAAGGGTATAACTTTTGGGAAGATAAACAACGGCCCAAGGTAATGATATGACTTTTGGGAAGATAAACAACGGCCCAAAGTCATGATAGGGTACTTGGGAAGATAAACAACGGCCCAAGGTAAGGGTATAACTTTTGGGAAGATAAACAACGGCCCAAAGTCATGAGAGGGTACTTGGGAAGATAAACAACGGGCCAAGGTAAGGGTATAACTTTTGGGAAGATAAACAACGGCCCAAAGTCATGAGAGGGTACTTGGGAAGATAAACAACGGCCCAAGGTAAGGGTATAACTTTTGGGAAGATAAACAACGGCCCAAAGTCATGATAGGGTACTTGGGAAGATAAACAACGGCCCAAGGTAAGGGTATAACTTTTGGGAAGATAAACAACGGCCCAAAGTCATAATAGGGTACTTGGGAAGATAAACAACGACCCAAGGTAAGGGTATAACTTTTGGGAAGATAAACAACGGCCCAAAGTCATGATAGCTTTCAGGAGGATAAACAACGTCCCGAGGTATAAGTTGTTGATATTGTTTTACCTGTATATAACTATCCTGCAAGGAAAATATTAGTTTACGCATTATGTATGCATGCATAGTATGATGCATCTAAGTAAATGTATTATGTACTTATGGATATGTATGTTATGGTATGATGTAAATGATGTATGTATGCGTTATGTAGCCTGAAGCGTCTGAATATCTTCGTATAACAACTGCTGGCCAGGGAAAATAAATCCCGATTTGTTGCTGAAGAATATGAAGAACTCGTTCCCATCTCGTTTGATAATATAGTGAAGAATATGAGGAACTCGTTCCCATCTCGTTTGATAATATAGTGAAGAATATGAGGAACTCGTTCCCGTCTTGTTTGATAATATAGTATTCATAACCTCCCGTCTTCGTTCGATAGTAAGGTATCCATAACCTCCCGTCTTTGTTTGATAGTAAGGTATCCATAACCTCCCGTCTTCGTTCGTCGTACTCCTATTGAAAGAATAAATTCCCGATTATCTTTCTAAGGATAAAAGAGATGGATATAAATTCCAGGGGAGATGTGACTCGAAGTTTTTATGAAGATGGATTTGCCCTACTGGGGGATTTGTAGCTATCTGGTGGGGATGAACCGGCGAAGCTTCGTTGAATTCCTTCCCTCGTTCGTCCTTAGTAAATACTATTACTGCATTTCATGCATTTCTGGTAAACATCAATCATATTGAGCATTTTATGCATTTCTGGTAAACATCAATCATATTCAAAAGCATATATACATTCAAACACAACCAATGGACGTTTTCGCTTAGGTAAAAGGGGAAAAGTAACCCTGAATAAAGAGGGAAAAGTAAAGCTGAACTCGAAAACAGAATCGTTTCAACTTTGAAAGTGTATAACCAATTGGATTTAGAGCTCCTGAAATTCTTAACTTTCCTGAATACCTTCCCAGAAATCCTCATATCTGGATCTGAAGACATGATACTGACACCATCTGATACTACTGGCGTAGACAATTAATTTCCACCATGGCTTCTGCTGAGAATCCAATATAAAGGGTAATACAATGAGAGGAATGGCGTCTTCAAATTGTGATGGACCATATACGCTCCGAATACTAGATTTGAGCAGAAAGCATTGCCCCTTGGTTGAGGATGAATTTTCCCATAATGGAAGTATCTGAATGTAGTTACCTCAAGAGAAATAAGTAGAATGTCCCACAATAATATGCCCCTGACATCATGAACTTTATAATGTTACCCTTGGTAACTTAGATAGATGAGGAGATCTTCCCCTGGCTACTTAAACATAGTTGAATCCTGTCCTGATTGCCCCAAATGAGTTAGGCAGTATCATGGCATGCCCCCTTGATTGGGAGATAATGACTATGCCCCTTTGCATACATGGACTTTGATCCAGGAAGCAACTTTGTTTATCAGAAAGACTTTGAACATTCATCCTGTAAGTTTCTCTGTTTATCAAACACTCAAGTATATGCCAACAAATATATTCAAAAATGCAATGCTTATGTATGTCTTGAAGTTTTGAAAAAGAGTTATTTTAGAAAAACAATTTTTATGAAAACTATGATATTAACTCAAATTTTACAATAAGCCCTAAAGGAGTCAGGATACCTTTTTGTAGCAGTACGCTTTCGAACTAACCATGCTTCAGTTAGGACTTTTAAAGGGTTGTAACGTGGCCTGGTTCATGGTTTAAGAAACAAAGGATAAAGGCTCAAATTTTATTTGTACCCAACCCAATCTCCATGATGTTCTTCAATCCTATGCTCAGTTAACTTATGCATTGAAGTTCCAAAGAAGTTTGGTATTATAATACTGACATTTGTGATGGTTCAGAGATCAAAAATTTATTTGAACATTCAGTCATCTTTCTTTGTTGAGGATTCATAGTGACCTCTTTTTTTCTTCTTTTAACTTTGTTATCCCTTCTTTTTGCCTGAACTGTTTATTTCAAGGTTACAGTCAGCAGGATGTCTTTTTACTAAGTCTCCTTCATAGGTTTTGACTTAGTGGAATGTTCTTTTGCTGGATATTGACTGTCAGGTTTCATGATTACAGAGAACCATCATTAGTTGTGTACAACACAAATAATTGGCATATTTGAGTTAACCGAGTAACTACCCTGCCCCAGGTTATGAATAAGGGTTTTAATTTGTGCGAGAATGAAAACTCCTACTTCATAGGCTCAAAAGGGTTGACTAGGGATTAACTTCCTTATATCTCCACTGTTTAGGAATTGAAACAATGCCTGTACATCGTCAGCATAGTCTGTTCAAAAGCATACTGCCTAATATTATGGTATTGTTTTCGTCATCCTCCCTCTATAGGCTTATAGCTTTATCAGGAGTTAAATATCACAAGATAGAAATAAGAAGCATAGTTTTAAATATAGTGAAACAAATGGATTAATTCAAGACAAACATATGCAATGCATTAATGAAACAAAATTTTAACATAATAGTAAGTGTTCAAACAAATAAAAGAAATTACAAATGAAAATTCAAATGTTGTCCCATCCAGTTGGCTGAATGTCCTCAATTGCAATCTGTGAACTTTGAGGAGCAGTATACTTCACCATAAAATCAAATTTGCCACTTGGATGTCCCAAGGTGCCCCATATCTCAACAGGAATAGGTAGGCTTCCTTTCTTGCTACCCTGGGCAACTTGTCTTGCAGCTTCGGTGTTTGATGGACGATAGTAGAATTCAACTTGACCCTCTAGGATTCCTTCGTCAATCAGGTCTTGAATCTTTTTCTTCAATGCCCAACAGTTATTAGTATCATGTCCAGGACTGTCGGAGTGATACTCACACCTTGCCTTGGGATTATAGTGAGGAGAGGAAGTTTTAGGATTTTGAGGAAGATTTTTCAAGGAAATTAGCTTCATCTCCAACAAGCATTGCAGAACTTCTGACATTGGAGTGTTGAATTTGATAAACTGTCTTCTACATCCCTTGGGTTGAGGTGGATTAACTTTACCAGGTCTTTTTTCTTCAACTGAAGAACAATCAGTGGTAACCGGTTTCTTACCTTCTTTTATCTTTATCTTCCTTTCAACCAGATCAGCTTGTTTTAATGGAGGTTGACTAACACTTAGATTCCTAACTTCATTACTTTGAAATTTATGGACAAAGGTTCTTAGCTCTTCTTTCCCCTGAGCTAAACTTTGAATAAGAACCACCTGGTCATTCATCTGGATCATCATTTCTGCCATCTCAGCTTGTAATTGTTTCAGCTGATCATCCTTGTTGTCCTCAGGATTCTTCTTCTTATCCAGCAGTGTCTTCAACTCATCTTGTCCCTTGGACAAGTTCAGAATCAACTCTTGGAATTGTGCATTCTGATCCTGGAGATCTTTGACAGTCTGTTCAAGAGCCATTGCTGAAATAAACAGCGAGAAGATAAGATACCTGTACATAAGAAACCTGTGATGCAATGATATTGTATATAAATGTATATGCAATGTTTTCAAGGACCGCAGGATTTAAATTTTTTTAAACAACCAAAAAGGTCAACTTTTATTAGTAATAAATTGGTTTGCCCCTTGGGCTTACAATAAAAATGAAATGAATACAAAAAATGGGGTTTTAAGTCTCCCATGGACGTTTCCTCTTTGTGTTGAGATATGAGTTGAGATTCCACTCCTCGTGAAGTTGTTTCGTTAGCTCCAGGATTCTTTCTTGACTGGCTTTGTAATGAGTCTCAAAAGTATCCCTTTGCTCCTTCAACTAGATCCAGGACCTCTGTAAGTCTTCCATGTCAGTGGGCATGTCTGGGTGAAGGATGGTATAAGAAGTATCTCCTTCAGCAACAGACTCCATAGTAACTGGCAGGATGGCAGGATATGGCATCATAAGAGTCTGAGCACGAGATCGCACCCATCTGAGATAAGCTTCCATAGGAATAGTGTACTTAGGCTCCAGAGTCTTGCTGTCAACCTTGTTCACTTTTCCCCATGCTCGTATGAACCTTTGACGATAACCTTGCAGATCGTTGTCGTAGTCAAACACAATACCCTGAATCAACATGTCATGAGGACCATCACTCCGAGCGTAACCAAACTGTCGTAAAGCTAAGGAAGGGTTGTAAGTAATGCCTCCTCTTATGCCTAGAAGTGGCACATTAGGGAACTCCCCACAACGGTCAATGATAGTAACATTCTCCATAGATCTAGAGCACCAATGAATATCTGAATGAGAAAGTGACATGATCCTCTTAGACCACCTGAACCCTTGTTCATTCTTCATCACTGATCGAGGAAGGTGAGAAATAAACCACCTAGATAGCAAAGGTATGCAGCACATCAGAGTTCCTCGTACCTTTGTAGTACGGGTATGAAGAGAATGTAAGATGTCTCCAAGCAATGTAGGCACTGGATTGTGACTCAGAAATATGTTGATGGCGTGAAAGTCTATGAACTAATCTGGATTGGGGAACAATAATAAGCCATAAATCAACAAGGCTAAAATCTCCTCAAAAGCATTCTAGCTCATAGCCTTCAAGAACACTTGAGCCTTCTCTATCAACACCTTAGCAAGAATACCCTTAACTTCACTCCTCGTTTCTAGTACAATGTATGATTTCTTCAAATGTAAGGCTGCAGCAATGACTTCAGGTTTAGGCTCTTTTTCTAAGCCTGTGAATGGTTTCTGATCAAGGATAGGTATACCCAGAAGCTTGGAGAACTCTTCCATTGTAGGAACCAGCTGATAGTCGGGGAATGTGAAACAGTGATGTTTAGGATCAAAGAACTGAAACAGAACACTCATCATGTCTTCATTGAACCCTGAAGTGACTAGATCTAGTAGGTGACCATGCCTCTTGATGAACTGGGAGTTTTCAGAAACTTGAGAGACCAATTCTTTAAGCTTAGGAGGTATTCCTACAAAGTTGATCCTGATAGTATTCCTACGAGTAGAAGCCATGACCTGCAACAAAGAACAAAGATAAATCCTTTGGTCCTTGAAATGGTTAGTGAAAATGCTATGCTTATGATGCATGATGATGCTATGATGTTATGCTCAATCACAAACATGTGGCACACACAAACAAGTCACACAATAGCCCTAGGTTTGAAGGCTTGCATGAGGTTTAAAGGTAAGTACCTTCCCCTGAAGTTTAGATGGTTCATCCTGTCCTACAAAAGTAACCAGGTTCTAAGGGATCTCAATATCATTGATCCTTCACAAGGGTGGTTGTTCAGTAGGCAACTTACTTGCCAACCAAAACCCTCCAAGTTTAGAATCTCAATGAGTGTAGCATCGAGTATCAACCAACTTCAGTCTTCACCAAAGCCGGTTATCTCACTACTTTTCTAAAGTCCAAGATGGGATAACTAGGGTTCTAAAACTTAGTTAGTATATTGACAACGTATGGCAGCCTCATATTATCCTCAACTTGACTTAAGGAACATAAGCACCAACCAAGAAGTCACACTAACTATGGCCACCAGATCAACCATATCGGTATACGTCGTACAGTTTCCTTGGTCTATTGCCATTTACCTAAGGTACACTAGATCCGGGTTAGGATCTTTCACACATAAGAGCACCTAATAGATAAGTATAAAGCAAACAAGGCAAACAATTTAAAGTGATCTAATTCCTAAGGGTACCCCTCTTTTATTAAATCCCCAGCAGAGTCGTCAGTTCTGTAACACGGTGGGAGAACTGACTTTAGTTAAATGTTGCGGATAGCAAGAGTCGCCACCGACTTTTATTTTATCCAAAGGAAAGGGCATAAAAGAACAGGAAAAACCTTAAAAGATTTTTGGGTTCGGGGGTAGGTTATGTAAAGGGAAGGTGTTAGCACCCTTTACATCCATGGTTATCCATGGGCTCTTAGTTACTTAGCTCACTTTAAAATGTTTTTGAGAAGTGTAGTGTGTGATTAGAAATTTTCTTAAGTACTTTATAATGATCCATGTACGGATATATATAAAGACTTTGTTTTGAAAATTGTTTAAAATATGAAGTATCTTTGAAATGTTTTGAAAAGTGAGCAAGTACATAAGAGGAACCTACCCTAAGTTAAATCTTTTATGTTCTTAAATGTCCTTTAAATGGTAAGACTATCCCTATTATTAAGGGTAGTCATTACCTTGGATGTTATAAGGGACATGTGAAGGGTCATCTGTGTTTAGGCAACTGTAAAGTGTCTTAGCAATTCGAAGGGACTTATCATCTTTTATTCGAAAGGGACAAGATCATTTACGAAGGCAACATCGAAGGGACTTGATCTTATAATCGTAAAGGGACTTGATGATATTTTAGGAGAAGGGACTTTGCTTAAGACACCTTACTTGACCTTAAAAATAGGCAACATGAGAGGTAACCTTAGAAAGTGTAGGATGGCGATCAAAGATCGACTTACGTGTGTGAGTGTTTATTTTCAAATATTTATCTTATTTAATTAATTTTCTAAATTAATTTTAATCACAAACATGTTATGCACACCCTATAGTTACTAACCACACAGTTAATATCTTTACAATAAAAATAAAGCAAAAATATAAACCTAAACTATTGCAAAGCTTTGGGATAGTTACAATATAATCGGAAAAATAATAATAACGATAAAATAGAAAATAAATAAGCAATAATTTAAATGGTTAGTAATAATGAAATAATAATAATAATAATAAAAGGGTTAGTAAAAATATAAAGAAAAATAACAATTTAAGAGAAAATATTATTTTTTAAGTTAAATAAACATTTAGAAGAAAAAACAAATTTAGAAGAAAATAGAATAATTATAATAATAATAAACAAATACTAATTATATAAAAAAAATGATTAATTATTTAATTATAGTTTATAACAAAATTAAATTAAATATTAAGGTTAATAAAAATTAGGGTTAGGGTTTGAGAAAAAAAATTTAAGGTTTAGGAAAAAATTTAGGGTAAAAATTATGGCGAAATTTGGGTTTTAAGATAAAGATTAGGGCTAAATTTTTAGGGTTTAAAGTTTATGAAAAAAATTAAGACTTAGGTTTAAAATTAAGGTTTAGGAAAAAAAATTAAGGTTTATAATAAAAATATAAGTTTTAAAAAAAAAAGGATTTTGTTTTATCTTTTAGAAATTAGTTTAATAATAATAATAAGGAAATTCAAAGAAAATACATAATTTGATGAAAAAGGGAAAAATAAAGTTAGAGATACCCAAAATATTGGGGGTTTGCCCTTTTTGCTTCATTGAGTTCTTTGCCACTGGGACACCCACGTTCCTTGCCACTAGGTTGTCTGCATATGAATAAGTGTAACAAATACCTATTATATAATAAAAATGAAAAAAAACATGTTAGTAAAACAAAATTTTCCAAGGTTGAGTTTTACAAAAGAAAATATATAAACAGTTTATATTAAAATAGCCTAATAATTAAATAAATCTAAGAAAAATGAATTATGAGAATTAATTAAATTAAAAAACATTTAAAGGTTGATTAAGGTTTTTATAAAAAAAAAGTTTGAGGTTTTAATAAACCTAAATATAAAAGTAATAATACTAATAAAAAATGCTAACCTAAATTTAATAAAAAAAAGATTTATTAAAAAAAAGTTAATTAAAAATAATAGGTTAGCCATGTTTAAAAGATAAATTAAGGAAGAAAAAAAAAATGATGAAGAACCCATGTTTCTTTGCCAAAATATTGGGAATGAGTGTTGAACCCATGCCCTCATACTTTCAACCTTAGGTCTTTGTCACTAGGTCAATCAGCACATGCCACACACCATCTTCTTCCTCCCACCTGCATATTTTTGGTATATACTGTTGGAAGAATAAAAAAAGAAATAACAGGATCAAATAAAATTGCTGCAGATTTTAAAATAATGAAAAATAAGAAAAGCGATTAAAATAAAATCTAAAAAATATTAAAACTATGCTAAAAATCTAATAAAATCAAATAAAGAACGCACAATTTTTTTTAGATTTTTTTGAGAATATGAAAATAGAAAATAAATCAAATAAAATAGAAAAAAGAGGAATTTGCGATTTTGAGGGTCGAAATCTTTTAGAATTCTATTCTAAAAGAGTATTGTTTGTCGATTTGTTTCTGAATTTCTGGAAAACATTCGGAGCAAATCGAAACAGTAGTACTTACCTGACTTACCTGTCAGCCTGTAATGTTTATCACTACTGCAGCCTTCGAAGTATCGACGAAAACAGATTACAGCAGATTAACCAATAGTTTAGTTCTCCATAGTGCCCTATGATTCCTGCATCGAAACTTAAATCCAACTATCCAAAAACCATCTACACAATCAAACAAACATATTATGTAATCAAAATCAATTAATCATGCGTAAATCATTGAAATTGAAAAAAATCAAAAGAAAGGCAAGAATATGAATTTGGTTTGTATGATTTGACATGAATTTGATGATGAGGATGATTGGAATAGGTTCAGGAAACCTCAAGGATTCATTTGCAGCCTTTAATCAACTAGTAAAAGTGGTGGATTGTGGAAATCTAATTTTGAATTATGTGAAATTTTAAAGTATGAATATCATCCTCTTGCTCTCCATCCTTTTTTTTTGTCTTGTGATATTGTTGTGGTTATATAGTAAAAGAAAATTAGGTCAAAAAACCAATCTATTCTTTGGACTTTTGGATAGCTTGATCATGAAGAAAGATATGATTCAAATATTGAAAAAAAATCTAATATCTCCTTGCTATTTTGGTTGATCTGATTTTATATGATTCCAATTAACTTTTAAATGAATATTAGGACCTTCTAGAACCAAAATCAAATCAAATATCCATCCTTTTATATTTTATTTTAATTTAAAATGATTTTTAACATAAAAAATCATAATAAATAAAATAAAATGAATAAAATTATGAATAAATAAATTTTAATTCGTGCATGATGTCATGGAAGTGTTTGGATCATAAAAAAGCAAGCCTATTTGGTGAATTATGGTTTTAAGACCCCATTTGCTTCATAAACCTCTCAAAACTTTCCCAACTTTGCAAAGGCACAAACCCTTCAATTTTAATGCTATGAACGTGTTCTTGGACATTTTGGAAAGCTTAAAGAGCCCTCTAACCAAACTTTTTGGTCTCATGTCCATATATTTTACCATTCTCAAGTTATGCTCTTTGGAAGTTGTTGACTTTTTGTTGACTTTTAAAAGGACCTATAATGTCTTAGCTCATACCCTCCAAATGAAGCATTTTTGGGCTTGGCTTGTGAGACACAAAGTTGTAGAGAATTCAATTTCCTTCAAAATGAGCTTTGGATGGAAAAATTTTGATGAAGCATGTGAAAGTTATGGCTGGTCAAAGTTCAGTTGACTTTTCCTGAGGAAACCCTAATTTAGAAACTCCTGATTCTTGATGATCTGAAATCTCCTTGATGAATCATGATCAACCCTTGATCAAATGATGAATTTTACTTCATATACTTGATGTTGGCAAAAAATCATGAAGTTTGACTTTGGTTTGACCACAGTTGACCTTAGTTTGACTTTTTAACTACTTTGACTGATTTTAACCTATCTGATCATCTGACTGAGCAAACCTTTGAGAAAAGTCTTGAAACTTGACATGGGGATTCTTGAACACATATAAGATGTTATGAAGCTCACTTGAAGCCTTGGAAGTCCATTTATCCTGATGAAAGTCAAAACCCTAGTTTAGGATGCATTGCTTAGGAGGATGCATTGTCTGAGGGAATTGTCAAATTTTCTAACTAATTGTGAACTTTGTGAACCTTGTGAACCTTATGAGATGTCTTGTGAACCTTGTGAACCTTGTGAACCTCTTAATACACAAAGTCTTGTCTTGTGAGGGCAAATTTTGGGGTGCAACACTTATGCCTTGCCCTATGAAACCAACCGTAAAACTTAAGGAACTGCCTAAGAACCTGAGATATAAATTTCTTGATGAAGAAATGGATCGTCTAGTTATAGTCAGTGCTACCTTAAACCAAGAAGAAACAAACCAATTGTTAGATGTTTTACGAAGGTACCCCTCAGCCTTAGGATATAAGATCTCAGATCTAAAAGGAATAAGCCCATCCGTATGCATGCATCGGATTTTGCTTGAAGAAGATTCAAAACCCTCCAGAGAACACCAACGTAGAATAAATCCTATGATGAGTGAAGTAGTTAAGACTGAAGTTCTTAAGTTACTAGAGGCCGATATAATATATCAGATCTCGGACAGTAAATGGGTAAGTCCTGTGCATGTAGTACCTAAAAAGGGAGGCATCACAGTCGTGCAAAAGGAGAAGGGTGAACTTGTAGCAAAAAGAACTGATGGAGGTTGGCGTATGTGCATAGACTATAGAAAATTAAATAAAGCAACTAGGAAGGACCATTTCCATTTACCATTCATAGACCAAATGTTGGAGCGCCTAGCCAGACACTCTTACTTTTGTTACCTAGATGGATATTCAGGATTCTTCCAAATACCCATTCACCCCGAAGATCAAGAAAAAACTAACTTTACATGCCCTGTTGGAACTTTTGCCTACATAAGAGCCTTTTGGACTCTGTAATGCTCCTGCCACTTTCCAGCGCTGCATGATGTCTATCTTTGCAGACTATCTAGATGGAATCGTGGAAGTATTTATGGACGATTTCTCAGTTTGTGGATCTGATTTCAAAAATTGTCTTATCAACCTTGAGAAAATCCTGGAAAGATGTGTGGAGGTAAACCTTGTGCTAAATTGGGAAAAGTGTCATTTCATGGTCACTGAAGGGATTGTTTTAGGACATATAGTTTCCGAAAAAGGTATAGAGGTAGACAAAGCTAAAATAGAAGTCATAGAGAATCTAAAACCGCCCAACACTATCAGGGAGATAAAAAGTTTTCTTGGACATGCTGGATTTTACCGACGTTTTATCAAGGACTTCTCCAAAATAACAAAGCCCTTAACTGGTCTTTTAATGAAAGATGTTGAATTCATCTTCGATGAAAAATGTACTGAAGCATTTAAACTATTGAAGCAAGCTCTGATTTCAGCACCTATAATGAAACCCCCTGATTGGTCAGAACCGTTTGAGATAATGTGTGACGCTAGTGACTATGTTGTTGGAGCCGTTCTAGGTCAGAGAAAAGATAAAAAGTTACATGTAATTTATTATGCCAGTAGAACCCTAGACGCTGCACAACTCAACTACGTAACAACCGAAAAAGAGCTCCTAGCTGTAGTTTTTTCCATAGACAAATTTAGATCTTATCTAGTAGGAGCCAAAATTATAGTTTACACCGACCATGCTGCCATTCGTTACTTACTAAGTAAAAAGGATGCCAAACCTAGGTTACTTCGATGGATTCTACTACTGCAAGAGTTTGATTTAGATATCCGTGATAAGAAAGGCACAAATAATGTAGTAGCTGATCACCTTTCTAGGCTAGAATACCTGAATCCTGACTCAGTGTCCATAAATGACGATTTTGCCTATGATAGACTAATAGCCCAACTAGAAACTATTGAAGATGATAACCCAGACCCACATGAGCATTCTCATAAATCCTTAGCTATAAGTAATGTACCTTGGTATGCAGACTTTGTTAATTACCTAGCCGCTGACATCATACCCCCCGATCTAAATTACCACCGGAAGAAGAAGTTCTACAGTGATGTGAGAAACTTCTATTGGGACGAACCATTTCTTTTCAAGAGAGGTAAAGATGGAATTTTCCGCCGTTGCATTCCAGGAAAGGAGGTACATAATATAATTGAAAATTGTCACTCTGCACCCTATGGTGGACATGCAAGCACATCTAAGACCTATGCCAAGAATGTTCAAGCTGGCCTATTCTGGCCTACCATGTGGCGTGATGTCCATGCTTTCATTGTCAAATGTGACAGATGCCAACGTACAGGAAATATTTCAAGACGTAATGAAATGCCTCTAAGAAATATCCAAGAAGTAGAACGTTTCGACGTATGGGGTATAGACTTTATAGGACCGTTCCCACCATCTTTAGGAAACCAATACATCTTAGTAGCTGTTGACTACGTGTCTAAATGGATTGAAGTTATCGCTGCACCCACTAATGACACCAGAGTAGTCATCAAATTATTTAAAAACTATATATTTCCCAGGTTTGGAACACCCCGTTTAGTCATAAGTGATGGAGGATCACACTTCATATCGAGAATATTTGATAAACTTTTAAGCAAATATGGAGTTAAGCATAGAGTAGCAACACCATACCACCCACAGACTAATGGACAAGTGGAAGTATCTAATAGGGAGATCAAACAAATTCTCGAGAAGATTGTCTCTATATCTAGAAAAGATTGGTCACGGAAACTTCAAGGAGCGTTATGGGCCTATAGAACCGCTTTCAAAACCCCTATAGGAACAACCACTTATCAACTAGTCTATGGAAAATCATGTCACTTAACTTTTGAGTTGGAGCATAAGGCCTATTGGGCCATCAAAACTTTGAATTTGGATTACCTAATTGCTGGTGAAAAACGTATCCTTGATATCCACAAATTAGAAGAGCTCAGACAATCTGCCTTCGAAAATGCCATCATATACAAAGAAAGAACAAAAGCTTGGCATGACAAAAGAATCATAAGAAAAGACTTCAAAATAGGCGATCTTGTTCTCCTGTTCGATTCTAGGTTACGAATTTTTCCAGGGAAGCTTCGTTCGAGATGGACTGGCCCTTTCGAAGTATCTAAGATTCTAAGATATGGAGCTATTGAAATCAAGAACCAAACATGTAAACTGTCCATTGTCAATGGACAAAGAATGAAGCCCTACGAAGGAGGTGACATCTCAACAACATACTCCAGCCATACTCTGAGTGATCCACCAAATCCTTCAAATGATGTATAAAATCTGGTCGTCGAGCAAATGACGTTAAACAAGCGCTGCATGGGAGGCAACCCATGGTTTTTCTTATCTTAATTACTTTTTATTTATTTTTACTTTATTTTAATTTGTTTACTTTATTATTCAGTCAGGACTAACGATTGAATGTTTTATGTGATTTCAGGACCCTTGTTTGTTAACCTTGTGCAGAATGCAGAACCCCGACGACATGCACGTGGCCTTCAGAGACGACGTACATAGAGAGCGTTACTATGTCCACATGAGACGCCCTATGGCACCTACACGGTACCCAGACCAAGATTGCATGGATGCCTTGGGGATAGAGCCCAACGTCAGATTCTTATGTCACCAACTCCAATGGGACCAGTTCGACGACATGAACAACACTTACAGGAACTTGACTCTAGAGTTCCTCAGCTCGTTTGATTATGATCCTTGGGCTAGACCCGATGGACATGCTGTTTTCAGGTTGTTCGGGACTGATTACTCTTTCTCTCACAAAGAGTTTGGTGATTTACTAGGTTTTCAAAATACTCCTGATGCTATTCCAGAGACACCAATGGGGTATTTTATGAGCAGAGAAGTGGAGATGTTTTGGAGTAACATCTCAGGTGGAGGGAGCCAAGATCCTTCCACTCAGTTTTCTCAGGTAATCTACAACCCTGCGTTAAGGTACTTCCAGATGATTCTGGCACACTCTTTCCTCGGTTTGCCAGATACAGAGACTCTGCTGAGTGAGGAGGAGATTTTTCGACTGTTTTGTGCGACTCAGTCACGCCCAGTTGCTTGTGGCAACTTTCTGTTGAAAAGCCTTTCTGGTGTCGCCAGGTCATCTTTAGGCATTATACACGTCGGTGGGATTGTTACACATATTGCTACTGCATTGGGGTTGTCTCGCAAATTATTGCACCTCAGGACCTTCTGCTGCTACACCACTCTGGATGTTGACTTTTGTCTTGACAGAGGATTGATGAGGAGGGCCTCTTTTGAGTCCAACACGTTTAGATTACTGATCGACGGCGAAGTGATACATTACTTTACATTACCTGACCCACTGATGACCAGTGTCCATGACCCTGCTAATTGGAGTTATGCTTTAGAGGGTTATGGAGAGACTATCGAAGAGCCAAAATCACCTCCCGCCGCTGAGTACACTCTTACACCTCTTTCTCCCCGAATCACTATTATGTCTAACAATATGTCTTTACAGCCGCCTGATCTATATACCCAGATTTACGAGCTCCGCAAGGAGACTGCCCTTCTCAAGCAGGAATTAGCGAAATTGGCATTACAGATCGAGATATCTGATCTCACTCATGCCTCAGAGGCCGACGCTTTATATCAGGAGATTGGAGAGCTTCGGAGGGAGATAGCTGAGATTCGTGGATCGAACCAGGAAGAGAAGCCTACCACATGATCGTTTTACACTGACATTATTACTCTAGTATTTAATATTTCATGCCTTATTTTATTTCTCGCATCTCCAGACATATTTTATATTATCGCATATATTACATTTTCCATGTACTTTGATTTTTATCTTATATATTATTTTGTGCACTAATACTCATTTTTTCTTTTTCTTTCATTTTATTTTATTTTATTTTATGTTGAATAATGAAAAAAAAGAACAAAAATATTTTCATTTTTGTCTTCGTAAAAGAATATGCAAGCTCTGTGCCTTAGAAGAAAGAAGAAAACACTATACGGACCCCCTGAAGACCAAAGGTACGCGAAGCCCACAAGGGGGGTTAATTTTTTTAGGCCCATAAGGGAAATGGCCTTATGGCACCCGCCACGCCGTTCCCCCTTATTTCGGGGCAGATTCATCTCCCCCACCATTTTCACACCTTCAAACTTGCAAAACTCATTTTTCCAACTTCCAAAAACCCCATTGAACCCCATTAAAGCTCCCACCATTCTCATACATTCACCATCTACAAAACCCATCCAAAATCCATTTTTATTTTCATCCACCACAAACCATAAAAATCCAACCTTTACCATTTCCTACATAAACCACTTTTCACCATATTCAACTTCTCAAGGAGCAACAACAATGGATTTCAACGGATATCTTCTTCGCGATGGAAGACCGGGAGATAGGCAAAGGAAAATCATTCAAAGGCTTCAGAATCGAGAAATTCTCTCGACTAGGTACGTAGATGATAACTGTCTTTACTCTTTGGGCCAATATCATAGTGTTTTTCATTTATTAGATTTTCTAGGCTTGCATAATATTTTTGTAAACCAGGAACCTACCTATGAGAGGCTGACAGTTGAGTTTTTGAGTTCGTTAATATACACTGTCAGTCCTAACACTGCTAGCACAGTCGGTACACCCACCAATCATCGGCTTCTTCCTTCAGCATGTGAGATCCAAGTCTCACCTTACTCTCTTCAGCACAGTCCATGACTGTGAAGATTCTTTCAATCTCTTTCAACCAATTCTGAGCACCATCGGGATCAAATCTTCCTTTGAAGACCGGCGGTTGATTCTTCCTGAACTCATCATTAGCATTCACATTCGGCGCTCCCTGCACCGCCCTATCCATTGCTTCCAAAGTAGCAGCCATTGCATTTTCATTTCTACTAGCCATATTCTGATTATTCCCAAAAACAACGACAATGGTAAACAACAGTTCAAACATCACAACAACAAGACAAACACAACTGACTCGAACCAGACTCTGATACCACTTAATGTAACACCCCATTTCTATACCCCCAAATAATCAGTTAAATCACTTAGGCACATGATAAAAATTCATCAGAGTATAGTTTAAACATGGTATAAAAGAGGCATGTCACATCAACAGTGAAATTAAAACATACAACACCTGCTCATTAAAGATATGCAACAAACGGGGTAACTTGCAACAGAAGGACTTCATCCTTACACCCGTAATCAAAAGATTCAAATAACAGTGGAAACTAACATTAACAACATCAAACTTATATACTCATATATAAATATATCAACAAGTTTAATTCACCAAACATTTCATGTTTACATAAACAATCATCGCTAAAATACATATATAAAATGTATCACAAAAGACATAAAGCCGACCCTAGCTACCCGATGCTACATATCAGAGCCGACCGACCAAAAGAAATGAAGACACGCTTCACCAAAAAGACCTCCAGCATCCTGCTCTGCAATGCCTCATAGAGCATCATAAAATAGCAGAAGGGTGAGAAACATTATCATAATAACATTGCATATAATTATATATCTCAACATATAAAATACACATAAAAACATGTTCGCACCACAAATCATTTCTCATCACCCATATACATCACAATGTATATATATATATATATTCACACTAGCACATTCATTATGCACAATTCATATAAACATATATCCCTTCATGTTTATTCACACATATACACTACAATGTATACACACACACACACACACACACACACACACATATATATATATATATATATATATATATATATATATATATATATATATATATATATATATATATATATCCACACATGCATATATACTCAAACATGTTTTCATCAATACATATTTTCACCTCCATATAAACATATATATATATTCACGTTTACTTCATCAATTCACAATTTAGATAATAAATGAAAATCATAGATACCGACTCACGACTCTATGCAAATGCAATGCGGTACCGACTCAATCATCATCAAGTTCACTCAGGAACTAATTGTAATCATCGCTCGTTACCTAAAGTAACTCCCCGTCGGGCATACGATGTTCACCCATTGCTCACACCCAAATAGGCACACAATGTTTATGGATTGCTCACACCTCACACGGGCACACAATCTGATTGCTTACACCCACACAGGCACACAATCAATGTGAATAAATCACCCATTGCTCACACCCCATACGGGCACACAATGTTTATGGATTACTCACACCCCACACGGGCACACAATCGGATCGCTCACACCCCACACGGGCACACGATCGTGTTGTAGTCACCGCTCACGCTCCACATGAGCACACGATGCTACAACGGATTCACAAAGAATCCCGCAACACAAGAATGCATACATTATGCTTCACATGCAAAATGACACACAACATTCTTGAAAATGCATACATTATTCACAACATAATCATGCACTCAACTTATTCAATTAGCATTCAATTCAAGCAATGTATTCATTTGCCAAACAGCCACAACATTACATCAAACCCACATTTCCATAATTAACTCATTTACGTTTTATCGGAAAAATCGGGCAAAAGTAGGCTAAAAATTATATCTCTTAGCATCATTAATTTCTACACGTTTTTAACTTCGAATCGATATAAAGAACGCCTAAAACGGATAACTGAAACTAAAGTTATGAATTAAAACGCAAAACTCCCAAAAAACCCTCCAGGCTCGCTGAGCGACCTCTTCGCTCGTTGAGCAAGGAAATCTCTGGAAAAATCGTTGAGCGAGGGATTGCTCGTTGAGCGACGAATGCGATTCTGCAGCAACTCAGTTGCGCAACAGTCATCCAAAAACCATCCAAAACTCAAATAAACCTCCACAAACATGATCAATGACATATATTTAACATCATACTTCGATTATAACAACTTCTAACCGATTAATCTACCATTTCTCACAATTTCATCAAAAACCCTAACATTTCATTCTCTCTAAACTTCACCAAAATAAAAACTCAATCATTCTCATACATACATAATCATATACAAGATTAAGATAACAATGTTTATCACCCTTACCCGATTATTTTGATTCCTAGGAGCCTTAAGTCATAGCTTCTGCGACCAGAAGCAACGACTTGGGGGGCTCCTGTTCTGGACTGGACCAACGACTAAGCATGGCCCAATCCTTACTGGCCCATGGAACAACCAATAACCAAGATCCAGGGGACCCATTGCATTAGCGGTCGTTTTCCCTTCCTCGTTTCTAGTCTCTGCTCGGCAGCTGCAGAGACCACCCAGGATCTACCTGAATAGTTCTTGCTCGGAGAACCCTCTGCCCAACACAGCCTCCTCCGAGCATGGTCCTCAGTTGACGGCCAGTTCCTGGCAGTTACCTATTTTTGGGGGATCCACGATCCGGACCCAAAATAGGAACCGTTGGCCACGCTCTGGGGACTCTCTACATAAACCCTCTCATTTGAGGGGGACAAGTATCAAATGTTCATCCTTAATACTCTTACTTGCACTTGTTATTCCTCTTGCCTGTTCTGACTTAGGCATCGGAGTACCTTGCAGGTACATCTCCCTCCTGTTCTCCTCAACATTCGAGCAGACCTTGGAATCCACGTCAGCAGCCATCAGGGATCCTGATCTCATGTACGATCATAAATAAAGTAATGCAAACGGATGATGATGATGATGATAATGAATTGACATTGTAAAACTTTTTACACTGTCAGTGCATAACAATTAATCTTATATATTGTTCTCGTAGTAAAATGTTTTAATTTGATCTTGTCGTACTGCATTCTTGTAACATTTTGCAGTACTATATTTTTAAAACATTTTGTTAACTTATATGGCAGTCCTAACACTTCAATTAATCCGTTAGCAAAGATGTTTTAAAAAAACTCCTAACACTTCACTTATTTAAATGAAAATATTGTTAACAAAGTTAATAAATATTATTAGATTCTAAAACAATTAATTTAAGATTAGAAAATATTATAAAAATGAAAGAAAGCAGTTGTCCAAAGATATGTTTTATTAGGAGAATGGGTGGGGCACATGATCTGTGTATAATCTACACATCTTGATTCCTCATAACATAAGGAATTTAAAAATGACACTTGTTTATTGTTTAAATTCTTCTTACTTTACTTTTAAGCTGTTAAGATTATAGATTTTGACGTTTTCTACTATTATTATAGTAGTATTTAAGTACAAATAATGTACTAGTTTCATGTTTAAATAATTGGAACCAATTTGTAAAGACACTAGTAACAAGAATCACACATTAGTTATTGAAAAAAGTGAAAAATTGAGAATAGTTTTTAAATAATAAAGAATTGTATGTAGCACAGCCTTTTAAATCTTGATAAGGTATATGGATTATAAAATTGTAAAGATAATATTGTTTAATAGTAGTAAAAGAATATTGAAAAGAAATATGGAGTACTCATTATGTTGTTTAAAAGGAAAGGGTTATTTAAGTAATTTGCGTGATAAATGTTGAACATGGTCAAGTCATCAGTTGAAATTGGATAGGATAGGATGGTTTACTGTATGCGACAGCCGACATGGGCTGTTTTTTAGTCCCATCTAGAAGTCAAATTTAATTGGAAAAAACAAATTAATAATACACCATTCGGGTGACTTTATGATGTCATTTTGTGTAAATCTCAATCAAACTAATAAATGTTTTTTTAATTTATTTATGAAAAGATAGATTCATTAATTGATAACAAAATAAAAAATACAAGAAGGAATGATAGTTGTTGGTATATGATCAAACCAGGTTCTAGAACCTCTAATCCTACCAAGATCAACCATTTGATGAGCATCCTTATTACAATTCTATGAAACTATCAAACTTGTTCAACAAAAAAATACAATCATCCACAATGTGGCTAATGCTAGCAAGGACAAGACAACCATTGATGCAATCTACCACCTGTTTCGCATCCGACTGCAGAATTACGCATTTAAGCTTCAAGTCATTGGCTAACTGCAGTGCTCTTCGAATGCCCAAAACTTCCGCCGTAAGAGGATCTGCAAGGCTTGAAATTCTTTGAGTAGCTGCCATAAAAATATTGTTAGTCGGGTCACGAATGACGCAACCGAGTGATATGATACCATCAACAAAACATCATGCATCCGATTGAATAGTCCAAACATCTTTTGGTAACGCCAAACCAGAAACCACAACAGTCCTGGTACAATCTGACAGCGCAACTGAAGCATTTTCTTCAAACAACTCAAATATTTCCTTCGCGGCCAAAGCTGAGACAAGTTCAGAATTTTTAAAAACCACATAAATAAGGATTTGCCAAATCTTCCATAAAGATATTCCAATCAATTGGCCCAACTTAGCATCCTTAGAATCAAGTACATGACTAAGCCAATCCAAAACATATCCAACAATAGGAATCTGAATTCCTAACGGAGACGAAAACAGGGTATGCTTCACAAAATCGCAATGGAGAAAGAGATGGGTTGGCGTTTCAGCATGCTTAAAACAAAGCGGACAAGAGTCATCGATATCCATACCTTTACATCACAAATTGGATTTTAGAGGGAGGATGTTCTTTGACAGTCGCCACAGGAAATTCCTAACTCGAGGATTCACGGTATTAGAAGGACCTGGATTTTTTGCACGACGTTGCTCAGCCAAACAATGATAGCTGAATTTTACCGAAAACTCACCATCCTTTTCAAAATGCCAGATTAGTTTATCTCCAGGCATCTGATGTGACAAAGGTATACTTGTAATCTGAAGAATATCAGAGGCCTCAAAGTTCTCCTCAATCACACTCATGTTCTAGCAAGCATTTGCATCATCAATGAGTGAAATAACAGTAGCATCAGGCTCAAGAAAATGAGGGGGAAAGGAAAGTTTAAAACCTGTGCCTAAGGGAATCCACCTATCCCTTGTAATGGAAATACTTCTTCCTTCACCGACCCTCCAACGGGCACCACTTAACACCAGATCCTTGGAACTCAGTATGTTACGCCACGCATAGCTTGGATTAAATCCCACTTTCGCATCTTCAATATTGCATCTCGGATAATAGCGACCCTTGAAGAATATCTCTAAAATAGTATTGTCCCTTCTCATGAGACGCCAGAACTGCCTCCCTAGAAGACTGGAATTGAAGTCGTGAATACCCCGAAAGCCTAGACCGCCCAAATCTTTCCTCTGAGATAATCTTTCCCAACTTAGCCAGTGAAGCTTTCAGTCGTCTTCCTTTGATCTCCACCAGAACTTTGACAACATTCCTTCAATATCCTTGCACACACTCTTCGGGATATGGTAACAACTCATGTTGTAAGTAGGTATGGCTTGTCCTATCGCCTTAATCAACACTTCCTTTCCCGCCCGAGACAAAAAGGATTCTTTCCAACCTTTGTCTTTCTTCCAAATTCTTTCAGTAACCAACTTGAACACTTCTTTTTTTTTTAATCGTCCAAACACCATTGGTAAACCTAGATACCTAGAGTGACTGAGAACTCCTTTGCATCCAAGAATGGCCTTAACTTTCCCCTGGGTATCCAGACTCACATTACCACTGAAAGAAACCTTTGATTTTCCTACATTAATGAGCTGATCTGAAGTTTGTTGATAAGCCTCTATCACGCCTTTGATTTTAATCGCCTCTTCCTCGTTCTCTCTTGCAAACAACAAACTGTCATCCGCAAAAAAGAGGTGAGAGATAGTTGGAGACTTTCTAGCAACCTTTATCCCATTAATTCTCTTAGCTTCCACCTCTGACTTAAGAATTCCGGACAAAATATATGCACAAAGAACAAACAAATAGGGTGAGAGGGGGTCTCCTTGACGGAGGTCCCGATCAGGGATAAATCGAGTACTAGG
This sequence comes from Lathyrus aphaca, assembly GCA_963966055.1. NCBI lineage: Eukaryota > Viridiplantae > Streptophyta > Magnoliopsida > Fabales > Fabaceae > Lathyrus > Lathyrus aphaca. The sequence goes on along the minus strand of OZ014519.1, from coordinate 738,971,770 downwards.
TTGTCCATTGATGAGGATTTGATATGTGACCGACGAAATTCACTTAGATATGACTTGGATCATAGGCTCAGGAAACTCCATTTTCCGGAGAACTTCAATAAAAAACTCCCATTCGATCCTATCATAGGCTTTTGACATGTCAAGTTTAAGGGACATCGTTCCTTTCTTCCCACGCTTTTTGTGTTTCATCCAGTGGAAACATTCCATGGAAATAAGTGCATTATCCGTGATTAACCTTCCTCTTATAAAAGCACTTTTCCTTTCGCTCACAACATCTGGTAACACAATCTTCATACGGTTGGCAATGGCTTTTGTCACTGCTTTCATACTAACATTACAGAGACTTATCGAACGAAAATCAGCCGGTGAGGACATGTTCTTCTTCTTTGGGATCAAAGTAATAAAAGTATCATTAATGTCAGAAGGATCCCTCCCCATATTGAGGATTTCTAGCGCAACATCCAATATATCCTCTCCAACAATAGACCAAAACGTCTGGTAAAAGAGTGTTGGAACTCCATCAGGGCCAGGTGCCTTTGTCGGATGCATCTGAAAATTGCCAATCGAATATCTTCTGTGGTGAAAGGCCTGGAACACAAAATTTTATGGTCAGCAGTAAGTCTGTCTGGGGTATGAAAACAGACCTCATCAATGTTGATAGGATGGCTGGTAGAGAACAATTCCTTGAAGTACTTAACTAGAATAAACTCACAGTTAGGACGACCCCATTTCCACAAACCATTATCATCTTTGAGTCTCTTAATCGTATTTGTTCGCCTTTGTTGATCAGATTTGGAAAAAAACAAATTAATAATACACCATTTAGGTGACTTTATGATGTCATTTTGTGTAAATCTCAATCAAAGCAATAAATGTTAGAACATGTGTTTCTGTATAAAAGTAGTGATGTCAATGTAGAGGAAGAAAATATTTAAGCTAGAAATTGAATTCCAACAATAATTTGAAATACACTTTACTTAGAAAACCTAATTTTGAAGAGGTTTAATTATTCATGAAGATTGACAATTTTAATGTTTTTTGAAGTCTTGTGGAGATTGATCATTTTAACACTTTGTTTCCTTTTCTTTCAGAGATTGACAAGAATGGAGTGAAGTGTTACAATTATCATAGATTTGATCATTTCACAAGAAATTATCGCACGAAAGAAAAGGAAAATAAAAAATGAAGTGAAGATTGTAAGGAAAGAGGTAGATGTTGACAATACGTTCTTGGTTATGATCATATAGACGAATTATGGCATGAATGAGGTGTTGGGCAGTAGCAGTAGCAACTATAAGTTGCGGGACAACAACTGCAGTAGTTCGAAAAATGGGACATAAACGCGTTTGGAGTAACACGTAATGATTGCGGTTAGAGATGGAGTCCATGGAAGTTACGAATGGTACTTGGATTATGGTTGCTTAACACATATGATAGGTAGAAATAATTGGCTTATACAAATCAATCAAGCCGCAAAAAGTAGAGTAAAATTCACAGATGATACCACTTCTGCGACTGAAGGTGTCAGTGATGTTTTGATCAAGAATAAGAATGATGGACATTCTTGAGCAATGATGTCTTGTATATTTCGGGAATTAAGTTTAATCTCTTGATTATTGACCAATTTCTTGATAAGGGTTACAAAATTCGCTTGGAAGGCATGTTGTGGACCGAAACAAGGTTTTGATCCCTGAGGCTCATATGGTTGTCAATAGAACTTTCAAGGTGGAGTTTATAGTGATGAAGCATAGGTGCTTAGCTACAAAGACAAGTCGAGAATAATGGTTATGACACTACCATCTTGGGCATCTCAATTTTCGGGATCTTAACGTGTTACAAAGGAATGATATGGTTACCAGGCTGCCACACATTAATATTCCACCCGAGATATGTGAAGAGTGTGTGGAAGGGAAGATGCACAAGAGTAATTTCAGCAAGGATGCGTGTCACATGACCAAGGCTCACCTTGGGGTGGTGTATTATGTCGTGTGTGGTCCAATGCAAGTCAACTTGTATAGTGGAAATAGGTACTTTGTCACATTTATCGATGATTTTAGTAGGAAACTATGGATTTACCTTATCAAGAGGAGGGATGAGGTGTTTGATGTGTTCAAGAAGTTTAAGTCCATGGTGGAGAGGCAATGTGGTTCCGGGAATTAAGTTTAATCTCTTGAGTATTGTCCAATTGCTTGATAAGGGTTACAAAATTCGCTTAGAAGGCATGCTGTGGACCGAAACAAGGTTTTGATCCCTAAGGCTCCTATGGCTGCCAGCAGAACTTCAAGGTGGATTTAAAGTGATGGAGCATAGGTGCTTAGCTACAAAGACAAGTCGAGAATAATGGTTATGGCACTACCGTCTTGGGCATCTCAATTTTCGGGATCTTGACACGTTACAAATGAATTGTATGGTTACTGGGCTGCCACACATTAATATTCCACATGAGATATGTGAAGAGTGTGTGCCAGGGAAGATGCACAAGATTAATTTCAACAAGGTTGCGGGTCATAGGACCAAGGCTCACCTTGAGGTGTTGTATTTCGATGTGTGCGGTTTAATGCAAGTCAACTCGTATAATGGAAATAGGTACTTTGTCACATTTATCGATGATTTTAGTAGGAAACTATGGATTTACCTTATCATGAGGAATGATGAGGTGTTTGATGTGTTCAAGAAGTTTAAGTCCATGGTAGAGAGGCAATGTGGTCACAAGCTGCGAAAGTTTGACAATAACAGAAAAATTGTTGATGCAGGCTTCGTAACTGATTACGCTAAAAGCGGTAATCGGTTACCACATGAAATTTTTGATACCGAAGCTGTTGGAACTGATTTAGAAGAAGTCGTAACCGATAACGAGAATATTATAATCGGTTACAGGAACGAAAAATAGTTTTTTCAGCCTGTTGGAGGTGTTGTACAACAACCTGTCGAAGCCGAAAATGTGGGAAATGGTAGACGACTAACAAGGAAAAGAGTTTTGCCTCAAATATTCCAATATTGTGAAGCATTATGGGATAACAAAATCAATGATGATGGTGATTTCGCTCACTTTGCGCTTATGGCTGAATCTGAACTGGTGAACACGGAAGAGGCTCCAAGCAATCCAAAGTTGATTTATGCAATGAAGGAGGAGCTGGAATCCATTGAGAGGAATTGTACTTGGGAGTTGGTCGATTTACCGCGTGGAAATGAGCCAATAGGTGTGCGATGGGTCTATAAGGTGAAGGCAAATCCCAATGGCGAGGTGATTAAGCATAATGTTCGATTGGTAGCGAAGGATTCTTGTAACATGAAAGTATAGACTTTGAGGAAGTATTTTCACTTGTGGCTAGACTTGAAACCATTCAATTGGTTGTTGGGATTGCAAACAACAATAATTAGAAGATATTTCAAATGGACGTCAAATCTGCATTTTTGAACGTTCCACTTGATGAAGAGGTTTATGTTGAGCAGACCCCTGGAGTTGTAGTAAAGAATCAAGAGATGA